>OX419587.1:13434212-14634212 GCA_948473455.1 Teleiodes luculella
GGGACCAAGTGTTGTCAGAATTACATCAAGGACATTTAGGTATGCAAAAAATGAAAAATTTATCACGATCATATGTTTATTGGCCGAAGTTGGATGCTGATATACAAAATGTATGTCGGGCTTGTGATGCTTGTCGTGTAGTGCGCGATTCGCCTCCCCGCGCTGAACTACATCCTTGGGAATTCCCGTTGTATCCATGGCAACGAGTTCATGCTGATTTCGCGGAATATGCTAGCAAAAAATATCTTATCTTAGTGGATGCTCACACCAAATGGATTGAGGCTTTGCCGATGACTAAGACTGATTCAGAGGCAACTATTACTGCGTTAATGACGGTTTTCAGTCGGTTTGGTTTACCGGCACAGCTAGTAACCGACGATGGTCCACCATTTTTCGCAGAACAATTTAAGGATTATTGTAAGTCCAACTGTATTAAGCACGTGTGTACGGCGCCTTATAGGCCGCAAGGTAATGGGGCGGCGGAAAACGCAGTGAAAACAATTAAGAAAGCTATTAAAAGGGCTGTACACACAGGTGAAAATATATTTCAAGCATTAAGTATGTTCTTAATGTCTTATCGAAATTGTGAACATGCTACGACGGGCGTGTCCCCCGCAGAATCGATGTTGGGGCGGCGCCTTCGCTCACGTCTCGACGCTCTGCGTCCAGACGTTGCAGCGGTGGCAGGCTCGGCCCAGGAGCGCCAGGTGGCGGCTGCTGGGGGCGCGCCGCGCCGGCTACTTGTCGGGGACCCGGTACTCGCTCGCGACTACTCAGTGCGCGGGGAAAAGTGGGCTGAGGGCACTATTACTAAACAAACGGGGCCGGTCTCTTTTAAAGTGGATATGGGAAATGGTATCGAGTGGCGGAGACATAGTGATCAGTTATTAACTGACAAGTCGCGGTTTTCTTTAACGCGAGCGAGTATCGCCCCTAATATAGTGTCAAATAATGAAAATGAAGACGTGTTTGAAGACGCATCTAGTGGGTCGGGGCCGGAAGGATTATCACCACGGCCACCGGGGTCGCCGACCCGGAGCTCCCCTCGGGGAGCGCCGACGCAACCCCTACCAGATGCGTCCGACCGTGCATTGCGCGCTTATAATAGGGCTGTAAAGAAATTACAATAACTGTATCAAGTCACATTATGTGTTGTTATGTTTTATCTTAAAAGGGGAAAAGGTGTTGGGTATTTGCTAAGATTTATAACTATCTATGTGTAGGTAGATGTGTTCTTTTTAATAAATCAGTCAACTGCCAACCTCCGCGTTTCATTGACGTTACAGTTTTAATTGCTTGAGTAACCGTCACACGTCTCGTTCTTGTAAGTCAGCACACACTTGCCGCATTTGTAATCGCCCGCATCATTCGCTACTAAATTTTACTAACAATCAACAACTATCGCAACCGCCCGCTAATAACAACAATTTTAATTCGCATTTTTGTGGTGTTACTTACTGCGTTGACACCCCTCGCTACCGCAACAGATGTTTGTCTTCCGGGTATCGAACCCGCACCCGCTATTCTTGATAACGCTTACCAATCCATTGCTCCGCCGCCGCAGTTTATGAATTGTAATTCCGCACCCGCACTTGCTCTCGCACCCGCACATGCTCTCGCACCCGCACTTGTTCCCGCACCCGCACTTGCTCCCGCACCCGCACTTGTTCCCGCACCCGCACTTGTTCCCGCACCCGCACTTGCTCCCGCATCGGCTCCTGTGTCCGCATCCGCATATAAATCTGCTCCCGCGCCCGCGCCTATACCCGCTAATATTGTTAATCGGACCGCTTCGACTAGTGATCGTCAGATTTCGCTGTGTGTTACTAATCAGCTGTTAGCTAACCCTCCTCGCACGCCGCTGTAATGAATGATTCTACCCAACCAACTACAGTTTTACTAGGTACGGCTGTTTGCCTCGCACGTGGACCCAACTCGAATCAACAGTCTTTGGTTCGCGTTTTAATAGATTCATGAGAGATATTATCACTCGTGATTGTTGCACACGTTTGAACTTGCCACTTTATTCCGCTCAAAATGTACGCGTTTCCGGATTAGGTGACGTGTTAAGTAAACCGCAAGGTATTACTACTTTAAACATAGCATCCCGCGTGAATAATAATTTTAATTATACCCTCAATAAGCAAGCCAAGCCGTACGTTGTTGAAAATATTATTACAAGTGAACTCCCCTCCTCCCGCGTTGACGTGTCTTGTCTATCATACTTACATAACTTACCGCTGGGTGTGTAATATATTCCATAATTTCAAAAGTTATAATGATTAAATGATATAATTTCAGTTTATATAATTTTACTTATCCTAATAATCAAATAATATAAAAGACAATTCCTATAATTTTAAATAATATAATTTCATTTGATATAATAATGATTTCCTATAATTTACAAATTTTACAATTGATATAAATATTGTTTCCAAATAAATTATGAACTTGAAAAAGCAAGCAAGCAAGCAAGCAAGCATGCAAGCAAGCATGCAAACAAGCATGCAAACTAGCATGCAATCAAGCATGCAAGCAAGCAAGCGTGCAGGCATGCATACATGTCAACCTAACCCGAAGGGTATGGCGGAAGAAGTGGGCTCGCTTTGCTCGCCCACCTCTTCCGCCATACCCTTCGAACCTAACCAACAGTTGTCGGGGTGCCCCGAATTCCCGTGCTCGCTGCGCTCGCACCCGCCCTATTTATTTATATTACATAGTTTTAATGATCCACATATCCGATGAATAATGCCATTTCTTTTTTGTACAGTATTCTTTTCCGTAAAATTACAAAAAATGAAGTTTATTATAGGAAATGATTGTTATACGAAATGATTGTTATAGGAAAATAATGTTATAACAATTGTCATTATATCAAATGAACGTTATAGAAATTGAATAGCAAGTATTTTTATAGTGTATGAAAATTATACCAATTGAACGTTATATCACCTAAAATTATATCTTTTGATATTATAGCATTTATTACGCACCCCTTACCGCTAGCGGACGATTGTTACTTTGCACCCGGGAAAATAGATATTAGGTATATGATTATTATGATTTTAGGTTCTGATATTTTTGATATTATATTATTATATGATTTTAGGTTCTGATATTTTTGCTCGTATTTTACAAAATAACAAGATTTCACGCGCGCCCAATGAACCCATTGCAATTGAAACTTTGCTTGGTTATTTAGTAGTGGGTACCGCGCCAGTCGATATTCAATCTGATATTACCCATTCATTTCACTGTACCTTTGAGAATTGTATATCCCGTTTTTTTGAGATTGAGGAGTTACCAAAACAACATTTTTGGACGTCAGACGAAAAGGAATGCGAAAATATTTTTGAACAAACTACTACCCGCGATCACACGGGTAGTTATTCAGTAGTTTTACCTTTTAATAAAGATCCCGCGTGTTTAGGTAATTCAAAACATCAAGCTGAACGCCAATTTCTATCGTTAGAACGCCGTTTGTTAGCAAACCCGGTGCTTAAAGTGGAATATGATAAAAATGTTCGTGATTATTTGGACAAAGGTTACCTTTCACCCGTGAGCGATGTGAGTAATGAGGCACAGTACTTATATTATTCCGCATCATGCAGTTTTTCGTAATGACAAATTAACAACTAAAGTTCGCGTGGTTCTGAACGCTAGTATGAAAACGGACTCGGGTACTTCGCTGAATGAGATTTTACACACAGGCTAAATTTACAAACTGATTTATTCCGCATCATTTTAAATTTTCGTTTATTCGCAATAGCTGTCAACGCAGATATACGACAAATGTATCTGCAAATTTTAGTACATGAGTCTTTCCGACGCTATCAACGCATATTTTCCCGATTTGATCCGAAGGAGCCACTTCAACTTTATGAGTTCAATCGCGTTACTTTCGGTATGACCAGTAGTCCCTATTTGGCCATGCGCACTATCCGTCAGCTGATTGCAGATGAACGGCAACGTTTTCCTAGTGCTGCTTCCACGTTAGAAAGAGACACAATATATATGGACGATCTGGCTGTTAGCTGTCCTACAAATACAATGGCCAAAGAATTATCTACGGAGTTGATCAATTTATTCGCCGCCGGAGGTTTTGAGTTGGTAAAGTTTGCTAGTAATTCACCCGAATTTATATCCGCTATTCCTGTTGAGAACCGCGTCACGGATCTTATAAATATAGGCGCAAACGAAAATCTTAAAGTACTAGGCCTACAATGGGCACCCGCTACTGATCACTTTGTTTTCACAGTATCTCGCGACGATCGTAACTGCACGAAGCGTAATATATTGTCCACAATCGCACGTCTGTGGGATGTTATGGGTTTCGTTGCTCCCGTAACCTTACTCGCAAAACTCATTGTTAAATCATTATGGGAGAATAATTTGGACTGGGATGATGTACCACCCCCGCATATAGTGTCGCTTTGGCAAAAGTTCTCTTCCGAACTTCCATCTTTACAAAATATTAAAATCCCGCGTTTCTTAGGTACACAACCAACGTTTATTCTCACTTTATTAGGTTTCGCTGACGCAAGTGAACGCGCTTTTGGAGGTGTTGTATATTTTCACGTTTTTTGTCCAGATACACATAAAACTATGACCAATCTACTCTGTGCTAAATCACGAGTTGCTCCCTCTAAAATTAAAATTACCCTTGCTCGTTTAGAGCTGTGTGCTGCTCTAATCTTATCGCAGTTGATGCACATTGTCAAGGACACTTACGTATCTCGCTGTTACATTCACAACACACTCGCATTTTCAGACAGTACAGTCGCTTTAGCCTGGATACATTCTTCACCCGCCCGTTGGCAGACATACGTGGCCAATCGAGTTTCACGTATTCAATCGTATTAGATCCGCAACATTTCTACCATATAAAAGGTATTGAGAATCCAGCCGATTGTCTATCACGTGGATTAACACCCGCTCAATTGGTCAATCACCCACTTTGGTTTAATGGCCCTTCATTCGCATCTTTGCCCATAACAGAATGGCCCATCCAGAACTTCGATGCACATTCCGTTATCAACCCGCCCGAAGTCAAAACACACGTTTTAGTAACCACAGATCATACATCCACAAGACCGCTCTTATATGAATTAGCTACTCGATTTTCGTCATGGCCCAAACTTATTAGAGTCGTTGTATACATTTTACGTTTTTTAAAGGTGTTGCCGCGAAAATTTGATATTCAACATTTACGTGTAGCAGAATGTGCAGTTTTGCATGCAGTACAGCAGGTTCATTTTCCAAACGAGATTAAGAGCGCTCGCAAAAACAGTTGTCATGTCGCGTCCTTTCGCTAAATTAAATGCGTTCATTCATGAAGGAGTACTTCGCGTGGGAGGCCGATTATCTCACGCTGATATAGATTTCGATAGTAAAAACCCCAAATTGCTACCCGCACGTGATCATGTGACTAATTTAATTATTGACTATGAACATAAAAGACATCTTCATACTAGACCTGGCCTTTTGTTATCATTACTCCGTCAAAAATATTGGATTTTTGCCGCTCGTAATATTGTAAGAAAACGAGTAAATTCGTGTAATATTTGTTTTAAATCAAGACCGCAACCGCAATTTCCGCTTATGGGTGATTTACCTGCTTGTCGTGTCCGCGAAGCAAATGCTTTTATTCATACCGGAGTAGATTACGCCGGCCCGTTATCTATCGTTCCATATAGACGTCGAGGTGTGCGTAGTTGTAAAGCATACATCTGCTTGTTCGTGTGTCTAGTTACTCGCGCTATACACATTGAGCTATCAGCTGATCTATCAACGCCCGCCTTTTTGAATGCATTTAAACGTTTTTTATCTCGTCGTGGATCAGTTAGTATTTTATATTCCGACTGTGGTACTAATTTTGCAGGTGCTAAATCGCATTTAAAGTCGCTTTACAATCTGGTTAATTCTCCCGGTTATAATGAACAATTCGCACAAACTTTAACAGAAAATAAAATCGAATGGAAAATGAATCCACCTTATTCTCCTCATCATGGAGGCATATGGGAAAGTAACATAAAGTGCGTTAAAACGCATTTAAATCGAATCGTTGGTGAACAACTCCTTACTTACGAGGAGATGTTGACAGTCCTTACTCAAATTGAATTATTACTTAATTCGCGCCCGCTTTCAATACTTAGTTCTGATCCTTCTGATTCGTTACCTTTAACTCCCGCACATTTTTTGACATTAACTCCGCTAAAATCATTGCCACAAGCAGATTTATCTAAAAAACGCTCTATACAGGATGATAATTTAATCCTTGGCAAAAAAAAAACCAGGCACTCAGTATCGTTAATAGAACATATTCCACCAAGAAAAAAAATTAGTTTTTTTTTCATAATTTTCCATAAAGTTGTCCGAAAATATCGTAACGCGCAGTCACAGGTTATCTGTGCGCGTAGTAAATCTAGTTATGAATGGAGCAACGCGTGACAGACAGAGTGGCTCGCACGGTGACCTTGAGCGAAGCAATGCACCTCACCGCACCCCCGCGCACACCCTCCGGGAGGCGATCGATATCGCCGACCCGACAGTCAGTCGCCTGCGGTTCCTTTGATGGATACACGTGCGCGGGCGCATTTACCCGCCTCGCGAGTTTAGTGAAACGTAACCCGAAAATGTGCAAAGTGTAGTAAATTAATGGCCTGCAAGGTGCAGTCAAGAGCACGCTACGCAGAGTAGGTAGGTACCTACTTTAGTTGATCTTTTAAAATGAACAGAATCACTGTGCGCTTGTTTAGTTTGCCCTGATGTGGTTGTACTTAATTTCATACCTATCAGTACACATTAACGTTTCTAACGTAAAATCTGTAGGTATGTAGCCGTAAATTCTGTATTTTGAAGCCCGTGAAAGTGCCTACTACAAAAATGCAACTTGTGTAACACCATTAGTTCACATTTCGACGTAAATAAATAAAGTATGATAAAAATCAAAATGATTCACTTGAGAATACTGATAATGCTACTACGCAATAAACATAAACAAATTACGCTTTTTCGCCACGGTATCAGGCGGGCGCGGGAGGGGCGAGGTGCGGGGGAGCGCGCGAAGTGGTCGTTCGACCGTCAGTCGAAAGTAGGTAGGTACAGCTCATTGATAAACAAAGTGCGCATGAAAACTAGAATTTTCCGGATAAATTTAAAAAATTGTTGACTGTTTTGTATAAAAGAAAATGGAAAATTAGGGAAATTATATTTTTTATTCATGTCATAGAGTCCGTAGCCGCGTTTTTGCTAAACATTCCGCTATCATGCTGTATAGCCTTCTTTCCCGCCATCAACTTATTGATCAATTAGTACAGACTTTTTGGAACCGCTGGAGATTAGAATATCTCAACTCGCTTCAAAGTAGACAGAAATGGATTAAATCTTCAGACTCGCTTAACATTGGAACCGTTGTTATTTTGAAAACCGATAATGTTCCTCCGCTTCAGTGGCCGATAGGTGTCATTACAAAAACTTATCCCGGTACAGACGGCGTAGTTCGCGTCGCGGATGTAAAAACTAAGACGGGTACCTATCGCCGTGCGGTAGTGAAGTTATGCCCACTTCCTACACAATAACGTTCATCTAAGTTTATTACCTATTAATATAATTTATTATTTGTTAGTTTGTATATCGCTATCTTACAATAACTTTAACTGCTAATAATTTTATTATCGTCTATTTTTTGCCGCGTTATTATCTCCATATTAGGTAGGATAAACCTTTTGGTATTTTTTTCTACTTTTTTTTGGCTAAGCTCTCTCTTTTTGGACTGTGTTATTTTTGCAATGCTTTGAGATTTTGAAAGTGGATTGATCATCCCCTTTCAAGGTGGGGGAGAATGGTTGAGCCGTTTATTATATTCAAATATTACCGCTTTTTGTAGCTGTCAGTGTTTGTTAAGTGGGCATTATTCCATCCTTGTTATCCCGCTGGTCTTTCCCTATTGCCATCCCTTTTCCCACTCCACAACATCAAGAAAGAAACAAAACGCGCTCTCGACCAATGGGAGCGATCGACTGGGCGTTAGCTACAACGGCGCCCTCTACTGAGAAAAATGTGAAGTCTTCTTCTCGAACGTGTGCGCTGGCAACGACACGTATTACCTTTTAAAACTTTTAATAAATTGCAAGGGATTCCTGCTTACTAATTTGAAAAATCTATTGTGTGAGTCACAGAACATTTAAAAGAGGTTAGAAAGGCGATGTGGGCGGGGCCGGCGCGCCAAAACTATGAGCAAAACGCTCATACTTCACGCAAAGAAACGATCGCGCTGTCTAACTCACACATAGCTATAAAAATCTACATCAGTGTGCGTGCATGCGTATGATTCGTTTCCATTTGAAATCGCGTGACTGAGCGGCGCTATGATTGGCTAGCTTTGAAATTGCAAATATGTGCGTAAACTTCATCTTTATTGAAGTACAGATGTAGTGGAGGTGAAAGGTGGGGTGGAATCGGCGACACCGGATTTCATACGGACGGCGCATTATCGCCATTCTAACCTCTTTTAAATGTTCTGTGGTGTGAGTGTTCTGCAAGACCGCCAAAAAAAAGGAACTTCGTGAGTACCTACTGCCTATCCTTATTTACCTTACCATTTTTCTATTCGCCAATTTAACGTTATTTTGTTTGTTTTGGTTAAATTTGTGTTTATTTCAACGTCCACCTTGCTCAAAGCTTGCAAATTTAACCAACGCTATAATTTAGTATACAGTCTACAGTTTTGTACCTTTATAATCCCCTTATTTCAAATAAAATATAACCGACCAGCGACCCCTTTAATGCTTTCTAAACCAATTGTTGTTATCAGTCTTGAGCCTGCCAATTTAATGGAGATAGATAAAGTCGTGGAATCTGTTCTGTCCTGTCCCTTGAATATCCAATCTATATGATACATTATCGCATTCCGAGGCATATTATTCATATTTTAGTTGCTGAGACTCCTGCTACATTTATGCCTCCGACTGCAATAGTATATCATTATTATTGTTGATTGGATATTTTTTTTACAGATTCCACGACTTTATCTATCTCCATTAAATTGGCAGGCTCAAGACTGATAACAACAATTGACTATTTTAATTAATTTAAAAAGATGATTTCTGTTATTTAAGCTACTATCATCTTATTAGTTTGCTTTTTAAGCAGTCGGGTCTTTAGACTTATAAAATTTACTTTTTCATTGAAAACTTCCTAGTTTTATGAAAAATGGCTTTGATTATATACAACTCCTAGATAGAGTGTCGCCTTGTTGACACCACCGAAAAAACAGGCCAACTTTTATATGCTTGTGTGCGTGACAGCTTATGTTTTACACAACTGTCATCTATTCATAGGGTTATCATGTATGGCGTTATTTCCACATATTTCGGGAAAATTACGAATTTTGCTCATAGTTATACGTTATGAGCATATTAAAATAATATTATTATTAAAAACTTTTTAAGAAGTTGAGTTGCGTATTTGGGTATATATTTGTTTGCGTTGTTTTTTAAATAGACACGTTTAATTATGAACGGGATATTTACATATTTACGCGAGTTTCTAAATAAATAGGTGCTGCATTATTGTTTCATACATTATATTATTATATATATGAAAAACAAAAAAAGCATCAAATCAAGAACCAACTTTTATAAAAGATAAAAATAATAAATGGTTTCTGGGGAAACATGGAATCAATAATATGGCAGCCCCGAGAAAATAACACAATATGGAGTCGCAATATCTTGACGTAAATTCAAAGCATTAAAGTTGAAAATTCATAGTTTTAACGTTATTTACGGATGGAAGACTATCCCTTTAGACATTTTAAATCTCCCTTTTTAATTCCGGCATACTTTTATGACGCAACTTGTAATTTTATTGAAGGAAAATGAAAATTCTATAAGCCGCTTTGGACTAGCGGTTCGCTTGACATCTCCATTCGGACTGACAGATGAAAAATCGAGGTAAGGCTAACAGTTAACCTCCTTTTTTTTAGACGCTTTTGAACACCTTAGGCTCTATCTATTTAAGAAACATCATAATTCATTTTGAAGGATCTATCTAATGGTGTTGCCACTTCATATGGGCGCAAAAAATTGTTTTCGTCTCTACCGCCATTTTGTATTTTTCGGCAGCCATTTTGGTTTTGTTAAAACAAAACCTAGCCAATAAACATCGCACAGTTCAAACAAATCGATAGACACCTCATTCTTGAAAATCCATCCAGCCGATTGGATAATTCGAGGGATATAAAGAATACCACATACAAACATACATACATACATACATACATACATACATACATACATACATACACAGATGATGATGATGATGATGATGTAATCCTGTAATCCCTCATCAGGGACATAGGGCTCGCAGAAGAGACACATACACAGATACGCGTGAAAAACATAACCCTTCGGTTGCAGTCGGGTAAAAAAAATCAATCTGTGTGTGAGATAATCGTTAATACATAACATAATCGTAATAATAATTGATGTTAAAGTATTCATATTTAATTATTTACACCCAATTTTCTTGCTGACTAGGAGAATTCTAGTCTATTCTAAGTTCATGTGCGCCGTGCGCTCAAGCGCAAGGTAAGTTGTAGGTACGTGCGTGTACCGCGATTTTGTTGTCTTGTTCAATGGAGATAAGGACATTGGAAAATCCGGAGTGTTCCGCCTAGTGTGCTAATTAAACTTACGATTGTCACTGTAGTCGTCGACGAGGATAATTTCTTTGACGAGGTAATCAGGACTCCTGTTTAGGATACTGGAAAATAAAATAAACAGGTTTATGAGACTTGCTCTATTTAGCTCAATTTCTGAATAACATAGATATTCCTACTTATCCAAGGATGTTATAATGTACTACCGTTAGTACTTATTATTATAAAGATAATTATAGAGATAATTATATGCCAACTGTTGCCGACGTCGACGACTGGCTGGAAAATGGAAGGTTTTAGATGAGTACTAATATTTTATATTTGGAATTTTTATACTTTTTTGACATCTGTTTTTTGTTCTTTTTTGATCAGTCGCAATAAATTGTTTTACTGAATGGTCGCTTTCATTCTCTACATTTTAGACTTTTGTCTTTGCAAGCTCAGCATGCTCGTAGAGTAGCTGCTGCTGCTGAGCTTGAGGCTGCGGCCAAATTCGCTGAGAGCGAAAGGGTTGCTGCTGATCTTGAATATCATAAAATAGAAGATAATCGGCCGGTGGCAGTGTTGTCCACACCAGCTAAGGTGCTGGAATCGGCTGTCCATGTGAAGATAGTGGCACAAGTCCATAGTCAGTTTTCGGATGCCCAGTATGGATTCCGAGAAGCTAGAAGTACCAATAGCAATCTTTTAAGCCATATGGAATATGTGAGGCCAGCAGTGGACAGAGGGGGGCAGGTCGATACAGCCTATTTTGACTTTAAGAAGGCCTTTGACTTAGTAAACAATGATGTTCTACTTAGTAAGTTAGCTGGATTAGGCTTTACACCGCAATTGCTCAAGTTTTTCGCTAGCTACATGGAAAACAGGCGTCAATTTGTTGATTACTCTGGACACTTATCGGAGCCATATTTTACCAAATCAGGAGTAAGTCAAGGCAGCAATTTAGGGCCCTTAGAATTCATAATAATGATAAACGACCTTCCTAGTGTTGTCAAATATTCTAAGTGCTTACTGTTCGCGGACGACCTAAAGCTCTCCTTGGAAATACAAAGCACGGGTGACTGTTCCAAACTGCAGGAGGATATCGATAGGGTAGTAGAGTGGAGCAGGGTAAATAAATTAGAGTTCAATGTAGATAAGTGTGTTCATATCACCTTTACTCGAAAGCGATCACCTATAACATATAACTACCAAGTGGAAGGGACACCTATGAAAAAGGTTAATGAGGTAAAAGACCTGGGAGTCAGGCTACCGGCAGACTTAAAATTTGGAGAATACATTACCAGCATTTGTAAAAAAGCTTATAGAAATCTCGGTTTTGTTTTAAGAAGAGTCAACGGTTTTAAAGCGATTTCAGCTCTTTATAACGCGTTAGTTAGAAGTATACTCGAAAGTAACTCAGCTATTTGGGCTCCTCATGAGGCAAAATATTGCCTCGGAATAGAGCGTATACAGAATAAATTTATAAGATATCTATATTTTAAGCAGTACGGAGTGTATCCTTTTTACCCCCTAAACTATCCAACGCTTTTCGTTCTGGGTATGGTAGGATATAACTCTCTAGGCGTGAGACGGGAGTTAGCCTTAATTTTATATTTATACAAAGTTATGATAGGGCGGATTCATCACCCTGACGTATTGGAAAAACTTTGTTTATGTGTTCCAAATAATTATGCGGGGCGTCGTCGAAAGCCGCCGTTACTGTATGTTCCAAGTGGAAGGACCAAGCTACTCAGCGAGGCACCGGTCACACGCGCGCTGCGCTCGCTCAATCGCGTAGCGGAAGATATAGATCTGTTCTCTTGCACTCTGGGTGAACTCACAAGGAAAACAATTTTTATATTGTCGTATGTGTCAATTAGGTAACATTATTTAATACTTGTTGAATTAACTTGTATGGTATACTATAGTATAGTATTGAACTTATCTATCGCATTAGGATATGTCCTGTAAAGATAGCCTAAGTTGTGTATTAAATAAAATTAATAAATAATAATAATAATAATAAGTCGCAGCCCTGAGTTCCTCTCGGTCCACTTGTTCCCGGCGGTCCCTAAACTCATGCCGGTCCTATCAGGGTCACCACGACAAGATGTTAACCCTCCCGTTTTCGGTGTCACAGGCATCACCGAGTCACGAACATGTGTCAGGTCCAAGTGCGCGTTTGGCGGGCGCTATTTCGGCTTTGCGGCCGCGTCCCCACGCGGTGTCGAGGCCCCGCGTCTCGTTGAGCCTCCAGACTGCGCCAAGGCCCCTCGCTGTTGCGAGATTCCTCTCTTTGGCGGGGGCCCTAGTGGAGAGGCCCCGCTTCTCGGCAGGGTCCCACCGTGCGACGTCGACGGCGACTTTCCCCCTCACACACAAACTCATACAAATCAGCTAGGCACACACAATCATTTTAATAAGTATAATTGTGACAGCAACAAAAATAAAAATTTTAGTGAGGGCCACTCCACGCACAAGACCCCTTTTTGAGCTTGGCCAAGGCAATCCAAAGTCTTGGCCAATCTAAGGTGAGTGACAATATCGAGCTGCCATCGTTTGACGGCCGCACCATAGACTGGCTTGCTTTTAAGAAGGCGTATTTAAATTCAAAACTTAGGTTTTCGGACATAGAGAATTTGGCCAGAATTTCCAAAGCAGTTCGTGGTGCGGCTCAAGAGGCCGTTGGCACTCTCCTAGTGACCACTGACTACCCAGTAGTCTTAATTCGGGCTCTAGAGTCCCGATTTGCTCGTCCGGAGCAAATCGTTCTAGAGCAATTGGCTTTGCTACGATCTCTACCTAAATTAGCGGCCTCGGAGAGTGTTAATGAGCTCAATAAGTTCGCCTGTCGAGTCCGCACTAGTGTGGAAACAATTCGTTTATTGGGGCAGGGTGAGTGAACTCGATTGTTAAGTTCACGCCCCTTTTGCGGACTCGGTGGGTAGACTTTGCGTCCGCTCACGTCCACTCAGGCACAAAACTCGAGCTTCTCTCGGAGTTTCTATTTAGAGAGGCTGATCTTCACATGAGTTTCGGCCTTGTTGAGGTGCAGCCAAAATTTGGCGTCCATGTGGCATCTGTCAGCGAGGCAGTCGGTCATGACGTGTCTAGTGATGTGCCAGTGGTACGAAATCTTTTTCCTAGGCAGTCAGTGCCATCTTCAAACTTTCCTTCAAAGTTTTGTGTCTATTGTCATGCCAAAGACTACGAACTTTTAAAGTGTCAACAATTTGTATTACTTCCGATAGATGAAAGATGGCGTTGGGTGCTGGGGAGGAAGATTTGCAGCAAGTGTCTAAAAGTTGGACGTCATGATTTTAGGAGGTGCAGGAAGGGTTCTTGTAGTGTTTCTGCTTGTCTGCGGAAATTTAGTCATAATACGTTGCTCCACAGAAACGAAAACACGGTAGCCCATGTGGTTACTGAAGTTTCCAGCTCTTCCGTTCCAGGAGTTTCCCAGCCGGCTTCTTCAGGAACTGGTTCTTCCCATGCGGTTCCTTCACCATCCAGTTTTCCTGTTACACGTGATTTCCAGCCGTCTTCTTCGGGAACTTCTGCTGTGGTGGCACACTCCAGTTCTAATGACATGCGTGTACTTTTGAAGGTAATTCCAGTCTGCCTCACTGGTCCAGCAGGAAGCGTTGACACATTTGCTTTGCTTGATGATGGTTCTTCTGGCACTTTTATTGATTCCGAAGTTGCATCTGCCATTGGTGCTACTGGTCCTCGTTCGGTTATCGATATCAACTGCATCAGTGGTATGTCTAAAGCCGTTGATTTCAGCTCTGTAGATTTTCAAATTCGCGGCCGTCACAGCCAGGAGAATCATCATGTGCGCAACGCTAGGGCTATTTCCGGTTTAGGGATCAGTGAACAGACTGTTGAATTTTCGTCAATTAGATCCTATCGGCATCTTGTTGACATTGCGGATGAAGTTTGTTTTGGAACGGGTAAACCTATGGTCATTATAGGTGCAGATAACTGGCATCTCACGATTCCGCTCGCTGTTCTCAGGGGTGGTGCAAACCAACCTGTAGCGACCTTAACTCGTCTTGGGTGGGTCCTGTTTGGTTTTGTTTCGGGAAAGTCTCAACCAACTCTTTTCATCAACCATGTTTCTTTTGAAGAGTCTTCCCTTGATGCTGAGTCTTCCCTTGAGGCTTGGCGTTATGTGCCTTCTCGCCTGAATGTTGCTGATGATGCAACTAGGCCTGGTTCTATTTGACAGTAATTGTCGTTGGCTTGTGGGCCCTTCTTTTTTAGCTCTGCCTTCAGCAGAATGGCCCACAGAGCCAACTGTTCAACATGCGCTTCCTGTAGAAGAGCTCAAGAAGCAACCTGAGCAAGTTTTTTCGTTTGCAGTTTTATCTTTGCCTACTCTTGTAGTTGCAGACCCATTTCGTTTTAGTAGTTGGCTCAGGTTGGTTCGAGCTACAGCGCGGGTCCATAAAGCGGCCCAACATTTTCGGCAACATTTAGGCAAAAACAAAAATTCTAAGTTTGATTCGCGTATTTCTTCTCGCGATTTAGTTAATTCGGAAGAGAGGCTACTACTCTTTGCACAGTTGGGATTCCTTCCCGCAAGAATACCGAGCTTTGAAGACTGGATGCCAAGTTCCCAGACAGAGCCGTTTAAAGAAGTGGGCCTTAAAATTGGACGATTCAGGCCTGATCCGACTTGCTGGAAGAACTGCTGCAGCTCACATCCCAACAGAAGTGGCCAATCCCATCGTTCTAGACGGGCAGCATTATATCGTCCGCCTTCTGGTTCGTCATTATCACCACTGGGCAGCCCATGCAAATCAGGAGACGGTGGTGAATGAGATCCGGCAGCGTTACTTCGTCCTGGGACTACGCCCTGCCGTGAAGGCTGTTGCTAAGTCTTGCCCATTTTGCAGGCTTAAGAAAGGGGTTCCATCCATTCCGCCCACTGGAGACTTGCCGCAGGAAAGATCTGCTGTTGGAGAGCGCCCTTTTACGAATGTCGGCTTGGATTATTTTGGACCAGTAAGCGTCTCGGTTGGCCGAAGATGTGATAAGCGTTGGGTAGCTCTTTTTACTTGCCTCACTATCCGTGCAATTCATTTGGAGATTGTTGGTAGCCTCTCCTCCGACTCTGCTATCATGGCTTTGCGTCGTTTTGTAGCAAGGCGTGGTTGTCCTTCTGTTATCGTTTCGGATAACGGGACAGCTTTTGTAGGAGCGGACAAGATTATTTTAGCGGCCACTGATTTGAATATTAATTGGAAGTTTATTCCACCTGCTTCTCCTTTTATGGGTGGCTGCTGGGAGCGTCTGGTTCGTTCCGTCAAGGTTGCTCTTTCTGCCACTTTGTTTGAACGTTCTCCAAGAGAAGAGGTGTTCGGCACTTTGCTCTGTGAAGCCGAGGCTTTAATTAATTCGCGGCCACTGACCCACGTTTCAGTGGATCCTCATGTTGATGAAGCGGTCACTCCAAGTCATTTTCTGCTCGGCACCTCTTCTCCTTATTGGCGTTTGGCAGAAGCAAATGATGCTGATCTTGTGTGTCGTGTTAGTTGGCGAAAGGGTCTCCGATTGGCCGATCATTTTTGGTCCAGATGGGTTCGGGAGTATCTTCCTCAATTAACTCCACGCACAAGTCAGGGGTCACAGTCCCCTATCAAGGTGGGTGATCCTGTCTTGATAGTCGACGGCAATTTACCTCGAGGTACCTGGCCACGTGGGCGTATATCAGCGTCTTTTCCAGGAAAGGATGGCGTGGTCAGGGTGGTCGACGTACAGACCAGTGGAGGGACGCTTCGCAGGCCTTTGAGGAAACTTGTTCTGTTAAATTAAATTTTCTTGCGAAGGTCTCTCCCTATCTCATTCCTTTTATAAAGTTCTTTGTTTTTATATTGCCTTTTTTAACCCCCGACGAAAAAGAGGGGTGCTATAAGTTTGACGTGTGTGTCTGTCTGTCTGTCTGTCTGTCTGTCTGTCTGTCTGTGGCATCGTAGCTCCTAAACGGATGCACCGATTTTGATCTAGTTTTTTTTGTTTGCAAGGTGTCACAATCGAGAGTGTTCTTAGCTATGATCCAAGAAAATATCTTTAGCCATTTGAAGATTATCAGCTCTTTTCTAGTTGTTGATAGGATCAAGTAACGGTTTTGTGGCGGGGGTTATTAAATTTTTAATTTAGTGTTATTGTACTTGTTGTTTTTATATTGCCTTTTTGTTTTATTTCTAGGTACTCATCTAGACTTCTATTTTCCGTCCAGTCAAGTTTTAGTCAAGTTTCGCGACCCCCCATTTCCGTGCCTTCTTGCACTTAGCCGATGGCGCTTCCCGTCCCTTTCTTGGGCTTTTAGTCCCCCTGGTCAATTTTAAACCGCATTTTGGTGGGGGGGAGGGCCCGTCTGTCTGCGAGTCACTTTCCCTCGCGGTACTCTCTGAGAGTTTTTCCCTGCCGTTTTGGACGGTCTGATCGTGGGGCCCCAACGCTTTTTCTTTAAGCAGAGGGAAGCGCTTCTTTATTCGTCGGCTACTATTAATGGTGTGCTACACCGGGGGGTGCCATGTTGCCGACGTCGACGACTGGCTGGAAAATGGAAGGTTTTTAGATGAGTACTAATATTTTATATTTTGAAATCTGTTTTTTGTTCTTTTTTGATCAGTCGCAATCAAGGATGTTATAAGTACTAACGTACACCTGGATAGAGCACTACAAACTTACGCTTCTGCTAATGCAATCAAATAGATGCTTTAATAAATTGACATAAAGCTTATGTATACCGTATTTTAAAAACCGATCTGAGTAAGACAGCAGGGTAGTGACCCGTGTGTCCCTTTCTGTATTGCCAATTCAAATTTAGCAGATTTGAAAGGATAGAAAAATACTTAGATGTTTTTTAGGTAAACAAATTATTTTATATAAGTAACTAATTATTTTAGACTACAAGATAGATGATACACCAATGCAACAATAATGAAACCATAAATTGGCGAATAATTTGTGAACAATCTATCTATACTAATATTATAAAGAGGAAAGGTTTGATTGTTAGTTAGTTTGTTTGTTTGTTTGCATCGAATAGGCTCTGAAACTACTGAACCGATTTCAAAAATTCTTTCACTGTTGGGAAGCTACATGATCCCTGAGTAACATAGGCTATAGGTATTTTTATTTCAAAAAAATGATTTAGTTTCAACGAGACACAATTTCAACGGTACACATTCCCAACGAGACACATTCCCAGATAGACACATCAAATTAGGGTTCCTTACTAAAATTTCATCATTAATGTAACCCAAGGTCAGGAACCATCACGCCCTAAGGTCTATTATAACTTTATGCCAAGTTTCACCAAAATCGGTTCAGTACTTTCAGAGCATTTTCAATTATTGGGAATATTTTACGTATTTTTTTTACACCTTGGGTTGCGTGATGGTTCCTGACAGCGCCCTAGCTTAATTTTTACTGAAATTAATGACAACAATTGTTCGTTTATTGTACGTTTTTGTACGCGTATTAAAAAAATATGTACGTATGTATTTAATGAAATAATAAGTTTTTTTTTGGGCGCTGTCAGAAAAGATCCTTTGCAGCAGCGCCCTTTCAGCAACGGGTATTTCGCCATTAAATAAATAAAATAACACTATATACAGAGTCTTAAAAAAATGTACGTACAATCAAGAGCAAGTGAAGTTCCACATGTGCCCCCCAACAAATTGTTGTCATTAATTTCAGTAAAAATTAAGCTAGGGCGCTGTCAGGAACCATCACGCACCTTAGGACCTGGCATAAAGTTATAATAGACCTTAGAACATAGGCTACAATTTACCACGGGAAAATTTCTCATACGCACAGAAATTTTTTTTAAAGCGGGCGGAGTTGGCACAAAGATAGAATAGACCTTGCAGAAGAATATAGGCTAACTTTTACCGCGGGAAAAACTATTAACGCGGGCGGAGCCGCGGCGGGAAGCTAGTATATAAATATTATATTCATTTACACAAGTAATTAATGGTTAAATACCTGTGCATTATATTTAAGAATTAATATATTCTGGGTCTTTATTGGAAAGCATACTATATAAATACAACAAATGCAATTTCTCATTAAAAAAACCTATTCATAACAATCTTCTTCTTCTTTAACAATGACAAAGAATAATTATTTATTTATTTTATTTAATATTTATTCGTTAACGAACCAAGCAATGATTCAATATTTATTAGACTTACAAAAAGAATATAAAAAACAGGTACCTAGTACCTACTGTGTTTTGCAATATGCATTTGAATGTAGTTTTTTTTCTATATATTTTCATCCCAGTGCTGGGCAAAGGCCTCCCCTCTTTCTCTCCGCCGTTCTCGGTCTCGTACTAGTGGCATTATACTTACTCCGTGAAAAGTAACTGGTTCCGCAACACAGTGGCAGTACTCTTGAAACTGAGTAAATTTACCTAAGGAATATAGGTTGACATATCTTGAATAATATCCAACCTGTCACACAAACAGGTCACGTAACTGTTTATAATGAAAAGTTGAATTTTATTTTTTGAGATTTCAACCTATGTTGCTTAGGCAAAGTTTTTCTCTTTTCATGAGTCTCACCACTATGTTGCGGTTGTGGATAAACAACCAGTTCAATTTCACGGTGAATATCCTTGGGTCGTGTTTATGAAAAATACAAGTATCACAATGGTATAAGTACAATAAATTACCCGGGAAGTGTGTTATCATTTCGTAGGAGGTAACCCTTTCTTTCGGTTCGTTTTTTAAATTTTGTAAGAAAACTATTCTCATGTGTCGGGGTGACAACCATTTTGACGAGACAATTATTGTCAATTATTTCCTGTATATCTAAATTATTTATACGACAATAATAAACCTTTACGAATGTGAAGAGGTCAAGATAAACATAAGAGAAAGAAATTAATTCTTTTTTATATTCGTACTAACCTGTAATTTTTACGAGTGTACCTCATCTTCCAATAATCTTAGGTATAATGCAGAATATAGTTAAATAAATTATTAGTCATATATTACAATATAGGTAATAAAATATAATATACTTTATTGCACACCAGAAAAAAAACAGTGCAGTAAAATTAACAAACAATTAAATAAATAATGTGTGTACATGTGGCGGCTTTATTGCTAAGGAGCAATTTCTTCTAGGGAACCTTACAGTGAGGAGATTCATATAGTGAGACGGGTCTGTGCAAATATTGCGTAAATCTTGATATTAAAACTAAAATTAAGCTATGTTTTGGAATTATCCCGAACTATACTTACGGTATTGTGTTAAAATTATGTACATTTTCCTATTATATACGAATGTGACTGTAAATAAATACAAATAAATACCTACTTCTTTACGTTCCAAAAGTAACCTAATGAAAAAGTACTAAACTTCCAAATCCATGTTGGAAATTTTACTATTTTAGTATTATTAAATTATTTTTTAAACAGAAAGAATATATATTATTCTCTATTAAATAAATAAAATAAAATAAAAATAAAATAAAATGTTTTTATTTCAGACAGAGTCCATAATACAAAAATACAAAAAATTAAAACATCAATAATACCTATTATCATTGTTGAACCAATCGAGTAGCAAAACCAGTCGCAAATAAACGATCATTGAGGATAGACGTTGCAGTTTTTCTTAGAACAAAGTCAATCTAATAATCGACCTTAATCACATAACCATATGGTCGAAATCGTGCCGGATAACCAGTGCAGTGACGAACAATAGATCGCTGGCCGGCCGCCGCGTGGACAATAGATACACATTCCAGTGATATTTAACTCGTAAACAAGTGGTGTTTTATTATAATTCAATTAAAAATGAGTTCTACACAAGAATTACTTGGAGTTTTGGAAGATACTGCTGCATTGTTACAAAAAACACAAGTTAATTTGAAGAAATGTCCCAAGACACGCCTAACAAAGGGTTATATCGAAACAAAATTAAAAATAATTGATGAATATTGGAACTCATTCAAGAATACACACCAAGAGTTATTACGAGTTACGCCAAAAGCAGAAAGAGGAGTTTTACCGTATTTAGTCAACGAAGATTTTTACGTGTATGAAGATTTATACATCGTTATGCGTGCCGATATGGAAGATATGTTAACGTTGTTGTTATCTACGTCATCAACTAACACTTCGTCTTATGGGCACAATAATGAACAACAATCAAATCAAAAAGAAAACTCTCTAGTGAAGCTGCCGAGAATTCAGTTACCGGTATTTAGTGGAAATTATGAAGAATGGCCGACCTTTGAAGATTTATTCACATCGCTTATTCATAACAACAGGACCATCGAAGATGTACAAAAATTACATTATTTAAAATCAAGCGTGAGTGGAGAAGCTGCTTCTTTAATACGGCATATTCAAGTTACACACAAAAATTACTCACAGGCATGGGAAGCATTAAAAACAAGGTATGGCAATCAAAGATTAATTGTGAACTCAGTATTAAAAAGATTGTTTCTTCAAAAGAAAATTACTTCTCAATCAGCAAATCAATTAAAATCTTTATTGGATACAACCACTGAGTGCCTAAATAATTTGAAAAACTTGAAAATCGATGTAGATTCTTGGGATCCTATTATAATATTTCTCGTCGTGCAGAAAATGGACCCAGAGTCTCACAAAGAATGGGAAGAATATGCATACAAGGATGAGTCTGATGACATGCCTACATGGAGTGATTTAACAAAGTTCATTCAGTCAAGATACCGAACGTTAGAACTCATATCATCAGGCACACGAGAGAAGGCCGTTAAGGAGCGATCTTTCCACGTCAGTACCGGTTCTACTGATAAATCAAATGCATCATCATCTTCGTCAGGTTCGCCGCGGCCGACAGATAAGAAATGTATTATGTGCAAAGATAACCACACATTATGTCACTGCCAAGAATTTACCAAACTGCAACCTGCGCAAAGAGCAGATTATGTAAAGAAACATAATTTGTGCTTCAACTGTTTAGTACCAGGGCATACGGCCTATAAATGTCGACTCCGTATGTTCTGTCGTATATGCAAGGGACGCCATCATTCTCTTCTACACCAAGCAGACAAGACAGAAAACAACACTGCTAATAGTGGAACGTCAAGTCATACAACTTCACATTGTAATTGTAATGTAGAAGATGAAGAGAAGGAAGAAGATATGCAAGTAAATTCAGTGATAGCGTCACATCACACTACTAAACAGAGTATCGCACTATTAGCAACTGCTATGGTGACCGTAAGAAGTGAGCAAAATCACACCATGGTATTAAGGGCGCTAATTGATCAAGGATCGCAGGCATCATTCATAAGCGAGAAGGCGGCTCAAAGACTAAAGCTCACAAAACAATCTGTAAAAGGAACTGTCGTCGGAGTGGGATCTACAAGAACAAATATTAATCACGTGGTCAAGTTACAAGTAAGTTCTCAAGATGCAACCTCAAGTTTCAACTTACCTGTAAAGGCGTATGTAATATCGAAGCAACTTACCACAAAGATTCCTGCTAAAACAATCACTGCAAACCACTGGTCTCACCTAGAAGGACTAAACCTGGCTGATCCAAGCTACCATGCACCAGGTTCTATTGACCTACTTCTAGGCGTGAAAGAATACGCTCAGATAATACAACCAGATATAATCAAAGGTCCACCAGGAACACCAAGTGCTCAAAAAACCAATCTTGGCTGGATCTTGTTTGGAGAAGTTGAAGACATTGCAAAACAAGACACGTTCCTAGTCATGCATCAACAAATAGATATAGATGAAGTTCTGAAATCAATATGGGAAATAGATACAGATACAAAAAGAACACTAACTAAAGAAGAACAGCTATGCGAAGAAATTTATGAAAAAACACACTCCAGAACAGAAGAAGGGTTATATGTAGTAAAGCTACCATTCAATACTGACAGTCCACAATCACCAAACGGAAATACTAAAGAAAAAGCAACACAAAGATTCATGCAATTAGAAAGAAAATTAAGAAAATCACCAGACCTAAAAAAAGAATACACAAAGGTTATCGAAGATTACATTGAACAAAAACATGCAGAAAAGGTACCTGAAAATGAAAAAGAAACTAAAAGATCTGTATACTTACCTCACCACGCAGTAATCCGCAATGATAAAGAAACCACTCGAACACGCGCTGTCTTCGATGCTTCATGTAAGGGCTCGAACAACGTGTCATTGAATGACGAGCTTCTAGTAGGTCCTCAGCTTCAAGATGACTTAAGGAATCTTCTTATTAGATGGCGAATGAAAAGAGTGTGCTTTGTAGCCGACATTAAACAAATGTACCGACAGATTTTGGTACACAAAGATGATGCCGATTATCAAAGATTCTTGTGGAGATCAGACGAAACAGAAGACTTGCAAGAATACAGACTTCTAAGAGTAACTTTCGGCACCTCACCTGCTCCATATCTTGCTGTTAAAACACTTCAACAAGTAGCAGACGATGAAGGCCATGGGAATACATCTGCTATCGAAACAATAAAGAATAATTTCTACATGGACGATCTGCTTGATGGTGCTGATTCCGTTGATGAAGCTGTAACGCTAGCAAAAGATGTCACAAATATTCTACAAAAAGGGGGTTTCCAACTCACGAAATGGTCCTCAAACAATATAAATTTCATGAAGTCCATTGATAAAGACAGAAGATCAGTAAAAGCACAAGTAGATTTGAACCTTGATGGAACAAATAAAGCACTAGGCGTTGTATGGAATCTTCACAAAGACATATTTCAGTACAATCTGACTTTACCACCTACAGCAAGCAACATAACAAAACGCGGAATTCTATCTGAGATACAAAAGCTTTTCGACCCACTTGGATGGATTGCCCCTAGCACTATCATGGCAAAATTATTAATACAAAGGTTGTGGCTCGAAAAGGTTAGTTGGGATGAAACAGTGAGCGATGAGCTAAACGAAGAATGGCAAAACATTAAGTCAGATCTAGCAAATGTAAATGAGATAGAAATCGAGCGATGGCTTGGTACGACAGCAACAAACAAGAAATCCATTGAAATCCATGGGTTTTGCGACGCTTCAATGAAGGCGTATGGAGCGGCAGTTTACATCAGAACTGAAACTGAAGACAACAAAATTCAAACGAGACTTGTCGTAGCGAGAACTAGAGTAGCCCCACTCAAGACGGTATCGTTGCCGCGCCTGGAGTTATGTGGAGCGCTGCTTTTATCTAAACTTATGAAGCAAGTCGGTCAAGCTATGAGAATACCTCCTGCAGAAATGTACGCGTGGACAGATTCTTCAATTGTGATTGCATGGCTCTGTGGAGAACCCAACAGATGGAAGACATTCGTGGCAAATCGCGTCGTAGAGATATTGGAGAATCTGAACAACAAACATTGGCATCACGTTCAATCAAATGAAAACCCGGCTGACTTAGCATCACGCGGTATCCCGTTATCTGAATTGAAGCAATCTGAATTATGGTGGAGAGGTCCCAGCTGGCTATCTGAAAAAGAAATAAAGATTAAAGAACAAGAAAAAATAACAACAGACTTAGAAGCGAAAACAATAAAGGTGAATACTTACCTTAACACAGAAGACACAGAAGAAAAAGGGAAACCTATAATACAACAATTTGAAAGTTTTGATACATTGACAGAATTATTAAAAAGTATATCCTATTGTAAGAGATTTTTAAATAGCAAGAAGTATCCTAATAAATTAGAAGATAATTTGACAACCCAAGAACTAGAGCAGTCTTTAATGATCTGTATAAAGAAGGCACAAGAGGAAGAATACAAAGAAGAAATAGAAAGACTGAGGGAAAAGAAACAAGTAAAAAGGAAAAGTTCAATACGATCCCTCAACCCGTACTTAGATGAAAAACATATACTCAGGGTGGGCGGTCGTCTCAGACATACAAACTTACCTGATGAGAGGAAACATCCAATAATTCTTGGAAATAAAAACACGCTAACACCGCTTGTAGTAGCAGACGCACACGCAAAGACCTTACATGGTGGAGTACAGCTGATGCTGTGTTATTTACGTTCCAAGTATTGGATCGTAAAGGCTAAAGCTATGGTTAAGAAACATGTCCACAAATGCTTCATTTGTGCCAGATTAAATGCTACTGCTAAGAAACAAATTATGGGTGACTTACCTGAAGAACGCGTGACTCCATCAAGACCATTCTTGCATAGTGGTGTGGATTTCGCCGGACCGTTCCAAGTTTTAATGTCAAAGGGCAGAGGAAACAAAACTGTAAAAGCCTACATAGCAATCTTCATCTGCTTATCTACAAAAGCCATCCACATTGAATTAGTTGGAGATCTCACCGCTGAAGCCTTTATAGGTGCATTTCGGCGCTTTGTGTCTCGAAGAGGCAAATGCAGTCATTTATGGAGTGACCAAGGCAGGAACTTTGTGGGTGCAAACAAAGATCTCATCAAAGCTTGGAACGAGGCTAAGCTCCAATTCCCTGGAAAGATAGCAGAAACAATGGCTACAGAAGGAACACAGTGGCATTTTATCCCCGCTTACAGCCCTAACTTCGGTGGATTGTGGGAAGCGGGTGTCAAATCCATAAAGAACCATTTAAAAAGAATTTTAACTACTCACTTGACCTACGAGGAGATGACAACAGTACTTTGCCAAGTAGAAGCCTGCTTAAATTCTCGTCCACTATGTCCCGTAGATGACAATAATCCAGAAAATTTGATCGCACTTACTCCAGGTCACTTTTTAATTGGAGAAAGCCCAATAGTTGTGCCATCTCCTGACACAAAGAATGAAAAAATATCTACCTTGTCGCGCTGGCAATACACTCAGAAGCTACTTAATGACTTTTGGAAAAGATGGCAAGACGAGTACTTGTCAAGATTACAGCAGCGTCCTAAATGGTTTAAAAAGGAAGAAGAATTTCAAGTTGGAGATGTAGTGCTGATTAAAACGGACAATTTACCTCCTGGTAAATGGTCGTTGGGGCGTATAGTAGAAAAACATCCAGGACTAGACGGTTTCACTCGAGTTTATAGTGTTAAAGGTGGTGATACAATAACAAAAAGGACTGTTACTAAACTTTGTGCATTGCCTATTAATCATAATAATTAATCTATTATTCAAACTATTATGTACAAAATAACTGTATATTTTTCTGGTAAAAATGTATTTGTTGTTTACATAATTTATGTTATAAAAATTAATACATAATTATCTTTAAAATTTGTTATAATTTAAGTTCTAAGTTTATGTGATCTAACTATTGAATTTAATTTAATATGAAAAGTAAGAAAATTAAGTTCATAGTTTTCGTAGTCTAACCAAACAAGTTGTTTACATACTTTCTGTGCAGACTATTATCGCATGTTTTATTCTGCTACCGTCCGATCATGTATTTATTGGAATGTTGTTTTTATGTAAGAATTTTACGCATGTTTTCAATTATTGTTTTTTAAAAGGACCTTAAGTCCTTTTGGTGGGCGGTATGTTGAACCTATTTAAGTTGTATCAATCGAGTAGCAAAACCAGTCGCAAATAAACGATCATTGAGGATAGACGTTGCAGTTTTTCTTAGAACAAAGTCAATCTAATAATCGACCTTAATCACATAACCAATCATTAATTATAATAATATAAAAATTACATAAAATATTTTTAATATTAAAATAAAAAGAAGGTAAAAATTAATCAAATCATAAAACTAAATAAAAATTAATATTTGAATTAAAACTGCTAAAAAATAAATCTAATTTAAATATCTGCCGGTGGCTGGGACCCCGGGCACCAGCATATGCGCTTGCGCCCAGTGCCGCAGCATGGGGCAGTCCGGCTTGTCGCTGAGGACTCGCAGGATGGTGTTAGTGCTTCTGCGCGCCCGCAGCATCAGCGAGGCGATGCGGCGCCGCAGCACGGTGTGGAACCCGTCTGTGTGCGCGTGCGCAAACATCGCAGATGCACTGCAGTAACGCGGGAGCCCCAACAACACCCTGAATGCATTATTATATTGCACGCGGAGAGCGCTGATGGCCCGCTGTGTATAGTCGACCCACAGATTGCAGGTGTACAATGTTTGGCAAAAGGCTTTGAACAGAGTTATCTTTACCTCTATGCTACATCGTGCAAATCTGCGAGCCAGCATGTTACAGCGGACCGCCATCGCTCTCCTTTCCCTTTCGATGTCCCCATCGTCTTTTAGATCCTCAGTGACGACGTGACCCAGGTACTTAAATTGTGTTACTCTATTAAGGGCAACGCCGTTAAGCCATACGGGTGCCACATCACCCAACTTACGACCCCTGGCTTGAAATATCAAAAATTCACTCTTTTTGGTGTTATACAGGAGGCCGTGTGTCGCCGCATATTTTTCACACACACCTACCAATTTTCTCAACGCGGCGATTGAAGGGCCGAGCAACACCATGTCGTCCGCGTAACTTATGCTGTTGACACAGTGACCATCAATCGAGCAACCGACCCCTGTGTTGCCCAGCTCAACAATCAGCCCGTTGATGTACAGGTTGAAGAGTGAAGGAGACGTTAACCCTCCCTGTCTCACTCCACACTCCAACCGATACTCATCAGAGAGCTCAACTCAACCCAAGCCACCTGACCTGGTTGATTTGGTGGTCATACCAATATTTGAAAATATTTATTAACTCACCAGGCACACTAGCGTCTTTTAATTTATGCCAAAGGATGTCATATCTGACCAGGTCAAATGCCTTGGAGAGGTCAAGAAACATAGCATAAACTGGTGTCCTCCTGTCTATACAGAGTGGGATGCAGGCGTAGTGCGGGGGAGAAGAAAAAAGACAAATGAGGGCGTCCCACGGCTATGCCACATGGAGGGAAAGTACATTAAATATTGTAGATAGAACATTTTACTGAAAGAAGACTTTATTTTATTTCTAAAAACTATTAAAACTGCATTCATACATTTTTTAATAATTACATGGTTGAACCGGGAATCGAACCCGCTACATGAGGAAAAAAAAATATCCTGTAGTTTTATCATACCAATCGAAAGGCTCCTTCATAAGGATTATTTTTTTGCTAAATAACATAGTGTCAGAAATAAAAGAGAGACCATGAATTTTAACATTTGATGTGGTCGCCGAGATTTCTTTTATGCATGGGGTTACTAGTGACCCGCCCCGGCTCCGCACGGGAAAATGGTTATTGTGGGTTATCCTTGAGTATATTATGCGTGTATTATACATATAAACCTTCCTCTTGAATCACTCTATCTATTAAAAAAACTGCATCAAAATCCGTCGCGTAGTTTTAAAGATTTAAGCATACATAATCAAAAGAGTGCGACTTTGTATTCAACAGCGTGGGGGTCATAGCAATTAATAAAATTGATAAATTTTGTATTAAAAATGTTAAAATACATAGTCTTCCTTTTATTTCTGACACTATGTTATTTAGCAAAAAATAACCCTTATGATGAAGCCTTTCGATCGGTATGATAAAACTACAGGATATTTTTTTCTCTCGTATAACGGGTTCGATTACCGGTTCAACCATGTAATTATTAAAAAAATTATGAATGCAGTTTTAATAGTTTTTAGAAATAAAATAAAGTCTTCTTTCAGTAAAATGTTCTACCTACAATATTTAAGGTACTTTCCCTCCATGTGGCATAGCTGTGGGACGCCCTGTATAGTACCTAATTATCTGCTTGAGAGACATGATAGCACATTCAGTCGAAAGCCCCGGTCTAAAGCCGAACTGAGCGTCGTGCAATTGAAGATGTTCTTTAAGCTGTCTCTCAAGCAGACTGTCAAGCACCTTAGCTGTGGTTGTGGCTAATGATATTGGACGGTAGTTGCACTCATCAGAAAAATCTCCAGTTTTGTTCTTAATTATAGGCACTACCACTGTTTTCATTAGCTCATTCGGCAAATAGGAGTGTCTAATGCAGATGGTAAATAACAATCCTAGCAGTCGAGGGAGGTGAGGTCCCGCGTATTGAAAGTGTTCAATGCTGAGGCCGTCGTGTCCAGGTGACTTACCTCGCGTCATCCCTTTCAGAATCTGAGCAATTTGTTTTGCTGTTACACGGTCTGGCACCCCAGACACCACGGCCTCCACATCCTCATCCTGATCGCTACTAAGCGGGGACTTTACCTGGAAGTGGGATTTAAACATATTCGCAAATCCTTTGAAATCCTTATTCCTGTGTTTTGTCGCCAGTATATTCATTTTGATTTGTTCTTGGTTATTCTGACAATATTTTAATTTGCTTTTAAATGTTTTTCTAGACGCACACATTTCATTATACATATTACCTCTATTTGGCCGACCGTACCACACCCAAGTTAAAAAATTTTGCCTGGCGTCCCGATGAGCGTCACGAACATATTTATTCCATCCTGCAATAGGACGTCCCCGCCCAGACTTGCCCCCCTCCACACGACCAACATGACTGACAACAGCGGCCCCCTGTAAAACTGTTACAATATTTGAATACAGAGTGTCTATCACACTTAAGTGTTCCGTACTATTCTTATAACACATACTATCACAACACTCATGAAACTCACGTGGAAAGTCTATTTCTCGCAATTTATCATTACAATATTTGGTATATAATTCTATCTGATTTAAATCTCTATCTCCCCAAAGAACCTTATTTATCTTGGCACACGGCAGCTCAAAGCTAGGGCAGACCAATTTTAAGTTACATTGAATCTCTAACGGGAAGTGGTCAGACCAATAAACATCGTAATGTACTTTTACTGATAACACCGACTTTAATGCAGCCTCAGTAACTATGCAATGATCAAGCCATCTACGACTGCCATGCGCCTCACTGACATTATGTATAAGTACCAGAATTAATACCTAACATTTGAAAATCAACATAAGTCCAGTTTTGTTCACTGCAAAAATTTTGTAGTTCATTACAAAACAGCTCACCTGGGTGAGCGTTAAAGTCTCCTAAGAAGTACACTGATTCCGCACTATTGTTTTCAACAATTGATGCTACTTCACTCAAACACTGCACATACTCTAAGAGATGGTCATACGAGTCTGTACGCATATAAATAGAGATAACGAGTAGTGAACGATTCGACACGCATATCTTTATTGCACTGATTCGATTATTCTCACACGGAACCACTGACACATGGGTAAACTTACTGTTTCTCCACAAGAGCGCTACGCCACCGTACGGCCGCCCACGCAATATCCCACGTGACATATCCACCGCTGACTTGCCGCAAAAACCGAAGTCGCTGCTTACTGTACCAAGTTCTGGTATCTCGTGTGGTAGGAGCCAAGTCTCTTGTAGTGCAATAATATCTGCGCCTTGACATAATGCTCTTACACATCCTATAGATCTTTTAAAAGACTTACAATTAAAGCTAATTAACTTTAAATTTCCGTCATAAGTTGTACTATCCATTTAATGTTGTGTTTACACGAGTATCAGATTTATTCCGTCTGTCTGTCTCTCGTTTACCAAACTCAATAAAACGGCGGAAAGTTATACCGTCCGGCCACAAATTGCAATCTAAGAATATACTTAGTTTGTGTTTAGGTACATACATTTTATACGAGCTGTAGTCTCTCAGTTGCTTGGATTTAATCTTTTGTAATGTAACGTCAACGTTTGTTTTGCTCTTTATATAATGAATTATGTCTTTTTCACACGATTCATTGTGCACGTTATTTATGAATATGGGAATTAATGAATCGGCAGCCTTAAAACCACTATCCAACATTGTGCAGGTTCCTTTTTCGCCAACAAAACGATTACGATACCTTTTTCGTTGCACCACATGCCATTCTTCGTCTTTACTTAGCTTATTCAAGTTGTTCTGCTGTGATGGCGGCGGCGATTGAAACATCTGATTGTTTACTGCGCTTACGCATATAGCAGCTGTATTACTCATCATCACATTACCACCCGTTGAGTTTCTTTGCGTGTGTGCGTCTCCTATTATCGAACCCGCTGCTGCAGTGGACACCTCTACGCACAGATCGACTGGTCCTTGCACAGCATGTTGAGAGGGGGGACGGGACGGTGAGTGATGCGCCGTGACGTGTTGTTCTACCTCCATTTCAGCGAGGTTCAAATTATTCATCTCGATGTTATCGGTTATTAATTTTTGTGGAATATCTAGAAATCCTGTAGGACCGCTTTCACAATTATGATGCTCGTAGCTGTCAAACGTTTTCGCTCCTCGTTTCTTATTGACAAAGTAGTCACTTTGGAAGTTATTTACTATCGATGCTTGTTGCAAGTTAACGACTTCGTTTTTTAATGACAAAAACTGATCTTTAGTTACATATGTGTCCTTAATGCTCTCGATCTCATGTTTCAAGTAAATAAGGTCTTTCAACAGCCTAGTTGCGTCTAGGTGGTCGAAGGTGACCGGAGGTAGTTTTTGTAGGTCACGGTCAACAAAGACCGGCATTTCTTCGGGATCTTTCTCCTTTATCAGTGAAATGATATCCTCTAATTCTCGTAGGATTTTACCTTCTTTTTTGCGATTAACCTTTCTCCTTGACGTTTTTACTGAGTTAAACAAAAGGTTTTTTGCTGCACTAATATCTTCCTGTTTAAATGCTGTAGCACACAGTCTGATCATTGCGTCTTCATCCATTACATCTGACTTGTTCTGAATAAAACATAGAACCTCGTTAACAATTATGTTACAACTCGTGCACTTTAACATTTTAGCGGCAGATATTGACATCTCCGTACTCTCCATTGCTAACGTTCGCACACTGTGACTCGCCGAACCGGACTATTAAAAACCAGTTTCAAAATCAACTGTTACAAAAAAAAATGATATAGGTAATCGAAGCTGTCCCATGTAAATTAAAAATAAGCGACGTAAAAATAATTATTTTACAAAATATCCGCGTTTATGTGCTCTTTTGCCAGGCCCTATCCTCTAATTTCCGAATCTTATTGTCACCCTGCTAAGAAAGGGACACACGGTACATTACTAGACATCCTTCTCGGCACAGATTTACTGTCAAGAGCTCAATCCAGTTGTACGTTAGTACTTATAAAATCCTTGGTCGCAATAAATTGTTTTACTGAATGGTCGCTTTCATTCTCAACACCAACTGACAAATTTTAATTGATTATCAAAATTCTAAAGACCAACGTACGCTTGATTCCTTAACCTCTCCAAGGCGTTAGACCTGGTTTCCTATGATATCCTCTGGGATAAATTAAAAGCTGCTAAACTAAATATTGGTATGGAAATCAGGTCAACAGCGTGCGTTGGGAAGGGGCCTATTCACGTCCATACAGGTTGGAGTGCAGGGTAAGGCAGGGGGGGTTGAGCTCACCTACGCTCTTCAACCTGTATGTTAATGAACTGATACGCGAGCTCAGCACCAGAGTCGGTTGTTACGTAGACGGAGTAATCGTCAATAATATTAGCTACGCGAACGATATGGTGCTGCTGAGTGCGTTTGTTTGTGGGAATGTTCATGTGAAACATACTATGCGGAAAATCATGGGCATTGTCGGCGATCGACGTGTTGTAAATAGTCACATTTATTAGGTAGGGTCGTTATCATGTAAATATAGCTAAATACATACTACTTAGGGTTAGGATTTTTATCACTTATTACTTGTTTCTAAATTACCTAGGGTTAGTTTGTTTATTATGCTTAAATTGCTTAAATTTTGTATCCAATTTCTATTATTTTTTTTGTAAGAATTTATCATTAACTTTGTACAGATTCAGGGTCAATTTCTTAGTAAAATAGTTTGTAAAATCATATGACCGCAACTAGCTTACGCCTGTATGAGTAGCTTGAAATCAGGTAATCCCATTGGTGGTTAATATTATTGTAAATAAAATATAGAAAGTTCTCAGACCACAGTTCCCTTACGGCCGCATGAGCGAGCCCATTCTTAATGGTAAAAAATCCAGCGCTCTCATTGGCTGACCGTTTTTACTATGAGTCGCGATCTATTTTTCCGAAAATCGCATGTCTAAATAATTAAAGTAGCATGATTTTGACTATGTAATGTGATAAATAGCAGGTAAAAAATAGATATTAACAAGGTTTCATAAAATGAAATGTAATATTAAAGGCGCTAGTATAGGTAGGAAATAAAGATTACCCATTTCCCTTCCTATTTCCTGCTCCTAAGTTATATTTGCGCACGAAATAACTAATTATTTTAATAAAACTATAATATATTCGTTATTACCCATGTTTTTACAATAATTTAGCTGAAAAAACTATGTAAAGATAGGAAATAAAGTTTCGAGAACATCCCATTATTAGGCAGGAATTCACAAAATGTATTGTATTTTATTACTAGAATCAGATCAGATCTTATAAGATTATTATGTTTTGACATAATTTTACTCGAATTCTATGATAAAAATGTATTCTGTTGCAAATTCCAATAAATCAATACCCTAATTTCTCTCTCGCTCTTTCCCCCCGCGCGGCTTCCACCCCGCGAATAGTCCGAAATTAGATATAAGCCGGGCCAATCCCGGCGAGTTGTGTCCGTCTGAGAGCATCTCATTCATGTCGGACATCCTCCCGCAGGTCGATTTTGGCCAAATTGAGAGATGTGCTAATCTCCTCAAAGCGAACATGGGTAATCCAATGGCCTGGATGTATATCTTAGCCGATTTCCTCCCCGTCCTCGAATCCATGAGGCACATTATCTTGTCTAATTAATTATGGATCTTGGTCTTAATTCTAATAGTCGTCGCATCAAACCCCATTCCTTAAGGACTGGTTTCTTTAACATCCAAGGCATGAACGGTAAGCGAGATGATCTCGCTACCTTTATTCGAGACTACAACCTCGATATTGTCATGCTCCAAGAAACCTTTCTCAAACCCTCTTCCCGCTGCCCGCGTATTGCGGGCTTCATCACAGTCCGTAACGATCGTACTGACGCAGCCCTTGGTGGCACTCTCATTTACTACAAACGATCTCTCCATTGTGTCCCTATCGACACACCCCCGCTTCAATTTATTGAAGCCTCTTGTTGCCGCATTGGCATGACGGGCCATCAGCCCATTACCCTGGTTTCGGCGTATTTGTCGCCTTCTATCAACAGATCCCTCGTTCGATCCGACATCGAAGCGCTACTTGGCCTGAGCGACTCCGTTATTATAACGGGAGACCTCAACGCTAAGCATCACGCTTGGAACAGTCGGGTCATCACGCCTCGCGGCGCTCAACTTTTCAATCTCGCCGAACTTCTCGGTTTCGATGTGATTGGCCCCAACGAACCCACTCACTATCCTGACAATCCCAACCACCAACCGGACGTCCTTGACATTGCACTGCTAAAGAACGTACGTTTACGTATGAGTGATTTAGCAGTACGACATGAACTCCAATCCGACCATCGCCCTGTTCTAATGGGCCTTGACTCGAGGACTTTCACTCCTTCTCCTGATGATCCCAGCCCGACCAAGACTATAGTGAATTGGGAAGCAGTCCATAATGCTATGGGCTCTCTCCAGTCCACTTATCTCGACAATATTCCTACCGACTTGACTACCCCCGATGACATCGACCGCGCAATCGACTGTGTCTCGAAGCACATACAGCTGGCAGTGAGCAATTGCTCACGACAGGTTCCTATCCGGCCCGACGGCCGGTTTGACCTGCCGCCGGATGTACGTGCTTTGAGAACAGCACGAAACGCCGCCATACGCGCCTATGATCGCTATCCCACCGAGGATAACCGAAGGACTATGCGCTTCCTGCACCGCGAGGTGCAGGCGCAAGTAGCCCTTGCACGGAACGATCGGTGGGAAAAGTTCCTAGGCAAACTCGAACCCTCACATACGACCTTCTGGCGAACTGCCCGTTCGTTTAGAGCGCCCGCAGTAGCGCCCATGCCCCCACTTATCCGACCTAACCAGCCACCCGCCGTCGATGATGACGAGAAGGCGGAGTACCTGGCTGACAGCCTTGCCGCACAGTGCACTCCCAGCGCACTCCCTGCCGACCCCGACTTTCTCAATGAGGTCTCTGCCGAACTCAATCGCAGAGCCTCTCTTCCCCCATCCAGTCCACCTCTTCCCCGCATCACGGAGAAAGAGGTGAAGCAACTTCTCAAGGGCCTACCTAAGCGTAAGTCCCCAGGGTCGGATGGCATCACCAACCGAATCCTGAAAGTCCTACCTGACAAACTAGTCACCATCCTCACCAACATTTTCAATGCCGCTATGGACGCATGCATCTTTCCACAAGCGTGGAAGGAAGCTATCGTCATCGGCATTCACAAACCCGGTAAGCCTACCAACAATCCCACTTCCTACCGCTCGATCAGTTTACTCATTAATATGGGTAAAATGTACGAGAAACTCATCCTTTACCGCTTGACTGACCATATTGACGCCAACAACCTTCTCCCTAACGAGCAGTTTGGCTTTCGTGCCAAACACTCGTGTGTCCAACAAGTCCACCGTATAGTGGAAGACGTTTACGACCATTTACTAAAACCCAAACCCCGACCTTCCGGAGCCGTTTTCCTAGACGTAGCGAAAGCGTTTGACAAAGTCTGGCACGAGGGCTTGATTTACAAGCTCTATAGTCTTGAAGTGCCGGATCGCCTCGTACACATCTTACGAGACTTTTTGTCGAATCGCTCATTTCGCTACAGATACGAAGGCGTGCTCTCGACCCCACGACCTATCCGGGCCGGAGTCCCTCAAGGCTCCGTCCTCGCTCCGACCTTATTCTCACTGTATACTAGTGACATGCCGTCTTGCATTCCGGCCACTAGTTATACGAAACTCGCACTGTACGCAGATGACACTGCGTTATACACATCCCATCCCAATCCCATAAAAATCGCCGAGAGACTCCAAGAAGCGGCCGACGCCCTCGGGCAGTGGTTCCGCAAATGGAGAATCGAGGTGAATCCCGACAAAAGTTCCGCGATCATTTTCACTCGCGGACCTTATCCTACGCTCCCCCCAATTACTCTCCTCGATCAACCAGTTCCCTGGGAGAGACAGGTGAAGTACTTGGGTGTCATCCTTGACTCTGCCCTTCGCTTTGGCCCTCACATCCAGTCTGTTCGCAATCGTGCCGCCTCTGCTCTCGGCCTCTTGCACCCCATGATTGGGCAACGCAGTAAAATGTCGCTTAGAAATAAGCTTAGACTTTACTTAGCGTGCATCCGTCCTATCATGACTTACGCCAGCGTAGTCTTTGCGCACTCTGCGCCCACGCATATCCATAAGCTTCAAGTTATCCAAAACCGGTTCCTCCGCCGGGCTACTGGTTGTCCTTGGTTCGTTCGTAACATCGACCTTCATGTCGATACCGAACTCCTCTCCATTAGTGGCTTCATGAAGGAAGCATCCAAACGCTACTTTGATGAAGGCCCTTCCCATCCCAATCCGTATGTTGTCAAGTGTACGGGCTACTTCCCGCACCCCACTACGCGGTTCCGCCGCCGTCCCAAACATATCCTTTCCGAACGTGACGACGAAATCACTGATGCAGTTAAAGCAGTCAAAGAATTTAGATTACACCTTACAGAATGCCCTTCTGGTAGTGAATACCCTTCAGGTAACAATTACCCTTCAGGTAACAACGCCCGCACCCGCCGGCGGGGGCGCGGCCAGAACCAAAATCAAAATTGAAAATCAGAGACGGAGCCCCTCAGGCGTCGTCTCCTTCACGATATTTTTCAATATCAACGCGCTAGGCCGTGGTCCGAGGCTCCCTCGAGCCGCCCCTAGACGCGTTGGTATATGACTTTTTTTTGGGGTAGAGTCTTCCACTCCCCCGCCAGTCCGGTGAAGCTTGATTTGTCGTACCTTTTCGACACAAGCATAGGTCAATTCAAAAAAAAAAAAAAAAAAACGAGTTGTGTCATTCCCTGCGAGTCATTCCAATTAGAAGCAAGCTAGAGAGCAAAAGGCTTCTTAGAAGAAACCGGTGTTTCAATTACATACCCCCTACGGAGTAGTAGGTACCTAGTCGGAGAAAGGGTATGTCAGCGTCTCTATGAGACAGTGAAAGGGCCGACTGAAGGGTGGTACAGTAATTCGAGGTAAACAACGGTGGTACTTGGCAGCGGTAAGACGGTGGTACGACTGCGGTACATCGGCGGCAGCAACGCGGTAACGGCGGCGGCATCTACTACGGGGCCTGTGGATTCCCTGGCCTGCGGCGTGTCGACGGAGCGACGGCTAGACCCTGCGCGCAGATAAAACCGAGCCCTCTTATGTTTCACTGAACGTTGGAAAGCTCCAACCGATCTCGGTCTGCGAACATCGAAGGCGCAAGGGAAGAACGGCGCGGACTGGGCGGTCCTTCTTTCATAGGCATATTTACAATGTAAAAAAAGTAAACTTATAGTATTTGAGGCCATGAATAAACGTCCAGATGCAGTCCCTTCTATTAAGCTGAATCACTGTCATATAGATAGAGTATTTAGTTTTAAGTATCTAGGACATGTTTTAACTCCTTACCTCAAAGACGATAAGGGTATTGAAAGAGAACGAAGGGTGTTATCAGTGAGAGCGAACATGCTGGCTCGCAGGTTTGTACGTTGTTCTAACCCAGTTAAAATTACACTTTTCAGAGCATACTGTACATCTTTATACACGTGCAGCCTGTGGGTTAGATATACGAAGAGATCCTATAACGCCCTTCGTGTTCAGTATAATAATGCATTCAGGGTGATATTGAGGCTGCCGCGGTACTGTAGTGCATCAGGGATGTTCGCGGGCGCCAGAGTTGATTGTTTTTATACAATAATGGGCAAAAGATGGTGTGGTTCAAGCTATAATCCTCCCCAATAAAACCTTAATGAAATTCAATTTTGACTATGCCAAAAAATGGTATTGAAATAGTAGTAAATAGTATCATTGTAAGAGAAATTAGTATCATTATGATTCTGAAGATAGGTATAGCTATAGATTGGGGAGGATTATAGCTGGATGTTCAAGCTATAATCCTCCCCTCTCGTACAGCCAAATGGTGGGGTCTTTCGACTTAGTTTATATCCAAAAAAATAGACACGAAATAGTATTCATTGCTCACTAAAGAAAGAAAATTAGACGCGCTGTAGTTCCGAAGATATAGCTACTGGTTGGGGAGGATTATGGCTTGAGCATTTCAATTTTGCTAATTTCTGCACTTCGCTTTGTTCTTTCATCCCAAAATTGGTATCAAAAATTGGTATTGAAATAGTATCGTCAAACTACATTCGATTTATTACGAAAAACATCGTAAAAGTACTTTAAAAATGCATGTAAAGTTCTACATACAAATTGGTTTTGAGGCCCTATAATGCACACTGCACAGTACAATAATACACAGCCAGCAAAGCATGGGGTTATAGCCAAGCAGCAGGAGGATTATAGCTTGAACCACACAAAAGATGTCCCTGGTGCCGCTATACGTAATTTGTGCGTTTATTTGTGCTGGTGCGGAGAGTGCGGGGCTCCTCCAATGATATCCTGAGCATGATTACGGACCGGCTTTGATTGTCAGTACGTGGGTCATTGCTGCGCCATTTCTCATGGTATGGGGCAGCAGGGATGATCTGCATACCATGACTTTGACTTTTGTTATTTATTTTTCTTTTTTATTCTAACATAGTCTGTAAGTAATTTGTACCTACTTACACCTGAGTCTTAGTTACTTTAATAAATTAAATTTATTATTGTTATTATTAAAGGTACTTCTAGTGGACTCACAACCCTCAAAAAGTTATGATAATAATTTACTACCGTCCTGCTACGGAATAAAGGCGCTCTCGAGGTCAAAGTATCCAGGCGCATGTACTGGTTACTGTACCTATTTACTCTTTTTACAAAAATAAATAAAAGAAGGTCAAAATCCAAATGGATGTACAAACAGCAACATACTTAAGTGAACATTAAAGACGAAACAAAGTGAAAAATTTAATGCCCGAAAAGGATGTATATATGTATCTACGTTTATCTATCAATTTATCAAAGTCACTAGTAAGACTCTCATGATTCCGTCGTATAGGGCAGATCGTTTTTCAAAATTCGTATTCCGAAGAATTACGAATGAATGACAAATTGACTATTGTTACGTCACACAAAATTAAATAAAATCTATCATTTGATTTTACTACTACCTACCTATATTCTTATAGGATAACTCGTCCAAAGAGAATGTAGACTTAATATATTCTCTTTGTATGAATTTTCCTGTAAGAAGTTTTTAGAGTTTAGGAAGGAAGAAACCATTTATAATCTTCTTTATGACATAATAATATCTGACAGACAATTCTGATTATTTGAAACAAATTCATTTATTTTAACTAATATAAGTAATATTATAAAGAGGAAAGGTTTTATTGTTTGTTTGTTGATTTGCATCGAATAGGGTCCGAAACAACTGAACCGATTTCAAAAATTCTTTCACTGTTGAGAAGCTACGTCATGATCCCTGAGTAACATAGGCTGTAAGTATTTTATTTAAAAAAAAATGAGGGATCCTTACTAAAACTTCAATAATGTAAACTTAAGGTGTAAAAAAATACCTAAATTATTCCTAATTAACGAATAGGCTCCAGAACTACTGAACCGATTTTGGTGATACTTGGCAACAAAGATAGAATAGATCTTGGTAAAGAACATGGCTAACTTTTACTGCGGGCAAATTCCTTATTCCCGCGGGAAAAACTATTAACGCAAGTGGAACCGCGGCGAGAAGCTAGTAGAATATAAATTGATTTGGATTTAAAAGCCCGGATTTGAATATTGTTTTTAGACATTTCATAAATAGAAGCGCTTTTGACAAGTCCGTCAACATCCCTATTATTCGAATAAATTAAGAAGTACCAGTGTGATTCATCCATTATTAGATGTGACAGTCAACGTCAAATGGAAATCTCTGTTTTGTTATACTTCCGGTTCATCACCTGTATAGTTAAGTATGTTGCTATTTGTACCTTTTATGTGTTTCACTGTTAGTTGCAACATTAAATCCTAAAAAAATACATTTATTTTATTCATTTTTTCATTGTATTCTATTAAACTTCACGGGAAAATACCCTTTATATGTATTTAAAATACTTTCATTGCATTAAATAGTTAATTACCTAGTTTTTATCACCATTTAATCCAGCATCACATGTTTTATGGTTTCGTAACCTCAGGTTGAGTAACGACCTCTGTGGTGAAAATAAACATTATTCTGGTAGATTGCCGTTTCGAAATTGGCAGCAATGACAGCAGAAAGTCAGTGTCAAACAGACGTCAAAATACATCCATTACGTTTTGCATTATTCAAGAATTTTACATGTACAAAATTTTCGTAAACATAATTTATCAGTGTTACTAACATACATCTATTCCATACCGGTAATTTTTTTTTTATATTGATTTCTGTAGAAATATAGTAAATAATGAACCTCCAAACACGACTGGTTCTTAATTTCTTGTAGGGTCGGCACCAGATAATTTTGAAGTTATACATTCTCAGGTTTTATTATCAGGTTCGTTGTTTCGTTATTCAGTACTAGCGACCCGCCCCGGCTCCGCACGGGAAAATGATTATTGTGGGTTATCCTTCAGTATATTATGCATGTATTATACATATAAACCTTCCTCTTGAATCACTCTATCTATTGAAAAAACCGCATCAAAATCCGTTGCGTAGTTTTAAAGATTTAAACGTACAAAGGGAGGGACATAGGGAGGGACATAGGGACAGAGAAAGCGACTTTATTTTATACTAGCGACCCGCCCCGGCTCCGCACGGGAAAATGGTTATTGTTGGTTATCCTTAAGTATATTATGCATGTATTATACATATAAACCTTCCTCTTGAATCACTCTATCTATTAAAAAAACCGCATCAAAATCCGTTGCGTAGTTTTAAAGATTTAAGCGTACAAAGGGAGGGACATAGGGACAGAGAAAACGACTTTATTTTATACTATGTAGTGATGACTATGTAGTGATATAGTAACGATTGTTACTCTCAGGTTTAGTTAGTTTCGTTACGTTATTAAACTGAGAAGTGTATTCGCGAATAGAACTGACCCAATAAACCCAATAAATTAGAGTTTATCGATTGCAAACAGACAAACAAAGAATTCTCCTTTTTTTTGTATAGGTGCCTACTTCATTCTGTTCAATTTAGCACATGTGACCTTCGCCTCATGTATCAGTTTACTTACGGTTTCGTTACGGTACATCTATTTTGATTTTGACTCGCGTCCTTTTTAAGATCTTATTATGATTAGATTAGTATGGCCTTTTATATCTAAGGGGCAACGCAAACAGAAGACGGCGAGGCGAGGATACGGCACAGGCGCGGCGGTGTATCGACTGAAACTGGTTTGACATACGGTTGAAAACGGCATGCCAAAATCGAGTAGCGCGCGGCGCGTCGAAGCTGCCACGAGAGCCGGCGCGAGACCGCCGCGCCGCCGTATGTCAATATATTTAAGGTTTGGTTTTGATTGATACATCGCCGCGCCTGCACCGTACCCTCGCCTCGCCGTCTTCTGTTTGCGTTGCCCCTAAAGGTGCGATGTGTTTTTGCGTCTTAACGTAGCCAGAACATTATTTTTGTTTCATTTTGCTTTACTTTTGACCCCTTTTTACGTTACTTAAGAATTATATTCAATAAATTTTTCAGTAAACAAATAAATTGTGGCTCGGAACGTAAAACGTTGACGTCATATTTTGAACCAACAAAATTGTAAAAAAGCGTTACAAAGATGACATGTCAATAAAATGCTGTTTTATGTAGGTAAATTGCTGTATGATATATAAAGAAAATTACATCTTTAAAAAAGGAGTTAATAGTATGACGTATGTTAGTTAATATTATTAGCTGCGCATTAATAATAATTGTTAAACCAAAGGAGTTTTATAATACATTGCGAACATCCTGGCCACTAAGGCCGTCTTGTTTTAACGTTAGAGGTTGCTAAGACAACTCAATAATAAAGTAAGTGCAATGCCATGCAACCGAACTCTGCGTCTTTAATTTATTAATTATCTGAAGAAACAAGTGGTTATGGCCCGAATGCTGTAAATGGCATTGTAACTCAACGTACAAGCTTCATTTTCATAAAGTGTGCTATGGAGCCAACCCCATCGGCATCATCGCCGGCACACCACCCCTCAACCTCATCTCAAGCAAGTTTCAGCAAGTTGAGAGGTAAAAGTAACTTCAGTACGTGGATCTTTGCAGTAGAATGTCTCCTAACTGACCTGGATCTGTGGGACGTCACTGTCACCCAAGGTGCAGACCTGACCGATCCCACTACCAAAAGAAAAGACTCTAGAGCCAGGGCAAAAATCTGTTTACTTTGCGAAGAAACCATATACCCCACTATCCGTTCGGCAAAAACTGCATTTGAAACTCTTCAGCAACTGAAGAATGCGTTTGCGGATAGCGGTCTGACAAGGAGGCTTGGACTTATGAAAAAACTTTTGGCCAATGAGTACAAAGGTAATATGCATGAGTATGTCTACAAGGCTTTGGGTATCCAACAAGATCTACAAGGCATAGGAGCGAGCGTAGATGATGAATTTCTCGCCATTATAATGCTCACTGGACTGCCCGAAACCTTTCACCCGCTTGTAATGGCCCTAGAACATGCCGGTACCAAAATGACTTCGGAAAATGTAGTGGCAGCTCTACTGAAGGAAGATTCCCGTGCAGGTGCAGCCACAACGCCAGTCGTCACGCCTAAACCAATTGGACCTGATGCTGCCCTTCATACGAAGAATGGGCATAAGAAGAAGAAATTCTGTACTTATTGTAGGAAGCTAGGACACTTAGTGAGTGAGTGCAAAAATAAAAACAAGAATATTATGTTTCGGCAAAATTTACTACTAATTACACTTCAGAATTTACACTTTCATCTTGTTTTAATAATAATTTATCAGGTTCACCACCCGGTTCACTGGATTGGTACATAGATTCTGGCGCAAGTTCACACATGACGAAACGGTGCGATTGGTATGAGAGCATGTCTCCTTATGTCACTGCTATTACTGTTGCAAACAAGGAGCAGCTTCTCAGCCAAGGTAAAGGTACTGTCTGTTTGAATATTTCCGATAGCGTGCACAAAATAAGCGATGTTTTATATGTTCCTGGACTAGCCACAAATCTGCTTTCTGTGACTTGTTTGGTAAATAAAGGCTTTGATGTTTTGTTTACTTCACAAGGAGCAAAAATATTTCAAAGTGGTGGCTGTCAAGTGACAAGCCCTATCATTGCGACAGGTTCGAACCATAGAGGCATGTATAAGCTAGATGTACAAAAAGGATCGCATGCGTTAACCACTAAAACCAAAGAGTCTGCCATGTTATGGCATAGACGACTCGGCCATCCAAATACAAAAAGTATGTATATCTTAAAAAAGAAAAATGTTGGTGTAGATTTTAATGGAACCTACACGGAAAAGTGTATTCCTTGTCTACAAGGCAAACTTTCTAAAAAACCTTTCCCAAACTCTAAAAGTAGATCGAGTAAAGTCCTGCAGTTAATTCACACAGACTTATGCGGACCTATGAGTCAGCACTCGTGGGGCGGAGCCCTATATCTTTTAACTTTTACAGACGACTTTAGTCGCAAAATGTTTGGATATCTTCTAAAACACAAATCAGAGGTTTTTAACAAGTTTGTAGAATTTAAACACTTGGTGGAAAATCAAACTGGCGAACAAATAAAAGTTCTACGCTCGGATAATGGCTGTGAATATGTGAACAAAAACATGTCTACTTTCCTTAAGGAAAATGGCATTATTCATCAGACAACGATTCCGTACAATCCTCAACAGAACGGAATATCTGAACGAGCAAACCGAACTATAATAGAAAAAGCCAGATCTATGCTCAGAGACTCAAAGCTACCACTAGCTTATTGGGGCGAAGCAGTAAATACGGCAATTTACTTAAAAAATCATCTGCCCACACAGTCTTTGAATAACAGAATCCCAGAAGAAATGTGGACTAAAAACAAAGTGAATCTTTCTCACTTAAAAGTTTTCGGATGTGAAGCTCACGTTCTCGTACCAAAAGAAAAACGTACGAAACTAGAATCCAAGACTCAGACGTGTATTTTTGTAGGTTATTCTACTGTAAGCAAAGGCTACCGTCTGATTAACCCCAAAAACCCTCGAGTGATAATTGTTGCAAGGGATGTTGTGTTTATAGAAGATAAAATGTATGATCACACACCTTCCCCTTGCAATGAGTTGCAGCCGTCCTCACAAACGTCACAACCACAAATCCTTGTACCCGTTGATAATGAACAACCTCTTCCTAATCCACAGCCACTGCTTCAACCACAACCTGATACATCTGTGTCTCATGAGACTTCATCTACAGAGTATCCGTCAGCTTCGGACGGATCTGTATCACCAGAAGTTAATGAACCAGGACCTAATGTGAGCGACTCAGAATCTGTAAGTAGATACCCTAGTCGTTCCAGGAAACCCCCTGAAAGATTTGGTTACTTAACTTCAGATCTAGAACCAGAAACTTACGGAGAAGTTACGGTTCATCCTCAAAAGGATAAATGGTTAGAAGCGATGCAGGCTGAATATAATTCTTTAATGAAACATGGAACGTGGATTCTTGTCGACAGACCATCTGGAAGAAAAACAACGAAATGCAAATGGGTCTTTAAAATTAAAAAGGATACTAGCGGACAGATCACTAAATATAAAGCCCGATTAGTAGCAAAAGGTTTCACTCAAGTAGCTGGTATTGACTACGGAGAAACTTTTTCACCAGTCGCTAGACTGTCGTCTGTACGACTTTTACTGGCATTTGCTGCTCATAATAAGCTGCTAGTAGACCACCTTGATGTGGAAACAGCTTTTCTAAATGGGGATCTGGAAGAAGAGATATACATGGAGCAACCTGAAGGCTTCTCCAATGATCCAAAAAGTAAAGTCTGTCTACTTAAAAAGGCTCTTTATGGCCTAAAGCAAGCTCCGAGGCAGTGGAATGTTAAAGTTTGCCAAGCAATGAACAAACTTAACTTGACTCAAGCATCTAATGAGCATTGTATATATTATAGTCATCAAGGTAATGATATTTTGATTGTTGCAGTGTGTGGTGTTCTAATAAATGTAGTACACTGATCAGTGGTGGCGCCCTCTCGTCAGTTGCAATCCGCCACCCGTGGTGAGCAGACGTCCCTGTTGGTAGTGTCCTACTTACTGAGATTATTTGTTTGTTTCATTTGAAAACACAAGTTCATCTGTGGTGCCAGCCTTGATAGGTGGACACCACATAATGGCGACGAGCAAAAGCGCAGTAAGTAAAAAGAAGAAGAATAAGAATATTTTCATTTTCATTTCATTTTCATTCCTTTCAAAAAAAAAAAAAAAATGTGACTACAGGAATTGGTCGGCAAAAGTGCTTTCTCTTCTTACAAAAGAAGGAAAAAGTAGATGTATTTACAAAACTAGATTTTATCAGTTCTGTTATCCTATACCTTTTTGTTACTCAAAAAGTATTATTTATTAGTGCAACAAGTTTTAGATGTGTCAAGTTGAATCACTTTAAGGTCTTTAAAATTTTAGAACGCGTTACGTCGCGTCGCGTTAGATTTGCATGAACTTAACAAAGTGGAGTTGATGGCTTCTCAAGTCTACAACAAAATATCTGTGGAGTTGGTAATTTTCGCATTTTTGAGTTGAATCGAGGTTAATACCTATTAATTACCTATGCTCGATTTGTTTCAGTAATTCAGAAACTGATAGTCGTACACAATGTTGTTATGAAAATTACTGTTATTTCATATTATTTTATGCTTGTAACTGTAAAGATGTAAAAGTACCCAACGTACCACCTGCATCACTTGGAAGATCAGAGTAACTTTTGTTGACCGGATCTGTTCACCAATGTCTATCGGATCAAATGATTCGATCAAGGTATTAAGTTACCGTCAAAACATTGTTGACCAAATCAATCTGTTCACCAATGTCTATCGGATCAAATGATTCGATCAAGGTATTAAGTTACCGTCAAAACGAAACAAGTAGGGTATCACACAAGTGTGACAAGTTGTAAGAGCTCAATTTGCACTGTCTATCGTTAAATGAAACTAGTAGCTTACCTACCTAAATTAAAACAAATACAATCAAAAACATTATTTGCGAATTAATTCGTTGCTTATTAAATTGTTACTTTCGCTTCAACACTAAAAATAAAAATAAAATAAAGAATAAAATAAAAAAAAAACCATACATGATTGTTTCTACTACGCGCGCGCCGTAAAATGATTGACGCATACATGACTGGTTCAGATTCTCGACTTTGAAATCGGTTTTTTACGGCTAAACCATGCAAGGTTCGCTTGTGCGGTCTGACGAATGGTAGGAAGTTTATGAAACAATATAATGGCAATTTTACTTCAGTATGGTCCAGAAAAAAAAAAAAAACTAAAGTGACAGTTTGTATGAGCGTTGTGGAAGTGTTTTGTTTATTTACAATTTACAATAAGAATACCACAAATGAGGGTTAAACTCGACTAATAAGAGTTCCGTGTACATTTAGTGATGTGTCCAAAAGGTTTGGGTTATCATTAACTTAAATAGTTTAGAAATAGGTACTCATCATTACTTACGGATAAACATTCAAATTAGCTGTAAACCACTTCGTAAATAAACTTACATCCGTTTGTTTATACAGAATCTCCCTTATTTGCAGACTATCCTAACATGTTCCAATCACAAAATACCGACACTAGAAGCATTCGATTGTGAAGGAGATCTTACCTGCGTAATATTAGATTCTTATTGGGAACTATAGAAACGTGCCTTAGAAATATATTTCATTGCTTCAAACATTACGATCAAAACAAAAATCGTGCAATACGACTACATTCCGGAGACACGCCATTACTAGATGTATATTTTAATATACCCTACCCGATCCTATAAAATAAAATGTCGATTCAATTCAAATACACTTTATTGCACATAAAACGCGTATGTACAGAGAATAAAAGTAGGTCAGAAAAGACATTTGGCAGCCTTATCGCTTTAACCGATTTCTTCCAGGCAACCTTTGGGCAGGGAAAAAGACTAAGGGAACAGATAAGCTGGTGTGAACTGTTTAAAAATAAAAATAAATAACAATTATAAATAAGTATATATTACACCGCGTGTATAAAGTATAAATAACGGAAATAAGATAAACACCTACTTTTCTCCCAATCAAAGTAATTAATTTTAAAATTTAATAAATTTCATGAACGAGAACTTATATAAATCTTAATTAAGTATCGGTAAATTGTAGCTTAAATAAGTTGCGGAAGCATATTTTGTTATTGGGTGTCACGGAAACTTTAGGAAAAATCATAGTAGAAGCAAACAAACTCTCATGGATCTGTAGAACGGAAGCTAAACGGGTTTCATGATAGACAGGGCACAAGTACCTAGCCTTACCGAATAACGAAAGGTCTATATACTTAGTACTAAGTGCTATAGAAAAAAAAGTTTGATTGCTGTTGCCGATGTGGCAACAGCAATCAAATGTGGATGTTGTGAATGCCCTGAGGTTAATGTTAATAACTGCATGAAATGCGGTTCAAGCACAGATACCTATATATTAAAGGTTCAAGTGTTGTGTTTAAAACACAAGCAAACCCAGGGCCGATGCCAACCTTTCGTTCAATATGTTCCACATCGATGACGATGCAAGAATCAATGAATTCAATGAAATGAAATGAAATGAAATGAAATGAAATGAAATGAAATGAAATGAAATGAAATGAAATGAAATGAAATGAAATGAAATGAAATGAAATGAAATGAAATGAAATGAAATGAAATGAAATGAAATGAAATGAAATGAAATGAAATGAAATGAAATGAAATGAAATGAAATGAAATGAAATGAAATGAAATGAAATGAAATGAAATGAAATGAAATGAAATGAAATGAAATGAAATGAAATGAAATGAAATGAAATGAAATGAAATGAAATGAAATGAAATGAAATGAAATGAAATGAAATGAAATGAAATGAAATGAAATGAAATGAAATGAAATGAAATGAAATGAAATGAAATGAAATGAAATGAAATGAAATGAAATGAAATGAAATGAAATGAAATGAAATGAAATGAAATGAAATGAAATGAAATGAAATGAAATGAAATGAAATGAAATGAAATGAAATGAAATGAAATGAAATGAAATGAAATGAAATGAAATGAAATGAAATGAAATGAAATGAAATGAAATGAAATGAAATGAAATGAAATGAAATGAAATGAAATGAAATGAAATGAAATGAAATGAAATGAAATGAAATGAAATGAAATGAAATGAAATGAAATGAAATGAAATGAAATGAAATGAAATGAAATGAAATGAAATGAAATGAAATGAAATGAAATGAAATGAAATGAAATGAAATGAAATGAAATGAAATGAAATGAAATGAAATGAAATGAAATGAAATGAAATGAAATGAAATGAAATGAAATGAAATGAAATGAAATGAAATGAAATGAAATGAAATGAAATGAAATGAAATGAAATGAAATGAAATGAAATGAAATGAAATGAAATGAAATGAAATGAAATGAAATGAAATGAAATGAAATGAAATGAAATGAAATGAAATGAAATGAAATGAAATGAAATGATTTCGAATGAAATGATTTCGAATGAAATGAAATGATTTCGAATGAAATGAAATGATTTCGAATGAAATGAAATGATTTCGAATGAAATGAAATGATTTCGAATGAAATGAAATGATTTCGAATGAAATGAAATGATTTCGAATGAAATGAAATGATTTCGAATGAAATGAAACGATTTCGAATGAAATGAAATGATTTCAAATTAAATTAGTGGCGAGTTCAGCAAAGCAAAATGTGCGGTCTTTTGTGGAGGACTATAATAATATGTTCCACATCAATGGCAATGCAATGATTGATTGCCGGGCACAAAGATAAAAACACTGTCTTATAAGTGAATAGAAAGATTTCCAGTAGCAGCAAATTAAAAAAAAAAAAATTCTTTACATAACGCCTCAACAGATGGCACTAGTAAGTAGTGAACTTAGAGTATAAATACAAATGTATTGAAAAAAAAGGGGTAAGTAGTCTAACAATAAATTTTACAGTTCTCATTATTTTACTAGCGTCATCTATGGAAATCTTAAGGAACGCTGGCTAAATCTCCCATTGAGTTATTAAATCAAACTTGATAGAGGCGAAAAAATAAAAAACCGTCTTTTTGGGTTTCTCCGATGGTTTTAATTCTGAAGCTTGACGATGATTTATCTATATTTGTGTTGTAAATTTCAAATAATATTATTGCTTTTCGACGTCACGTAAAATAACATGATGCCCATGGACTTGGTAACATAGTTAATTATATCGTAGACTTAGTTACATATTACAATACTACCGGGTCTATGAGTTATATGATGCTGGCCTCCAACACCCTACGTGTATTAATGGTACACGGAGATAGTAATGTTTTTTTAATAAAAGCAAATGCGTTCTTAATTCAAAGTCAATTCAATTTCTGGGCAACGAACTTCCATCGTCAGCTATTAACCCACTTGACAAATACATAATAACATTAGAATCAAAAACCCCTGGTCTAATATATTCTTTGGAAATGGAAATATCTATAACTTTGTTTCCATAAGATTTATACTCTGGGTCTGGGCTACTATGACTCAAAAGATTGCAGCCAAGTAATTATCGAATCCTTCAAGGTAAGGCTGTATTGATTGATAATTACGATAACCAAGGACCTTGTATCATTCTGATCATTCTGAAAGGAGACAAAAGTTTTGTTTGTTGTTGTTGAAAAACGGTATTGTAAAATGGATGCCCAAATGAAAGGAGCGAATAATTGATACATCTTTATTATGGATCGATCGGAAGCAAACAAGGAGGTGGCCCCGCAGCCTAGCCCTATATAACAGTATACATCTATTTAACTATTAGCGACATCTCTCAATACTGTCTCGAACTAGTTTATCAATGATATATTGACAATGACAAACTCTAAAGATAACGTCTTGAATGATTAACAAGCCATCTAGTTCGGTCAATATCGTCTAGATGGCTCTGTGTTTAACAGGTATTGTTGGGCTGAAGAGAGGCTTCGGCCTTTGGCGTCAGCTTTGGTTTGGGAAATCGAGCACTTTCATATGTATGTAATTATAAAGGTAAAGTTTGAGCTACTACTATTGATGAATCCAATGGAAGGTTTGATAAATAACAATTATATATTCCAACACCTACGTAGCAATTGAATGTCCCGGAAAAGTATTGTAGATTTCTTGAAGGCTATTTGACTAGTTTGTGAAAACAAAATGTTCCTTAAGGTATGTTCTAGATATTCCCTGAGCCAAGGGTCAGATAAGTAAAAGTGGGCACAGTATTCTAGACAATTTTAATACTAGTTAGTACAACAAGTTTACAAGTTTTTAAACAAAGTTCTACCTTAAGCTTGTGATTTTCAAACATATTTTAAGATAACTTGTGGATAGACTTAGATAATAAAAGTGGACTTGAAGTTATCTACAATACTCAGTTAAATCTAACAGTTTTAATATTACAGAGTTATAATTTAGATGGTTAACCCGACGTCATGGAGGTTGGGTCTATAAGACCCGACAAGTTTTTATTTGCTTTAAGCCATCCTTCTAGGTAGCTGGAGGTTTAGAGATACACTGATCGCTGATGACAAGCAGCTAGTCCAGCGGCGGCGACACTAGCGTCTACGAGGGTGCAAATTTGGATAAGACAGACCGAAAAATGGATGTAGAACCGTCAAAAAATCTGATACCAATGTGGAGATGGCTGATCAACACTTTGCTGAAGAAGAGAGATCCGGAAATAATGAAACTGGTCAGAAGTATAGAAGGAATATCGTACATCTGAAGAAAGAAGAAGTTGTCGTCCATGAAGAACCATCAAACAAAAGTTTAATGTGACGTGTTGGCTTGTTTGATACTGTACAATATTATTTTCTTAATTTAGAAGTTAAATATAATCTGACTTTTAATCAAATTATAAAAAGGAAGAGATGTGGTGTTCTAATAAATGTAGTACACTGATCAGTGGTGGCGCCCTCTCGTCAGTTGCAATCCGCCACCCGTGGTGAGCAGACGTCCCTGTTGGTAGTGTCCTACTTACTGAGATTATTTGTTTGTTTCATTTGAAAACACAAGTTCATCTGTGGTGCCAGCCTTGATAGGTGGACACCACACAGTGTTTGTTGATGATTTCTTTATAGTTAGCTCAAATGAAACAATGAAAGATCAATTTAAAAGTGAACTTAAACAGGAGTTTACTGTTAAAGACCTTGGCCCTCTCAAAGATTGCCTTGGTATGAGAGTTGTGCAAAAAGGTGGTACAATATCTCTTGATCAAACAAAGTATATAGAGAAATTGATCAAAAAGTATAATATGACGGACGCTATAACTGTCTCGACCCCTTTAGAAGTTGGCCTTAAACTCTCCTTTCCCGAAAAGGATGAAGAAAATGTAGATGTTCCCTACCAGGAGCTTATCGGTTCCTTAATGTACATTGCCATATGTACGAGACCTGATATTGCACATTCAGTGTCATATTTGTCTCAGTTCAATGTACATTACGGGGGGGTGCACTGGAGAGCCGCTAAGAGAGTTCTAAGGTACCTCAAAGGCACTATAGAACTCCGCCTTCACTTCAGGCCAACATCCCTATGGAAACCAGAGTGCTATGTGGACGCCGACTATGGTAATAATCTGGTGGACCGACGTTCATACACTGGGTTCGTGTTTATGATGAGTGGTGGACCCGTTTCTTGGGAAGCACGCAAGCAGCGAACAGTCGCGCTCTCCACGACTGAGGCCGAGTACATGGCCTTAGCTGATGCTTGCAAAGAAGCTATTTACCTTAATTCATTAATCACCCAAGTTTTTTCAATCTCTCCTAGTCCCATCGTCATCCACACAGATAACCAAAGCTCATTGAAGTTAGCCCACAACAACACGTACCACGCCCGCACCAAACACATCCAAACACATTGACATTAAACATCATATTTTCATACGAGACTCCCTTACACATGGTGACATAAAAATAATTCACATCCCTACACAGGACATGATCGCAGACGTTCTGACCAAACCTTTATCAAAACTTAAGCATAATAAATGTGCTCACTCATTAAGTTTAGTTTAGGTTAGCTTTTGGTTTTTCGATTGTCTTATGTTTATTGTAGGTTGGGTTAGTGTTATATAGGTTGATGTTTATTTATATTTTTGGTGTACTTTTTCGAGCGTGTGTACAGGGTGTTCACATTGCGGGGGGGTGTTAAACCAAAGGAGTTTTATAATACATTGCGAACATCCTGGCCACTAAGGCCGTCTTGTTTTAACGTTAGAGGTTGCTAAGACAACTCAATAATAAAGTAAGTGCAATGCCATGCAACCGAACTCTGCGTCTTTAATTTATTAATTATCTGAAGAAACAAGTATAATGACTTACATAAAAGATAAAAAGCGGTAGGTACCTATGCAACAAATATAAATTTCAGTTGAATTTGTAATATTTTAGTTGAGTATTTTGCTGCGCAATCAGTATTTTTGTTGCACATCGGATTATTTTTGCATACAAAGAGTACCTACTCTTTTTGATTTGCGTATACTATTCTTTCAAAAATAGTAAACAATAATAGTGTAACCCCGTGACATCTTGTATAAGTACCTACTTTGCCTGGCCGTTAACTCATCACTACTGTAATTATACTTCAGTAGTGTGGTGTGTGTGTGTGTGTGTGTGTGTCTGTCCAAGAGGCTGATATCTCACCTGACTATTGTCCTCAGAAGGGTAGATCTTGGCTCGTTGTAGAATACAACAATGATGCTGGTTGGCGGCAAATCAATATCATAGGTTTTAGACCGGCACCTGAGCTTATAAAAAGTGTTGAAAAAAACAGTTTAATTGAAAAACGAATCATATATATTTACTACGTAATTTCTAACTTTAGCATTTTCACTTTAGCAAAAATAATGTTTTTGAGTGAATTTCAACAGGTCTCCTAAAATCTTCATTCCCGTGGTTTTTTTTACCTTAAGGTTTATTTAAAAAAAAGTCTGCGTTTATTAAAGCTTTTGAAAATGTATGTATCCTTGCTAAATATCTAGCAGATAACTTAAAAAACTAACGAGATACATAAGATCGAAAATTTCGTGCCACGGCGATGAAACATGCGTGCACGGCAATGAAACAAGTGTCCACGGCAATGAAAGAACTGTGCTCCAACAGATGTTTTCTTTGCTTAATCATAACATGGCGATGAAAACGTAAAACACGGAAATGAAATATTTGGCCACGGCAATGAAACATCTGGCCACGGCAAGGCATGGCAATGAAATTTTTTTCATTTCCGTGTCTTTTATTTCATTGCCATAGCAAATTTAGGCCACGGAAACCATGGAAATGAAAGCATGGAGATGAAAATCAGGGCAAAAAATGTAAATAACAAAAAATCTATTAATTATTCAAAGTAATAAATACTTCACAAATAAACATAAAAGAAATGACGTTCTATTGAATACTTAATCAAGAAGGTAAACTTATTCAAATAGAAGTTATACCTATGCACGGCGATGAAAGAAAAAATGTCCAGTAACAAAAAAAATGAATACTTAAATTTATAGCACGAAAACGCAGGCACGTGTGGCCGTACTTTCATGTCGAGCACTTAGGCGGCACTCATACGCAACGTTTAGCACACCAATGGGAAGACACAAGGTGTTAGATAAAACAATATCCTTGAACATAATTAGGACACGGTAATGAAAGGTAGTTCTGGGACAAATGTCTCTTGATGAACCATTCGTTGTATTGTTCAAATATTTTAATAAATGTATTACGTAGCAATACTTTAACTATTCACGTATCAAATAAAGTTAGGTTTTAATGTAAACAACCCATAGTTTTTTAACAATGAGGTATAATACACATCAAGGTGAGGTGTGGACAAACACGGTAGGTAATGAAAGATTTCGAAGTTTAATAAATTTTTTTGGAGTATCTATTAATCCTATTATTAAAATATTCAGTGCTCCACATAGATTACTATTTCACCTAACTAGAAAAAAATATTAGAACATTGTAACTATATTTTTTAATACCAATTTCATCAATACCGCGCAATTTTTGGTCCCGGGAAATTCACCCTTTTGTTTATTATCCTATTGCAAACAGAGATGTGAATTAGTTACCTATTTATTAAAGAGATATTGAAAAATACAAAGTCTTATTTTTATTTTAGTTCTAATTTTTGTTTTTATTCAATGTTGTTTGTGAGGGAAAAAAGCACTCCGAAAAGGTACGACTAACAAGCTTCTCGAGACATTTATAAGAAGTGCATGCGAAGCGAAGCAGCGAAATTCTCGTGAAATTCTGAGAGCATGTTCATAAATTGGTTTATAGGTTCATCGTCGAGTCAGATCACGCACTCGTCCACAATTTGGGTATTTAAAATAAACACATTGCTAATTAAGCTTAGCAATTGTTTTCCCTTGGGTAAAGGTTTGCCTGCTTGCAGATCACATCACTCGTGATTCGATCACGCACGGAAACTCCAAGCATAGCTATACGCCTTTTACGACATTATATAAATCAGTCGCATGGAGCACTGAAATTTAAATGTTCTAATGTGTAAATCTATATAATAAAACTGTAGAGGTCGAAACTCTGTCTGAACACCACTTCGAAGGCTCGATTTCGAAGCGCTAAACGTGATCTAAACCTTTTTAAAAACAATGAGAAAATCACTTACATGGTATTTCTCGTATCGGGTATAGATCTGTTACTAGGTAGTGCGTTCGACGCCGTCGTGTTAAAACCGGTCTTAAAATAGGGGTCTCTATTTCGACGACCTCCCCCCGCCAAGTATCTAGTCTCGTCGAACAACGTCATAGTAAAGGGGACCCACTTGTTTTTGTGTTGGCTTATTAGACGCAGAGATATATTTTCCTAAAACAAAGTAAAAGGTTCGAACTCGAATGATGAACCCATGTTTAGGCTGTCGTTTAGGCAACTTGCTTTACAGTGTTTTCCACCCTACTCCCAATAAAAAAAATCGAAATTCGGTCATTTATAATATTAATTTTCGTTTGTTAACAGCTCATATATTATGTTCCCAGCGATGGGCTCGAGCCTACCCTGAAATCAGGGTGAATAGGCCTTAGTTGACCACGCTGCGCTGGCCCAGTGCGGGTTGGTTAATTATATTCACAATTTTGTTAACGTTTCTAGCCACTTGGGCACCGACGCGCGACGAGGGGACTAATGTATGGAGGACGTACCCAAAACCGAAAATGTCATATGACTGTTTTTCATAATTATTTGTTTTTTTCTTTGTATTTAAGGTATTTTCATATCTATTAGTAACATTTTGATCACTGTGAAAATGATGATACTGACACAATCACGTCTACAAAGTTCATAATGCGACAGCTTTACCGTTCCGTAATCATCTTTGTGAACCGTTCAACAATTTATAGTTATTGTTTCGGGCAACTTCTGATAATATTAAGTATCATCGAATATTGAACAAGGTTACATGAATCTATGTAATATTTTATATTGTCAAAATCAAATCTTCTTCTTCTTCTTCTTCTTCTTTGCGAGTCGATGACAAATCGAACTATATGTTTGCCGCCCAGAATCCGGCCATCTGTACTGCACCATCCGTGGCGTCCATCAGGTCCTGCTGAGAACAGGTGACAGGACAGGCAGGACAGGACACCAAGTAGGCCATGGACTGAACTGCTGCTCCGCATTATACACTCCAAGTTTGGATCATTAGAGAGTCCCCACCTGAACATGTTTTCTTTGCTTCGGCCAACCTGGGTCCGAAGTCTGTTTAAAGACTTCCAGATTGGCCACGGAAGTCGATGTCCGGCTGGGAGACTCTCAGAGAGTGGGACAAAAGGATCCGGAAGCGATATACGCGCACGCCACATGTTGCATCTCGCTTGTGAGGGTTCGGCTGTGAGGGGGTCGACACACTTTAAAAAGCTTTTTCGGCTTTTCAACCTTTGCGGCGGTAACTCGTGCCCATGAAGGGGGTGCCGCATGTCGACGTCCATTTTAGCTCTCTCCTGCAGGCCTGCCACAGTTCTGCGAACATCTGGAGGCGCTATGCCAGCCAATGGATACAGCAGCTTGACCGGAGTTGGCTTCAAACATCCAGTGATAAGCCGGCAAGTTTCATTTAAGGCTGTATCCACCAGCTTGGCGTGAGCAGAGCGGCCCCATAAAATCAAATGTTTAATGGGAGATATCTCATGTTTAAACAATGATGTTGCGCTATTGAATAAAAGTCACTTTTTCTTCAAATTGCGCAACAGGCTTTTACTTTGGACTTTAGTTTTTGATTGAGGAGACACATCAGTATTATTGTGCATAACTAATTTCAAAAGCCTATTGCGCAATTTTTAGAAACGTAACTTTTATTTAATTGCAGAACGTCATTGTTTCAACATGAGATATCTCCCATTAAACATTTGATTTTGACAATATAAAACATTATATAGATTCATGTAACCTTGCCCAATATTCGATGATACTTAATTTTATTAGAAGTTGCCCGTAACAATAACTATAAATTGTTGAACGATTCACAAAGATTATTACGGAACAGTAAAGCTGCCGCATCATGAACTTTGTAGACGTGATTATGTCAGTATCATCACTTTCACAGTGATCTAAATGTTACTAATAGATGTGAAAATATATTAACTACAAAGAAAAAAACAAATAATTATTGAAAACAGTCATATGACTTTTGGGTTTTGGGTACGGCCTCCATACATTAGTCCCCAGCGTGCGACGCTCAAATCTTATATTCATTTTCATGAATATTAGTTCAAGCTTGACCACAATTAACAGTCCTGATGTAAATCAACGACAACGTGGTCGATATAATCATACTATTATTATAAAGAAAAAAGAATTGTATTTTTTTGTGTATGTTTTTAATGAATTACTCAAAAACTACTGAACCGATTACCATTAGAAAGCTACATTCACCATGAGTAACACAAGCTACCTTTTAACGACGGAAAAATGCCTCATGAGTAGTTGAATAGTAGACCATTCATAAATTACATATCAAAATGGCATACGACCACGGCTATCCTCTGACTGAACATCACTACGAATAAGTTATAAGTACATTGAAATATTCCCTTTACCTACGTAAAACATTTTTATTACATGAAAGATAAAATATTGAATAATTTGTGCATAATGATTCCTGATGAAAATATTTTCTTGTTTCTTACTTTTTAGAGCTCGAATTATCAGTAGTCGGGTTTTAGTTTTTGAACTTATTTTTATCCTATCTCTAACTACTCGTACAGTGATGTATAATAAATAAAGTTAATGACTTCCATATATCCTAAAGAACCCCGTCTCCAATCATGACGTCCAGATTTTTTAAAGGGTGTATCATACCAACCATAGTGGAACCCCACAAGCAACCAACCATTAGCAGGCAGCTATGCTTATTAGCTCTAGAAATGGTTTTGTAAAATAAATCGTGCTTCAAATAAAATTTTTGATTTTTAATTTAACAAGTAAACACCTCGCATCTTTAAATTATTGATTTATTCTTGTTCATTAGTGTAAGAAGAGGCAGCCTTGGTTTGAGCAAAGCTAAGTCAATTTAACAACTTATTAGTTTTGTCGTCGAAAAATTATTTGTAAAATGTTACCTATAAAAACCTTTTAATTTATAACACTTTAAAACTCACCGCAGACTGCGCTGATCCAGGATGCACATAAGGAAATAAAAAAAGAATGCAAACAGCCTTTTTAAAGAACAGGAATATAAAACAGCGCTTCATGACGAATTAAATAAATAAATTCAAATTATTATTTTTTATGGCACTTGTGAACTGTGTGCCAGTGAATGTTTTCTGTTCTAAACCTGTTTATTGCTTCAATTTTATAAGCCAGTTCGCACCGTATAACCAAGGCATTATGTAATTTTAAATTCTCCTTTTGATGTAAGTGTTATAATTAATATTATCATCGTATAATAACATAAGTAAGTAATAACGTAAGTATTATAATAATATTATGTATATGTTAACGGAAATGTATGAAATCCGTCATTGTATACAATTCCTAGGAAATGTATACAATGCCTAAAATCGTCCGGAAATGTATGAAATAAATGATATTAGACACATTTCCTAGGAAATGTATACATTTCCTAAATAGCGATCGGAAATGTAATACATTTAAGATGTAAATGGGTAAGCGGGAAAAGCGGAGCGAGGGGAGGCTATTGCAACAGAAGTATATAATATACTACTCGTACAGATGGGAAATTTACCTCCCCGCACCAAAACAAGTTCCCCGCCCGATATCCCTCTACTCACTGCATCCCGTAGATGCCACCAAACTCCACCGGATGGTGTTGCGTGGTATTCGATGAAGCATAAAGACTATTTTTCTTTGACTTTAATTCACATCTGGTGGTTGTCTGCTATAAAAATTAGAACCACGTTGGTTCTTTGGAGTGTCCCACTTGTGGTACTGCGTCACCCGATCTAGCCATAAATAAGAATGAATAGTACAATTTTAGAGTATAATTACTAATAAACCCTATATTTATTTTATATTTATTTTACCTGGGTGGCTTACTTTTCATAGTTTTAAAAAAGGCTTTTGCTTTTATATTGTGGTGTAAACGAAAATCTGTTGGCTTATCAAATTGAAGTTTTGAGCCTTACAAGCTTTATTTATAGTTTTTGTGCTAGATACGCTGTAAAAAATAATAAATAGCAGATTTTTTAAGTTCAATTATGAAAAACCCTTATAAAGATATATTTTTTATTAGCTTTGAAAAAAAATCTAATTGTAAGTTTAACAAAGGTCAAAGTGTTTTATTTATAATATTCACAGATAACTCTGATTCTTAGGTAAACAGGCAGCTTTGTTCATTTTATTTACAGAAATCCTTAGTTTTATACATTTCCTAGGATATGTGTGTAATAAATTATATTTGAAACATTATTTCATACATTTCCTAACGAGCTTCGGAATTGTATACATTTCCTAGGAATTGTATACAATGACGGATTTCATACATTTCCGTTAACATATATGTATACTAATAGTGAGTCACTCAATTAGCGACTACCTGGATGAGTAAACTCACCCTCGCCAACCCTGCCATTCCGCGAATTTTTTGACTATGCAGAAAAACGTACCTATTAAATATCATAAAGGCTTGAAAACAATCAATTTAAATTACTTCGTTTGACTGACACGAGTGATAGTACCTACTGGTAGCCAACCATATATAACCGTCATCTATTTGGTAGTCTACCGGTAGTCTACGGAATTTTTACATCTATAATCATGACGTACTATATTTTATTCTGTGGCGGCGGTACTATTCCGTTTTTTGGGGCATCGTACGTAGGGATGTGAAATGAATGAATAAGAATTTCGTACCTGTTCTATAGCTGTAGTGTAGTGTAGTGAGTGCCATCGTGTAAAGTGAGAGTGTAACGGACAGACGACAAGACAACAAGGATGTAAAATCAGACGAAATATGCTTTTCTCACATTTCTCTAGCGAAAAAATATTCGTTCACCGTAATAAAACAGATAATACGATTCCGATTTAAAATTATTTTACTTAATCATCATCATCATCTCAGCCTGTAGACGTCCACTGCTGGACAAAGGCCTCCCCCATTTTACTTAATAAAATGTAGAATTATACAGGTTGCAAGAAAAACTATAATTATTCTTTATACCCAGTATCGTTTTAATGATGATGATTAACACAATAAACAAAAAAAAATACCAATTTTTTTATCACGAATTTTTATTAAGTAACTATGCATCGCTACGCGTGGAAATGAGATAGAAATAGTAAGCTACAAAGCTTTGGTAACTTCGCGTTGTTTCACAAAGTACTATAGGTACTATGCATCTTCGCCACGTGATTCTTCGGTCTCTTCGGTGCTCTTGCAAACGCAAGAGCGGCGTGAGATGAACTTTGATGCGTAGAGCAGATTTAAAAAATATTTTAAACATTAATTTAATTTCAGAACATTATTTTTTTATGTTTAGTACTTTGTTACCGTCACTAAACTATACCTGGTCTAAAGGATAATGTTACTTTTCCTAACACCCTGTATAAAACAACCGGTTACCTTGGTGCTGTGGGGCTGTGATTTAGGTACCTATATGGTGTGTTTCTGATCAATCCTCAATTTCAATATTCTCTTCTTCTTCTCACTTCTCAGGAAGGTTTATACATGTACCTACTATTTAAGTATCCATTCCTACCTATACCTACATAATATATACCTAGTTATTCAAAAAGACCTATGAGTAGGCCTGTCGATAATGTTCGACTTCAGACAAAAGAAGTCTATTATAAATTTTTCAAACAAAGCTGCCTCTACGAGTATTTACTTACACCCAAATATTATTACATGAACACGTAACAAATAAAACGAGGATTGGGGAACCATTATTAAACGAATTAGGAATCTCTCACTCATATATATTACGGTAGCGGTATCTTTCAGCGGATGCTGTTATCAAAATTGTGTGCCAGTCACGATCATTGAAATAAAAGCATGAAATCAAGTCAGTTTAGTGCTCGATAGTACACAGGACTGCTGTGATGTAATTATGACTAATAAGTAAGGAATTTACCTATTGTTTTGTTGGAAAGTTTTAATAATATCAGTTTCGTAATGAGAAACTAGTCATAACTTATTCGTACACTTGTTAACACGCTAGTATTGGTAGTATCAAGCAAGAAGTGAATAAATGAGATTCAGTGTAATAAATTAATAAGGTAGGTCGGCGTTTATTCAGCTTTCAAGCTGAGGCTAAGTTTGATTAAAAGGATTAAAAGTAACATGGGGCGTATAGATAGCGCTCCCTTGTGTAACACAAGTTGAGTTAAGTTATGAGTGACGGTTCTCTATTTGTATTCCCTAAAATTTGTTATCCTACTTTTTATTTTCCTTAGCATTTTAGTCCTAAATATCGATTGTCCTAATGATCCTAGTCCTATTTTTTTAACTCCTACTGTTCATTGCCCTATTTTTTTTCATCCTAATGATGGTAAGTCCTAATGTCCATAGTTATAATCCTTTATATTCCTAAAATGTATAGTCCTAAATAAATAAATAAAAAAAAACTTAGCAAAAACAGGTTAGCAAATTATACACGACAACTTTTGGCGTTATTTTGGCCAGCCACAAAGATAAAACTGTATTGTAGGAAGAAATAATTGGTTTACTAAAATACAAAATTACAAAATAATATGTGTCAGTCAGTCGTGTCAGCCTCGCTCGCAGGTCTCGCTGTTAAAATTTTGGTTGGTTGCTCATAATGTCGAATAATAACTATTATCAAGTGTTCAAAACAATTAAAGGACAATTACAATTATAGTTCAATGTGAACGGTAATGTACCTATACGAGAAAAATAGAACTCATACATAACGGTAATGTCTACTGGGCGTGTGAACTGAGATATAATAAGATTTTTATTACCTACTATTCAAACGTAGGTACCGAGGATTTTTTAGATATATAAGAGAGGAGGATCAAAATTAGGAATTTCAAACTTTAGTGACATTAATATTAGGACTAAAGAATATTAGGAAGAATATTACGGTAGGATAATCAATATTTAGGATGATCGAACATTAGGACAATCGAATATTAGGAAAATGATGTTCGGATAATCGACTTTAGGACTATAAACATTATAGGAAATACAACAGGCTCCCGAGTGACGTGATAAGGCTTACCGAAGCTTACCAGCGCTGCAGCGCCATCCACCTGTGGTATGGGCACGCGCAGAATGATTAAAGCGGCAATCATATTGGTAGCGCTGGGTTACTGCAGCCTTCTGGTTTACCAAAACACTGAGGCTGCAAACCTACAAAAAAGTCGACCAGGGTTAGTGCAAGTGTTATCAGTGACGAAACCAAGTGTCAATGACAGAGGAAAAAAACATAAACAACCTATAAAAAAAAACGTAGCAAATACACGTTGTTCAGGCCTAACTGCTAGGCTACGGCGGGCGGTGCGCGGGCGCGGGGGCGCGCCATATTGCTTTTCGCATTCTACGCAAAGACGCGACTGCGCGATCATCTCATTATTTTCATTTTTACAATTTGTCATTTAATCGCTGTTTTATTAAAACTTCATTACTGCATCATATTTGGAAGTATAATTTCATCATCCGAAAATCTAAGAAAGACGGGAAATTGATTAACAAACAAAAAAACATATGGTGACCCCGACGTGATCTTATGGAACTTCAAAACTGGATGTAGTGACGTGATTCCCTAAGGACGAGGTGCATCAACACAAACCGAGGGAAGTACGCCTAATTCCATTCCACTTATTTCCTAATTTTCTTGTAATTTTGCTTCATTTTGTTTAGATTTTGTTGTTGGCCACGTCGTTAAATGTGTGTCAAGTCAACTTACCAACATCTTTTTTGTAATAGTGTTACTTACATCTTTTATAATTTGCGACTTCTATCATTTATTTTGTTTTAACTATCATACAACCTACAAAGTATTAAGTGCATCTTTTATAGTTTTCATATTTTTACGAAATAAACCCATCATAAAGTACGTTACATTTTGTGCGCAGTCACGTTCTATATACCCTCCACACTTCATTATTTTACAAAGTCTACATTCCATTCTATAAACTTCTATTTCAATAATAAATATTAAGTATGTCGGAGATTAAAGTCAGATTGATCGTTTAAATCGATTGTAAACATCGATTGACAGTTGTTATTTTAACGTTCTCGATTATCAGAGGGTAGAATCGATATAGTCGACCGGTGTGAAGTTGGCGCGGTGACGTTTGACAGGAGGCCCTACTACCGGGAGTGGGACCGGGTGGTTCACTCGCATAAATAGCATCGCTCAGTGGAGGGCGGGCTCTGGGTAGATCTGCAGCCGCGTTGATAACTTGGTGTGTCTGAGAATTAGTGTGATTCTGGTGGACATAATAGTCCGGTGTGTTTTGTGATGTGTGATTCGATGTTGTTGAAATAATGGTCGTTGGAATATTGTTTGTACCACAGTCCAGTGGTGTCTGTAAACCGTGAGTAAAGTGATCTAATTATCGTGTCGCTAGCAAGGTAGGCTAGGCTATGTGATATTCGTATGGTGTTAGCTATGGCATTGTTATCATGACCGCGGGTAGAGTAACTGTAACATGGTCGAGTTACATAAGGTCCGGGCGGGGAGGCCCCTTGGTTGGCCAGTTCGTAAATGTTGTGTTTTCCATGCCAGTTTCCCCTTATGGCATTTTGATGGTGCTCGGATCTACCTAAACCCCTTTTAGGAATTGATTAGGTCCCGATCGTTCATGATAACAAATAACCGAGTCTATGTTGGTATAGTGTGTTCCAATTGTGACGGAATTCGATATAGTTGGTAAAGTCTGTTTCAATAGTGATGACAAATTGGGGTAGTCCTGACAAAGATAAGTGTACGATGGTTCTCTAAAAGTTATTATAGCATACGCCCACGCTTAGTGTGTTTCCGCGTGTAGCCCTTTGCGGGCTTCCTTTACTTATTTGCTTCACCGTGCTTTGGCTGTCTCTCTCTCCTCCCCCCCTTCTTATTTCCGACATCAGAAGTGGGATAAAGGACCCTGTATTTTTAATAATTTTTGGGATAAAGATCGCCAGCCTACAGGATTAAGGATCAGCAGTTTGTAGATTTCTTACAACAGTTAGATGTTAATTTTTCATGCGTGTAGAACATTTTTATAGAGGGTAAAAAGTTAATGTTGGGTAAAAATTGCTAAAATAAAACAGATTTTTGAGTGGCAAATATTCGAAGTGATTAATCGGATGGATTAATTGAGATTTTTCTGATTGTAAAACGTGTGAAGTAAAATAGGTTTTACTCGTAGTAGTTGGAATCAGAATCAATCAGTGTGCTTTCTTAACGGTATTCTGGGGTAACGTACACGCCAATTACTAGGTGCGGTAGTATTTCTGTTTCATTTTAGTAAGATGTGAGTGCGTCAAGTTTTGTTGTGTTTGTGTACCAATCGCTATCGTTAAAGTAGTCATGATGTTGTACGCCAAATAATGCGCGCCTAGTTTGACGTCGAGTCATGGAAAACAGCCCGTTGCACCAATAGGTCTTTGCGATTGTATTTTGAATTTATTTTTGGAGATTATCGGTTGAAATGTTTAGCAGTGTAACATATTAGACCGTGCGTGATTTATAAAAATTGTTTTGTGAGTTATTGTTCGTTTGGCGTGGTAGTTCGGAAACGTTACTTTGGTGAATGTTTTCTTTTGTGCGATTAAGTGTCAACGGTTAGTTTGTTTTGTGTTTGAAGACAATGATGCGGTGATAAAAATAAAACGGAGTTAGAAACTTTAGATTAATAATGATGGTGATGATGATGTGAAGCGTATAGATACCTATTGAACACTATTCAACGTTATTGTTTTGTTATGACATTTCGTGTCATTTGTGTGACATCTCGTGTCACTTGTTGTGTTATGACATTTCGTGTCATTTGTTTTATGACATTTCGTGTCATTTGTGTGACATCTCGTGTCACTTATTGTGTTGACATTTCGTGTCATTTGTGTGTGACATTTCGTGTCACTTGTTTTGTTATGACATTTCGTGTCATTTGTGTGACATTTCGTGTCACTTATTTTGCTATGACATTTCGTGTCCCTTGTTTTGTTATGACATTTCGTGTCACTGGTGGAGGCAACTTGCGACATCGTCACTCGAGGGAGCTGGCAAGGTTATCGTCACTCAAGGGAGATGGCATGAGCTATTATCACTTGTTTAGGTGATAAGTAGCGACCGTACGCGCTAGTTGTCACTCGATTTAGGTGATGACAGCAGCAGTGTACGGGATTCTGCGAGTATGTAAAGTAATTGCTATTATTTGAGTAGTGTGAATACTGGTCAATTCAATGGTTTGATTTCTTTGTACAAAGTTCATGAAAATGTTTTACGTTGAAAGCGTTAAACAGTACGGTACTCGCGACGACAGAGTCAGAGCATTCAGGTCTAGTAACCGCATCAGAGGTTCCGGAGCATGTAATAGGTGCACGTTGACTGCTTTTTATGCGCAGTATACTCTTTGCGAAGAGTAGCACTTACGCGGCTGAGATGGTTAACTTCTGATGGGTTGCTAGGTTCTAACAAGCCGATGGACTGACTGGCGCATCATCAATGTGATTGATGACGACACCGAAGGACCGGTGTAGTGTGGTTTAGGTCTTGGAGAGACCATGGAGTCATGCAATTGGCTTGGTGGGTCCTGGAGAAAAGGACATTGTATGGGGCTATGTGATAGCCGTAGACCGCGAATAAGATACCTAATGTTTGACTTAAAAGCTGTTGACTGTTTACGACTAGTGATGATGTCACGGTGATTGTGACTGTAATGTAATGGTACTTGATCGCTTTTACTGTAACTTAATTTATCTGGCAGGGTATAAAAATTGTTCGGTCTGGTAATGTTTATGGTCAGGAATAGCCGAGCGGTGTAAATTGTTGCTTTCAATTAGTTTTGAGTCGGGCACACGACACACGAGGACGTGTGTCAGCGCAGGATGGCCGTGTCGGAGATTAAAGTCAGATTGATCGTTTAAATCGATTGTAAACATCGATTGACAGTTGTTATTTTAACGTTCTCGATTATCAGAGGGTAGAATCGATATAGTCGACCGGTGTGAAGTTGGCGCGGTGACGTTTGACAGGAGGCCCTACTACCGGGAGTGGGACCGGGTGGTTCACTCGCATAAATAGCATCGCTCAGTGGAGGGCGGGCTCTGGGTAGATCTGCAGCCGCGTTGATAACTTGGTGTGTCTGAGAATTAGTGTGATTCTGGTGGATTTATTTATTTCTTAATAATTTTTCAATTAAAAGTATTAATGAAAAAAAATTTGAAATGTTTAATTTAGGTAAATTGCACCTTTGACATAAACATTATGATTAAAATAAAACGCATTACATACCTATTGTTTTATTTAAAATACCCGTCTACTTATAGTTAACGACTATTAGATATTATAATATTAAGCTTTTCGTCCATTAGATTACTTAAACTTAGACATTATAAATTTAGGTATAACAAAAGTTAGTTATAACGACTATTAGATGTTTTAAAATTAGGCCTTCTGACCATAGGTGTTTTGAAATTTAGGCCTTTCCTCCGTAGGCATTACGATGTTAGATATATGAACTTTAGAAATTGTAATACGTAACCTTTAATTTGATTGCACGAGCCCAGGAATTGATTCAAGTTTATGAAAATAATAATAATACCGATAATGCTTCTCAAAGCGGCTCTCAATCAACTAAAAATAAGCATTTAAAATTACCAGCGTAAATTCCTCCTTTCAATGGCGATCCGAATAGATGGCTCGAATTTCGAGATATTATGTACTTGTCTCTTGTGCATGATAATGACAGCCTCGACGATGTTAGTAAATTCCATTATTTAAAGTCATATTTGGAAGGTTCCGCTCAAGCAGTCATAAATTCTGTAACTGTTACTTCCGTTAATTATCCGATCGCTTGGTCGCTCCTTTGCGATAGATTTAATAATAAGCGTCTTTTAATAAATGAACATATCAAGTGTCTATTTTCTATTGATTCTATGACGAAAGAATCGGAAAAGGGTTTGCGGGACTTAGTCGATTTAATTTCAAAAAATTTAAGTGCTTTACATTCGTTAGGAGAATCTACCGACCACTGGGACTCACTCGTAATTTTCATGGCATCTACCAAGTTAGATTCGAAAACCTCTAGAGATTGGGAGGAGTTCAGGAGCACTTTGGACACATGTAAACTGACAGACTTCTTTGATTTCCTTCGCCAGCGTGCTACAGTACTAGAAACTGTCCATGCAGGTAAAGCTGAAAAGGTTGAACGACCTGACCGGCGTCATCCATTTATTAAATCTAAATCTTTCACTGTTTCATCTACTAGTGCTTCGAAGCTCACAACCAATGATAACTGTCTAGCTTGCAAACAAGATCATAAATTGTACGATTGTCCTAAATTTAAAACGTTGCCCGTCGAAGAACGAATTTCAAAGGTCTTTCAGTGGAAATTATGTAATAACTGTCTGCGTAGTGGCCATAGGTCGTTTCAATGTCGGCTTGGTGGCTGTCGCATCTGTAAAAGAAAGCATAACACAGTTTTACATAAGCAGTCTTCATTCACATCCACACAATCATCACCACAAACAAACAAACATAGTCCCGGCGAACCTTCTACTTCTGTTCTAACTACAAGCCCTAATAATATCCCTAAAACTCAGTCTTCTTCTTCTTCTGCAGTCAGTCAGGAAACTGGTGATCCATCTTGTGTTGTTAGCATGTCTGCTGTCTCCTCTAATCAGGCTCTTCTGTCTACAGCTTTGGTTAAGGTGACAAACAATGGCAATTCCTTCTATTTACGAGCTTTACTGGACAATGGCAGCCAGTCTTCTTTTATAATCGAGAATGCAATAAATAAACTTGGCGTGCACAAAATAAAAAACCGACTTCAGTGTGTGTCAGGTCTTAACAATGCAGCCATCAATATTACAGAACACTGCGATTTTATTATTCAGTCTTCTTATACTTCTTTTAGAATGTCTGTGAAATGCTTCGTTCTTCCTTTGATTACAGACAGACTTCCTCAAATGCAGATTCTGATTAATGATCTAGGCATACCAGGTAATATACAATTAGCCGACCCTCATTTCTTCAACCCGTCTGATATTGATATCCTTCTAGGAGCAGACGTCTTCTGGGATTTACTTGGCCCTTCTAGAGTGTATTTAGGTCCTAACAAACCACTCTTACAGGAAACTCAACTGGGTTGGATCGTCGCTGGCCCCCTGGCAGCACAATATTGTCGTACATCGAATAATCGTAGTTACTGTCACTTCAGTAAACATATTCAAGATCAACTTTCTAAGTTTTTCGAATTAGAAGACGTGCCTTCAGATATCTCCTCTTCGTTCGATGAAAATATTTGTGAGAAAATCTACTGTCAGACTACTTACCGTGATAATGATGGGCGATTCAATGTTCAAATTCCTCTTCGTGAATCCCCCGACGCGTTAGGTGATTCCTATTTTCAAGCTGAAAAGAGATTGTTTCAGATGGAAAGAAAGATGAGAAAAGATTTAAACTTTCGTCAAGAATATAACAAATTCATGCAAGAATACGAACGCCTAGAGCACATGAGTGAGGTCACTGACCCTTCGTTTGGCTGTTATCTGCCGCATCATGCGGTCATCCGCGAGAGTAGTGAAACGACCAAGTTGCGCGTAGTTTTCGATGCCTCGGCAGAGACCTCTAGTGGTAAATCACTGAACGATATTCAGTATGTAGGGCCAGTCGTCCAAGATGACTTATTTTCAATTTTATTAAGATTTCGGCAGCATCAATATGTCGTTTCGGCAGACGTCGAAAAAATGTATCGGCAGATACTTATCCAGCCCGAACAGCGCCCTCTACAAATGATTTTATGGCGGGATAGCGAAGATCTTCCTGTAAAAATATTTCAGTTGAATACAGTCACGTATGGGACTGCTTCTGCCCCTTTCTTAAGCCCAAGATGCTTACTACAGTTGTCTCAAGAATGTAAAGATAAAACAATCGCTGAATTAATTAAATCAGATTGTTACATGGACGATTTTATTTCAGGAAGTAGCTGTAAAATAGAGTTGGCACATATTATAAACACTGTCACAGAAATTTTCAATTCTGCTTGTTTCCCTCTACGCAAGTTTCGAACTAATGTTCCTTCTATCTTTCAAGATAATCCGAGCTCTCTTATACCTAAAGATTTAGACTTGTGTTCTCAATCCAGCGCTCTAGGTCTTAAGTGGGACCCAGCCGCTGACGTTCTACGTTTTCCTACTAAATTCGAATCTCCGTCAAAGGCAACTAAAAGAACTATTTTATCAAATTCAGCCAAGTTATTCGATCCTCTCGGGCTCTTAAGTGCATGTACTATTATACCTAAAATTATACTACAGAAATTGTGGCTGACCAAGTTAGACTGGGATGATAATATTCCTTCTGAAATAGAAAGAATGTGGTTTAACTTCGTATCAGGCTTAGATAACTTGTCTAGTTTACAGATTCCCAGATGTGTTTTAAACAGCGAACCAGTAAGTATCGAGCTCCATGCGTTTTGTGACGCTTCGCTAAGCGCATATGCAGCTTGCATTTACTTACGATCAATGGATAGTTCGGGGAAAGTAGTCACTAATCTTCTTTGTGCTAAAACCAAAGTCGCTCCAGTAAAGCCTCAGACTATACCTCGCTTAGAGCTGTGCGGAGCTCTATTAGCAGCTCGCTTGTCTTCAAAAGTTATAAAAGCACTACGACTAAATATTGATAGGATATTTTATTGGACTGACTCTTCTGTGGTTCTTCTATGGCTACATTCTCATGCACGTGATCTCCAAACATTTGTGTCAAATCGTGTCGCTGAAATTCAGCTATTAACGTCTTCTGGTAATTGGCGTCACGTGCCAGGAACCGATAACCCCGCAGATCTCGCGTCTCGCTGGCTAGATCCTAATTGTATAAGTAATGCCACACTGTGGTGGCAAGGCCCTCAATTTTTATTAAAAGACGAGCCTAATTGGCCCACAACTATAAAGCTCTTAACTGAGCCACCTGAAAAAAAGCTTAATACTAATCAAACTAATTTTAAACCTAAGACTACAACTATTACATGCACTACTACTAATACTATAACTACTTCATGCACTAAACCTACTGTAAACAATAATAATGATTTTGGAATTGTAAACTTTGCCAGATATTCTAAATTTACAACACTACTACGATCTATGGCTTATGTTCTACGATTTATTTACAATTTAAAACACAAAAATTGTAAACAAACTGGCTACTTAACAACTAACAAGTTATCTGCTTCACTTAATTATTTAATTAAACAACATCAAGCCGAATGCTTTGAAACTGAAATCAAACTACTATTAAATAAAAAATGCTTACCTTCCAAGTCACGAGTGCTATCTATTAGACCTTTAATGATGATAACGGCATCCTCCGAGTAGGTGGCCGCATCCAGGGTGCATCAGAATCCTTTGACAAAAAACACCCTATTTTATTAGCTTCAGATCACATTTTTACGAAATTGATTTTTATACATGAGCATAGAAAACTTTGTGGTCCACAATTGTTACTTACGAATTTACGACAAACCTATAAGTGGTCGTCGATTAGCTCGAAGCATAGTCAATAATTGCAAAGTATGTAGAATATTGAAAGCCGAAACCGTTAGTCCTATATAATGGGCAACTTACCTGTTTCCAGAGTGACTCCTAGCTTACCTTTTCACTTCTCAGGCGTTGATTTCGCGGGTCCTTTTCCTATTCGTGATCGTCTCGACCGCGGTTGTAAAATTATTAAAAGTTATTTATGTCTTTTCGTGTGCTTCACGACAAGGGCACTGCATTTTGAGTTAGCGTCGGATCTTAGCGCGGATACGTTCGTTTCATGTTTAAGACGTTTTATTTCTCGTAGGGGAAAACCAAGCGAAATTAATTGTGACAGCGGTCGTAACTTCGTCGGTGCAAACAATGATTTAAGTAGATTTTAAAGTCATGCAATGAATCCGTCTCTTCTTTTGCTGCCGACGAAGGCATCAGGTTCAAATTCTCACCGGCTTACTCTCCCCACTTCGGTGGGCTTTGGGAGGCAGGCGTGAAGTCTGCTAAACATCACTTATATAGAATGCAAGGAAATAATCAAAACCATACGTACGAAGAGCTATCGACATTGTTTATTCAGATTGAAGCAATTTTAAACTCCAGACCCATTACGCCTCTTTCTTCGGATCCTACAGACCTTCTTCCTTTAACTCCCGGGCACTTCTTGATCGGTAAACCTCTCACCTCGCTTCCGTCACCCGCGTGAGATGAAGACAACTAGACTAAACAGATATCAAATGATCAAGAAAATGCGGCAATCATTCTGGGAGAGATGGCGCCACGAGTTCCTCTGCGAGTTACAACAAAGATCTAAATGGCGAATCAACAAAGGAGAACTTTTACAAGGAGACATGGTCGTCCTCAAAGAGCCTAACTTACCTCCATTGAAGTGGCGCATGGGGCGGATCCATCAACTCTACCCTGGAGCGGACGGCATCGCGCGTGTGGCGGATGTCATGACCACTAGAGGCATCGTGCGTCGTGTAATCAGCAACCTCTGCCCTCTTCCTATCGAGAAGCCTGAAGAAGCATGTACTCGAAATCCTACAGTCTTCGAGGGGGGGGAGGATGTTCAGGGCCACGGCAGGCGGTGCGCGGGCGCGGGGGCGCGCCATATTGCTTTTCGCATTCTACGCAAAGACGCGACTGCGTGATCATCTTATTATTTACCTTTTTTACAATCTGTAATTTAATCGCTGTTTTATTAAAACTTTATTACTGCATCATATCTGGACGTATAATTTCATCATCCGAAAATCTAAGAAGACAGGAAATTGATTAATAAACAAATAAACATAACCTGCTTAGCTAAAATCTGTTTGTTATAGGTGCAAGGAGACCCATATAGATTTATACCTACATATTTAAAAGTGTATACCTGCATTGTGTAACATCGGCTGACAATGACTGAAGGATTCTATATTAAAAATGAAAGGTAAAAAAAACAAAGAATTACATAATATAACACGGATGCTATTTATAACTTATAAATAACATTATAAGTACAGTACGGTAGTACCTCCTATAATATTAAATTATTATATATTTATAAGTTAAGGTATTTATCTTATGTCTGGACTGAGAGCCCAATATTTGACTTGCAAAAAATTTATTTACATAAAGAAATACATAAATATGACTTCAATATATTATATTTAGACACCTATGTAAATTTCTAAAAGATAAATAATGACACAAAAGTTAATTGTTAAAAAGTAAATGACGATCGAAATTTACCAAAACGTCTGAACTGAGAGCCCAATATTTTCGGCTTATTGACTAAGCTTAACCTCATAGATTACCACTAATTAGAACACGTTCTTTTAGAAATTTTAAACTAAAAGATTATATACAAATCCGTTCTTCTAAATGTCATACTAAGAGAAAATCAGTTTTTAATTTTTTATATGACAAAAATGTTTAGGGTGTATACGATTTCGTTTTTTTTGGAGACTAATCCGTATGTACAATACAAAAATATACTTTAATAAGGGTAGTAATTAAACGAGTGACTTTAAATTACAGTTTTGAGTGTCAAAATTAATTAATTTGGGTTACAGAATTACTAAGTGAGCGACTGACTGCGAGCGACGAGAAATCAACAGAACAGCAACTTACAAACATTAATTTGAGTTACTAAAAAGACAAAATGAGCAGCTTTATCATATTTGAGCAACCTAATATTTGTTTGAGTGTTAATGTTACGTCCTGCATTTTTTTCAATATTTGGCAAATGTTTTTTTTGTACTGAGCGTCATTTTATCATAAATGAAGTGTTTCGAATACAAAAACAACTTTGGAAAAATTAAAACTCCGGCGGTCACCGGCCGCTGCCGCGGCACGCTCGCTCCGCTCGCTCGGCTTTTTGAACCGATTTGATTCTGGGTAGCTTTGTTTTTTTTTTGGTTTGGTTGGTTTTGGTTAGGTTAGGTTATACTGATGTCAATAACAGAGCAAAGGGATACATACGGATTAATCTCCAAACAAAACGAAATCATATACACCCTAAAAATTTTTGTCATATAAAAAATTAAAAACTAATTTACTCTTAAAGTATGACATTTAGAAGAACGGATTATATGTAATCTTTTAGTTTGAAATTTCTAAAAGAACGTGTTCTAATTAGTGGTAATCTATGAGGTTAAGCCTAGTCAATAACGCCGAAAATATTGGGCTCTCAGTTCAGACGTTTTGGTAAACTTCGATCGTCATTTACTTTTTAACAATTAACTTTTGTGTCATTATTTATCTTTTAGAAATTCACATAGGTGTCTAAATATAATATATTATATTGAAGTCATATTTATGTATTTCTTTAGGTAAATAAATTTTTTGCAAGTCAAATATTGGGCTCTCAGTCCAGACATATCTGGATTGAGGGCCCAAGATAAATCGTAATATTAATATGTACCTAAATCATATTACACAAATTTAAGAATTTATATGCATAATTCGACGCTGGAAAGGAAAAATTATCCAAGCGACATCAGACTAACTTTACAGTAGAGCTGTTTAAAGTTTGAATATTCAGAAAAAAAGTTCCTGTAAATTCTTGTAATGGTCCAAAATGCTTAGAAATTTAGTTGTTTATTTTTTAATCTACATTATAGTATATGTAACTATTAAAAATAATGCTTAGTTTTAAAGTTAGTGTCGCTTAGTAAAATTTTCCTTAAACGTAGAGACGGGAAAAATTTACTAACCGACAAGCTTTGATAAAAAAGGTACCTACTGTAAAAATGTAGTATATATTTTTTTTTAGAATTCATGTTAGAGTAAAAGTTGCCATACCAAAATAAAAAACATGTGGAAGTTGAGGCAAAACAACCTAAATATTAAATTAATAAATTTTGTTTCCGTAATTTTGACATATGACATTTTTACAGTTTGGATCAATATTTTATTAAAGAATGTAAATAAAATGCACTTAATCTGTCTTGAGTTTTATAAATTTTAACAAAGCAACACTTAGTTACACATTATTAGCATTAGTTAGGTATTATAAATCTACTAGTTTATCACAATAATAATACTATGTGTTTTAAGAACATTAAAATCACAAATTTAAGTATTTAGTCGTATTAATTAAGTAAGTATATTCTATTCTATTCTATTCTAATTATTATAATCAATAAGAAGTATTAAAAAAAAAGAAAACTGGCAATTTTAACTAAACGCCATGTAAGAAAAAAACCAAATAAGCCAAAATTACTTAAGTGTTAAAAGAACAAATCTTTTCTAAGGAAAAAATTGACTATGCGCCAAACAGTATATTGCCAGATACTGGAAAAATTTACTAAGTGGAGTAATTACCGTACGACAGAAATGTCAAACTTGACCAAAGGCAAATTTAGCATTTCACAATAACGACAATTACCAAATTTTCAAAAATGGTCGAAAATTTTGTCGGTTAGTAAGGAAAAAAAAGTGAAATAATATCGCGAACTCCAAAATGTCGAAGCGACATCAAACGTCGTCGTAGAAGGACGTGAGTAAGACCAAACGACGCAGAAAAATCAGGCGATTCCAACAATGTATATAACTCAGTTTGGCCAAAAATGGCGCTTGGATAATTTTTCCTTTCCAGCGTCTATATAAGAAATTCTTAACTAAATGCTGAAATAAAAATTATACACCCAGAGGTATAGTACTTTTTGAGATTTGAACTATGCGATTTTAGCCGAGCATCTGGATTGAGAGCCCAAGTTATTTAATCACCACATTTTCAATTTATGTTTAAGAAATTCGTGACCCTGTGCTTCATGTTTTTACTATTCTTTATGAAATTCCCTATAAATCTCAAATTGTTTTGTAAACTTTTAAAAAATGGGCCCTCAATCAATCTAGATAATGGTGTGCATCTGCACACCATTATACATTCCAGTTCGAATATTTTAAAAGCTCAATACCTGACCAAAACCCGATGGTGAGTCTCCACAAGGTACATTTTGTAAGCACTTATCTCAGAAAATACAATTTCGCTCAATACTAATACTACTTTTGCATTTATAAAATTAAATATATGTACGTACGTATTACTGTTCTAAGTTATTATTTTGTTTTGACGTTTACAGATACTTACGCCATTATGTTGCAAGATTAGTAAAATGTCGCACCACTGCTGTAGTACTATCATCCATGTTCATTGTGGTTATGATTATCCAGGGGCGAGAGTCGTTCAACACTTCTCAGCCAGACATAACAACTACCGAATATGAATGCAGCATTAACCAAAGTAGTGGAAATATCACAAGATCTGTAGAACACACTAAAACAGGTACCCTTCAAATGTTTTAGAATAGGATAGAGACCGGTAGAGTGTAGAATAAAATAAAATTTATAGTTTTGGTTACGTCAAGGTTACGTCCCATTCATTTGTTTTTTGAAGTTATTGCCTGCCATTCTCCATCACCGACGGGATCCAATCTTGGCACCTACTGTGAGAGCATAATACAGGTGAATACGCCTTAGTCGTTAGGAGAGTGTCCGTGCTTCTGACTTCCCAAGCCCGGGCTTTTGACTTCCATTCGAAAGTTCGCAGGTTCAAACCTCGGCACGTACAGACAAAAGATGAGATAGCTGACCCCCCTGCCGAACGCTATCGAGGGCGCCATCTATCGCTCCAAAGGGGCAGAAAAGAACGAACCAACGGCCAATGATACTTCTAAAATTTCAAACAATGCCATCTGTCGTAACTTACAATAAATTAAATCGTTAAAAGAATGTTTTCAGTATAGCTAAGCCAATAATTAGGAAGGTGTAGCCTTACTTCAGAAATGTCGCTAAGTCACAGCTTGGCGAAGTTGCGCACGGTATGGCTGTAGATCGAGATTAAACTGGATCGATCCACGAGCGCATATTCATGTTTTAGTCTTTTTTATTTTTAACTTTGTTTATAAGAGACGCAGTGTTTGCTATGGGGATATCATTCTTTTAATAAAATTAGAATCAATACAAAATATATTTATAATTTATGAATATTATGTCTGCATTTTATTCTACAATATTTCATCGATTAGAATCTATCCAGACTGAGGTCGACCCTTGTGACCCCTTTCGATTTAAAATTGAATTGTCGTCGTCATTCGCAGAGTAGATGATCATGTGCCTACACTTGCTTCACAAGAAACTAGTTATCTCGACCGCCGCGCCGCCGTCACTATTTTATTTATATCTTGTTTTATAAATATTAGGTATAGTGAGAAGTCCGTTTTTATTAGAACAGAAAAAGTCTATGTTGAATAGTCAATGGATTTGAACCGCGTAACTTAGCTTTCAATAGCTTCACAGCTAACGCTAAACCACTGCGCCAACTGACAAGATGTCAAGTGTATCTAAATTTGTTATCATACCACACTTTGCTATGACTCATAGCTATAATGTTTTTTTTTTAAAGAGAGTGCATGCAAAATAACACGAACAAATTATGTGAGGGTAGTTACTTATTATTTCAAGTTATACACTATAAAGAAAACTAATGTTCGTGGCAAGGTATTTACTTTACGTCGTCGTCGTTACGTTCATGCACTCTAAGGTTACTTTTATTTAAAACTAGCGACGCGCCCCGTCTCCGCGCGGGAAAATGGTTATTGTGGGTTATTCTTAAGTATATTATGCATGTATTATACATATAAACCTTCCTCTTTAATCACTCTACCTACTAAAAAAACCACATTAAAATCCGTTGCGTAGTTTTAAAGATTTAAGCATACAAAGGGACATAGGGACATAGGGACAGAAAAAGCGACTTTGTTTTATACTATGTAGTGATAGTGATAATCTTTACCAATTTTCATTGCTTCTCATATAAATGATTTTATGAAAGCAAAAACAACAGTGCGTTGTAAAGATAACTACAGTATTAAAAGTATTTCTAGAGAATTAGGTGTCACGGTAAGTAGATAATACGTATATGAATAACTATTTATAAAACCTAATTATAAAAATAATAAAGAATAATATTTTGTGGAATGTGATTTCGTGACAAAATTTATATCATAGTATTTTATGTTGCAGAGAAATACCGTTCAAATACCGTCACAATATTAAAATTTTGATTGGGAGAACGAAATTGTAATTTTTACTGACGAAAAGAGCTTCAAGTCTGATAAAGATGGAAGAAAAATATTGCGGAGAAGAAAAATGTATTTTGCCTTTGAGAACCAGCGGTTATGTTAGCTACTTTCCCTTTCTTTTTTTATAGTATAACTTACCATTATTTGGCCTAACTTTGTTTTTATATAAACTAAAATCATCCTGAGATTAAAATAAAATTAAGAGAGATATAAATTGTTACTTTATAATTTTAAATGTAAGGACCATGCAAAAAATAGTAGGGGCGGTGTCCCCACCCACCAACAAACGTGGCATTGGTCTTATTATTATTGTTAAGTCTCATGAAGAGACACTTCATCATCATAACATCAACTTTTTTTTTTTTTATCGATGGGGTTAAAGAAAAAAAAAACAATGAAATATTAAAAAAAAAAACTATTTTTATTTTATAAAAATGCCATAAAATAATTTTACAGTACAACGAGTATTTAAAACAATTTATTTTCAGCCTGTCTCCTAATATTTAGAATTTTAGCTATGATTATTATAAACACACTCTAAAAATGCTAAGTACATTTTTACAGCAGTATGTGCAATTGTGTGTAATGCCTAATAATTGGGCGTTTTTATTCGTCATCTACTATTAAACTCGATAACAATTCTGCTGGCAGATTAAATACTGTGTGACGCCCTTTCCCCATATACCATACAACTGATATAACATGAGCGCAACTTCCTATAGTACGGGCTCCAGTCAAACAAGTGCAGTACCATTGTGAAATGGCACGTCTGTCTGTGAAAGCACGGTTCACTAAAAGATAACAATAATAAACACGCAACCTAACGTGCCTCGATTGTACGCGAGCTCTGATCAACCAAACATTTTCTGGTGGCATGTTATACCTAGACAAGTCGCCTATCTGAGTATCTCTGTACAATTCTATTAGGTACAGTCCATTTCGTAAATGTTCTGCACAGTAGGATTTTGCTAGTTTTATGTGGTAGGTTCCCAACGCAAATAATATAATATCGTCCTCAGTCAGTTGAGGGAACTCATCGAAATGAGGTATATTGGCGTCCATAGGTACAAAATTGACTCTTTGCCGGTTGAGGTTTTTGCCTTCGACATAACCGTGCAAAAGGTTGGGAGTATTAATTTTTTGTTGTATAATGTCGAAGAATTCCGGCGCGAGCCGGTTGTCTGTAGCAACACGATAGTGAGCATTTATCAAAGCTGCCGCTATGCGAAAATCTATAAACATATTTGGCAATGCCCGATTAAAATAGGTTTGTTTCAACAGTTTAAATCGGTTTTTGAATTTTCCGTTGACCGCCTCCACAACCCATCTGCATATTGTAACCAAGCGCGAGTCGTTTGCCTGTTCCGTGGATAATTGGGTGGCGTTTCTATTTTTCGTCGGTGGTATGTACGCTTCATAGTTAAGGGACTCAATATCATGTATGCTATCCCTAAATCCCCTGTCTAAAATGAAGACGTCTCCTTCATGCAGTAACCAATGCAGGTCGTGCTCGTCATCGTTCATAATTTTTTGCATTATGGTCGCGTCTGATGTTACTGCAGAGAAAGGACCTAAAACATCAACAATGTATCCATCGCTGCTTACTAGAACAAAAGGTTTGAGTAAGTTGCGGAACTTGTGGTGGCTGTAACTTTTTCTTTGAAATAAAAAATTGCTGCTTTTTTCGATGTACACGTAAGTTCCATCTGCAATAAGAATCAATTTTGTATTATCTTCATTTCCGAAAATCTTTTTTGGTAAAAAAAGGTTTCTGTCTAGAAGTTCGTTTCGAGAAATGTGGCCAAGACCGAGATGTGTTGGGACATAGTCAAGAGTTAAGCATTTTCTAGCTATTTTTAGCCTATATTCAAAAAGTTGACGTGTAACACCGAAAAGCGAAGCAAGTCTTTCGTTTGATTCTCCCGTTCTTAGTTTAGTTAAATAAGCACCAAGAAAAGTGCGAGGATGCCTAGTTTTTTCAGCGAGCGATGGCGTTTCTGCTAAAATAGCATTGAATTGCTCGAAAGTTACCCCGGTCCAATAATGAAGCTCACTATCATCTAGAGAACTCATGGATTCAAAATCGAATTTAGATCTTTTGTTTATAGCATCAATTAACATATTTGTCAAGTTACTAAAAAATGAAGGAATAAAGTAATGAGTAGTGTTAACGCTATCCAACATTTCTTCAAAGTCATGATTACTCATGTGTTCATCGCACATTCGCGCACTAGGCGGAATATATAAGCGATAATGACATACCAAATGTAACGTAGACAATGGGATTCGTCTCAGATTTTGGTTCGTGCATTGCCTGTACATACAGGTGCGTGAAGAATTTGGTACTCTCTGGAAATCACGAACGAAAAATGGGCGGGTCTCGTCTTCTGGATTGTTCGGTTCAACATCTCGTTGACCGTCGATTACAGGTTCTGGGTTTTCGTCTTCGATAGGAGGTTCCAGATTTTCACCATCGACTCGATGTTCTGGATTCTCAGCATTGCCTCGAGGTTCTGCATTCTCACCATCGGCTCGCGGTTCTAGATTCTCACCATCGACTCGAGGTTCTGGATTCTCAGCATCGACTTGAGGTTCTGGATTCTCAGCATCAAGTCGAGGTTCTGCATTCTCACTATCGGCTGGAGGTTCTAGATTCTCACCATCGACTCGAGGTTCTGGATCCTCACCACTGGCCTGAGGTTCTAGGTCTGCTTCCACAGTAACGTTCTCACGAAGTTGTTGAAGAGTGGCATTATTTGCTCTCTGCCAGCATCTATGACATACTGCCATAACGTTATTGAATGCGACCTGAAAAAAATAATATTATTTAATTTTTTTTATTATGTAGGTATTTATAAAGTAAAATAATGCCATGATAATATTATATGTAATGTAACAACCTAAAAAACGTCTCTCCGTACACCGTACTATGTTTCCAATGACGAATATCATAAATAAGGTGTGCAATTACTTGAAACTACATATTATGTAAATATGAAGCTTCAGAGGAACGTTTACTGAGAGTGCTTAGTGCAAGTTGTGTCTAATACTGTAAAGTTGCGATGCTTAGTAATTCCTAACTTGACACTAGCATACGGTATTCTAATGCAATAAAGAAAAAAAAACAGGAACTTTTGACGTTTACTTCGCACTGCACTTCATTAGTTGCAATAATTAAGTCAAAAAATCAAAACCGCGCTAAAATGCTGAACACTAATCACTAAACAAGCATGTCCAAATGTGTTTAGAGCCAAATAAGCTGCGATTAAGGAGGAAGGAGGGGCGCGCGGGAAGGGGCTACTCGCAAAAAAATAAAACGCGTTTCTATTCATTTCAATACGGTGAATACTAATCACTCGCACTAATCAGTTGCAGTTATTACGTGTTTTGTACTAATCGCTCGCTTTGCACATGTCACTTTACCGCGAAGCTTGTCTATTAACGTCACAAAAGACGGCGTTATAGCCTGTCTAAAAAGTTAAATAGCTCGATAACTACATATCATATAGAAATAGTTCATATCGATAAGTAGTTCGCTGTAATAACACCACAAAGGCGAACCAAATAAACAAAAGTACTTAATAAAAACAACGTAGTTAAATGTTTAATGATGACTTACTTGTATCAGTCCATTTTGCGTAACGTAAGCAGCCATCTCAGGATTACTTTGCACTAAAGTGTCCAATAAAATATGTCGCCTCTGTCTTAAAACAGATCTTGGACACATTACACATCGACGTCCAGTCTCCATAGTTTAAATCACAATCCAGTAAACGTGCCAGGGTCAGTCACAAAGCAATCACAAGGTCCGGGTTCAGTATAGCAGGGGTCGTATAGTTGCAGAAAAGTCAATGACGCGCAGGTAATAGACGTAAGAACAGCGAAACGTACTAGTCGCTACTGAGTGAGGGAGGTGCGCGAGCGCTTATTCAGGCAACAAAAGGGCGGGTGGCGGTAAGAGGGAGCGGGGAGGAGACTGACTGGCGTAATGCGGCCAAACCGCGCGTTCAAACCTGTGGGTTTTATTTAAATGTGTAGTGTTTTGTTTGTTTACAATTAACTGTATTTTAAAAGAAAAAAAAAACATTGAAAAAAGAGAAAATATTTTTTTATTCATTTTTTTTCATGGAAACCCCATTACTGCGACAGATGTCGTCTTAGTAAAAAATCATCAGGCAGTCATGATCTATTAAAAGAGACACGTTTGAAGTCTGTTGGTGATGGTCGAGATCCGAGTAGGATTGGATGGGGTCGATTTTTTGCATGGTCCTTTAAATGATAAAAGTAGCATGTTGGTTCTTTCTCCTAAAAAATGCCAGTTTGAATCTCTGGATATTACATTTTAGTCGATAAAATATTAAAGAATAAAATGTAAACATATTTATTGTACTTAACATATATTATTTTGTATTATTTCAATCTCTAATGTAAGAATCAAATCCTCATAGCAGTCATTGCATCTTTTTGGAAAAGTAAAAAATAAAAAGACAAAATAATTAAAATGCTCTCGTGGATTTGATCCAGGTAAATCTAGATCTACAGCCATACCGTGCGCAACTTCGCCACACTACTGTTACTTAGCTACACTATCGAAATAAGACTACACCTTCCTAATTATTGGCTTATCTATACTGACAACATTCTTTTAACGATTTAGTTTATTGTAAGTTACGACAAATGGCATTGTTTGAAATTTTAGAAGTATCATTGGCCGTTGGTTGGTTCTTTTCTGCCCCTTTGGAGCGATAGATGGCGCCCTCGGTGGCGTTCGGCAGGGGGGTCAGCTATCTCGTCTATTGTCTGTACCAATGTGTTTTCGAATTCATATGTACGTTTATTCGACGCTCTTACAGTAAAGGAATAAAACGTGAGGAAACCTGCGCGCACACACCTGCAAACAACTTAAAAGGTTGATCAACCCACACTGGGCCAGCGTGGTCGACTAAGGTCTATTCACCCTGATTTCAGGGTGGGCTCGAGCCCCTTGGTGGGTACATATATATATAAGCTGTTAACAACAAGCCTTAGTCTAGTTTGCCCTGTACGAGTTAGTCGAATTTATACACTTCACTTCACCTTCACCTCTCAGATTTAGGAGATGCGGGTTCAAGCCTCAGCATGGATCGATTTGTTAAAAAAAATTAAATTCATATTATAATGTTCGACGCACTTAAAAAAATAAAAAATAAATCTTTGTTTGCATAAAGCAGGGTATGAGGGTTGTAACAATAAAAAAAAACTAGAGACCCGTAGCGGCGTCGAAACGCCGGCTAGAATATGGTAATGTAATATTATAGGGAAACATAAACCATTTTTAAGGCATTTTTTAGATACTGTACTCAAAACACACATTTGAATGAAATGGTGCCTTAATAATAATAAAATATTAACCCACCAGAATTGAGCCTAATTGCTTTATAATCACAACGTAGAAATGAACATTTGTCAAAAGTTTTGCATAACAATTAAAAAAAAACTTAAGAAACTTTCATTGATTCTTATTTTGATATCAAGAATCATTTGAGAAATTAGACTTTAGTTAGCATTTTTTAGTCATTAAGGTTCTCTATTGTCTACAATCATCCTAAATATGAGAATACAAAAGTCAACTTATTTTAGTAAATGTTGGTAACAAAATAGGATCAGTTAAAATTTGGTGCAAACATTTTGAGAAATGCTCACGGCAGAAATAAAAATTAAATATGATTTTCGATATTCATCTATGACTTTCTGACCTTTTAATTATTATTATTACCGAATCAAAATAACACTAATAAAACACGACTTAAATTACACCCTGGATATTTATTTATACCTACTTGTAATATAAATATTCCTACAATCGACGATATAGAGACTGTGAGGAAAGAAAAAAGTCGTGGAATAGGCTCCCATACAAACCACGACCCTTTTAATAGGAAACGGACTCTAAACAATGATAACATTTAATAAGTAGGTAAAGTCACCGTCAGATATTGGTTGGATTTCTCGCTCGCTCGCATTATCTGATGGAACCTTGACTGTACCTACCTAGCGTTGAAAAAATAAAATTAAAACAGCTTCTTTCACAAATTCGTCCATTTTTGAATTATTTCATAACAAAATATTGACATTAACCATTCTAATTTTCACATATAACCATTTATGTATCTTAGATCTAATTTACGCCAATTGAAATAATATAAAAAATTAAACCGCCGAAAAATATAACCAACTTCAAAATATCAACTTATTAACAAACGTGATAGACTATATTTGAAGTAGTAAAACCTTGGCATTGTCCGATTATTCTTTGATCTTTAGATTGTTCTATAAATATCTTTATACCGTCAAAAACTTGTGCTCTACTTAAAGCCACGTAAAGCTGCCCGTGAGAAAATACTGGTTTTGGAAGATAGACAGCTACTTTTTTCAAAGATTGCCCCTGACTCTTGTTTATTGTCATCGCAAATGCAAAAGTAACTGGAAACTGAAATCTTTGTAATTTGAATGGAAGGATGGAGTCTAAAGGGCTAAACTTTATTTTAGGAAGAATAACTCTTTCGCCTGAACTTGCACCCGTCAGAACCTGACAATCTAAAGAATTGGTATATAGTTTTATTAACTGAAACCGAGTTCCTTTAATCAACCCTTTGGCCGTATTTAGATTTCTCATGAGCATGACAATAGCACCAATTTTTAATTTAAGCTCGTGTCTGGGAAGCCCACTTACTTCAATACTGTTAAGAAATTCCGTCGGAAAATTTATATTAGAATCAGAGTCATCTGATATCACTGTATCTACGCTTTTATATGTTACTTCTTCGCTAGAGATACGCTCGAGAACTTTCAAATTAATTTTTGAACAGATTTCATTAGTCGGTGTGAGAATAGCCTTTTCATGTATATTATTATAATTGTCCAAGTCATTGTATATAAAATCGATCGGCGAACCAATTCCTAAAAGACGAATCTAATATTGACTGCCCACATTCGTCCTTTGGCAGAGTGTCATTTCCAACTTTAAGCAAGTAATCTGCAAATTCGTCTTGTCCTTCATTTACTCGCATATTTTTATCTAGCTTTAGAAAAGTCATGTATCACCACAAACGATGATTTTTAATACAGTTTTCGATTGTTACTGCCCGTCCAGCATGTGGCACTACCGGCAGAGTCTATCTAAAGTCACCAGAAAATAATACAACTTTTCCAGCAAATGGTTGTCGTCGTCTATCTTCATTAATTGTAATATCCCGAAACATGCGATCGATTACTGTCAAGGCTGCTGCCGGTATCATACTCGCTTCATCAATTTATAAGGTAGGCACTGTCAAGATATCTCCCGTGAGAAGAATCAGGTTTAACACCAGATACAGACGAATCAAGAATTGGTATCGGCAATTTGAATTGATTGTGAAGTGTTCGACCTCCGTTAACTAAGCTTGCTGCAATACCGGTAAATGCTACTGGCACAGCAATGCGACCAACACTCGCTACTTTGGCAAGTAAAGTTTTTTGCACATACGTTTTACCACAACCTGCAGGTGCATCAAGAAAAAAGGATGAATTGCTTTTTTCTAGCTATTTATTCTTTTTCAGTCTATTGACATTTGCAAAGTGTCCTAGAAGCCAACGCCATTACCTATACGAAAAAAAAATATCTAAAATTTGAGTGGTTGTCATTTATGTCATTTAATGTAAACAAATCCTTGCTTTATTTTTACCTTCTTTTAATTGGTATTTTGTTAAAAAACTTAAAAAACTAAGAGTTTTATGCACCCCTCCAGGATGAGACGAAGCTAATGAGGTATAATTTATCAATATCGGACCTTGGATGTGGATTTGATGGCCTGTACAAAAGTCGGGCTTGCGTAATATATATATAGATAGATACAGTGCCATTCATGCTTTGCCATATAATTAGCATGCTTTGAAAACATGAGTCAAATACAAATGTCAATTTCTAACGTAAAATTGCAATAATAATGTGTCATCTTCTCATACATTATATAATTTTTAAGTATGTAATTCATAAAACGAGTTAAACCTATTTAGGTTTCTCAGTAATTTCTATCTAAGAATTCTTTCAAACTGTAGAACATCTGATCTAATAGCCAATTAAAAACATGTTTTTTAAATACTCTATTATTTTGTGTCTTAAAGTCATTTGGCAATTTATTACATATTATTATACGCACACACATTGATATTACTCCCTTGCTATATTTCATTGTTCTCGGATTTTCATCAGTTACTATTCTATGAGGATACTTCTGTGCACGCGGATTCAAATTTCTAGAGAATTAGGTGTCACGGTAAGTAGATAATACGTATATGAATACCTATTTATAAAACCTAATTATAAAAATAATAAAGAATAATATTTTGTGGAATGTGATTTCGTGACAAAATTTATATCATAGTATTTTATATTGCAGAGAAATACAGTTCGTTTATGGATTCGGCGATACCAAAAAACTGGTGATGTGAAACGTAACCGCTCTGACCGACGACCACCGGTAGCTTATACTGCTGCATCAGAACGTCATTGTGGAATCGTAAGGCTTCATAGCGAAGTCCCATTTAAAACGACTCGGTCAACTGCCATAACAAATAATATATCGCTTGACTCGGTTTGAAAATAATCCAAGCATGTGAAATACATAATTATAAGCCAATTTTAAAAACTATCGGAAGCCCATTGTCTAGCCAGAACAGAATGAGATTCACATCAGAATATTTAAATTTTGATTGGGAGAACGAAATTGTAATTTTTACTGACGAAAAGAGCTTCAAGCCTATGATAAAGATGGAAGAAAAATATTGCGGAGAAGACCTGGGGAACGTTTCAAGCTTCAAAATAAGTATTTTGCCTTTGAGAACCAGCGGTTATACTACGGACCGTAACCAGCGTCATAACAGGTCATGGTTCTTTTAACAAACATCTGTTTACTTTAGGTGTCACGGACAGTCCACTGTGCAGAGGATGCATGGAGACGGAAGAGACGGCGGCCCACGTGCTTTTGGAGTGCCGGGAAACAGCCACATACCGGGCTAAACACCTCGGTACACCTCGGTCGATCCCCGAGGCCCTCAGGGAGGTCAAAGGCCTGCTGAGGTTCTTCGAGGAGATAGGGTGGCTCGAGTAGCAATCCCACCCATACGCAAAAAAGGCGCATTAGACGTCGAGTTGCGGAAATCAGCCCGTTCTTACCTTACCTTACCAGCGGTTATGTTAGCTACTTTCCCTTTCTTTTTTTATAGTATAACTTACCATTATTTGGCCTAACTTTGTTTTTATATAAACTAAAATCATCCTGAGATTGAAACAAAATTAAGAGAGATATAAATTGTTACTTTATAATTTTAAATGTAATTTAAATGATAAAAGTAGCATGTTGGTTTTTTTAATTGTCTGCCATCTATCCGCAATGCGATGCTTAGACCACAAATTATGTATAGCGGCGGCGCGCGGCGCGCCTAGACAGATGGCCCACTCGGAACTAAGCGCCATATTTTTACGCACACATTGATCATTGCGTTTACAGGCCGCACGGACCACGCTCTATACAAGCTCGGACCACGTGCAATCGTCGCTCTCGCGATTATTAACAAAGTATTGATGTTCGATGTGCTAAAAAATGGTTTAGTGTTCTTATTACTGTTGTAGTGTATTTGGCTGTTTAAACCAACACAATAATGACGATACACGTTTTTCAAAGAGTCAACCAACTTTAGGTAGTTAATTTCAAGAACGGCGGGAGTGTACTTTCTGGAAACTTTTAATTTTGTTCTTAGTCGCTGAGCGAGAGCATCACGGAGGAGCAGGAGCAGCTGACGGCGCCGCCGTACAAGGTGCGCGGCTGCGTGCTCACGGCGCTCGAGCGGCTCGACGACGAGTTCACCAAGCTGCTCATGGAGTGCGACCCACACTCCAACGAGTACGTCGAGCGGCTCAAGGACGAGGTAAAAATTTTTTGTCTTAAAGTCATTTGGCAATTTATTACATATTATTATACGCACACACATTGATATTACTCCCTTGCTATATTTCATTGTTCTCGGATTTTCATCAGTTACTATTCTATGAGGATACTTCTGTGCACGCGGATTCAAATCACACGCTTTATTGAAAATGTCACTATGATTCTTTACAAATACACACACTTCATATACGTTAAGCGATGGTCAGGGTTACAGACCAAGTTTTATAAAAATGTTTTACAGGATACGTCAAGGAGGTAGGCCGCATATTGCTCGGATACACTTCTTTTACACTACGAATGCGTTTTGGAAATTAGTACTATTTCCCCAGAAGATGATAGCGAGTCCGTAACCAAGGTTCGAAAATTGCTGGCTCGATGAATGTAGGATCGAAAGGTCGCGAAAGCATACCTTAATGTTGATTCTATGTAAGCATGATAGGCAGTCACAGCAGTTTTTATATTTGTAGTGTTTTTTAATCTTTTTAGGGCATATACGAATTTATTTATTTTGCTACAGATATTATCGATTTGCATTTTCCAATTTAAATCCTGGTCGGTCCAATACTACGCCAAGAAATCTATTTTGTTGTACTTGTTCAACTTTGATATTTTGATAATTAATATTCATGTCAATATTATTATGTCTAGTGATTTTAGTAGGATAAAATTGTATGTAATTGGTTTTATCCATGTTTATTTTTAAATAATTAAATTCGAGCCAAGATATTAATTCAGTCAAGGTATTATTTATGTTTTTAAAAAATCAAAATGTTTTATTCGGAATAAGATTACACAAATCACTTTCTGATGTCAAATTTTAATGAAGTTACTAAGTTTTGCTCAAACCAAGGCTGACTATCGTCTTACACTAACGATGAATAAACTCTTACCGTGCAAGGCCTATTCTTTCAACCTGCTGGGGCTCACAAAGCTCGGAAATCAATATCGATCTCGAATGCAGCGCTACTCAGAGTTGACAAAATGTCCGATTTAATTTAGTTCACTCAATATCCGCCCAATATGAAACCAAGGTGGCGCTACTGAGGCATTCGAAAGTACGAAATTATTATGCGCATTCATGTTATGTTATGTTAAGTTTGATGCGGATTTATATTATGGTAATTAGATTATGCTTATTAAAACACCCCTGTTAACGATATACATTTAAAAAGGTTTGTTTGTTTGTTCTAGACTTAGATCGCTCCTCTCTGAGATCTTATTTAGGTATTTCCTTTTAACTAATTTCTTTTAGAGTTTATTTTATTCAATGGATGTATGTTTCAGGATTTGAAGCCGATTGGTCAAACAATACAAACCGAGATACGAAAATATACGTAAAGCCTCACATAAACACAGTGATACAACAGCCTAAAGATGTATGTCAAATCGAAAATAAAAGCAATAGACTATATCTAATGGTCATTGTATTTTCCTCTACAGGCAATTTTGAAAGAAGAAAAGCAATCCGTGAATCTTGGGGTAACCCTCGAACATACCAGAAACGATTTATTTTATTTAACAAAATACGAAAAAAATATCACCAAGATTTGAACACGAATATTTTTTTAAATAAATTTAATCAAATAACCCGAGTTCCTAAGTTCCGCCTCGTATTTCTATTAGGAAAGCCATTAAACAATACTACGGTTCAAAATGATATAGTTAAGGAAGCACGTACATTTGGTGACATAATTCAGGAAGACTTCATAGATTCGTATAATAATTTGACTATAAAGTCCATTATGATGCTAAAATGGATCACAAACAAGTGTAACAGCAGTGGTAAGTCAGCAATTAAAATCTATAAAAAATATATATTAATCATTGCAGGCACAGCAAAAGAAAAACACAATATTCAAAGCAACAACCATGGGGTTGTTTTAAACCTACACTTAAAGTAAAAAGTAACAACTTTCTATTGAGTCAGTTAAGGGGCCTACTGGGCCTACAGGAGCTAAGTGGCGCCGCCACCCTTTAAAAAATAATAACTCGTAAAATAATCAATATTTCAAAAATCTAAAACAGCGAGGAACTACACGGTGTTCTGTAGGATATATAGAAGCCATTTACTTTATTTATTAAATCTCGCTAGTAGCTAAAGATGGAACAATTGCCGAAAACGGCCACTTTTCGCTATATCCTACAGAACACCGTCTAGTTCCTCGCCGTTTTAGATTTTTGAAATATTCATTATTTTTCGAGTTATTATATTTTAAAGGGTGGGGGCGCCACTTAGCACCTGTAGGTCCTTTAACTCTCTTTCACTTTTTCTACCTTCCGTACCGAAGGCCCGCGTTGCTCTAAGTTTCTACCGGATAATAGGTACACGTTTAAATAACTTTTTCGACCTTTTTCACCGATTGTTTCAGCTCGCTACGTTTTAAAAACAGATGATGACATATTTGTGAACATACCCCGGCTTGTTTACAATTTGAATCTTAGATCTCAGACGTTTGATAATAATGCAGAGAGAGGACGTAAAGAATTCTTGCTTCTAGGATGCTTAGTGAAAGGGTCGCGACCTCAACGAGATGTAAATGAAAATTGGTAGGTAAGCGAAGAGAGCGATCTTCTCATCATCCATCATCATCATTAACAGCTCATAAATGTCCCCACCGAGGGGCTCAAGCCTACCCTTAAATCAGGGTGAATAGGCCTTAGTCGACCACGCTGGCCCAGTGCGGGTTGGTCAACTTAACACGCGACCCTTGAATTACTTCGCAAGTGTGTCCAGGTTACCTCACGATGTTTTCCTTCACCGTCGAATAACGTACATCTTATGAATTCGAAAATCGAAAACACATTGGTACGCGCCGAGGTTCGAACCCGCAACCTTCCGAATGGAAGTTATGGGCCTTAGCCACTTGGCCACCGATAATGGTTCCGATCTTCTAATGTTTGATAAAAATCATCAAAATCAATTTGCTTATTTGCTTGAACCTTCCCCGAATGCAGGTAAATTGAACAGGTTTTAATGGCTTTTGTTTATTTTCAAATAAATGGTTTGGTTGAATTATTATGTGGCCTTGCAATTGTTCGACTTCACACACGTTGTATAAAAACTCATTGTGCAAAAACCACCCTGTTTATGCCCTAATTTAATATAATTTCTAAGGATTGGTAAGATTAAGATCTGATTCCACTGAAGGGCTAGAAAGAAGGAAAGAAGGATAGAAGGGGTCTACACTGAAATAATGAATTAAAGTAAAGCATAAACAGAGAAATCGAAACGCGGATTTTACATATTATTTTAGATAATATATATTTCTAGGTACTGTCCACCCTATATGTACAATGCTAAGGTCTACCCCAATTATTTATTTGGTTCGGGGTACATTATGTCAGTGCCCGCAGCAATGGCTTTGTACGAGGCGGCACTCAGGATCAAATTGTTTTACATTGAGGATATTTATATCACAGGTATGTCGGTCTGGGGTATCTAGCATACTTATGTCGGTGTTCCCTATGCAAATTTACGCCATGACACTAATTAATTTATTGAATAAGACCACGAGTTTTATAATATTGTATCTGTTGTTGTTGTGAGTGGAGCAAATTTAACTTGTAAGATTTGATTACAGACAGACTTAATCAGACACTCAATTACCGACACAGGTAAAACTAAATAAAAAAAAATCATTATTATGAAATAATGTGAACGATTTTCATCCCATTTTGCTTCAGTTTATTCCCCGCAAGATGATGCCCCTCTTGTTGAATTGGGTGATTGTTTTCCGCAATTTTCTATCGGACATATTGTCATAACCGAAGATGACATATTAAAGGCCTTAAAATCGATCGATCTAAGCAAGGGCGCTGGGCCAGATGGTATTCCCCCATTATTCGTAAAAATGACAAGCAAATATCTGGCACTGCCGCTGAAAATTATCTTTGAAAGATCGCTGCTGACATCCGTACTTCCCACAGGCGGAAGACTGCAAATGTTGTCCCGATCTTTACGATTGGCGATAAAAGTGATATTAAGAACTATTGACCTATATCAATACTGAGTTTTTTTTCTAAACTTTTTGAAAAACTTATTTGCCCGGTTTTAACCACTTATATAAATAATGTGCTTACTATCTTTCAGCATGGTTTTTGTAAAAACAAATCTACAGTAAGTAATCTCGTAGAGTTTGTATCAGATGTTACCAATATATATGTTACCAACATATATATGGGGGATGATGGGATTTTTTTTTCCCGTTGTCCCCCGAATAAAAAAAAAAGATGAGAATGGGGGACAGCGGGAATAAAAATTCCCGTTATCCCCCACGAAATAATATTAAATTAAATAGTTGTCCGCCGCGGGGGACGGCGGGAATTTTCATTCCCGCCGTCCCCCGAATAAAAAAAAAAGATTAAAATGGGGGACAGCGGGAAAAATTATTCCCGTTGGCCCCCACGAAATTATATTGAATAAAATAACCAAATTAATTTAGAAAATTGTTTATCTTATTAAAGTACAGACTGTTAAATGTATAATCAACAAGTTATTGTTTTTATTTGCTACTGTTTTAAATGATATTCAAAATCTAAAACATAAAAATTAGGAACAATAACAATACAAGTATAAATTATTGAATATAATGACGGTAATTATTGCAGTCAAGCTCTAAATCTAAATTAAAGTTCGTTCCTCTTGCTCACCTTTCAAAAATCTAAAGAAGTTATAAAGATTTAACGACAATTGGAGCTGTCAAACGTGTAATATGAACCTTTTTGCTTTTTGAAAGGTGAGCAAATTTAGATTTAGAGCATGACTGCAGGGATCACCGTCAATGTAATAAAATCTCAGTTAAATCACAAGTATTATGTTTAAAAGTGTTATTAGTGCTCTTAAAATATATACATTCTTACAGTGACAATCCGATAGGATTTAAGAGGTAATAATATAAAGAAAAAAAATGCTTATAACGGCCCTTCCTGCTTATCTTAAAAAGTTCTTTGTAAATAGCACCTGATGTTTCTTATCTAATAAATGCGAGCAACCAGCAACATAAAGCAAAACGGTCAATAATAATTATTATTGTTGTATGACGATGCTACTAACAATTGTTATTAAAATAGTTAACTAAACCGCGAAAACGATTTTCAGTGACATTATGCGAGACATTTACAGCACATGCTATGCTCAGTTTTGAAGTTTTGAATACAGAATAAATCGTTTTCGCGGTTTAGTTAACTATTTTAATAACCTTGTAAGAAAGAGAAGACAAGAGTAGCCTTAGCTAGGTGTTAGAAAGAGATACGTAGTGGCAGGTGCGTTTTATAGACTTGCTGAATGGACAACTTTTTCACATTGAAAATAATTAATATCTCCTAAATGGGGGGCACTTAAATTCCACAACTGGACATGTGGACTCAGTTTTATGTCTAGAATCTATATATTTTTTCTATATAGTGGTTAGATTTTTCTGTCAATAATAGCCCAAAAAAATCCATGTCCTTTGTGCAACTTTGTACTTATAAATATAAAACGAAGTATAACCAAACCATATAATACTAATAATAATCTATTGTGGATTGTAACTGTAAGAATGTATGTATATATAATTTAAGAACACTAAAACACTTTTAACATAATGCTTGTGTTTTTTTGTACATACCTACTTGTGATTTAACTGAGATTTTATTACATTGACGGTGATCCCTGCAGTCATGCTCTAAATCTAAATTTGCTCACCTTTCAAAAAGCAAAAAGGTTCATATTACACGTTTGACAGCTCCAATTGTCGTTAAATCTTTATAACTTCTTTAGATTTTTGAAAGGTGAGCAAGAGGAACGAACTTTAATTTAGATTTAGAGCTTGACTGCAATAATTACCGTCATTATATTCAATAATTTATACTTGTATTGTTATTGTTCCTAATTTTTATGTTTTAGATTTTGAATATCATTTAAAACAGTAGAAAATAAAAACTATAATAATACATTTAATAGTCTGTACTTAATTAAAAAAATAAACAATATTCTAAATTAATTTGGCTATTTTATTCAATATAATTTCGCGGGGGACAGAGGGAATTTTTTTCTCCCACTGTCCCCCACATTTAAAAAAGAAAAGAAAATGGGGGACAGCGGGAACAAAAATTCCCATTGTCCCCCGCGGCTGACGACTATTTTATTTTATTTTATTTCGTGGGGGACGATAGGAATTTTTGTTCCCGCTGTCCCCCATTCTCATCTTTTTTTTTAATTCGGGGGACAGTGGGAAAAAAAATTCCCGTTGTCCCCCGCGGGGGACGACGCCGTGGGGGACAATGGGAATAACCGTGCTACAATTTACGCCATGACACTAATTAATTTATTGAATAAGACCACGAGTTTTATAATATTGTATCTGTTGTTGTTGTGAGTGGAGCAAATTTAACTTGTATGATTTGATTACAGACAGACTTAATCAGACACTCAATTACCGACACAGGTAAAACTAAATATCATTTAAACCAGTTCGCAGGTTGCGCTCCCGCCGTGCGGACGTACTGCATTGTTGTTTTCTTCTCGCTAAGCGCAAGCGCAGTGAATTAATTATAACGGATATACTGTAAATGTTGCAAAATGGTGCAGTGTAAAAAGTGTAGGGTTTCGTTAAATAAAACTAAGGAAGAGAACCTTGTGAAGTGTAAAGGTTCTTGTGAAACCGTTTTTCACAAAAAGTGTGTAGGTAGGTCGCTCGATGCAAATGATCTATGTGTAAATTGCCAGAAACAATCACCATCGAACGATTCAAAGCTGAAGGTGAATCCTGAAAAAGCATCAGTGGAGGAACTACTGGAAAAAGTCAATGAAAAACTGGAGATCGTTTTTTCAATCAAATCGTCGTTGGAGGATCTTACAGAAACTGTCGAGTTCTATGCCGAACAGTATCAGAAAATAACTGAAATGAACATAAAACTCGAAAACAAAATTACATCGGTGGAAAATAAAAATACATACCTAGAAAAATGTACCAAAGCCCTAGAGGAAAGAGTTATGTATTTGGAACTTAAAGAAAAAGAAAAGAACATCGAAATTGCTGGATTAGATTGGAAAGAAAACGAGAATATTGAAGAAACTGTAAAAACCGTTGCCCATAAATTAAACCTGAATGCAAGTCATGTCATGTCAATTAAAAAGAAGAGGGTAACCGCGGAAAACATCAGTTCGAACCGCGCAGCCCAGCCGGGCGCGGTACTCATTGAGCTGGATACGCGCGTGGCGCGAGATGAATGGATATCTAAGCGAAAAAATAAACTGACAAATGATGATATCTACAAGAATGGAAACAACAGTAGGATTTACATAAATGAGGACGTGCCCAGGGCCACTAAGCATCTTTTTTGGGCGGCTAAGAACGAGTTAAAATCTGTGTTTAAATATGTATGGATCCAAGAAGGAAAAGTGCTCATCCGACGTGATGACCCTAACGACAAAAAAATACGGGTTATACGAACGACCGAAGACTTAAATAAGTATAAGGCTGCTTTCACATGAAAGCTTCTACCTAATATAATAACCAGATGGCCAAACCTTTTTTATAAAATTCGAAGACCAAACAACAAGCATAAATCCTAGCACACACTATACAAGATATTCTAATTTTGAAACGCTGTGTAATGACTTAAAAGATGCACATCAAAATAACAACTACAACATTAACATAATTCATTTAAACATAAATTCATTGAGGAAACATTTTAACGAGCTTGTCGTGCTCATCCACGGTCAAGAAGATATTTTTGACATCATCGTACTATCTGAGATAAACATCACAGAAGAAGAAATACCACTATTCCAAATCGATGGTTACGAAGCGTATGTTCAGCCAAGAGTTGGACAAAGAGGAGGAGGTTTACTGTTCTATGTCAAGAAAAAGTACTTATTTACATCAAGTAAGATTGACGCTTATGCATGTGAAATTATGCACGGTCAGTTACGGCAGTGTGAAGACACCCTTATGCACGTAGTAGCGGTATACAGGCCGCCAAAAACAAATAAGTACAAATGTATCGACGATGTGCAGCGACTACTCAAGTCACTTCCTTTGCAGAGTGAGGTTATTGTTATCGGCGATATAAACATAGACATTCTTACTGAGGACACTGGCGGCACGGTGGCGAGATACTACAAGGAAGTTATGTGCGAATTAGGTTTTCAGTGTGCGATAAAAGATGTTACGCGTGAGGAAATGCGCAACGGAAAATTAGTGCAGACGTGCATTGACCACATTTGGGTTCGAGCGGCAAAATCTATTTCCTCGTACGTCTTAACGTGTAAGATTTCCGACCACTACCTTGTGGGTGTACATCTCGCTGACGACACGTTGATAGGTGGTGATTCGCAGTGCTGTGATAAATCGAGTGATAAGGTATTGTGTGATGCGTTAGTGAAACAAAAACTGGATGAGGTTAAGTGGTATGAGCTGATGAATTGTAAGTGTCCTCTGGAATTGTATGAGAAGATGTGTGCTATTTTTGGCAATATTTATAACGAATGTCGAATTCCCCGTCCTATTACCAAAAAAAGAGTAAGTAAGTGTTGGGTAACAGGCAAGCTAAAAAAAATGATAGATTATAAAAATATTTTATTCAGGAGGTGGAAAAATAAACCAAATGATATGAATAGACGATTGGAATATACAAAGTACAGAAATAAAGTAAACAAGTATATGAATATTGCCAAAAATAAATTTAGACAAAATCAAATTCTTAAATGTGGAAAAGATATGAGAAAAATATGGATGTTACTAAATAACTGGACAGGTAGAAAAAAGAAAAGTGTTGATGAAGTTGTATTGAAATACCTAGGCAAAACGGATAAACTTGTCAATATATGTAATATTTTTTCAAAAACTTTTACAAAAGAAGTTACTGATATAAAACATACATGTCAACATACCTTTTTAGACCGCAATAAATATATTACACCTAACAATGTGTCCATTAGATACAAAAAAGCGACCCCTGTAGATATAGATAGAATAATAAGTAAGTTAAGCTGTGAAAAATCTCCGGGTTTGGATAAAATAAGAGTATCTGATATTAAACATATTAAAAAGAAAATTAGCCCTGTATTAGCTTTATTTATAAATTTATGTGTAGAAAAAGGAATATATCCAAATAAGTTAAAAAGTGCATTAATTAGACCTATATTTAAACAAGGATCGCACCTAGATTACACTAATTATAGACCTATAGCGATATTGTCTGTCATAAACAAAATAATTGAGAAATATATTGTTGGGCAAATAAGTAATTTCTTGGAAAATACTAATGTTTTGGCAGATGCTCAGCACGGCTTTAGGCAGGGCCGGAGTACGGCTACAGCGCTGGCGCGATTTACGGACGACATCAACAGCAGTCTGAATGATAAGCAGCAGGTGGTGGTGGTCTATATTGATTTTAAAAAAGCATTTGATACGCTGGGCCACCACCAGCTGCTGCAGGCCATGGAAGAATGTGGCATAAGAGGACCACTGAGTAACTGGCTCCGGGCCTATTTATCAGACCGTACCTTGCGGACTGCTGTTGGTGGTGAATGTAGTGAGAGCGCGGACATAACGTGTGGCGTCCCTACCGGCTCTGTCTTCGGCCCTGTTGGGTATATAATGCATGTAAATAGCCTATGCAAGGTAGTTAAAAAGTGTCGGATATATATGTATGCAGATGACACATGCTTGATTTACTCAGGTGCTAACTTGGATGTAATACAGGAGAACATACAATTGGATCTTAATAATTTAGTTAAGTGGGCACATGATAACGGAATAATCATAAATATGAAAAAAACGAAGTGTATGCATATATATTCACCATATAGCAGAATTGTTAGTGGTACTCCACATATAATAGGGCACGACTATGACTGTTTACATGCAAACCCAATGCACAGACTGTGTGGGTGTGGGGAGATCGAGGTGGTAGACGATTACAAGTACTTAGGGCTCACAATCAATACTAATTTCACATGGAAGAATCACGTGCAAAGAGTATGTGATAAGCTACGCGCAGTGCTTGTGAAATTCTTTCACCTTAGTTTCTTCACAAACAGAGCTACCATGTTTACACTGTACTATGGACTTGTGGACCCGATACTTTCTTATGGACTAAGCAGCTATGGCCGTACCTTCCAAACATATTTGGATACAATAAAATCGTTGCAGGTAAGATTTTTGAAAAAATTAGTAGATAAACATGTTAAAAATAAGTGTAGGTCAGATTATAACAAACTGTTTCTCAAATGTAAAATACTGCCAGTTCATGAGAAGGTATCGTTACTAATCGCACTGGAAGGCCTTGAAAGCAATGAATTTAAAGTTCCGGTGGCGCGTCCATTTTTACATACAAGACAGGTAGCAAACAAGATACTTACGGTGCCTAGGGTAAACAACTATTACGGTAAAAGGACTAGAAAATATATCATACCAAAATTATTTAATGACTTGCCTAGGGAAATTAAAACGGAATGTACTACCAAAAGTTATTTTAAGAGTAAAACTAAGAAGTGGTTGCTAGATAAATTTTGTAAAACAAATTGTATAGAATGCTAAAATAAACTATAATTATACTTAGTGTGTGTTAACAATAACAACAATGCGATGTGTACCCGTATGTATAAGTGACAGATGTAAATGGGAGTATTATTCTGCCTTCAAACTGCCATGCAGTTTGGCAGATTCTAAAGCTGTAACTTTGTCTGTTTTTCTGAAATAAACTTTTTATTATTTATTATTATTTATTTAAATAAAAAAAAATCATTATTATGAAATAATGTGAACGATTTTCATCCCATTTTGCTTCAGTTTATTCCCCGCAAGATGATGCCCCTCTTGTTGAATTGGGTGATTGTTTGAGTTAGGGGGCAAGTCGTCCAACCAAAAACTGGGACCAGGGACCAGTTCCACCTTTTTAATTTGATAATAGGCAACTGGGCCCACGTTAGTATGCAATTAGGACGATTGTACTACCAAATATTTTTCTAGGGGTTTATTCGGTCCCTGGCTTAGCAAAGGGAAATAAAACGAGAGTTCAAGTGAGAGTTAGTCAAAAATCTTATATATGTCGCAGGGAAATATGGAAATCGCGGAAGATGCCGAATTCTCTTGTTTATTAAGTCTTCTTACTGAAAAATAATCTAGTGATATGACAAAATACAAATTCGTCGTCAGTGATAATATGTCGTTTCATTACACAAAATCTAGTAAAATGTCAGAAAAGCGTAAATGCCGAATACAAATGGAGCCATGCAGCTCTTTCGCTCGCTCTAGTACCTATACACGGGCACTAGTGGGTAAAACCAATTTTAACAATGTCAATAAATAGTCACCAAATTGAGATAAATAGAGAGAGATAAAATTTATCAAAAATCCGATTCACCATCTTTATATGTAGATTATTTTGAAATAAATCATAAAAAATAAATTTTTAGTTTAATTTTTGTTTGTATTTGAATTTTTGAAATATTTCACGTATTGAAATATAAATAAGACTTACCAAATCGAGCTCACAACGTCGTCGTCGCCGTCTCACTTATGTTTTGACTGATTGATATAGATTTTGTTTCTATGGCTGGCGGTGGAGCAAGTTCTTAGAAAATATGCTTGGCGGTTAAAAGGTTAAAATATTTCGAGCCACATTTGAGATTTCATTTAGCGTGACGACTATTTTACGACAATTTTTACCCGACTGCAAAGGAAGGGTTATTTGGAATTGAAATCAAGCAGGTGCTCTGAGCGACGCATTTGTTTCGCTCCCACTAGTGCCCGTGTATACTGGAGCGAGCGAGAGAGCTACATGACGTGAAATACATATTTCAAAAATTCAAATACAAACAAAAATTAAATTAAAAGTTTATTTTTTATGCATTATTTCAAAACAATTTCGGATTTTTGATAAATTTTATCTCTCTCCATTTATCTCAATTTGGTGAATATTTATTGACATTGTTAAAATTGGTTTTACCCACTAGTGCCCGTGTATAGGTACTAGAGCGAGCGAAAGAGCTGTATGGCTCGATTTGTATTCGGTATTTACGCTTTTCTGACATTTTACTAGATTTTGTGTAATGAAACGACATATTATCACTGACGACGAATTTGTATTTTGTCATATCACTAGATTATTTTTCAGTAAGAAGACTTAATAAACAAGAGAATTCGGCATCTTCCGCGATTTCCATATTTCCCTGCGACATATATAAGATTTTTGACCAACTGTCACTTGAACTCTCGTTTTATTTCCCTTTGCTAAGCCAGGTACCGAATAAACCCCTAGAAAAATATTTGGTAGTACAATCGTCCTAATTGCATACTAACGTGGGCCCAGTTTGCCCTATTATCAAATTAAAAAGGTGGAACTGTCCCTGGTCCCAGTTTTTGGTTGGACGACTTGCCCCTAACTCGATTGTTTCCGCAATTTCTATCGGACATATTGTCATAACCGAAGATGACATATTAAAGGCCTTAAAATCGATCGATCTAAGCAAGGGCGCTGGGCAGATGGTATTCCCCCATTATTCGTAAAAATGACAAGCAAATATCTGGCACTGCCGCTGGAAAATTATCTTTGAAAGATCGCTGCTGACATCCGTACTTCCCACAGGCGGAAGACTGCAAATGTTGTCCCGATCTTTACGATTGGCGATAAAAGTGATATTAAGAACTATTGACCTATATCAATACTGAGTTTTTTTTCTAAACTTTTTGAAAAACTTATTTGCCCGGTTTTTAACCACTTATATAAATAATGTGCTTACTATCTTTCAGCATGGTTTTTGTAAAAACAAATCTACAGTAAGTAATCTCGTAGAGTTTGTATCAGATGTTACCAATATAATGGATAAGAAGGGACAAGTTGATGCAGTGTATACGGATTTCAGCAGTGCGTTCGACAAAGTGGATCATGAGATTCTCCTTTCTAAGTTGGAGTTTTATGGTATACATGGAAATTATATTAGCTTGGTTTAAGTCGTACCTTAAAAACAGAATTCAGCAGGTAACGGCGCTTGGTTTTTTGGCGCGACGTCAGGTGTACCTCAGGGTTTCCATTTGGGTCCGGTGCTATTTTTGATTTTTATAAATGATATAACCATTGTAAGGCCCAAACCCGGCATTGGGCTTACAAAGTATTTATTTCTTTAACAGGAAATTTAAATAAAAAGATTTGTTCTTGGACACTTGGAAGAAACAGGTTTATTAATTAAACTTCCCAGAATTTTGCACATCAATAGCTCAAACAGTAGAGAAACGAAGGTTCTAAATTATGTACTTTAACCAACATAAATTTTCACAAAGAATCAAAAGTACCTACGAAATATAAACCACCAACCAAAGATTAAAATTTATCTTTTGAAACTGTGAGGATAAATTGAGATTTACTAAAGCTTATTGCAGCGAGCAACCATGTCTTTAGAACTTAAATTTTTTTAAACAAGAATCTACATTGATAGAATTGCCGCAGCCTGAATAACTTCTCGAGTTAATTTAAAACTGTCCAAATTTTCATAATTATTCCAACCAAGTTATAAGCATTTTTAGGGTTCACTAATGGTTCCCCATTTAATAAAATCTTAGAAAAGAAAATAAGGTTAAATAAAGTTGCAACAAGGAAATGTAAAAAACCTTATCAGGAGAATCGAAGCGCTGTCACCGGAACATAGCAGGACTAGAGAAAACGTAGATCCTGTCTGCCAGGTCGATCATCGCGGCCTCAAAATAAAGAATCTGTAAAGGAACACAGAATTCAAGTCATGTTTCAAAATTGTGGGTATGCTCACCCACCCTCACAATAAAACCTAAAATGAACATTCCAGAACCTAATTAATGAGAATACATACCTTTATCCTTTGCCTTAGCCTTTCTTTTCAGAATCAATCACATGGATGTGATTACATTTACTTTTCAGGAAGCTGCAATAAAATATCAAAATTAGTGACAACTGAACACCTATTGCAAACACGTTTTCAAAACAATCCAAGATTATTATTTTTTTACACTCACCATTTTTATTGTTAGAAAGAACCGATATTCTTAATAAGTAGTAGTACGGCTTGTTAACCTGAATTACGGTCCCATCTGGCAGAAAGCATGAAACTTAGCATACATGTAGCTTTTATATAATTATGTGCTTCAATGTCGATATGGAAACACGCTGAGAAATGATTCCCCCCCCCCCCCCTTTTTCCCTCATTTTACCTCCCTCATTTTGGTTTTTTTCATTTTCTACAAAAACGGTACGACTGATGAGTTTACTTTTCAAGAACCAAATAGTTGTCGATAAATTACCTACAAAACGATACCTACTACATTTTATAGTGCTAAGATTAATATATTTCTATATACAGCCATCAACGTTTTATGAAATTTTAAAAACAGGCACACTTTTTCTTCCTTACTTCATTTATAGGAAAACGACAAGAGTGGTGATAAAATGGACTAAAGAAGTCAACTACATTACACATTAAGCTAAAAAATGACATTTATTTCATAGTCGTAAAGGCATTACTTCTAGAGTTACAGCTCACCGCGTCTGACTCAAGTACTCCTTTTTTTACCTTTTTAGAATACCATCTTTCTGTTAACTTTGTTTAGCGTAGATTAGATTTAGATTTTCCAATTAGAAATAAAACAGTCCATGTATTAATCCAGGCCACAGTCTATTTACATGTAAAACTAGCTGTCTGCCCGCGGCTACGCTTGCGTTGTGTTTCGACATTTCCGTAGTAATTTTTAACTATCCCACTTTTTTCCGTGATTTTAAAGTATCCAACATGTTGACCGAGTATAAAAGGTACCACCATGCAAAATTTCATTTCAATTGGTCTAACAGTTTCGGAGATAAGCCCGTAGAATATACTGCGCCGTATGAGTTACTAAAGTTTTTTAACTATCCCACGGGAACATTTTAATTTTCTGGGATTAAAAGTATCTAAGATGTTGACCGAGGATATAAGGTACCACTATACAAAATTTCATTCAAATCGGTCGAATAGTTTCGGAGATTAGCCCGTACAAAGAGAAACAAAAAAAATCTATAAAATCTGTACGTAGAAAAAAAAAGCTATAAACCTATTCAAGAGGATATAAGAAGCGATATAGTACATACCCAGATTTTTTTAAAATATTTTTGTTTCTCTGTTTGTCATTTTTTAGCTTAATGTATAAGGTAGTTGACTTTTTCAGTCCATTTTATCACCACTCTTGTCGTTTTCCTATAAATGAAGTAAGGAATAAAAAAGTGTGCCTGTTTTGAAAATTTCATAAAACGTTGATGGCTGTATATAGAAATATATTAATCTTAGCAGTATAAAATGTAGTATCGTTTTGTAGGCAATTTATCGACGATGATTTGGTCTCTGAAAAGTAAACTCCTCAGACGTACCGTTTTAGTATAAAATTCAAAAAACCAGAATGAGGGAGATAAAAGGGGGGGGAAAGGGGGGAAACAATAATTTATCGAAATGTTTCCATATCGATATTGAAGCACATTATATAACAGCTACATTCATGCCAAGTTTCGTACTTTCTGCCAGATGGGACCGATATCCTTATATTTAGGTGTTCGAGCCTTCGCTTGAACCACTTGAGATTACGCTTTCTAAACGAACATCTTTTGTCTCTTTCTAACCTAGTACAATGAGTTCTATCGCGCTTCTCCAACGTTGTGACGTTAGCGCTAGGTCTCCTGCAGCGCCGGGGCCATTTTGTGATCAGTACGCTTTTAATTCTCAAGCGAATAACACGTTTCTTTCTACGCGAAAATTTATTTTTAATTATATTTCTGTCGTCTTGGTCGACGACAAGTACGACAACAGATGTCGTCTCAGTCGAAGCGACGAGCGTCGCCTTGGTCGACGACAATAACGACAACAGATGTCGTCCCACGTGGCGACGAGCGTCGTCTTGGTCGACGACAATGGATTTCGCGTCGTATCATTGAGACGACAAGAACGACAACAGATGTCGTCCCAGTCGAGGCGACGAGCGTCGTCTTGGTCGACGACAAGTACGAAACAGATGTCCTCCCAGTCGAGGCGTCGACCGTCGTCTTGGTCGACGACAAGTACGAAACAGATGTCCTCCCAGTCGAGGCGACGACCGTCGTCTTGGTCGACGACAAGTACGAAACAGATGTCCTCCCAGTCGAGGCCACGAGCGTCGTCTTGTTCGAGACAATGGATTTCGCGTCGCATTATTGAGACGACAAGTACGACAACAGATGTCGTCTCAGTCGGGGCGATGAGCGGCATATTTTCTTAATGCTGTTTTAGATTGAGCCATTCAATTTTTAATGGACTCCATGTTTATTTATTTATTTATTTTTCAATACATGACTGCGAAAGTCTCAACATTTGGCGAAATAGCAGCCTCCGCCTGATTGCAACAAAAGGGCTTGGATGTCGATATTGGAATCCATCGGGGACAACTTTCCCAGTGATTGGTGTGGACGGTGTATTCCCTCGAAGACCTTTTCGGGGAAGTATGCTTTCCCCCGGCTTTAGAGGCCAAGATCCGATTTTCCATTCCGACAGCAAACCTCATAAGAGCGTTTGAGCCCACAGAAACTTCAGTATCGGAATCAGGCGTACATTTCAGATCTGGCCTTTAGGACAGGCACTTATTCTGCTCAAAAATTGCAGGCCTTCATAAACATTTTTATAAAATTTTGCGATGCAGTAGCATCCCTTGAACAAAGATCAACGCTGAGGAGGTCGACTTGTCCGAGCCCGCACACAATTGAAAAGCTACAATCAGCTCTCACTGTAGCCAGCCCTAGTACCTTTACAAATCTAAGCGTCTACAGATTCTTCGAAGAAGCGGTGCACTCGTAACACCAGGGACGCAGGGCAGCTCTAATCATTTATTAGCCGCAGCAGTCAGCTAACATTTGCAAATGTGCAATAAACTTATAAAAGTATTTGCTGATACGAATATGTCTCTGAAAATAGTTGGTGGAGCTTTATGTTCGCAAAACACAAGTAATAAAGAACACTTTCTTTTAAGTGGATCCTTGGCTTCGGTACCAGAGGGCACATAAAACTCTGAGGTTAAACTAGTTTCGAAGCTCACTAATAGATAATCGGCAGAAATACGACAAAGAGCGCTTCGAGCTATAATTGCAGTCGCATAGTGTGAGTTAGCACAGCTATATACAGTCACATGAAGTAACCTACCGAACCTAACATAATTATGACTTCATTCCTATAATTACCGAGAGAGAATTCAGATTCTCTACAGTAGATCCATATTATTATCTAGTAATGTAAAAGTACAGAAGCAGTTTCAGGCTTCAAAAGTAAATAATATACTGGCTACTGTTAGCCGAACTGTTCTAAACAGCTCTTTCGGAGAAGTTTGATCTTACTCTGGGTGCCATCACCAATGACTTGCTTCAACAACGGAAAATCTTCACAGAACTTACAGATGTTCTTACTAGTCACATTCGACTAGTTGTGGGAAAATGAATTCTTGGACATGAATTCTAAATTCAAAAAGGACACGAATTCTTAATGTTGCTACATGATGTTTGTGGAAGGCGAGTCGAAGTATTAAAAATGCATCGAAACGATGTCTATAAGCAATGTGCGCTTTAAAATATCCTACACGATATTCCAACTTGTTTGACGATAGTAAGCCCGTTTGCCATTCACAAGTCCTTTCCCTTCAAAAGAGGGGGGGGGGGAAATGGTGTGGTAAAGACGACTGGATATTTGGTAGGAAAACCTTCCAGTCACTTTTCCCAATTTCATCCAACAATCAATATACCTACCGGAAGCAACTGGAAACAAAACAGTAATTTTGATCTTTAGATCAAATACAGTCTATAAAAGAACACGAAAAGGAAATTTAGACCGATGAACTATAAAATTTCAGAGCGGGGTTACTAATAAAATGGAAATTTTTACCCATATGCTCCAATCATATGCTCCAATCCATCTACAAGGTTACAAATCCCATTCTTAAAGAGACCACCAGTATCAGATCCTAATCCATTTTGCTCAAAGGAACATCAAACAAAAAACTCAGAATTGTCATGGTAAACAGAATAAATGTTGGGTTCTGATGCGCTCCGTCCAAGTCGCAAATTCCGTAGTTTCATTTCAACAAAAGTCAAAACCCATTCGCTTGAATCGCACCATATTCAACATCAAAAGGCTCAACAGTTCTTCAGCAACTTCTCTTGAATTAAAGAGGTATAGGTTTTTAAAGAAGAACAAATTTTAAATGAAGATCAATATCTCTAAAACATTTATTACTAAGCCCCAGTTTACGAGAGTCATCGTCGATATCTCTTGCTAGCATTCAAGAGCGCAGCTTCCCTTCTGGTCGGTCTTGCTAGCGCTCCGGCTGCGTTTGCCAAAATAGCCAATTGGTTGGCACTTTTCTTTTACCTGAATGGTCTGAGAGCCATAGTTTGCAAGAACACGCCAAATAAGTAATCGGAAATGCTTCTCAAAACCTTCTTAACACCTAGCAATAGTTTGACATACCTACGGCAGCAAATTTAAAAGGTCTGTCGAGCGCAAAAGCGTTTTCCCTTAAGATCTCAATTTCGAAGGTTCTAAGAAGAGGCTACTGGAGTAGACTTGATTCCAGAGTTCTGCTAGGGAGACTTAACGTTGCCTCTTTCGTATTGCCGTTAGGTCATCTGCAGGGTCGGACCCTCCAAAGAGTTTTAGCTCGACTACCAAAGTCGCTAATGTGTATTAGTGACTTTGTGTTACTACTGTACAAAATCGCTGTTTCCTTTTAAGCCGCAGCGGATCTATCGCGGTGGCTGGACAATTTCACAAAAGTTCCCTAATTCGAATCAATAGGTTCCTGGTTTCCATGCCAACAACTATGGCACAGCGATGCCAAAAGGCTTCGGACGGTGTAAGAAGTTCTAAAATGATAACGTAACCAACTAAAGAACCGATCAATCGTGTTCCAAATTGACAATTTGCACCAACAACGGCCTGCGCGGCTTTTATATCAAAGCTTGCTTAGAACCAGATCTCTAAATCCTTTGACCGTAACTAAGCTCCTTCTCCTCCTCAACTTCTGCCAACGCAAACGTTTTCATATAACTGCTCGCTATACCGGGGTACAACCGCCTAGGGACAGCTTGTCGTGATGCAAAAGTATTCCAGAATGGTGTCTCAGCAAGGAAGCTACTCCAATTATCTTTCTATCCGGAAATAGCCATATTCGCGTTTGCGAAGTCAGCTGTGCGTCCGCATTCCGGTCTATGTAAGTAAAGATAATTATGAAGGACAAGAACAGCCAATTTACGAACGCACCAGCAAAGGGTGGCAATACGAATTAGGTTGGATTTTCCCCTAACCTAATGAATGACCTAATGAATGACTCTCTAATGAATGACTCATACCCTTTGTCACCTACAACCTTTAAAAGGAACTTATATCAGCTGGTAACACTGCTTTGAGGAGGCCGGAATTATTTAATCGAACGCTTTGCCCGCCTCTGTATATGCTGAACCTAAGAACCCACCTTATCGACCTTCGTACAGGCCTACCATTCCCGACGGTAGACGAGTATAATGAGCGGCTTAGAATGTACGGGCCCTTGAGTTAGAAGGTTGGATTGATTCCGATGTAGTTAGATTGTAGAAAATTTTCCCTGAAAACTTTTAAACCCGCAAGGGAGAGATGAAGGAAGTGGTCTTCTGCGAACGGATTTTCTTGAACCGACCCAGACCCAAGTTTAGCCAAATTCTATGCCATTTAGTGTTGTGAAATTGTGTCAGCACGAACCATCGCGGTGCATAAATTTGTAGTTGTTCACTTTTCTAATTCATCCTATATAGAATATTTCAGCTCATATCCTATATTGAAACATGTCTGTAAAGGCATATTAAACAAATGTACTTCTCTGGAGTAACCTCTATCCTGGGATAAAGAAGATTTGCTCAGATATATGGAAATATATTCCTATAACGAAGATAGTCTATTTGCTGTGTCATTGCATTGTGTCCATTCTTTACTTCTGGCATCTGGTTGCAGAGTCTATGACCTAAAAGCTTTGAGTATAGAAGTAGGTTTCTTTGAACATAAGAATGACGAAATAGTTTTTGGTCTTTTGGATCCAAGTTATTCCTATTCCTCAAATGCTCGGCAGTCAGATTAGTGTTTGTTGGTAGATCATAATGTTCCAGAGAGGTTGTTAAGCAATCCATCGGAAGTGATCGGAACGTCGAAGTGTAATAAATCTCTTTATTACAACGAGGAGGTCGGTTAGAGCAGCTTCTCGGACCGTTATAGGGGGCTGCTGGATAAAAACTTCGTCAAAGAAAAGTCAATGTAATTATTGTTTATCGTTAGGATATTTACGAAAGGAAGCAGGTTCCTACCTAGGTATTTTAGATTCTATGGGTAGCTTTAGAAGTGCAGTGGCAATTGAATCTTAGATTGCCAAGCAAAACATTGAGAATTCGTATTTCCGGGGTACCCGGCGTCATGAAAACACTGTTTTCAATCATTATTCTCGGAATGTAGCTTTTCCGACCGAATTCTCTAAGAAAAAGTTAATTGATAGTTTTGTTCCTATTAAAATCATGTTTAAATTAAATTTAAATAATACGTATTTTATGTTTTGTTGATTGGAGATGTCTTTAGTTTCATGGTTTTACTACAACTCATAGATTTTATTGATATTAATATATTTGTCACAGTACGCAATTTGCAGCGCCGGCAGATAGTAAACACGTCTCAAGTGGTTCAAGCGAAGGCTCGAACACCTAAACAGAACCGTTTTTCCCCCGAAGGGTATAAAACGGATATTTAGGTTTCAGCCGTAGCTTGAACCACCATTTCAGGCCTTTGCCGGCTTCAAGTATAGGTACTGATCACAAAATGGCCCCGGCGCTGCAGGAGACCTAGCGCTAACGTCACAACGTTGGAGAAGCGCGATAGAACTCATTGTAGGTACTAGGTTAGAAAGAGACAAAAGATGTTCGTTTAGAAAGCGTAATCTCAAGTGGTTCAAGCTACGGCTGAAACCTAAATATCCGTTTTATACCCTTCGGGGGAAAAACGGTTCTATTTTTTAGCTAGCAAGCCGTACTATAGGGTTTATTTTCCCTACATATTTTTTTAAAAATTAATCTCGGGAACGAATATTTTCGCGTTCCTGACTGACACAACCGCCAGTCCAAAAGAAAAAGAACCTTCCCGAGCCGTGTTGCCAGCCGCCATCCGCTAAATTTTTCCAAACCAAAACCTATCAATATTTCACAGAAAAATCTTTACAAAACAATTTAACTTTTTTTCTTTAACTGCCTAAACAAAAGGACGAGCACAAATCCTGAAACATTTCACCGGCTGTAAAATTTATTTCCACACGGTTTTACCAAACCACTGAAATGTGAAGAAATAAAGGCAAAACCATCATAACCCCAGTATTTCCCTACGTTATTTTCCTGCAAGAAACAATTTCCAAAGGTTTCAACCCTCATTAATACACGAAACATTCCCAATAAATCTTAAAAATGACGAATATTCAACCACCAAAACTGCAGACAACGGAATTTTACTTCCGTCTGGCCACCCCAAACAAGTCTTCATAAATTATTATTCCAAATGGGAAAAGGCAAAGAATTGAAAACCCATAAAGCCTAATCTTAAGTTAAATTTATAGCTTGGAAACTTGACCCATCTTGCCAACCCAAAATCTCAAAAAATCCACCACGTTACACCATATGTATTCATCACAGTAAATATTCTATGTTTGCGGATGATATCAAACTTTATAAAACCATTAATTTACCAGTAGATGTTCACCTGCTTCAATAGGACCTGAATGGCATTCAGGAGTGGTGTGCAAATAATAAATGCACCATAACGCTAAAAAATGCTTGTTCATAAGGTTCAGTAGGAATATAAACAGCGTTCCATCTTCTTATTATGTAGGTAACGAGGATCTAGTAGAGAAAAACACAGTTCGTGATTTGGGTATATTGCTGGATGCCAAGTTGAGCTTTGTAGATCATGTAGATCACATTCTGTCGAAGGCCTGGAAAATGTCAGGTTTCGTTAAGAGTGTAACGAGGTGTCTTGCATGTCACCTCGTTCCCACTTTGTTCTTACCTCATTTCTCATCTCATTTACCATTTCTTCTACTAAATTTGAATATTTAATTTTGGAATTTATTCAAAATCATCCGTCAATCATCTATTTTTATTATTCATTCCATCTCCAACGTTTGCTTCAGTTACATCAGTTTTTTCATTATTATCTATTATTGAGTCTGTGTTTTTGTAAATATTTCTATCTCAAATATACAGTGAAAGTCTAAAAGTCTTCTTCTTGATTTCGTTCGCCTAACTAAGTAAACTAAATTCGGTGTGTGTGTCAATCTTACTCCTATCTTACTCCTACTAATCAACGTGTAGCCACCCCGCAGGGCCGTCCAGGACCTAGACGAGCCGCAGGTGTGACAAGAGGACTTGCAAGGAATTTAAAAACTCTGGCACTATTCTTTCCTTGTATTACGCTTTAGTTCGTAGCAACCTAGAATATGCTTCACCAATTTGGAACCCGTCTTACAGTATTCAATTCACACACGTAGGTTAGAACGAGTCCGAGTAAATTCACTCGATTTATAACCACAAAGGATCGTACTTGTCCTTATCGCCCTGACTACAGGACTAGATTAGATCACTTTAAGATAAAGACCTTGGAGAGTAAACGAAAAATCTGAGATCTTCTTACTCTTTTTAAAGTAGTGCACGGAGAAATATCGGTGCCGGGCTATTAGGCCGGGAGATGATGACAGAAATTTTTAGGTCATTTGTTACAGTATGGCGGTTTTACAGGGGTCTTAGTACGCAATGACAAAAAGAAAAATGATAGTCATAGCGCTGGTACTGGCGGCCCAATCGCGTGGGCGTTAGTGAACTAGTCGGATAAATTACAAAAGTCAAACGATTTGTACCTACCACAAAAATTTTAGTATTTTCCGATAGCCCGTAAAAAATAACTAGAATACAGTGTCATGCCATACTTCTCCGGTGTGACTTACAGCCCGCCATACTGACGCGAAAAATAAAAATTCAACCATTTGTACCAGGGTATTTTTTGCACAGTTTGATCATCTTCATGCAGCCATTTACAAAAATCACCATGCCATACTTTTCGGACGGTTCCAAATGGTCGCCATACTGCCGAAAATCTGCAATTTTTTTTTTCGCGATTGGGCCGCCAGTACCAGCGCTATGACCATCATTTTTCTTTTTGTCATTGCGTACTAAGACCCCTGTAAAACCGCCATACTGTAACAAATGACCTAAAAAATTCTGTCATCATCTCCCGGCCTATATCTGGCGCAAGTGGGATTTTCAGATCCTTGCATTGTTCCTAGATATCCACTCACTGATACATTTGATGTTGGAAATTGCAGAACTAACTTACGGAAGCACGCACCCCGAAGTCGGATCATTGGTTCTTACAACAGTGTTCGGAAACGTCTAATTTGCAAAAAAATTTAACGATGTTTTAGAATTAGACAACCCTTTTGGCCACTAAATTTAAATTTAAATTCTGAATTGTTATTATTTAAGTAATTTCGCTAGGTTTATTTTAAGTGTTGTAATGCCTGTAAAGGCTTATTGCCTAGTACAAAACCTATCATATAGTACATATTATAAATGCACTAACACACATTTTCACGGGTTTTCTCCACGATTTTAATCAATTTAAAACCCGTGAAAATGTGTGTTAGTGCAGTTAACAACCGCGAAAATCTAAGAATGTTCATATGTAAATGTTATGTGATAATGCCGATGGCTCTTTTTTCAATAAATAAATAAATCTTTGCGTCCTGGGAGGAGACAACTCTTTATAAAGCATTAGATTAAATATTTAACTTGTAATAAAAAATAGTTCTTACACTTTCAGGTATATGCGCATCACAAGCGAGACCGAGAATTGTGCCAAAATATGACCCCTTATTTACAAGGTTTACCCCAGCATCATTTACTAACCGATGTTTAGCGAATGACAGAATTACTACGCACGGGCTCGCACCGAAGTATATGCGTCAGTTCAACTTAAATACTTTAACAGAGGCTGTAGTTGATAGGTTTGTCAATATTCAAAAAAGGCGTATTAAAATATTGGCCATTTATTGGTTTGCACTAAATTTGTTTACATTTTTAGATGTGAAAAAGATGTTTTAAGAAGAAAAAAAAACGAGAAAGCAAAAAAAGGTTAAAAAAAAGGACTGATATTAAGAAGATTGATGAAGAAGAAAGATGAGATTTATATAAATGACGCTGTAAAAGTCACGAACCATAAATATATAATGTTTGCTGATGAATGACATATCTATAGTTGTGACGACCAAAGGGATAATAATTAGTGACACAGTTAAGATTCATGAAAATGATATAAATGACTCACTTGATAAGATAATTAAATGGCTTGACATAAATAATTTGAATATAAATCTATCTAAAACGAACTATATGAATTTTAATAATAATAAATTAATAAATAAATTGCAAATTAAATACCATGATACATATTACCTATAGCTATAGACGAAGTAAATGAGATAAAATTTTTAGGCGTTATAATAAGCAGCTGAGCTGGAAAACACAGATTGAGAAAGTTTGTAATAAAACAAATAATTTTGCATTTGCCTTGAGAAGGCTTAGAAAATTAACAAATATGAGGATTGCACTCTCTATGCCCATGTCGTTTCTATTCTCCGATATGGTCCTATTATTTGGGGAAATGGCACGAACATAAATAGAGTTCTTATATCTCAAAAGAAGTGTATTAGGGCGCTGATGGGAATGCCTTCGTCTGAATCATGTAGGGCGATATTTGGCAGACTAGGACTGCTGACCCTACCTGCACAATATGTGTATGACGCATGTATTTTTGTCAAAAAATGTCCTGAACTGTTTACAAAGGCCTGTGACCAAAGTTCTCGAAGCCGTAGGGATCCAAACAAGTTGACTGATTTTGATATACCTTCCTCAGCAAAGTATAGGAAAAATTGTTTGTATATGATAGTTTTATATAATAAAATACCAATTGACATTAGAAATTTGTCATACAAATTATTTTCGACTTAAATTGTATATATGGCTTATTGACAAATCTATATATAGCTTGAATGAATTATTTTCCTAATTTTGACTTTTGTAATTTTAACTGATGACATTATATTGTGAATTGTTTGAAATGTAATAATTATATGTGTCTATTATTGTATGCTGAATTATATCGGCGCAACACGCTGTTCTATTTTATGTGTATACCAACTTACCACCGTGTTTGAAACAATAAAATATATTTGATTTGATTTGATTTGATTTGAAGCACCTACTTACCTAACTAAAGAACACTCCAATAGTCTGAACACTTGCACTGCGGTACCTATTATCTTCAATTTCCATACATAACACAAGAGAATATATTATAAGTAAGTAAGTAAGTAATATATTTATTTCCTATAAAAATATAAGATCGGGTATACAATAGTGATAGCCTAGTTACAAGATAGTTATAATATTTGCAAAAGCTGGAGCCTAAACTAGGATACCCTGTGTTTTAGGACTCCAGGGGCCCGTTTCACGAAGCTACAAGTTACAATTCCTTGTAAAATTAAATAGCAACACTGACCAAAAGCAGCAACATTAGTAGTTACAAGTGTTTCTCAACGTAACTTTTTAACAATTGTAATTTTTTGGCTACAAGTACAAATTTACAATTCATAGACATTTTTTTTGTTTCTATTGTAAAATTTCGATAAATCGAACAAGTGTTTCACAAAATAACTCAAACTTGTTAACTTTTTATCTGTCAAACTTTCTACAAGTCTACCTAACTCTGGAGCTAGGTAGACTTGTAAAGTTTAATAACATTTAAATTCAAAAGTAGCTGAAGCATATTCTGCTTAGTAATATATTGTGAATTTCAGTTTTATTAAAGTTATTTATGTTTTGTAGGTACAGTCAGCAACATACACTAGGGGAATTGATTCAAATTTATATGGATTTAATTATGTACTATTACAGATCAAGTTAATTGTTTTTACCCACTGATAGGAAACTATCTAATTACCCAGGATAGTATATTTAAGTAGTAAGGAAATTCAGTTACAATACTATGATCAAAGGTTTCAATAGTAAAACAGAGCAGTTTGGTAGCTATTTACAATTAAAAGTCAAGTTCAACCTTTTATCGGTATGTACACAATAAGATCATGGAAACAATATATATAAATAGAGAAAAAAGTATGTACCTGGTTACCATGGAGGACTTTTTCATATTTTGCCAAAAGACGTCTCGGGTATAAGATAAATATTTCCCGGCTGGTACAAGCCCTATTGCTAGGGCAATATTATGAACTTCAGTCGAAGACTTCAGTACATGTGGCATTTTTATCCTGTTTTGTTAATGTTGGAGAAAAAGCCCCGCAAAGCACATCTCTTTTTAAAAAAATCTTTTAATAGAAGAATTTTATGCTCCTTCCTTTCAATCTTGTTCCTTGCAAAGTTCCAAAGTTTTCAAAGTGATTTGTTTTTAATATAAAGACTCATAGGTATGGTTGCTTTTAATTTAATTGCTAATAATATGAATTGTTACCAAACAAACCATAGTATGTACCAAAGGCTCGCTAGTTTGGCATTTACATGAGTCAATGGTTTAACGAATATTTTGTGCTATGTTATTTAATTTTTGGATACTACACTTGTAAAATCGAGAATTCGTTCCTTGTAATCTGACTCTATAGTCATTTGACTATAGTGATTCTCCAAAACGATGTTTGTGAAACACTTGTACTTGTAAATTATTAAATTTTTGAACTTGTACTTGTAGAATTGTAACTTGTTACTTGTTGCTTTGTGAAACGGGCTACAGGCCTCCACTTAGGTTCAATCAAGATATTTTAATGTAGATAGTCAAAAATTATATAATCTATGAAAGGAAACAATTACAAAGTTAACAAAAAATGAAATTGAAAGCAAGTTTATGTGTATGTCTGTGTGAGTGTGAGTTTGTGTGTGAATGTGTGTGTGTGTGTGTGTGTGTGTGTGTGTGTGTATGTATGTGTGTGTTGTGTGTGTGTCAATGAGTGTGAGTGTGGTTCCAGATCATTATTACGCGTATTAGTTTGATGTGAAAATCCAAATTAGACAATAACTTCTAACAAATTTTCCGTTTTATCGTAATTTAAAGTTGGTTAGCAGCCAAGAAACTACAACATTCTTACATTGGTAATAGTTCATAGGATATTATCTTTTTTATTAAATTGCATTTATTATCTAAATATGAGCCAAGGAATATAAAGTATTTTTTTGCAAAAGACGTCATAATAGCCCTGCTATGACAGACAAGATCATGCCTTCTTTTATTGAGGGCATATGACGGATCATAGGTTAGGAGACTAGGTATGTTTTTTCATAATAGTATTGGCAATAAAGAGTTGTCTTACTGTAAGAACTTTGCATTCTTCATATAACTTGGAAGTTGGAACTAAGAATGGCCTTGAAGTTAAAACTTTTAAAACAGCACGTTGAGCAATTTCTAATTTCAATAATGCAGTTTTGTGAATCCCACCCCAGATAACTATAGTCGCAGTAAAGACTGTCGCGGTAACGACTTTCGCGATGACGATTGTCGCGATTCCAGTGCAGACTCTAAGAGAGAATGGACTGACACATCGCATAGTACACCATTTTTAAAACTTTAAGGTCAGCTGAATGTCTCAGCTTTTTGAAGATAAATATTAATTTTCTAGTTCGAGATGAAAGTAACTTAATGTGACTATGGAAGTTAACATTTTGGTCTATATTTACTCCAAGATATTTGGTGGTTAGGACGTTTGCAAGACAAGGACATGAACAGGGCAAATGTGAGACAGTTTGGCACGAGTGGGCTATCAAGTTATGGTCGTTTTTACGGGATTCTGTATTACGGATGGAGAACAAAATGTAATTAGTGGGGGAAAAGTTGAGGGTTGAGTACCTTTTGCGCTGGTGAAGATTTCCTGGTCCAAGTGTAATTGTTTTTTGTTAATTGCACTTTAAATAACTTCACATTCACTGCATTCACTCGCGAGTTTATTTTTGGTTTTTTAGAATCTTCTAGCGTAAGAGTTTTTAAGATGTGCGCGCGCGACGGCAATTGCTTTGGTACTGAGGTCAGGGATCGAATGAAGGAAGAAAGGTGCGGCGGAAGAGGAAATGAATGAATGAGTGGTAATTGATTGATGCGTGAGAGTGTGAGTGTTACTATATTTAAAATACTTAAATAAATAAGTAATTATTATTCTAATTTTGGCGAAGACAAGTCTGCCGGCCTAGAGGTTTCCTCTATATTAACCAACAAGTTAACAGAGAATGTTGAGCGTTTAGTTTAAACTAAGAATGAAACGGAAAATTAAAACTTATTTTAACTAATAATTTAAGCGTTGTGCTAAAATTAAATTAAATTATTGAGTAGGCAAAGGGCAAACTCGGGTTACAGGACGTATGTAACATCCAGATAAAGTACGAACTTTAACCGTTCTAACTATGTTATCTTTTCCTGGATAGAGTTCATGTATAACTCCAAGAGGCCAACAAAGAGGGTGCGCGTTATTATCTTTTATAATGACAACAGTCCCTAACTTGATATTGTCTGGGTTTTTATTCCATTTTTCTCTTTGTTGGAGCGAAGTGAGATATTCCTGACTCCAACGGCGCCAGAAATCATGCGTGAGCTTACATAATAACTGATAACGTGACAAACGGTTCTCAGGTTGATCAATAAAATTTTCAGCGGGTAAAAACTTTACAGGAGTAATATTTAGAAAATGGCTAGGAGTTAGAGCAACTATATCTGGTTCAGAACTTAGAACACATAGTGGTCTACTATTTAATAAGCCTTCTATCTGAACCAAGATTGTTGTGAATTCCTCATAGGTTAATATTTGAGAGCCTATAGTTTTATATAAATGAGTTTTCACGCTTTGCACATTGGCTTCACATAAACCATTAAAATGTGGGCCATACGGCGGGCTATGTTTAAATTGTATTTTATTGTTTAGTAAATAATTACTAATGTAAGATTGGTGAGCTGTGGACTGTAATAAATCATAAATCTCGCTAAGTTTGCGCTTAGCGCCTATAAAGTTTGTCCCACCATCGCTATAGATCATGGAAACTGGGCCTCGTCTACTGATAAAGCGCTTGAAAGCGGCGAGAAATAATTCTGAGCTGAGGTCAGAGACCAGCTCCAAATGGAGTGCTTTGGTGGCAAGACACACAAACAAGCACACATATGCCTTATGGCTTTTTATTCCACGGCGACGAATATGCGTAATAAAGAAGGGACCAGCATAATCTACAGCGGTATGGACAAAAGGTTTTGCTTCTGAAACACGGAATGAAGGTAAATCACCCATGCGCGGGAAAGTAAATTTAGGTTTGATTCTAAAACAGAGATTACATTTGTGTACACGTTGACGAACTAAGTTTCTAGCTGAAAGTATCCAGAACTTTTGTCTGAGTAGTGCGAGTAAAAGCGACGGACCAGTGTGTAGGTTTGTTACATGATAATTATCGATAATGAGTTGCGTTATTAAATCTTTCGTAGGCAATAAAATAGGGTGCTTTTGACCGTAATCGAGTTGCGAATGAGAAAGTCGACCACCGATTCTTAAAATACCTTCTTGGTCTATAAACGGATTGAGTTTAAGAAGAGATTTATTTAACAATTTATTGTTTGTCAATGCGATAATATCTTTAGAAAAGTGTTTATGTTGTACGTAGCGAATTAAATAACGTTCTGCAACTTCCAAGTCTAAAACTGTAATTGACCCTTGAGAGCGTAATATGCGTGAGAAGCGGAGTATATAAACAACGGAGCGTAACAATTTTGACCAATCTGAAAATCGTTCAACCATTTTTTCAAAAGGATGAGATTCCTGACGGTCATCAGAATTTTGAGCGAATAAATTTATTAATGTTTTTGATTCTAAATTTGAACAAATGTTATGATTCACAGTAAAAGGTTTTACTGGCCAAACAAAAATACTATTGGAAATCCATTCAGGTCCGTGAAACCAGAAGTCGTTATTTACGAGTGCTTTAGCTGTAACAGGACGTGAAATAATGTCTGCTGGGTTTTCAGTGCCTTTGACATGAAACCAGTGTTTTGCGGGTAATTTTGAATTTATTTCAGTTATTCTGTTCGCGACAAACGTGTGAAATTTGTAAGCGGGTGAATGAATCCAGGTGAGCGTAATAGATGAGTCGGAAAATGCGTAAATTTCATGGATCTGACTTCTCTTTGCGATTACATCACGTACGGCGTCAATAAGGTTCGCGAGAAGAAGCGCGGCGCAGAGTTCTAAACGAGCAAGAGGCATTTTAGCTAGCGAGGCTACACGGGACTTCGAGGCTAATAAATGGACTGAACCAGGTGAGTGTGAATCAGGACTAACCTTTATATAAACATTGGCACCATAACATTTCTCACTAGCATCCGCGAAGCCAATGAGAGTGACATGAGGAGAATTCAAGCCTATATGGCGCGGGATTTGAATGCGTTCAAGATAAGATAACTCATTATAAAACTGTGTCCATTTATTTAAAATAGCGGGAGTAACGTGATCATCCCAGTCAAGATTTTCTACCCAGCACTCCTGTACTAGGAGCTTCATGAAAGCTACGACCGGTGAGATAAGACCCAACGGATCATATAAGCGAGCGGTAACAGAAAGTATGGATCGTTTCGTGCATTCTTGCATATCAGCATTTATAGTGAACTGAAATTTATCAGTAGTAGGTTGCCAGTGCATACCTACAATTTTGTGCGGAGCGGATGTGTCAGAAGAGTCAAATTTTAAAATATCATCACTTCTATGCGAAGAAGGAATTTTTTCCATGAAATCGGAATTGTTAGATATCCATTTAGTAAGATTAAAACCACCGGAGGCGAACATTTGAACCATTTCAGAGTAAGTTTTTTGAGCGGCATCAACTCCATCTACAGAAGAGATGTAGTCATCCATATACATATGAGTGTCGGCCTCCGTTGCGGCGCGCGGGAACTGGTCGCGGCTGTCAGCGGCCAGCTGGCGAACGACCCTCATGGCGAGATAAGGTGAGCTACATATTCCGAAAGAAACGCGATTGAATTCGTATATATCAATATCAGAGCGAGAATCGAACCTGTATAGAATGCGTTGAAAAGCGTGATGTTCGGGTGTAAGTTTTAACTGAAAATACATTTTTTCGATGTCTGCCGTCATAGCCACGGAGAACATGCGTAAATTAATTAAAAGATTGAATATATTAGTTTGTAAGTTCGGACCTTTATAAAGGATATCATTAAGTGACTTTCCACTTGTAGTTTTGCAACTAGCGTCAATAACAATACGTGTTTTTGAAGTCGGTTTGTCGGGCCGATATACAGCTCTGTGCGGAATGTAATAGGAGTGTGCGGGCGTCTCTTTACAACTCTCAACCTTAGTTAGATAACCTTGATTAATGTAAGTTTGTATGGTGTCGTTATAATTCGAGCGTAAATCCGGGTTAGCGTCCAATTTTTTCTCTAGGTTTAAATTACGTTTTTTAGCGATTAAATATGAATGTCCTAATTCGGCGGGATCATTTTTAAACGGCAGATGCACGACATAACGGCCTGTGTCATCACGAGAGTAAGAAGATTGAAATATATGTTCACATGCCTCATCATCAGGACTCATGTGATTTTTATTTGGAACGCTTTCAATTTCCCAAAAGCGTTGAGTGAGGGTTTCTAGCGTGGGAGTACGTTCGATAGAACAGAAAAAAGATTTATTATTATTTGCGTTGCGATTAGAAGAGTTAATGTGTGTAGTCTCAGCCTTACCCATGACTAAATAGCCAAGAGTGGTTTCCACTGCAACCACCGATGAAAGTGGAGAGGATATTTTATTAGGTCCCAAAAGGAACGGGAAGAGCTCATTACCAATCAGGCAATCCACTTCACCTGGCATATAGAAGTTGCAGTCAGCCATAGGTAAGTCATTGAGATGCGTCAGTTGAGAAGTGTCTATTTCGGCGTTAGGTAATTGATCTGTGATTGAATCGATAACACGAGCTACTATTTCATACGAAGACAATGGATCAAAGCGAGAATGAATTTTTAGTGTAGTAAATCCGTACGAAAAGCTTTCGGTTTGACCGATTCCTTTAATCGTAGAAGAAGCGGGAGTAATTTTTAAATTTAAGCGATCGCAACAAGTTTTCGTAATAAAATGACTCATAGAACCCGTATCAATAAATAAACGAACGTTGTGACGTTTATTTTCATTATAAACATATACGGTAGCGGTTGGCAAAAGAACTGTATTATTATTCGCAATATTACGCGTAGAAGTAACGGCTGATAACGAAACGTTATTTGAATTAGCGCGTGCATTCTGTCCGTGCGATACTTTATCAGTTGCGTCTGACCTTGAAGTCACCGTCCAGTCATAGCGCGTCGGCGGCACATTCGGCGGCGGTCTAGTATCGGAGCGCGCAGACACCGGTTCGGCGCCAGCGTTGACGACGGATGTATGCAGTGTGACTGGCGGATTATTTTGTGTTTGCGTTTGATATTGATTTCGATTAACAAAATTTGATTGTGGAATGTTATGAAGGTGTAATAGAGTGTGATGTCTTTGATTACAAATATTACAGCTGTGTTGTGACTGACAGGATATAATATTGTGGAAACCTAGACAATTCTTACAAAAATTATATTTTGTAACAATGTTATTTCTTGCGAGCGGACTTTCATTTAGAAAATATTGACACTTATATAAAGCGTGCGACGGTTGGGAATTGCAAAGCAAACAATTTGATTGTATGTTTTGAGACCGAGATGCGTGGGCGTTAGCGTGCGAGTTTTGCGTGTTAATTGAATGAGCGTTCTGAGCGCGATTAGAAGGTAATTTTTGAGTGTAAGTATACACGGGAGTAGCGAGTGAAGCGTGTTGCGGTGCGAGTGGAGCGTATGGAGCGGTAGCGAACGTTTGCGTATGAGTGCGATTGTGCATTTGAGTGAATGATTGCGGTGCGGGTGGAGCGTATTGAGCGGGAGCGAGCGATTGCGTGTGAGTGCGTGGCGAGTACTGATCTACAGTGTTAGCCAAGAATGCGTGCGTTTGTTTATTTTTATTAATATTTCTATTAGCGTTTTGTGTTTTATTTGAGTAAGTGAGCGTGCGAAGAGTTTGTATCTTATTTTGTTCTTTTATGAACGTCGTAAGATCCGTGAATGTAGGTATGTCTACCGAGGCGTGTGCTTGCTCAAACAAATTGACAGTTTCTTTATCAAGTTTGCTTAGTGCGATGTGAGTTAAAATAAAATCGGATAAACTATTGATTTTTAATTTTTTGAGTGCGGCTTCTGCTGAGCAGAATTGTTCTAAAAACGCGTCTAAAGATTGATTAGGTTTGAAATGTAATATTTGATCAATGTAATAAGAAGCTTGGACTCGGACATCTTGATACTTTTCGAGCAATGCCTTCCAAATGATCATATAGTTATTAGCAGTGGGTGGAATTCCTGAACATACAGTCAGAGCCTTACCTGTCAATTTACCTATCAGGTATTGAACCTTTTCGGCGTCAGTTAGACGAGAGTTATCATGTATGAGACTTTTAAAATTTTCATAAAAAGGTGACCAATTGGCGGGATAACCATCAAAAGACATAAGATTGAGCGAAGGGAGTTTTTGATTTAATAAATCAAGCCTTTGTTGACCTTTTGAAGATTTTTCTTTGAGTTTAGTTTCGCATATTTTAATATGACAGTAAAGTTCATCGAATGCTTTCATAGCCGTGTAATCCGGTTTATATTTTGGATCATTACTTAATTGAGCCAATATTAAGTCATCAAGAGTTTCTGAAAAATCTGTTCGAGTATTTTCTAGCGACTGTACAAGTACCAAGAATTTATTTTTACTAGCTTCATCGGAAACTTGTAGGCTAAGATTATACAATTCTTGCGCAATATGGAACAAGTTTTCTTTTTTAGCTATGAGACGAATAACTTGAGGGGGAACCTCATCTCCAGCCGCGGTGCCTTTATTTTGCGACATTTTTTATTTAATTGAGTAGGTAGGTAGTTACGCGTGGGTAAATACAAAAATGTATGGCGACAAGATGTCTACGAACCGTACAGCGGCGGCGGCGGCGCGTGAACAGCACGGACAACGGAAGTATTTCAAAATATGCAAATATTTGAATGATTTTACATATACTAAATGTTATGATGCGAATATTATATAGCGTAATGAGAAATAAATATACAATATTTTAATGAAATGTATATAATATATAATATTTTAATGAAATGCGTAATGGCGGACGTGATGGCGTGGCGTGGCTAATAAATAGGATAATAATATAATAAAATAGGATAATAATATTATGATTTGAGTCGTGAGAAATTATTTGTATCGTGAGAGAAAGGATAGAAAGGATATTCGGCGAGAGGACCAAGACACTTGGGGGAAAAGTTGAGGGTTGAGTACCTTTTGCGCTGGTGAAGATTTCCTGGTCCAAGTGTAATTGTTTTTTGTTAATTGCACTTTAAATAACTTCACATTCACTGCATTCACTCGCGAGTTTATTTTTGGTTTTTTAGAATCTTCTAGCGTAAGAGTTTTTAAGATGTGCGCGCGCGACGGCAATTGCTTTGGTACTGAGGTCAGGGATCGAATGAAGGAAGAAAGGTGCGGCGGAAGAGGAAATGAATGAATGAGTGGTAATTGATTGATGCGTGAGAGTGTGAGTGTTACTATATTTAAAATACTTAAATAAATAAGTAATTATTATTCTAATTTTGGCGAAGACAATTAGTTTTACTACTATTTATAGTGAGTAAATTTCCTGTAAGCCAACGCAAGACTGTATCCAGACCTTCTTGAGCAGTTTGAAAAAGTTTTTGTAAGGAATCTGCTTGGAATATCAGTGCTGTATCATCAGCGAATTGCGCTTTGCCATTTCGGAGAGGGATTTTACATAATTCGTTAATGAAAACCAAAAAAAGAGATGGCCCAAGGATGCTCCCTTGCGGAACGCCGTAAGTAACGGGTAAGTCGTCACTTACAACGTTGTCAATTTTAACAACTTGCCTACGATTTGATAGGTAGCTAGTAAATAGTTTTAATGACTGACCTCTAACTCCTAGCCTTTCCAATTTGTCTATTAGCAGTGGAATCGAGACCGTGTCTTCTGTGTATTCATAAATAAATTATGTAAATAAAATGGTCACCAATATGAAATATAAAACCGCGGTTAAACTGAAAAAAAGCTACTACCTATTAGTAGCTTTACTTATATTATCTCTGTGAGAATAGTAAAATGTCAGCTACAAACTACTACACGCTACTGAAACGTATGCCTATGATTTGTTTCATATTAATCCGGACAAAAGGTCATTGACGCCTGCATACAATGCGCACATTTTTTTCAAACGATACGATAAAGCTACAGGGAATTATCGCAAAATACGTAATTTGGCATACCGTAGTAGAAGGCGGGGTGAGGGTGTGACCTGGCCAGACATTTTGGCGTTACATTATTTTTAATAACTTTCAAAAAAAGTAAGCGGTCAATGATGTTTTAACCGGATTTATATGAAACAGAGCATAGCCAAACCATCACATCACGCAGTTTTCTGTATGTAGAATAGAAAGGTACTTTGTGTCACGCAGCTAGGATAAAATCAAGCGACGACGACTACCAGCGAAGGAACTTAATTGGCGTCTTAAAACCCCGCAAGAATAGAGACGAAGATGTAATAAGAGGAAAAATGGTCACGACGAATAGTCACATTAGCAAGATATAAACTCATTCCTACTGGAAGTAGACATGATTAAATGAAAGCTAACCATTACCTACATGTGAACCGTTACCCTCTTCAAATATTATGTCCCATTATTAGTCCGATCAATAAACTAAATGTAGAGTGTGTCAGATAAATTTAGATCAATTACTGTTTGTAAACAAACAAATTATTTTGCGATGTTATGAATACGGACCATTGACCAAAAATTATTTATTATTGCCAAATCATTTGAATAAATTGTATAAAAATCGTATTATTGTCTCGTGATATTGTATTTAATATTTGGTTATGTTGCAATTTGCTAAAACCTTAAATTAGATTAGTTTATTTTAAAAAATGTGTAACGATAGTTTCCGTTTTGTTATTCTGGATTTCTATTGGTCAAAGTAGACATGATGTTATTCTGGCTTCCTATTGGTCAAGGATGACGTGATGGCTGCCAAGCTATCACTGGTTTCCGATTGGTCCAGGATGACGTGATCGTTGTCAAGTTCTGGGTATATAAAGGCCCTACCTTGGCAAACAGATCCAGATTTCGACCAGTCGAGGAGCAGAGCGGAAACCGGTGACTATTAAGTTAAGTACTTCACCTTCTTTCTTACCTACTTTCTTTGTGCCTTATATTGTTGTATATATAATATATATATATAGTTGTATATTACATTGTTGTATATTATATTGTTCTATATTAATTGTTTATAATGATGTTTCATCATTATAATGATCCATACCATTATGGATTCATTGTAATTGTTAAGTTGCTTATATTTCTTGTTGCTAATGTTATTTTTGGTACTATTTGAATAATACATGAAAGTTTTATGGAATTCCTGTGTTGTATGATTAAATACCTACTTTGCTTTTAAATAAAATTGCTTTTATTGAGATTCCTCTTCCTGGTAACTTATTTCTCAGTTATCTTGATCATGGTACACTTGACATACCTTTATGAAATCACATTTTCTCAAATAATTTCACTTATATCTCGTATAATTAAAATCGGCACAACATTCATTTTATTTTTTGTTATTAAGTGCGTGAGCTAACCCTAAGTGATTTCTTCAGAAAGGTATTCAGGGTGCTTAGGGATAAAACATACTAAAAGTCCTGACGCCTAGGAGGCGACCCGGAAGGAGGGGGGGGTATAAATCTCATTTTTAGGGTTCCGTAGCCAAATTGGCAAAAAACGGAACCCTTATAGATTCGTCATGTCTGTCTGTCTGTCTGTCTGTCTGTCCGTCCGTCCGTATGTCACAGCCACTTTATTCCGAAACTATAATACCTATACTGCTGAAACTTGGTAAGTAGATGTATTCTATGAACCGCATTAAGATTTTCTTACAAAAATAGAAAAAAAACAATAAATTTAGGGGGTCTCCATACATAGAAACGAAACTCAAAAAAAAATTTTTCATCAAACCCATACGTGTGGGGTAAGGATAATATCTATGGATAGGTCTTCAAAAATGATATTTAGGTTCCTAATAAAAAAAAAATTCTAAACTGAATAGTTTGCGCGAGAGACGCTTCCAAAGTGGAAAAATGTGTGTCCCCCCCTCTAACTTCTAAAATAAGAGAATGATAAATTTAAAAAATATAATTATATGATGTGCATTACAATGAAAACTTCCAACGAAAATTGGTTTGAACAAGATCTAGTAAGTAGTTTTTTTTTAATACAGCATAAATCGTAAACCGCAATTTTCCCTTCACTATTATTAAAAAGTCGATCAAAGTCACTCACAACGAACTACAAAAACTTTTATATTATGTTACCGGCTGGGGAGCCTGTTGTATTTCCTAATGTTAATAGTCCTAAAGTCGATTATCCGAACATCATTTTCCTAATATTCGATTGTCCTAATGTTCGATCATCCTAAATATTGATTATCCTACCGTAATACTTGTCCTAATATTCTTTAGTCCTAATATTAATGTCACTAAAATTTGAAATTCCTAATTTTGATCCTCCTCTCTTATATATCTAAAAAATCCTCGGTACGTTTGAATAGTAGGTAATAAAAATCCTATTATATCTCAGTTCACACGCCCAGTAGACATTACCGTTATGTATGAGTTCTATTTTTCTCGTATAGGTACATTACCGTTCACATTGAACTATAATTATAATTGTCCTTTAATTGTTTTGAACACTTGATAATAGTTATTATTCGACATTATGAGCAACCAACCAAAATTTTAACAGCGAGACCTGCGAGCGAGACTGACACGACTGACTGACACATACTATTTTGTAATTTTGTATTTTAGTAAACCAATTATTTCTTCCTACAATACAGTTTTATCTTTGTGGCTGGCCAAAATAACGCCAAAAGTTGTCGTGTATAATTTGCTAACCTGTTTTTGCTAAGTTTTTTTTTATTTATTTATTTAGGACTATACATTTTAGGAATATAAAGGATTATAACTATGGACATTAGGACTTACCATCATTAGGATGAAAAAAAATAGGGCAATGAACAGTAGGAGTTAAAAAAATAGGACTAGGATCATTAGGACAATCGATATTTAGGACTAAAATGCTAAGGAAAATAAAAAGTAGGATAACAAATTTTAGGGAATACAATAGAGAACCTACTGGCTGCTATGGAACCCTTCATGGGCGATTCCGACTCGCACTTGGCCGCTTTTTAAGTTTTTCGCCAATATTACAGAAACGGTGCGTTGTAGCAAAAATTGTCTAAGATGAAATAAAAGTTTATAAAATTCTCCCTCCGGCTTGCCTCCTAGACGTCAGGACTTTTAGTATGTTTTACCCTGAATAACTTTGTGAAGAAATCACTTAGGTTCCCGCCCGCTCACGCACTCTATACCTTCCTTTGAGCCATTCCTTAAACGAACTATGTAAATAATGTAACTATAGCTCCTTTTCTCGCATATTTACGTTATATTGTAAGGTCTTCGCGAAATAGGAAGAACAATAAATGGAACGGAAAGGAGTATTTTTTTGTCTTTTTTTTGTAATCTCAAAACAAGCTAGAAAGAAGGTTTATAAATAAAATAGGGGCGCCCGCCAGTGGTGCCGCGCCACCTCCTTTGCGGTGTTGCCGTTGCTATTTTATAATAATGCTATGGTTACGTATTACAATCTCTAAAGTTCATATATCTAACGTCGTAATGCCTACGGACGAAAGGCCTAAATTTCAAAACACCTATGGTCAGAAGGCCTAATTTTAAAACATCTAATAGTCGTTATAGCTGAGTAGTTCTTCAGAAAACATTCTCCGCGTAACCTTCGTGGCGATTTTTTTTTATAATGCAATCTTAATATAAATAGATGTAAATTAAAAAAGCCCTAAAAACAATGTGTACAGTTTTTACTAAACGTAAATCAATGAACAAATAACAGAGATATTGCATGTTTCTTCTGCCGCCGCACCTCTGAACTCTGTGATGGCATAGTTTCCGTTCGAAAGTAATCTGAAAACAAAATTTTACAGTAAAACTCATTGAAGTTGACTTTAAAAGTTTTTACTCATTCAATAATATTAAAAAACTGACTTTTGTGCTGACTAAATTATGAACTTAGCTACGAGAGAGCATTTAAACAGAATTACATTTTAAAAAAAACACATCAAACGTGCTAGAATATTTTATTTCTAGCTTTCGGTATAATTAGGGGCAAATGCAATTACTGCATCACAAGAAATAAGAAGTATTTAATGGACATTTGTAACTTTCGTGGTGCATCAGGTAACTTTCATGGTCAAATGTCCACGAAAATTGGGCCACGAAAGTTACAAAAATAACACATTTTTGAGAATTATGATAAAAGTAATAAGTAAGTTTACAAATGAAGTACATGACAATAAACTCGCTCGATCTATCTTCTTTTTCTTAAAAAGATTTTTTTGATAATAACATAATATATCTTTCTACATATGCGCATGAAAGTTACATGACCAGCCCAACTTGAAAATATTCGAAGAATAACTTACCTCGTATTTATTTAGCTTTGAAAACGATGAGTACACTGGTGTCCTCCACTGATGCTGGGTCACTACCAAGTGTCTGCAAGCTAAAATTTGCAGCGATAAGTTTGCGTTCTTGGAAGGAAGGTGTAGTTTCATTGAGCGCTCACGAAACCAGCGAAATCGTGTGACAGGGATGTTATATAATATAATTTTTCGAAACAAAGAGATAGCATGAATATTCTTTTATAAATATGTGCCTAGTTAAAAAAATATTCATTCCACGTAATAAATTATACGATTACGCATTAAATGCAAAACTTATCAAGGATTACCTTGAGCGCGAACCAAGTGTGACCTGCGAAGAACGACTATTTTGATCCCGTTTTCGATGTTGAAATATTATTTTTCAAAATATTATACATGATTTTATATGTTTTATGTTAAAATCGTACGCATAATTATATGAGGAATCATCTATATTTAGTTCCAACACTGTATGGTCGATAGTTTAGGAATTAAGACCTCGTGACCACGTTTTGAGGGTGCTCAAAGAAGTACTCAGCTAACTTTTGTTATACCTAAATTTATAATGTCTAAGTTTAAGTAATCTAATGGACGAAAAGCTTAATTTTATAATATCTAATAGTAGTTAACTATAAGTAGGCGACCGGGTATTTTAAATAAAACAATAGGTATGTAATGCGTTTTAATCATAATTATTCATAATGTTTATGTCAAAGGTGCAATTTACCTAAATTAAACATTTAAATTATTATTTTTATTAATACTCGTACTTTTAAATGAAAAATTATTAAGAAATAAAAAAGGAAAAATGCCCCCCTTTTTTGTTTTAATATTATTTTAATATGAAATTCTATAAAAAAAATTGGCGCCCTTTCTTAATTTATTTTATTAATATTTTTATTTGCCCCCGTTTTTCATTGTTTTATTATTATTTTTTATTTATTGTGATAAAAAAAATATAATTAAATGCCCCCTTTTAAATTATTATTTAATATTAATTTTAAATTGGAATTTTTATAAAAATGAAATATATAGCCCCCTTTTTAAATTTTTTTATCAATATTTTTAATTGAAAAATAATTAGAAACTATATAAAAATAAAATAATGCCACCCTTTTTTATTTTTTAATATAATATTAAATTCGGAAAAAATATTTAAAAAAATGCCCCTTCTTCATTTCTATTATTTTATTGCAAAAAAATAAGAAGGGGTGCTTTACTTTAAACTTTTTAAATATTATTAATTAATGAAGTAAAATTAATATGAAGGGGGGCTTTATTTTTTATTAATACCCATAGTTTATTTATTTTTATATTATTAACTTTTTCACAAAAAAAAACAAGTACCTACCAATATTTTAAAAACAAGAATCTTCGGTGATTCACCAGAAATATAGATTGTGACAGTAATGATTGACCATTTTACGTTAAATACGAATCGGTTCGCGGTTCTCTTAGAATTCAATTTTTAAATGGCGCTTTTAGGCCCCCAGAATTATCAGCTGTCAGTTATTAAGTCGATAATTTTTTTTTTTTTTTTCATTTTAAGTGTGTGTATTGGTAATTTTAATTATTCACAACCACTTTGCTTTAAAATTAACTCTTTCAAAGTCTTTCGTTTATGAGGTTATTTAACTTTAGGCGTTGGAAACGTAGGTCTTATAAAGTTTAGACCAAACAATGCTTAGTTGTTTTAAAATTAGATCTTCTGTCCATAGGTGTTTTACACTTTAGGCCTTTCGTCCAATAGGTGTTTTAAATTTTAGGCCTTTCGTCCGTAGGCATTACAAAGTTAGATAACCCCATTATAAACACGTAAATAACAGTTTTTAATTAATGTTAGTCTTTTAGTGGCCACTTAGTTTTAATAAATGAAAATGATGATTCATCATCATCCATCATAGATAGTGGTGAATAGCAAAACATACAATGCAAAAATTATGTTAATTATTATAATTATGACAGCTTTTTAAAAAAGGTATAAACGGTAATTTATCAAGGAATCTACATTAGAGAAGTCAACCCCGCGCCGGCGCCGCCCCAGCCGATACTTTGTTGTTGCCGCGACTGTGCTCCACAAGGGTCCGGACCGTACCACCTCGTTTGAAGATCATCACTTGATCTTCAGTTGCAGTTCTGTGACTCCGTTTGTCATTGCTTATTTTGAGAAGGTGGTATTACATTTAACTGGTTGTGTGACCTGTGATACTGAAAATAAGTTATGCTATTGAGATTCTTTAGTAGGTAATATATCAATTTTTATCACTTTTTTAACTGCCATGAAGCTAAGCTAAAATAGTAGGTAAAGAAAACATTATTCAAGAAAATCATAGACGAAATTACTAAACATGTTAAAATTTTATTTAAATTATTATCTGCTCTAGACACTGATGTCATCTAAATGGGTAAAAATATATTATTAAACTTCATACTGAAAGATTTTTTTTTACATAATTGTATGTTGAGCAGCCAGCACATGCGGCTGGACACTTTGACCTTGAGAGCGCCGTTAATCCATAGGAGTAGGGGCGAGTTTGGTAATGCAAGTGTCCAGCTGCATGTGCTTGCTAGTGTACTTACTTAATGATAAGAATTAAGATATACTTGAGCATCATCAAAAATTAATGACTTTCTTTAGATCTTTGTAATTTGGTCCAGCATCTGAAAATATAAACACGAACTTAGGTAACATAATAAATGTTCGAAGCTGATTTAGACAGGAGTGTACCTAGTTACTAATTACCTAGCACAACGGCTGAACCTTAATAACTTTATTTTGTTAATATAAACAGTGAAATTAAACAATATACTCTCAACAGTGAACAAACTTCGTATCTTGCCGTGAAACATGTATTTATAATTAAAGGGCTTTGAAGAATCAAGTAAATTTGAAGTGTTTCTGAGAAGTAACAATAGGTAAATTAGGTACTTACAAAATTTGGTTCACTATCTGCACGAGTTGCCCATACAGACTGTTTAACTCTGTTCTTTGATATTTTGAGTGTGCGATATATCTTTCGTCAAGTCCAGAAAGCCATAATTGAGCTAGATTAAGCTATTGTAGACAGATGAAGATGAACTATTCGCTTGTACTGAAAAAATGTTGTTGCTGTTAGTTTGTACAAAAAAATACCTGTTTACCATTTCTACAATCAATATAGTAAGAAATTAACTTAGGTAAGTACTTCATATTCAATACACGCATTAATCAAATTATAACACAAAAACAAAATGTGAACAAATTAACCAAGTCATTAAATTAACTTCACAGCACAAACAATCTTTTTTTTAAACTTGTTAATTCTTTGAGAGCAAAGACAAACTCATACAGCCAAACAACTTAAGGTTTTGCTATTTAATATGTTTTAAAGCATACTTATGCTTGTATTCTATGAAATTTAGCACTCTGTTATCATTTAAAGTGTTTAACTTATATTTTTTGTACTGGCTGTAATAAATTTAACAAAAAACAAAAAACCGATAAAGACCGGTTGACGTTTTCTTAGCACTACGCTAAGGATGTTTACAGAATGCCAAACCAAGGTCAGGCGGGTTCGTGTTCGAAGGGAGAGCGGTCTTCGAAGTGAGATGCGAGTTCTTGTTCGGATTTTAGAGAATCGACGTGCTGAAGTCCTTTAGACGGCTCCCATCTGTTAAGGGTTTTTTGTCATTCCGTTTAGAATTTTTTTTGAGTGTAATTGCGATACTAATTCGAAATCCGGTTGATAATGACTATAAATAGGTACAAATCCGAATCGCTAGGACCATTAATAATGGTGGGGCAGTGGACTGTATTTTGAAAATTTCGAGAAGCGCGAGGGAAAGATGGCGGCCAACGGCCAAGTTGCTACAAATGAATCGAAAAATAATACAACACGATATAATTTGGTTTGCGAATTTATACGAAAGGAAATAACGAGCTGTTTAGGAGCTGAGGGGTTCGACATCAGCTCGTTAGTAGGAAAATGGACAGCACATACCTGGAAGCGGAGTGATCTCGGTTGGCGACGCTATGGCTCCAATACAAGTTCACAGATGCTGGTTGTTGCACTGGCACAAAGTTGGTTTTTCCACATCAAACGTTTTTCACTGGTGTAGTCTACACACAAAGTTTATTATAAAAACTATTAAGAGTTCAATAGGTACGAGATATCACATCTCCGAGACACTCGCGGTTACGGAGATCGTGGAGCCGATACGACGAGAAATTCCAATAGGTTAGCTGAAGTTTGGATGGACAAATATAAAGAAATCTATTACAAAATGGTGCCGCCATGTTGCTTTGTTGATGATTTTTTATTTTTTCTATTCCTGATAGTATCAGGAAAAATCAAAAAATCATCAACAAAGCAACATGTGCGGTCTTTTGTACCTACTCCTGGCCGCATAACACAAGTCCTGATTAGTTTAGGTTCGGATAGCCGTGTGTGTAATGTTACCCAGGTTCATCATTGTTAACAGCTCATATACGTCCCCACCGCGGGGCTTGAGCCTACCCTGTTATTAGGGTGAACAGGGTTACCTATTGTATTTCCGATATTTTTTGTTCCGAATATTGTTATTCCGCTAACTTTTTGACATTTTATCAGTTGGAAATTTTATTTATTATCCAAAATAACATTTTCCATTGTATTAATATGTTTCCGCGTTTTAATTTACCATTTTACTTGTTCACCTATGTTTCAAATTTCCCCTAAACTATTTACCAGTGTACCGAAAATCCATGACAACGTTAAGCATTTTTTTACATGTGCGATAGCTCAATTGAACCATTATATTGCAAGGTTAAATTTAATTTCTCCATTTTACGTTCTGTACTCCATCAAGCATGCATGCAAGCAAGCAAGCATGCATGCAAGCAAGCAAGCTAGCAAGCATGCAAGCAAGCAAGCAAGCAAGCAAGCATGCAACCAAGCACAAGCGTGCATGCATATGTCGTAGCCAACTGGTTAAAATAGCCGTTCAATCAAACAGCTAGCCCTTTGACTGAACATCGCCATTCAATCACACGTCTAGCTTCTTAATTGAATATTTGAGGCGCTCAAAACGTTCAACATTACAGCTGACTCAAAAGCCGCCTTTTAATTGAATTAGTTCAGCTTACCACCGCGACGGCGCTAGGTGTGTTTTGTTTTCAATATGGCGTCAACTTACCTGTGTTTTTGATTGTTTCAAGATATTTTTCGGAAAGAAAGTAGTAAATATATGTACGTTACTAGTGTTGAAGAGCCAGAAATTATGGAGGCACATACGAGTGATAAGAGTGAATTGAAAATTTTAAAAGTTATACGAAGAGAAATCACAGGATTATGAAATGCATCACCAAGGTATTTGAAGTTATTAAAGAACGCCAGGGTGTCCATGACTAACACGGAATGCAGGACTTCTATGTCTTATTTTTTGGATATCAAAATACGATTTAATGACAACTGGCAGTAAAGAATATCTTGTTTTAAAAAGAAAGAGTACTGATGATCCTGTGATACGCATTGTACTCCGAAAAGAGTATTTCACCATGCTAAATACTATTCATAAAGATTATGGACATGGAGGCAGAGACAAGATGGTGTATAATATTAAGAGTCAGTTTTATATAGCAAAAAAAGCTGTTATAATTTTTGTATCGATCTGCCCAACATGCAAGAATAAAGAATATTACGATTATTCATTTGTTTTTCATGTTTAATAATTTGTTCAAACTTTTGGGCACCTCTTAAACCGTCCTTAAACTTAATCCAAGAAAAATCTCCGAAGAAATTACAAAAAGTTTTCCTATTTTTTCGAATCACATGCTAAACTAATGGTCACCCTAGTTAATTTGCCATTTAACCATTTGGCTAAGCGTCGTCAAGCTGTAGTGTTGAACGTTGCAGTCAACAAGTCGGCTAAGCGACGTACAGCCGTTTGATTGAATGGCGATGTTCAGTCAAAGGGCTAGCTGTTTGATTGAACGGCTATTTTAACCACTTGGCTACGACACATACATGTCAAACCTAACAGAAGGGTATGGCGGGCGAGGTGGGCTCGCTTTGCTCGCCCACCACGCCCGCCATACCCTTCTAACCTAACCGACAGATGTCGGGGTGCCCCGAACTCCTAAAACATTATGTGTCGTAATTATAAAAAATAATAATTGTTACTTCGGAATATTAAAAATAACACAAGAAAAAAAATCTAGCGTTTAAAAAAAGACCAAGTGAGATTACGGTATTTAATAAAAAAGATTAATCGTAAAACGGAATAACGTTGTGCGGAAAAAGAATAATTGTGTAAAGTGTTATTGTGGTGATTTAAAAATATGTCAAGTCATACAATGGAAATTGAAAAATGTATGAATCGTTTACGGAATATTGAAATTCGGTTATCAGTTTTTCGAAAATGTGATAGGTTCCTGGTGAACAGACCATAGTCGACCAGGTTTGCTAAGTGCGGGTTGGTCAACTTCACACACAATAATTCGGATCGAAAACACATTGGTTGGTTTGGTACGTGCCGAGGTCGAGTGTTGTAGACCCGCGGACTTCCTTAAGGAAGTCAAAGGCCCTAGCCAACTTACCCATGTTATTATTATATAATTCTCCATCCCAATAAAAATAAAAAATTTGTTCACAAAATGTTTTTTATTTTTTACAAAATTATCTTTTTTCACTTACCTACACAAAATCACGAATTTATATTATTAAACTAAAATAGTTGGAATGAAAAAAATTGACTAGGCTAGTGTCTTGCTAGTGTGAATATTTATTAAGTTTTTTTACTTCTAGGAATTTACAAAATAAAATAATATAAGATGTTGGATTCTCGTTCATTAGTTTATAATTTTTGAGGCGAATTAAAGAAAATTCTTATTTAATAAACATAGGAATAAGCACTAATATAGGTACTTCACTTATTTCGCAAAAATTTTGATAGTTTTGCTTCATTTGTTTCCGTTTCCGTACGTTAGGGTCCCTTCAGTTGTTTAGAAACCATTTTTTTATTAAAAACTTTTTGAATATAAGATCATAAAAGAAAATTATGAAGTAAATTTCGTTCTGACTTTTTGACTATCTGCAAAAAGGTTAAGTCGATCGTCTTTGTTTCAGGCTGAAATTGTAGCTGACTAATAAAATGTTGACCGGGGATGTAAGATACCACCATGCAAAGTTTCATTTAATTCGGTGCAACAGTTATAAGTTAGTAAATTAACCCGTACAAACAGATGAACAAGCAGAAATAATATAAAATGGGAGTTTTAGCCAGCAGAATTGTTGTTACCACCTTCAGCATTTGGTGGTAGTACTCCGAGCTCATGTGGAGATAAGACATACATGGCTCACATCTGAGTCAAGATTTCATAAATTATTTTCAATTTTTCGATACTCGCAAGCGAAACCGCGAGCACTAATTAATGATATTTATATATATTTGAACTGTGCCAGTTGAGACCTTTAATTTGATACCCCACACGGTACAATTAAAAAATTATTATTTTTTAGTTCACGGCTTTATGTCCTGTAGAGGGCGCCACATTAAATTTAATGTGACGCCACATATCCTATAACCAGCGGACAGTTGAGACGCATCAAATGACACCCCATTTGTTTAAATACGACTGCTAGTTTTGGAGATATGAGGGAACAGATGAACATAGTCACATACATACATACATACCGGTCAAAATCATAACCCTCCTTTTTGCTGCGCCGTAGTCGGGTAAAAACCGGAAAAAACCAGGTTAAGGCGGCACCTCGAAAAAGTTAAAATCGCAGTAGAGGCGTGGTTTATCTGCGCGGCAAAGTAAACGGACCACTACTGATGGCAATGCAGGAAAGTAATACTTAGCGCTAAGCGGTGCCGTACATGTGGAACAGAGAAAGGCATGCTGTTTGCGCGCTACAACTAAACAGCGTAAGTGCCAAGTTCTTGTGAGTCCATTTATACAAAAAATACTACATATAATAAAAATGTTGCCAAACTTGATTTTAGTAAAGTTGAATACCATACTTGTGTCTAAGTCTCAACGTCTAATACGTTGCCATTTAACTATAAGAAGTAAAAAAAGATAATAGAAGGTGTAACTTTGACGCGATTTTCTATCGATAAAATTTTCAGAAAACGTGTTTCCAATCAAATGAGTATTTAGATTATATGATCAAGTTATGGTACAAATTACGAGGATCAGCGATTCAAAAAACACTAAAATTTACAAGGTGCCGCCTTACACATTGCGAGCGTAGAGTAAGCGAGACGGGCGCGCCGCTCGCATTCATGCTGTCTCGTTCAGACAAAAGTTATTTGGAAGAGCGAGCGAAATTTTTCGTTCTTTAACCGGTTAATTGAACAGAAACCGAAATCATTTCGCTCTTTGAGCAAGACCAAAAAAAATATGGGTTCCGGTAGAGCGAAACCGAAACGATAACGCTCTCTTTCGCAATGTATTGAGATGCAAAATACCTTGTTTGAAATTTTAACCAGGTTAACAAGCCCTGCTTAGAATTCACGACTTACGAACTTAGACGTCATTTTAGCTTTGCTCTTTAATGAAAATTTGTGTAAATGTTTGTATACAAAAAAAAAAACTTTTTTTTTAATTGTACGTACCACAACCGACAAAAAAAAATTTTTTTTCATGACTTACAATAAAATAATGACGACATAAATGTCTGGGAGTATTTTTGGGAACTGCCGGTTAAAATTATTGTTTGGACCTAAACCTGTGTACCAAACTACTATCCTGTACATCGATTTGCGTTTTTTTAGCGTTAAGCTACGCACAGAACGGACCTGAAAAGTAATTATTATAACCCCAAAATTATTTAAATAAAAATAAGTTCAAAAACTAAAACCCGACTACTGATAATTCGAGCTCTAAAAAGTAAGAAACAAGAAAATATTTTTATCAGGAATTATGCACAAATTATTCAATATTTTATCTTTCATGTAATAAAATTGTTTTACGTAAAGGGAATATTTCAATGTACTTATAACTTATTCGTAGTGATGTTCAGTCAGAGGATAGCCGTGGTCGTATGCCATTTTGCCTTAATTAAACAATAGATTATAATTTAAATTATATTAGCATTCGGTCTTTGGGGCCTTTGTCCAGCAGTGGTCGTCTTTCGGCTGAAATGATGATGATGATGATGAAAGCATTCATACATTTCATGGCTTCCTTGATTAAACAATAGATTCTATTAGAATAGTAGACCATTCATAAATTTCAAATCAAAGTGGCATACGACGACCACACGGCTATCCTCTGACTGAACATCACTACGAATAAGTTATAAGTACATTGAAATATTCCCTTTACGTAAAACAATTTTATTACATGAAAGATAAAATATTGAATAATTTGTGCATAATTCCTGATAAAAATATTTTCTTGTTTCTTACTTTTTAGAGCTCGAATTATCAGTAGTCGGGTTTTAGTTTTTGAACTTATTTTTATGATATCTGTTCAGAACGAAATTTCGCTCCGAGCCAAATTTAAAGAGCGTAATGCAAATACCGGGTCAAAAACCTTTATTTAGCGGTCTTCAAAATACCGGTTTCAAGCCCTGGTTCTAAGGGAGCCTTTAATGAATAAAATAATTTTAAATTTTGAAGTAAACTTAAATTCTATGAAAAAGTATTCATAACATAAAAAATCGTGTTAAAATCATACATTCTTTGCATATCTTTCGGATAAATAGCTCCAATTTCTCTGATAACGCTCTACTTCTATATTGTCTTTTTCTATTTTAAGAAAGAAGAATGGGAAAAATGGTTAACACATTAGTGCTTGATGAAACTTTGGGGTAGAGTCTTCTGCTCCCTCACAAGTCCGGTGAGGTTTGATTCGTCGTACTTTGCGACAAAAGAAGCATAGGTCAATTAAAAAAAAAAAACTTGATGAATGACAGATTTTTTAATTTACTGTGTGTTTCTTTAGTTTAATTTCCATTCCACATCGTTCTTTTTTATAAAATTACATTTGAACAATAATTTTAAGTTGTAGAACGTTACAATCGAAATTGGGAACATTTTACAATATATTCGTATTATGATCTTTAGTAATATTAAATTTACAAAATGTGAATATTATTATTACTAGGAATGTAATAAGTAGATACCAATTTCATAAGAATTTGCAATAACGTTTAAACCTAATTATCTAAACAAAATTCTTGTAAGTAAGTACTATTTCTATAAAAATGACATAGTAGGCCTAGATCTTTAACAAAATTACAAAAAATAATAATTAAGTGTCGAATTGTAATTTTGTATCATTGGTAATCTTGTATTTATAATAACATCCTAAGTTACTTAATTTCATTCAACTATTAAAGAACAGTACTTCAGTTTTTAGTTTGGTTTATATCGACGAACAGCAGGTAAAAATCACACAAATAAATTATGGATTGAAATTCCGAAAATCAATTATGATTAAATTAAATTTTGAATTCAGAATAATTTTATATTCGAATACAGATTATAATACGTACAATATTTTTTAAACTCGGGCAGTTTCCGTTCTGGTTGATCTTAACTTTTACTTTATAATTAGTTTGTGAAATATTTTGCAATTAAAACAATATGGAAGGTATAAATTGTTTTTGTTTATTGTACATGACTGTTCTAGATGACAAAAATACTTGTAGATATGTTATCAACGGTGAAGAAATTTTTATTGTGAGCTGTTTTGTAATTAAAATGCATTAGGTATTCAAATATCTACTCACATAACTGCCTTTGATATAATTGCTTTAAATCACTTACAGCTATTTATGTACAATTAAATTATACTACCTATATAAAAGTAAAACACAAGTAATTTACATTTTCTACAAAATAAAAACGTTTGTCAAGATACAAACAAAACAAAGTAATAAAATTTTGACTAATAAAAAGTTATAATATATTATAAAATTACATAAAAATATAAGTAAGTACTTTATGAAACTGATTGACTGATACTTTTACAATGATTGACATAAATAAACAATATAAAATTACGCCACATTATGCTGTTGAGATTAAATCCAATTAAAAATTGATGTATTGTATTTTGATTAATATTAGGCATAAATACTCATGGAGTATCCACACGGCCCGGATCTTCATAATAAAGAAAGTCATTTTATTTTCCAACTTATTTATCTACCTATTAGCATTTTTGTTTGTATTCATCAAACTAAGCTGACTAAAAAAACTAAGCTTACAAAATAACAAAAAAATATTTTAATTCAGATATTATTGAGATTATCAAAAGAGGTTATTCTATTAATTGTTTTTACAAAAAACTTACTATGAATATTATTGAGACAAAATGTGCACAAAACTAACAGTTCTAAACTACACCTATCTATAATTTGATATAGTTAAAGCCACACACGTCTTTATACACTGTGCTTTTTTAACCGTCTTACAAACGAAGCCCAATGTATATGCCCGTGATATAGAATATATTGGCAATGTTATTTTTTTTTTATCAATAAAATAATAAAACCGTGAAGTAAAATAAAATAATGCAAAATATTTTTGAATCAACCTGTACATTATATTTACAATTTAGTAACAATTTGCGCATGCGTGAGAATCGTAAATAATGGGAAAACAAAAGAAAAATATGAGATAAACACATTTTTCGATCTCTCGATCGATTATTTTATTGAAAAAATCCTAGATTTTTTTTTCTTTAAAAAAAAAAAAACATTGCCAAGATATTCTATATCACGGGCATATACATTGGGCTTCGTTTGTAAGACGGTTAAAAAAGCACGGTGTATTATACACATTCCACTATCCCGGCACTTAGTGAGTCCAAATAGCGTCTTAGGAATCGAAGATATAATGAAATCATGCTTAAAGCTTAAGTAGAGACCTACCAATACCTACAATTTGTATGCAGAAGCGGGTCAATTAAAATTGCTACTTATTTGCATCTAAATAATATGACCATCTTTTTAACCGACTTCAAAAAAGGAGGAGGTTCTCAATTCGACGCGTATGTTTTTTTTTTTTTTTTGTGTGTTTGTTATAAGGTATCACCGCCAATTGTGAACCGATTTTCAAAATTCTTTTTTTAATCGACCAGGTTTGCTTGCAGGGTGGTCCCATAAAAATTTCGCTAAGATCGGATGATTAAATTTGAAGATATGAGGAAATAACTCCTCAATTGACGATGTCGTTATACCCGATCGGTAAATTGTTTTGGCAATATCTCGGCTTCTTATCAGTCGATTTCAATATTTTTTTGTTTTATAGATAGAAATTGTACTCAAATGGTTTCATATAAATTTTGATTATATCTGATGGCGAAGTAGAAGAACAAAACTTCTGTAAACTAGTCATAAATTAAAGATTTGAAAACCCAAGTGAAGACAACAACTTAAGAATTTTTCCGTGGACTAAACGGGCTAGCGTCTACGCTATCGTAGTGGTTTTTTCAGTTGTTCGCCATTCGGAAAACTTAGGTTACAGTCCAATTAAGTATAGCAATGTTTCAGAATTTAAAATTCAAACGTAAGACTGTAAAGGAAACATAGTGAGGAAATCTGCATATAAATTATGTACTAAACAAAACAAATTAAAGTTTTGTGTGAGTAACTTGCCATGGTAAATTTTCACTAAAAAGGGTAAAATAAAAGGATAATTTAAAAAATATATAAAACCGCCTTCAAGGTCCTAACCTACACTAAAAAGTTAAAAATAATATATAAATCTAGCTGAAAGCATAGAAATTTAATATGGCTATTAATATTCCTTATTTACCTAAATTGTAACATCATATAAACATGTGTAGACATTGTTATACACTTCATCTTGGAGTCGGTGCCAGCTAATATAATCACCATCATTTCGACCAAAAGACTTCTACTGCTAGTAGTCATCTATAAAGGGGTCCGTACCTAGTACTCTGACCGCGTCTTTAAATATTTTATATTCAACGATCTGAGCTTTTGAGATCAGTTGTGGTTCCGATCAAATAGGTAGCTAGCCTCAACTGGCACCGACTTCAAGGTAAAGTGTATAACAATGTCTACTACACATGTTTATATGATGTTACAATTTAGGTAAATAAGGAATATTAATAGCCATATTAAATTTCTATACTTTCAGCTAGATTTATATATTATTTTTAACTTTTTAGTGTAGGTTAGGACCTTGAAGGCGGTTTTATATATTTTTTAAATTATCTTTTTATCTTGTCCGAAATTTATAGGCAGGGATAGGTCATCAACATTTTTTAAAATATAGTATCTTCGATGCCCGTGCGCACAAGTCCGGTGAAGCTTGATTTGTCGTACCTTTTCGACACAAGCATAGGTCAATTCAAAAAAAAAAAAAAAAAAAAAAAAAAAAAAAAAAAAAAAAAAAAAAAAAAGCCCGTGCGCCATTTTGTTAGATTGAACTTAGCTGCACGACAACGAATTTTCCGAAAAACTCGAGTAATTGTTTGATATTATAGTAAGTAATAGTAGAAAGGGGTAAATAGGCCAATCATAAAATTTGTAAGTAAGTATTTATGATGATGCAGAAATGTAGTAGAGTGCATGATCAGACTCTCCACACAAGCGCTGCGTTTTTTTGGAACATAACATTTTTGCAAACGCAATTTTATTTTGTTTCACTCGCTTTCCTGCTTATGATTGTATGCGTTACGGCTAGCGCTGGCGTGTCGCGTCGACGCTGCGTTGGCGCAACGACGACGTTGGAAAGACGCCAGTGTGGGGGGTCTATAAGTAGAGTGCGGTATCGCACTGGTAAAAACAGTCCAACTCTTAAAATATATTTTTATGGTAACTTTATATAAAAAATAAACAAATAACTTCCGCGTAGTAGCGCGTATTAGTCATAATAATTTTTGTTTCACCATAAGTGAAAAATGCGAAAAAAAATGGAATGTCGAATTCACAACAAAGTATTATAATATTAACTCTATCGCTACCCTATTAAATAGTCTTCTTTTCTTTCTTATTAGCGTATTTTTAAAATTCTCGATTAGTGCAATGCTACAAAACGAACATGTTTACTCGTTAATAAAAATTCTAGATCGACTTAAACTCCACGTCTTAAAAGCAATGACAAGAAAACCGATTAAATAAGTAGGTATCTGTAATTTTTGTTATTATTGCTCTGGAGTCATCACAATAATTTATTTCAAATAAAAACAAATTATTAAGAAGCTTGGTTTCGAGGAAAGATAACTGTTCTAACCTCTTGAAAATTGACGTTGGTATCGTTATTTTGGTAAATTAGGTAGGTACATAAAATTGGGTCAATCGATTCCATTGTTAAAATTACAAATTAGTAACATTAAAAGTGCCAATGTTTAATAGTGCCATAAGTTATTCACGCAATTATATTAAAAAGCGTGTGTCACTAAGAACTAATTTCATAATTCCTTCCTACTGATTAATCTATACTTTCAAGTATAATAATTTCTCCTACTACCTATAAATTGTCGCCTATAAAGCTTAAATTAAAAGTGAGATTGCTGACCTAATCCTAACGCGTGTGTACAATTTATAAGTCTCCGTGACAAAAAAATTAAAGTCACGGAGACTGTCGTCGTAAGAAACAGAATCTATTTACATCTCCTTAGCAGTTCCGATGACTCTCCACTGAACACCAAGACTGTGCCTTATGGCCACGATATATATTTGGATGTTCCTTTAGTGGTTATGTAAAGAAATTTTAGATTTACCGGTTGTGATCCTTTTTTTCTTAGTCATGTCATTGATTTTTATGTGTTCCAATTCCAACTATAGCAGTGGTAAAATGGAACCAATAATCTGATTATAGAAGGCGTGAACGACACTTAACCACTCCAGGAGCACAATGGATCATGATGAATTTACCCGATTTTCCACCAGAGGCATAGAATACGGAATAGTGGTCTCTATAGAATTTTTACTTAGCGACATAATTTAAATAAATAGTAACTTTAGCTGCGTTATAATAAAGTGCAATTCAGATTTCACGGCACCTAGCTAAAATCATGCAGTAGCTGCTTCTCTTTCTATCGCGTATCGCGCCGATTCGCGCCTCTCTACTAACACCATTAGTTTCTTATTTAACACCGCCCGGGGTGGTGCTGCCAGGGGCACAGTTCAGGTGTTCAGTGTTGCAATCGCCGCTATTCTAATTGCTGCTTCCCAGCTACTTTTTAGGTAAGGCTGACCATGGTTTAGTTTCATTCCAGCTTCGGTAATATTGAACACTATGATACGACATTATTTCACATTTACTGTCGAAATGCTGTGAGAAACCCGCCATACTGTAATTTCCTCCAATAGTATGAGAGTTGAGATACGATAAATTATGTCCTGAAACCACATGCTACCCTGGTATGACTGTTATTGTATTCTGCATTTTAAGATGTGTAACTTTCTAGACCCTAAAATATTACAAACCCTTAAATTAATTAAGTACAGTACATTTATCTGGTGAAATTAATCAGATTTCTTTCAGCCACTAAATTTGAGTTTGATTTCAACGTTCTTATAAAGACTAATGAGTTTAAATAAGATACGGTTGAGATTACGTATAATCTGATGTTACGCCTACCTATTCAATATTATAATCACTATTTTATGTTGTTTTCTTTCAGCCCTACGTCAGGGTCATTTAATTTCTCCTAGTTGGCTATTCAACTTCCGCCTGTTAGCGATTTCATTTTTGCCTAATGACATTTTACCATTCGGATCTACAAGGCCCTTTGATCTTAATTTTTTACACTGACAGCAACAAAGAGTTTGTGGATGTAATAAACTGTAGCGAGTATATTGATAATTTCCGTAGTTATTTCAGTATATGATTCAGTGTGCAATTTGTTGTCTATAGTTTGTTTTCTTCGTTTATCTATATACATTCATAAGGTACCTAGTAATACCTCACTTACCTATAATTTTGTACATTGCAATTCCAGTTGGTTGGAAGAAGTACAAGTTTCTAAGTTTGCTGTCAACAAACTTAAAAATCTTCAATTAATCTTGATCAAGAACTTGATCTCAACACAATTCACAAATGTCTAATTCACCACTATTCTTAAAACACGAATTGTTGACTTAGCTTGTTACTATCACATTTTTCTAAGTACAATGCCGGCCTGCTAGAGTCTAAGCATACGTCTAGTTTAGCATGTCTTATTAGGGAACCTTTCCGCCTCCAGAGTTGAGCATCATCTGAAGGGTCGCAAATGGCCAAAACTGCTGTCACTCGGTCATCAGATGCAAGTGATATGCATAAACTATGATGTCTGATAAGGCCGTTCTCATATGTCCATTCTTGATTCCCACCAGTATTGTGGCAAGGGTACATGCCTGAAAATAGAGAAAACATTTTAAGTCACTAGTTTAAAATAAAAAATCTATTTTTGATGATGAGAGGCCAAGCTTACTAGCTATTGGTCTTATAGGAACTTTATAATCAATGATGGAAGATCTGCTATGGTTTCCTTTTCTGAACTGTAAATTGTTATTTTTTCTTTACCTACTTTTTATCTAGTACCTACCATGAGAATAACACTATCTCCAAGTTTTTACATGAAGCTTTTTTAAAAAAGGGACACAAACGAAATATTCCTATGCGCGTAGTACAGGGTAAATGTACCTATACCAAAATTCCTAACACTGGGAATGTGCAGCAGTGTTCTTGTAACACCTACGGAGGCCATTACACGATCAGTCCAGATCGAGATTCGTTGATTGTTACCAGTGATCTTCATCCAGATTAACTATATAAGTAATGTATTTCATTGACATATTATTTAGATATTTTGAAATCCAGTAAGGCAAACATTTCTCGAACACAGAAAGTACCTTTATCGAGCGCTGTATTGTGTTTAAAGCTGTTTTAGTTGTACAAACGAATAAAAGTCCCCTGATCTCTCAAACTTAAAACCGTCTCTTAAGAGACCATAGCCACTTCCTACGTTCAAGTGATTAGCAGGTAGGTAGTTTACCTAATGTGCCATCAACAAGATGCCCCATAGTGTCGACGCAGCGCGCCCCTTGCCTGATGGCTTCGCCTTGCGCAGTTCTGGTAATTTTTGGGACTTGAAGTTCAGGATACACATGTTCAAGGTACCACTTGAACGGTTTGCAGTGGAGCTTTTCTCGCAGGGCTATGCGCTCTGATATGCTGTAAGGAAAAATTATAGGTAACGTATTGTAGAGTATACTGTTTGCTTTTTCTATTATATTAACGTCATTGGACTTGGGCGCTATTTAATTGCTCTGGCTCTTTTTAATTTTTGTTTCCTGTCAAGTATTCGTTAATATTATTTTTAAACAATTCGATTCGGTTGTTGGAATCTTATTTTGGAATAATATTGAATTTTGTGTTCGTAATTTCTGTTTGTCATCTTTTGTAGAAGTCTTTCGAGGATCTCACTCAACAAATACCGATCTTAAATTTTCTGAATACCTTTAGCAGATATCGAATTAGCCCGACATAGCCAGTATGATGAGTGATTCACTTGAGTTCACCTCAAAATGTATATAACCATGATAATTTAAATGAACCACTTACTCCCCAAAGTCAATCTGCTTGGCCAGTGGCTGGGATCTGTAGTAGAGTTCTTTGTAGTCGTCCATCCAAACTTCAGCTGCTCTCCTGGTGTTCCTTGCAAAAACGGATCCGGACCCTCCCGGGAACGTGTAGGGATGTCGTTTCCTGAACACGTGACCCACACGCGAGCATGGGACGATCTCTAAAGAACCTCCACATTGCCATACCCTGCAATAAAATAGTTGGAATAATTGTGGTTAGAGTAAAATGTTATAAATTATATACTTTATTGCACACATAAAAAAACATCAGTCAGAATTTTAACAACAAAGGCGAGCTTATCTCTACCCAGAGATCTCTTCCAGCCCACCTATACGCTAGTTATATAGACAAGAAAGTTTTAAATAGCAATATCGAATATATATCAAAAATATTAGTTGTGAGTAGAGCTACTTTATCCGTATTCGTACCAGCATGCAGCATAGCTAATCTTATTAGGGAAAGGATTACTACTTTCACTTATTTCTCTTTTTTACATACTTGCTACGACGAGAACAAAATAGATTAGGAGCTAGTCTAAGTCGGTTTCTACTTGTAATGTTGCAATCACCTTGATTTCTCATTATTCTACATTTCGCATTGGAATCCAGTTCTAAATCATTTTACAGCTGTATTCATTTTGGGAACTGGACTTTACCTGAAAGAGATCTCCAGATTCTCTCCTCCCCAAACGTCCATCCTCATGTCGTACTTCCCGAGTTTGTTGAAGTACTTTCTGTCCATGCTGAACAGACCACCAGCGATCATCGGTGTTCGGATCACCTGCGTAGGATCACTGAGGCGGGCGCTTCGTTCGGCGTGAGACAGGTACTCCCACTGAAAATAAAAACTTTGTTACCTAAGAAATTAAAGATACTTCATGGTTTGGGAAGACACGAATGTAAGCTAAAACGCAAGAAGACTGTCATGTAAGCTTAAACGCAAGAAGACTGTCTAGAAGATAATTTTTCTTTTAAAAACTGCGCTTTTATTTAAAATAGAACAGTGCAGTCGATATTCGCTAAACATTTTAACCAGAGAGATTGGAGCCGCGCTTCGCTTTTGATTTTAACCAAGACAATCTGTTTCGTTGCATTGGTCCTAATTTGACTCTGAAGTTCTCTGGGAAAAACCATCTGCACAGTAGTACACGTCTTTATACTCAGGGCATACTCAGAGTGGGAATATTGACGTCACGTATAGTAGCCCGCACATGCGGCTGGACATGTGGACACTGAGAGCGCCCGTTTTCCGTAGGGGTAGAGGTGAATTTCGTAGCGCGAATGTCGATTAGCCTTTGCTGGCTCCTGCACATATTATCTGTATGAAGGAGTTCGAGTATGAATCGAAAATTATTACTAGTAGTTACGTATCTTTTTAACAAGTTCATTTTAAATAATGGATTTTATTCATGTAATTCTATCTGTGACATCAAATTAATTTTCCCAAAACCCACATTATTAGTTTTTGAGTAAGCAAGCAAATTATCTTGTTATATGAAAATTTCATTCTTTTTTATTAATTCTGCATGCTAAACTGTTGGTAACAATTGTTGGTTTAGCAACCAAAGAAACATTTATAACAAATAATCATGGCGATCAAACTAATGGACAGCTGTCCGTATTTATAAGGCACGGAACATGCCCGCTAACCTGTTTGATGTTGAGACATGTTTGCCTTGAAAATAAGTAAAGAACTCGATCTGCAAGACAGTACTCGGACTGGTACAAGGTAATTTCAGTAATACAAGTTCTACTTACCGTGACTTTGGAGAAAGTCAACGTGGGTGGAACAGAACAGCTGATCTTTTGATTATAGATGACAAAAAGTAGATACCATGTAAGATTTCAATATCCTCAACATAAGCCAAAAATGTTTATTAAATAGAAGGATTTCAAGAAAGACAGGACCTCTCTTATTGTCAAGTTGAGTGCTGTTAAGTTAAAACCATGTTGAAATTCATTAAATTAGCAAAGCACGCGTATTCAAAAGATGCGACTTAGAGTTTTTTTCGGCTAATTATTCCACCAAAGACCACACACACTATGTCGCTTTGCTTAAATTCTCCAGTAAATATAAATTACTTTAGCTAGGTGATGTAGGAGATCACAAAGTTAAAATAAACATTTTGATTAAATATTGACGATACAGATATAAAATATCAAGTAAAGCTTTGGTTGCTCTTCTACATAAAAATCTGTCTATCGCCTTTTAGTAACATGAAAGGACTTTGTAGGTATATTTGAAAGGTAGAAGGGAATTTCACCTTAAAGACCAGGTTCCAGTTGAACCCTCCTCTAAGATCGGCCGAAGCCCCGATGTACTGGAATGTGTCCATACTGATGACGTCAATCACAGGACAGACCACTCGCGTTGGATTCTGAAAAAAAAGGAATGAAATGCATTAGTGAATAGAATATAGAGATGAGTAAGGAAGATTTTTTTCTTAGAAGAGTACGTCTTATTTAAAGACTAGCAACGTCCCTTACGTTGAACTCCCTTCATGGAAACTGTAGCAGAGAATTATATGTATAATTTTGTCTAAAGCATCACTTTTATTGTTTTAATAACTTTCCGACATGTTTTGAGATAGCAAATGCAGGATTTATTGTAGCGCAAATGAAATATTAATTTGCTACGCACTAATTTAACAGGGTGCATGTAATATTAAGGCTTTACATGTCGTGTACATTAAAAAAATGATTATAATTATGATTAATACTACGTTATAATGATTGAAATTTAATAAAATTTAAAATTTGAAAAAAAATTACTGAAATTTAATCGAGGTAAATAATTGCTACACAAAAATGTTGCAGATAGAAAGACAAAATGATCGCTTCAATTGCAATTTGAACGTATCTTTATGACTGATGTATGAAATTAAACCCTTCATCTTAGATTAAGTGAGCGGCCCTGACCAACATTTACAGAGTAATTTTACAAGATGAGTGAGTTGATAGGTATAATCAATTTCATTATAGATAGTACAATAATTAACTTGTGTAATACTTACATTCAAATTAAATCAGTACTGCTACTGATTAGTAAATGATTTTAAAAATGTTTTCGATTCGGTGCGATTTAGTATTTTAATCATCATGACTGGCCCAAAATATAAAGTAACTAACATGTCAGTATTAAATAAATAAAAAAATAAACATTACTACTATGTCGCCAGTAAACATGGTCTGGATGTCATTTGGTTTGTAATGTCAAAAAACAATGCGAGCAGGGCCACAGGCAGACAACGAGTCGAGTTACCTACTTATAAAATAGCTATCACTTTTAGTTTCAGACGCTGTATACAAAGTACCTAACTATAGTTCATTTCATATAACATTGTAAAAAAGAAGCATTGACAGTGAACATTTTTGCAATAGTTCAAAATTTTGAGTAGGTACTCATAGAGGTTTATTAACATTTTGAACTCTCGCGATTTTCACACAATTGAATCCGTATGTAGCACCATAGCCCAAGAGTGAACCGATTTGGATTGGATGCGATTTTTTCGTTGAAAGTGGGCTTTCCAGTGGCGGTTCTTAGACACCCAGATAAGTGCGTGCACTGGGGGTATTTTTTTATATTAAGTACTAGCTGTCTGCCCGCGGCTACGCCCGCATTGTGTTCCGACTTTTCCGTAGTAATTTTGAACTATCCCACGGGAACTCTTTAATTTTCGCGATTTAAAGTATTCAAGACGACGCATATGACCAGGGATGTAAAGAACCACCATGTAAAATTTCATTTGAATCGGGTTTCGGAGATTAGCCCTTACAAACAGACAAAGAGACAGAGCAACAAAAAAAAATCTGGATATGTTCTATTTCACTTCTTACATCTTCCTGACTCGAATTTCATCTTTTTTATTCTATGTACAGACATTTGATCTCTACAATTTAATTATATAGAGATAGCTGTCTGGCCGCGGCTACGCCCGCGTTGTTTTTCGACTTCCAAGGAGTAATGTTAAACTATTATTACACGGGAACTCTTTAATTTTCTGCGTTTAAAAGTATCCAAGATGTTTGACCGGGGATATAAGGTACCACCATGCAAAATTGTATTTAAATAGGTCTTACAGTTTCGTAGGTAAGCCCGTACAATGTGCTGAGCCGTATGAGTTACCGTAGTTTTTATTTTCTGGGATTAAAAGTATTTAAGATGTTGACTGGGAATATAAGGTACCGCCATGCGAAATTTCATTCAAATCGGTCCAACAGTTTCGGAGATTAGCCCGTACACACAGGCAAAAAAAACTGGATTAGTTCTATCTATATTTACTATCACTTTATACATCCCTCTGACTCGGTTTCTAGCATTTTTTCTCTATCTAGAGATTTTCAACCTCTGCGGTTTTATTTTACAATAATAGTTAATTAGATAATTTAATGCGTAACTATAATAAAATTTCTTTTGAATGTTGTCAGGTGCGTTGTTTGATTTTTGTTGATTTACATTGGATTTGATGCAGGTTGGGGGGCGGCTTTGTTAATAACTCATATATTTTATGTCCCCACCGAGGGGCTCGAGTTTACCCTGATATAAGGGTGAATAGGCCTTAGGCGATCACGCTGGCTTAGTGCGGGTTAGTCAACCTCACACACAACCTATGAATTACTTCGCAGGTGTGTGCAGGTTTCCTCGTGATGTTTCCTTCACCGTAAGAGCGTTGGATAAATGGTACGTATGAATTCGAAAATTAAAAACTCATTGGTGCGTGCCGAGGTTTGAACCAGTGAACTTCTCCATGAAAGTCAACGGGCCTAGCCACTTGGCCAACGACGCTCTCGGGTGACGGCTTAGCAATCACTGAAAGGACACACTCGGTCAACGGTCTTGAGCACTTTCCCAAAAGTCTCTCGGAAAATAATACATAAATCGAAATTCCCGTAAAAAATTACATTTCAGTCGAACAGCTTGTATGGAAAACTATATTTATCGTTTCTGAGAAAATTTTTGACCAGGGCGCCTAAAAGCGCGGTTATTGACAAATTGTATCGCGCACCACTTTCGCAATAGGGCGACTTGCAGATGATTGCCGATATTAATTAATTAATAGCGTAAAATATCCGATTGTAAAAGAAAAAGCTGTAGTTATATTATTTAAAAACAAATATAATGATATGGTGTTTCAACTGTCATTTGAAAGTTAAGAGAACCTTTATCAAAATCATTTTACGTAAAATGCGAATCGCCTCGCATTGTTCATATAATCTAGTTAATGAAACTTTTCCCAGTTCACTTTTTAAAATGGCGCTTTAATGCCCCAGACCTTTCCTTTGATCTTTTCCTAAATTTTAATTTACCCGCTGTGTAATATATACATATATAATTTATAATTAACATTTTCAACCAACACGATCATCAAAAAAAGGATCGAAGAACTAATTTTGTAGTTTAGAATGTTAGTGAAGAAGCCTCGTAAAACGCCATCTATTGATTTTTTTGAGAATTAAATTCTGCAGCCAACGTGTTTATTGAAGTAATATTACTGAATTTGTTACTTTTAAAATCCCAAAAAAAATGTTTCTCTATTTTTTATACCTAAAAACCCCCATATAGCAAATTTCATTGAAATAGGATACGTCGTGTTTGAGAAATTAGAAACTTTTACTTATTGAACCATTTTCCCGTAGGAATGAGATATTTTCCCGCGGTAAAAACTATCTAAGATGTTGACCAGGGATATAAGGTACCACCATGCAAAATTTCATTCTAATCGGTCCAACAGTTTCGGAGATTAGCCTGTACAAACAGACAAACAGACAAACAGACAAACAGAGAAACAAAAAAATCTAAAAAAATCTGGATAAGTTCTATATCACTTCTTACATCCCCCTGACTCGGTTTTTAGCATTTTTTTTCTATGTACAGATTTTCGACCTCTACTGTTTTATTATATAGATAATTGTAATAAAAATAAAAGAACACATAAGTAGGTACAGAAAAAGTTTGTGACCACTATCTTCTTGGGTCTTTTCAGCGCACACTTTGCGTGAATATTAAAAATACGTACTACGCGAAATGTGACCTTTAAATACCTTTTTTACTTCTTTCCAATCCTATATGGAATGGAGTATAGCTCACTTGAGGTCGGATTTTTCGCAAATATTCTTCTCTAAAAGTAACCATTAACTTTAGTCAGCCTCTAACATTTGAACTTTAGTGCTTTATGCTCATTCAATAGGTTTATGATATTCAGTAATTATACTGAACAAAATTTACGCAAACTTCTATTTGTTGGTGGATTTAAAAGAAAATGTTTAGCAAGTATCATATTTTACTAAAAGTAACCGTTAATTAATCCTGTCGAGTAAACTAATTAAAACTTACTCTCAATTTTACTTGGATAGAATTTTCAAGGTTTGTTTTACAATGACTTAATCTAACATGACCTGAACACTCTCAAGAATATTCTAGGCTTCTTTCATTGCCAGTTATAAAGCTCAAGGCCGCTTCTCTGAATGTCACGACGAACCGGATGTTATGAAGTAACTGCACACTTAACCAAATTAATCTGACCTCTGACTTGCAATTGTCAGTTCATCTCAACTCAAGGGTGAATAAAAGTGAAAGGATGATCATCTTACGTCACGGATCTGTTTAGGTTTGCCGATTAGATGACAATGATATTGAATAATATTGGTAATTGTCTAAGTTCAATAATGGAAGTGGTATGAAAATATTTGATGAAGAGCGAATAGGACAATACGATTTGGTTTTGACAGTTCTGTATTGAAGTTGTTGAGTTAAACCAAATAATAGAGCTGTCAGCTAGTACTATTGTTATAAATATATCAAGGATGTTATGAGTACTATCGTCAGTACCTACTTATAATAACATCCTTGAAATATTATATTCTGCGAAAGATGCGATATGTAGAGGAGAACTGATGTACAGTATAATACGGAAGCATTTTTAGCCAAGCTGAAACTTATACAATATTATGTTCTGAGGAAACCTACCTATTATGTGTGAGTAATAGGTAGCGTTTCTTTGAACTTATTTCTTCATGATTATGAAACATGATAGGGGTGAAGGGACAGTCCAGGCAGTGGCGGTATATTGAGTGATGATAGAATTGCGTCATCTTCCGCTCACTTGCTTAAGTAACATGGTGCAAGTATTGAGCGACGTTGAAGCAGAGTCGCACCTTTTCCGGAGGTAAAAAAAATCTGGGATATCAAAACATGAGGTTTACACATGTCTTTTGAAAGCAAGGCATGCGATGGTGACCGAGCAAGAGAGTTGCAAACCAGATTTTCGATGGTATCAACCTTTCATTGTCTCAACTGGGATTACACCAATATAGCAATATGTTAATTTCCAGACATTTACCTACTTCTTTCACCTCTTCCCATTCTTATTCTCATCGCACACACCCGTTAGTTTACGATATTGCAGGCTTCTTTCGGTAGGTATTCGCCTTGGCCTTTTTTTCCAACATTACAGATCCTAAATTTCCAAAACGCGGCACTCCGTGCTTTTTTTTTGGAGGGATTATTAAGCTAAAGGCTGTGTAATACAATCAGTTCAGCTGTTTTGGTAAGGATTTCTTGTTCTTCATCTTCTTTCCTTTAAATATATCTTGTCTTTAACATTTTGTTGGCCCAATATTTTGTCAGCCACACTGTTTTATTGAGTTTGATGATGGCTTTCAAACAATAGAAAGCGATGTTGCAATAATTTTCGCTTGCGGGGAGTCGGTAGGTATTGTAGTTGGTTAGATTGTTTGTTGCGCTAAACGCCCTAGATTAATCCTGACTATGACGCAACTTTCAAATTATTGTATCCGTTTATTAGACGCCCATACGAGAATAATAACGGTATATGATAGAGGAAAATAATGAGAGGATGAGATAAGTACTTTTGTTTTTTTTATTTTAAATCGAAGCATAATTAAATAAATGTTTCTTGGCTTGTGGATTCAGTTCCTTTCTGAGATCAACATAATTTTTAAAATACAATCTGCAAAAATTAATAGAATAGAATAGAATATACCTACTTTATTGCACACCAGTAATAATAAGAAATTCAGTATACAACAGTAAAAGTGTACAAATAGGCGGCCTTATTGCTAAGGTAGCAATTTCTACCAGGAAACCAATACAGGTCATTAAGTAGAGAAATATACAGTACCTATAAATGTATAATTTAAAATTTACCTATAGAATGGACAACAAATGTTGTGTTAAGTTGAGAATAATGTCTTGTATCTATCTGTAGCACAAAACCCATCTGAAAAGATTAAGTATACTCTGCCATCTTATAACATCAACCACAATGCAATCATGAGTGCATTGAGCGAAGTGCAAATTGTGGTAACTTTGCATGTAATGCAGTGATTTCAAAGGAACAGCTTTATAACTCAGAATGTCAGAATCCACTTTAGAGTACAAATGTTGAATACGAGAATGCTTAACTATCAGTACATTTGCTTAATGACCTGTAAGTTGTAAATTGAGGGTAAGGTAAGGTGGGGTAATATTAATAGTAAGCTGTTTTGTATACAAAAAGTTCAGAATTCAGAATAATAGGAGTACATTTTTAATAGCAACAGGTAGTTTTGATAATAAGTCGCCGCCACCATGTCTCTTATCTATAGTATGGGTAGTACCAAGGATGGTATTTATAATTAGTAAGTTCTACGGTCGTACTTATAATATCATTGGGTAGTAGGTACTTTTATTATGCTTTTGTGTCTGTGGGCTAATGCTCTAATTCTATTTTGGTTCAATAGGTTTTTGCTTCTCATGAAAATATTGCGGGTTGACCATAGATTAAAAATATTTAAATTCACTTGTCTTCTATCAATTGTTTAACAGAACAAAGAAAATAATCAATTTAATTTAAGATTTCCGCTGTGTACTTCTGTGACCATACCAAAGATGGCCATCATTACAATATCAATCACTATTAACCATCGCCAAACTTTGTCTGACATCAATCTCAATAATACGTCAGATCTCCCGCCATTTTCCTGACGTTACGCTAACTTCAGATTCCGACTAATGACCTCATAAACTGATTGATCGATCGCAACGTCATTATCTCGAAATCATTATCGGCAAGGCGACCGGCATTCTGTCAAACGTGCAGTAATCTTGCCATTCACCGCAGCGCGTGCAATGCTTGTAATGTTACATGCTTAATTTGTAAATCTGACCGCAATAAAACCAATTTCAAATAAAAATTTATGTTTTAAAGTTGGAACATATTCTTTGAAACTCTTGCAATAAAATGAAAGTGTTTTCTGTAGTTGCGTGAATGATAATTTACACCCTAAAAACTAAAGAGTGATAAAATGTTTAGTCACAAATATATATTTTTTCTTTCTTTAGTCTTAAATAGGCAGTTTTAGTAACATATCGTGCAGCCAGTAAAAAACATAAAACCTATAAATCCTCATTTTTTGTTTCGCGCAGTCTCGGGTCAAAAGAATAAGTGCTAGAAAATAGTGAAATATTTTAAAGTAGGAAGTATAACTATATTTAGACTCATACGTTTAATGAATTGACAGTTATTGTTTTTATTAAACCGATTGTAATGAATCAAATATTTTACAAGCAAATATTACTTGATTGATACTGACCTTGTTGGCCCACTGGGCAAAGGATCAATGACATACGAGTACTCACAGAGCCATTCAAATCTAAGTGTAGTTTAAAATGCCAGTGGCCATTGGTAGCAGCAACGGCTTCATTGTTAAGCTCAAATTAGCATAGTGGAAGGGTAAGGTGTAGAATGAGATTAGACATTTGTGGCAAACAGCCGAGTGAAAGAGATGACAATTACTCTATATTAACTTTTTTGGTAAAGTAAGTCTTAGTATTCTATGTGAGCTTTATCTTATATATAAAATTCTCGTGTCACAGTGTTCGATTCCATACTCCTCCGAAACGGCTAGACCGATTCTCATGAAATTTTGTGAGCGTATTCAGTAGGTCTGAGAATCGGCCAACATCTATTTTTCATTCCCAAAAAAAAAAAAAAACAAAAAACAACGCGGGCGTAGCCGTGGGCGGACAGCTAGTTCTATATATAAAACTAGCTTCCCGTTGCGGCTCCGCCCGCGCTAATAGTTTTTCCCGTGGGAATGAGGTATTTTCCCGTGGTAAAAGTTAGCCTATAATTCTCCCGCAAGGTCTATTCTATCTTTGTGCCAACTCCGTCCGCTTTAACATTTTTTCCCATGGGAATGAGAAATTTTCCCGCAATAAATCGTAGCCTATGTGTTTTCCCAAGGTCTATTCTATCTTTTTTCCAAGTTTCGCCAAAATCGGTTCAGTAGTTTAGGAGCCCATTCAATTATTAGGAAAATTTTAGGTATTTTTTTTACACCTTGGTTTACATTATTGAAGTTTTAGTAAGGATCCCCAATTAAAAATATATATAACAAATGTTACTCATTTAGCTTTTTAATGGTGAAAGAATGTTTGAAATCGGCACAGTAGTTTTTGAGTTTATTCATTACAAACATACATACATACACACACACACACAAAAATAAAAAACTTTTCTCTTATAATATTAGTATAGAAGTATAGAATATATAATAAAGGCTTTATATAAAATAATATCGAAAAATGAAACTAATCTAAAAAGTGTAGGCGAAATAAAGCCATAAGATAAACCTCGTCACGATCAAGAACGTTTAATCGAATCACGATCGTATCCTTGACATTACGACTCGGAGCACGTTCGGCCGAACGATCGTCGCACGAATTGTCGAAATGCCAGGAGATCTCCCTGTTTATGTCGCAAGTTTAATTTGAATTCAGAGCATAACCGGTGAAATGTGTTTTCGAAAATACGTGGGAAGCGAAAGTTTCGAACGGACATTGTTTTAGTAAATATAAGAAAGGGAATTATATTTCGCATTTCCGTATGCATTTAGGTACGTACACAGCCTACTGCAGTGTTAGATGTGGCTGTTTGAATTCCTAGTGCAACGAGTATGCAGTCAAACGTTCCAGGTGCATTGAAATTATGATTTTAACATAGAACGCCAGCAATCCATCTATGCCTCAGAATGCGAAACGCGCTACATAAACGGAGAGGTGAGAATAACGCGCTTTGCATTACAATAGATGATGTTAGAAAGCATCCCCAAACGCGTAGACTTGTTCATGTAAAATTAGTTAGAACTTTGCTGGCTGATTTAAGAATAACTCTTACTAAATTGTATCACAAAATACATTATTCATACAGTATTTATTCACGTGTAATTCATGTACCTACGTATGTCTTCCTTATTTCAATGGATGGATGTACCATCATCGTTAGCATAATATTGACTCATAATATCAGGTGCTGTACACATTTCTCAACGACCGTCTAATAAACTAAGCAAAGCCGGGTCGCGGTACATTATATAAGAAATGTGTAATTTGTGAACTACCGCAAAAATTATTCTACTTAGATTACTTTGATTCAAAGTACCTAGGTATATTGGCGCTGATTATCTTTATTTCGCTCTAATCCTAACTTAAATTTATTCGTCCTTTTCAGAATTTTAAGTACCTACAGAAAGATTGTCTTGTTAGTTTTAGAGACGTCAAACAGATTTAAAGCGTCGATCGCATAAGCTTAGGGTTCATGCAAAAAGGTTCAACTTAAAACTACGCCTAATTGGACATCTGCGCCCTTATCTAAATATCTTATCATTCAAAATTAGTTTTAGTCATTAGGTACTCGTCTTTAATCTCCTCCGTCATATACAACCATCGAGACCAAAAGCACAGGAATATAATAATAGTACTATCCGTACCAAAAGTGAAGAAATTGCAAGCGATCGCAATGCATCAAAGCTTACCTAACCGATGCGAGATAGAGATTTACAAGATAGCCCATTTTAAGCGAAATTGGTATTGCAAATTTATTGTGTAGTGTGCACTCCAATGTACAAAATCAAGATTAAGTAACAGATGCAATTCGTATAGCATTTATTAGAAGAACGTATTCCGAGACGAAACGAGGTCAACTAGCTTGCTCGTTACTGTTAATAGATGTTAAATATAGGCACTTTATGCCATTTAGGTCTTCAGTTAAAATGCGTATACGCAACATAGTTGCAAGAGATACCGTGTTAAATTTGTGGTAACTTAGAATGACTAATTAACGAAGGCTAAACGGCTACGAAGCAACTGAACCAATGTTAAAGATAGAAAAAACCTTAGGCTACTGTGGGTAAACTCCTCATTCCCGCCACGGGATAAACTGTTAACGCGGGCGGAGCCACGGGGTGAAAAGATAGTATATTATAATTTTAGGTAGTCTTTTTTTTACATATTACCTTTTATACACTACATGTGTCAGACACAAGGCAAAAGATATCGAATAGATTATCGATTTTGGTATTTTAATATTTGCATGTCAAAAAGCATGTCAAGTAAATGACGAAATGTGTATTTCTATTATATTTGCCTTTGTACCATCTGTATTTGTACCATATTTCTTTGGCAAATACCTAAATAATTATCATTATCATTAACAAACACAAGAGTTAATTACACGTATGCAAGCTTGGTAGGGTTTTGATTTCTCGCACCTGCTTTAAAAGGATACACAAACCTTCTGTGAAATAAATGAATGAACGAAGACTTACTTCCTTAATCCTCTGGAGCAGTGGTTCCAGCCAGTGAACGTTGCATTCCACGTGAGAGTCTAAGAACGTGAGGACTGGTGCGGTGGCTGCGTCGGCTCCCTTCACCCTGGACCTCATCAGACCTTCACGCTTGTTATTCCTGATCACTTTCACTTTCCGGATGGCACGGAGGGCTGCGCCGTCTTCCGCTGTAGCAGAATTTGGTATTTTAATGAATTATTGATTTTGATCTAAATTTCAGGGTAAATTAGGTACCTACATACGTCATGCGCTATGCGATACAAATATTCTTTATTAGGTGAGATTGATCCTACTAATATTATAAACGCGAAAGTTTGTAAGTATGGATGTATGTTTGTTACTCTTTCACGCATAAATTCCTGAATGGATTTTAATGAAAACTTACAATAACATAGCTTATACATCAGAATAATACATAGGCTACTTTTACAGCGGGAAAATACCTCATTCCCACGGGATCTGTTAGCGCGGGCGGAGCCGTGGGGTGGAAAGCTAGTGATAGTATATGACTGAACATGCAGCATTTAAGCGTGTTTAAGGATTTCTTTTATTTGTGTTAACGTGAGTTTGCTAAATATTTTTCGGTATAGCGTGATTTCGGATTTCATCAAATTTCCTCTTCAGTGATTTGGCTATTTTAATATTAGGACCCAGTATCGCACTCTACATCCAGTTTAACCATACTATTTGGTATTCTGTGGTTTAGCTTAAAAATTGTCTTGTCTTGGCTTAAAACTGTCGGCATCGTCTCAAATAAAGACTGAGACATACTCCAGCTCATATACGTCCCCACCCACAATAAGCATTTTCCCGTGCGGAGCCGCCGGGGAGGGTCGCTAGTTGTGGTATCATTCTTAATATAGGTATGTAATAGAAATCTCCTTCCTAGTTCTAGTTTAAATGTGACAATACTCTCCCATTGATTGTGGTTGTGGTAAGTACTCGTATTTGCCAACATACGGCTAATTAATGTTTACTTGTCTTGATTCAAAGAAATCAGCTGTGAACAAGCCATTGTTATTTTTAACACAATGTAAAAAAACTAGTTTTACAGTAATTGTGGAAAATGCAAGAAAATGAATGATGGATGTGTAGGTACGGTAAAAATAATGTAACGTTTTAGAATTAAAAACTATAATAAATAATTGTTGTTGATTTTTTATTAAAAATAAGCCTCTTTTTTGTACTGCGCATGGGTACGAGCAATTCTAATAAAAAAAAACAATGTAAAAGATAAGAACGAAGATAATTTTATCATAGTAGGATCTTTTTTCTCGCAGTAAAATACATTACACTTGCGCCCCCTCTAAATAAGTATTAGTGATTTTACGTCACAAATTTATTGCACATTGAACAAAAGCCGCTGTTCTGAGATTCTTAAATTTAAATAAGTCATTATCAATTAGTTAGGCCATTACTATGATAATTTACTGCCAAAATAGATATCTGATGGACATTCGTATAAATTCAACCAATCGTTTTAGTGTTCACTTGACATTGAACTCTACCAAAAAAAGATTGATTTGTTTAGCGATCGTCCTAACAACATAAGTCGAGTTATATCACTCTTCACTGGAGAAGACTCTGTCACTTTACTTACGATAATACAATTTTTAGATAATATATATATTTTTAATTTAAGTTTATTTTTACTTACGATTGTCACTGAAGTCGTCGACAAGGATGATTTCTTTGACGAGATGTTCAGGACTCCTATTTAGGACACTGTAACGAAAATAAATAGGTATATTTATTCATACATATTATATTGATTCGCGCAAAGTTTCTTAATTTCTGCCTTCATTAGTGCTCTAGCTCCTCACCGCATAAGATTTACCTACATGGACGCACAATGCAGTGAAAGATAATGTTGCCGAGTAGGGATATTTATATTATTTTCTTCCCTAAACTTGGCAGGACATTGTTGATTTTTCAGGTGATAATACATTAAATAAATAAATAAATTTGAGAATAAAAAGCAAATAGGGCTGAAAACAGAAGGTTAGATTTAAATAATGTGATTCGTCCAAGCTATGGTCTGAGAAAACAAGGTCTAACCGTCAGACCACGTGACTGACACAAGCCTAAGTAATTTTGCGCTGTTCATCCTTGTCTATTACACGCATTCGACAAGGATGAATAGGCAAAATGACGTAGAAATTACGTAGGCTCGTGTCAGTCACATGGTCTAATGGTTAGACCTTGTTTTCTTAGACCATGGTCAAAGCTAAGTTATTGTAAAGCATAGTCCTTGTATCGAACTGTAGATATATTTTTAGTGATACTCTTACTGCTTTTTTGAATAAGTAAATAAAAAAATGATAGTCTAAATTTTGTATCATAGCAACTACTCGTAAATACTCGTGATCTCACGGCTCACCTGACAATGGTCCTGAGGAGAGTGGACCTTGCTTCGTTGTGGAATGTAATGATGATGCTGGTTTGCGGCAAATCTATTTCATATTTTTTTAACCGGCACCTATAATTACAAAAAGTTTTATAAAAATGTATCTAAATAACATTTTTGATTTATATTAAATAAATAAATATGTGGGGACATCTCGCACACAGCCATGAGCCCATCTGATACCAAACTATATGTGTCAGACTATGGGTGTCAGACAGCTGATATGCATACAAATATAAATACTAGCTGTTCGCCCCGCGGCTCCGCCCGCTCTCAAGGGTATGAAAAGTAGATGTTGGCCGATTCTCAGACCTACTGAATACGCTCACAAAATTTCATGAGAATCGGTCTAGCCGTTTCATAAAATAAATATTATATAAAAAAATGTGTAAAATAATAGACTAATTTACGCATAGTATTTTTTTCAATATGTACTTATTTTATTGGAAAAAAATACTGTAAATGACAACTCGTACCGCCACAATGGCCTAAAAATAGTTTTTAGAAACATTCATAATACGGTGTTAAGATCAATTGCCCATTTCAAGTTCACAAGGTTCGTTGGCGCTTTGGTGGCCTTCCTTACTACCTACTGTAAACTTTTGTTATAGAAATTAAAATTAGGCCGCTCTGGCTCTCATCTCTCAAAATGAATCTCGAAATATCACACGAAACATTATATTTAGCTAGCTTTCCGCCCCGCGGCTCCGCCCGCGCCGCGGTAACAGTTTTTCCCGTGGGAATGAGGTATTTTCCCGCGGTAAAAAGTAGCCTATGTCACTCTCCATCCTTTCAACTAACTTTATGCCGAAAATTAAGTCAATTAGCTAGTAAGGGCGTGAAGGAAGGACAAACAAACAGACTTTCGCATTTATAATATTAGTACGGATATGGAAGCATGTTAAAATTATGATTACAGGTCACAAAACCACTTACATAGCGTTCCTCGTATCGGGCACGGGTCTGTTACTAGGCAGTGCGTCTGACGCGGCCTGGTTGAACCTGTTCCTTATATAGGGGTCGCTATCTTTGGCGCCCCCCGATACATAGCCGCTCTCGTCAAAGTACGTCCTCGCAGTGGCGCTCCCAAAGTCCTCTGGGGACGCTGGGCTGGTCTCTGGCTCTTCAACATCAGAGTGCTGTTTTATCAGACGTAAAGCTATGTTTTCTTCCTGTAACAAAGGAAAAAAAACTTTTAATCATTGAAGTATTTGTGCATCATAATTTCAGCCTGTAAAAGCCCACTTTTGGACAAAGATCTTTACAAACGATCGCTCCTGCGCTGTCCGCATTTCCAGCGATTGATATGAATATTTGAAATTTGTTTAAAATATGGGACGTATTTAGAAGTGTATAATTTATAAAAGAATCAGTGGCGGATGTTGCTGTGCACCAGTTTGATCCCTGCTACGTACTATGAGTGAACTTAAGTATACATAAAAACAAGACGCTTGCTAGAAGTTTGAAACGAAATAAATGGCTTCCTTAAGTCCTGAGGATCAACAATAAAACTTTATTTCAAAAACAATGCTGAACCCAAAATGCGTTACAGTAGTAAAGTGTAAACACATTGGAAAAAATAAATTTTTATATTTTTTACGAAATTTGGAAATCATCTACCTACTTACCTCTCTAACAGCTCATATAGGGTCAGGTGGTATACAGTGGCTCACTTTTTTTCCGAGGCCTGTAACTCTGCTTTAAAACATATTGTGGAAGTTTTAATTTGACAACTATATTGCTTGGTTATTCTAGTTTCATGCTGCTAAGTCACTTTTCTCATATTACTTATGGAAAAATAGATAAATGACATTTTCTAAAAACTTAGAAATGATCCATTGTGTACCTAGGGGTTGACACAGTGGCTCAGTACCGCATGTACAATGGATCGGGGTAGTACAGAGTGGTTACTAAGAATATATACTGACTTTTTGTCGAAAATTCATTTTAAATAGACTGTTTTTAAAGTTAGAATGTTTGTATTTATTATTTTTTATAACTTAAGAGATATCTAGCAGTATCGTTTTATGTAAATTTAATAACTAGGAAAATTATTTAAGAAATTATAATCAGAACATTATTTATAGGTAATCGATGGGTAAAACCTACGTATTATTGGTATTTTTGTCTCCATTGTTAGTTTAAAATATTGGTGATATTAAATAAAATAATACTAAACATAGTAGCTAGAATTCAAGAACTCACACGGTGCACGAAAGGAGCCTCCCCGAGCGGCGCATTAACTCATCCTATGCGCCCGGCGCACCCCGGGCAACAGGCTGCGTGACAGACAGTAACGGTAACGCAGCCTGGCTGATCCTTTCACCACGATTCGATGGCGAAACATAAAAATATGTCAAAGGCTCTCTTTAGAGCCAAGAAAAAGCCTTTCTCAAGGCTAACATCATCTCTCGAGGCTAACATACATACAGAACCAGCTCTGATTGTCCTTTCTATTAACATAGAGGGATTTTCCAACAACAAATCAGCAATGCTGTCTGAACTTTGCCTCAAAGAAAAAGTTGATATCTTATGCGTCCAAGAGACTCACCGAGGCGCTAATCATGCTAGACCCTTTATACCCGGGTTCATCTTAGTAGCAGAAATTCCCCATCCAAAATATGGCAGTGCCGTATTTACAAGACCGAATGTTCGGGTGGTATCAACTTCTTGCTCATCCAAAGACTTGGTTGAGCTCATCTCTTTAGATCTTGGCAACTGTATAGTTACCTCAATTTATAAACCACCCAGCGTTCCATTTTGTTTTCACAGACCCAACAACTTTGATAATCATAAAATTAAAGTGGTTGTAGGAGACTTTAATAGCCATAATACCTCCTGGGGCTATCGGGATACTGACGTAGATGGTCAAGCAGTCGAAGATTGGGCAGATGCACAAGATCTCTCGCTAATCCACAACGCTAAACTTCCAGCGTCATTTAACAGCGGTCGATGGCGACGCGGGTACAACCCGGATTTGATCTTTTCAAGCACATGCATCTTTCAACAATGCATAAAATCCGTTGGCCAGCCTATTCCGAGAACCCAACATAGACCCATAATTTGTACTATTCAGTCAGTTATCCGTCCTATTGCTGTACCGTTTAAACGCCGGTTTAACTACTCGAAAGCGAACTGGGAACTGTACTCAAAAATCATTGACGACATCCTCCTAACTCTACCTCCTGTCGCTGAAAATTATGATCAATTCGTAGAGATAGTTGCGTCAACTTCCCGCAAGTGCATTCCTCGCGGTTGTCGTACTTCGTACGTTCCTGGACTGTCCCGAGAATCCGCAGATCTTTATAAGCAATACGACCAGCTGTTTGCCAATGATCCCTTTTCGGAGGAGACCATTCAGATGGGCGAAGCTTTACTCTCTCAGATTAGTTCTACTCGTCGGGACAGATGGACAACCATGGTGAGCAACTTAAACCTGACTCACAATAGTAAGAAAGCCTGGACTTCGATCAGGAAACTTACCGGTGACCCCCCACCAGCTACCACACCGGGACAGGTTACAGCTAACCAAGTGGCCCACCAGCTTATGATGAATGGTAAATCTAAGCGCCGGAAATCAAAAATTCCAATGACAACCCGATATCCGGACAGCGGCAACACTGTCAGTAAGCCCTTCGTTCTAACAGAAATAATTGCAGCATTAAAATCCCTCAAATGCGGAAAAGCAACAGGGGTCGACAATATTTCTGTTGAACAACTACAAAACCTAGGGCCCGTAGCGGTCTCATGGTTGCTTCAGTTCTTCAACAGCTGTCTGGAGTCTGCTCGGGTGCCTCGGCTCTGGCGGAAGTCTAAGGTGATTGCCCTATTGAAGCCCGGCAAGTCACCTGATGATCCCAAAAACTACCGACCAATTTCTTTGCTTTGTCATACATATAAGCTGCTGGAACGAATACTGCTTAATCGGCTAGCTGCTATCGTGGACCCCAAGCTCATACCCGAACAAGCGGGATTTCGCCCTGGCAAATCTTGCTGTAGTCAAACGCTCAACCTCACCCAGCACCTCGAGGACGGATTTGAACTGGGCCATGTGACAGGAGTAGTGTTTGTTGATCTGTCAGCTGCGTATGATACGGTAAACATAAGAAGGTTGTTGAGAAAGGTGACCGAAATAACTGCCGACTACGCGTTCACTAAGTTCCTAAGTGAACTTTTACACAATAGGCGCTTCCAAGTACACCTTTCGTCAGAGAAGAGTCGATGGAGGTCACAAAAAAACGGACTCCCGCAAGGCAGCGTACTGGCCCCGTTGTTATTTAACGTTTATACGAATGACCAGCCGAACCCTCCCAACACTTGTCGATTCATATATGCCGACGACCTGGCACTGACATCCCAAGCGCCGTCCTTCACTGAGGTTGAAGGTAACCTGACTAAGGCGCTGGATTCCTTCGGTCAGTACTATGATGATAATCACTTACGTGCCAACCCATCAAAGACACAATCTTGCATCTTCCACCTACGTAACCACGAGGCCCGGCGTAAACTAAACATAGTGTGGCGTGATGTGCCGATTGCTCACTGCCAATACCCCAAATATCTTGGTGTGACCTTAGACAGAGCCCTCACTTACAAGCAGCACTGTCTAAACACAAGGCAAAAAGTGGGTACTAGGAACAATCTGCTGCGCCGCCTCACTTCCACCAAATGGGGTGCCTCGCCTGCGGTTCTTCGGACGACTGGGTTGGCCCTGTGTTTTTCGGCTGGTGAATATGCTAGTCCGGTTTGGAGCCGCTCCACACACACAAGGCTGGTGGATACAGCTCTAAACGACACATGTCGCATTATTACAGGGTGTTTAAATCCAACTCCTGTCAAAATGCTGTATCCACTTGCTGGTATTGCTCCTCCGGACGTCCGCAGAGATGTGGCGAGTTCAACCGAACGCTACAAAAAGGAGACTGACCCACGACACCCCATGTACTCCCACGTGCCGGTAAGAGTCAGATTAAAAAGCCGACACAGCTTCATCAAGGATGTGCTCCCTTTGAATGGTGAAGCCTCCGAGGTCCGGCTCAATACCTGGAAGGAGAGATACCCCACGGCAACACTTATTCCGCATTCAGAAAGCCTCCCCCCTGGGCATGGCTTGCCTTGGCCGACATGGAAGTCCCTTAACAGACTCCGCACCCAGGTCGGCCGTAGTGGAGAAAACATGCTTAGGTGGGGATACAGCTCGGACGATGCCTGTCTGTGTGGTATCTCCCCACAAACGATGGCTCACCTACTGACCTGCCCAGCGTGCCCCAACACCTGCACACGCGAAGACCTTTACAATGCCACGGAAAATGCTGTTTCCGTGGCGGAGTTCTGGTCTTCAAAAATTTAGTCGCCGAATCGACACGAAAGAAGAAGAAGAACTCACAAAATGTATAAAATACGTTAAGGAACCTAATTATTAGTTCTTCGATACCTAACATTATAATATAGTATTATATTCAGCCAGATTTTGAGAATTATACAATCATCTATTAATAAATCAAAACGATGATTTTTCCAGTGCTGTATTAAAAGTATGAAAATAGTACCTATACAAAAATAATGAAGTGCACAGTGAACCATGATTCACTGTGTACTTACAAGTTTTGAGCCAGAGTGCACTCCACGGCCATTTTGAATTTAAATCTCCCTAAGAAAAAAAGTATTCTGTATTGGCCCACGAATAAAGCACAAATTTACTGGTAATTAGTCATAATATGCGAGAAATAAACAAATATATCCATTCACAAGACTGAAAATGAGGTGGAACAAATCAAATCTTACCAAAAATCTCAACTTTTTCCTACGAAAAAATTAAAACTTCTCTATAAAAAACAATATACAACATAGCCACCACCCGATTGGTTTTGATAAGTTTGCATACCAAACGCTCTTGGAAAGTGAATAGTACAGATAGATATCATTCTTACTTCTTCGAAAACTGCCCCTGCGCCACTGTTTCTGCTATAGCCACTGTATGACAACTTACCGTCCCCACCGAAGGGCTCGAGCCTACCCTGATATCAGGGTGAATAGGCCTTACTCGACCACTCTGGTCCAGTGCGGGTTGGTAACCTACCTAGGTAGGTAGTTAGGTATAATGAATCGATGTATCATATCCCAAGGCCCTTTAATTAATGGGAATATTCCGATTCTGGCGAAAATTGCGTTAAAATATTGTAATAAGTTGGTTATTATTAATAGTCTGTTAGGCTCTTGTTTCACCAATAACCTTGACATAATAGAATGGTTATGTTAATAAACTAGTTCTGGTGTTTGTCCCAAATATGGCGTAACCGCTAAATTCTTAAAATGTTATGAATTTTGATGAGGTAAGTATAGTTACTAAAAGGCCTATAGTAAGCCACTGTGTGACTAGCTAGGGCCTCTCCTGCAGGCAAATTAGGAATACACAGTAAATAGGATATTGCTCATTTTCTAGGTCTTGTAACTTCAGTTGCCTTTTGACAGCAGCGGTTGATATTAATGTTTGGTTTTGTGTGGGTTTTGAGCTTTGGCAAGGGCTACCCCTTTGACCTACGTCCCCTACGTGACCTACGTCTACGTATTGTAAGAAAAAAAAAACAGATTAGACCTTCATATAAGCTAACCCAATAAAATCAAGCAAATATAGTCACGCGTAATTTGTAATTATAAACTCGAGTTAGGAATATATGTACGTTGGATGGGATTTTTTTTCCGTTGCTTCACAAATTTGTCGAAATTATCCTAAAAGTTCAAAGGCGTTAAATCACCTAAGTCGACCTATGCCGTTTCGGTCATCAGCAGCAAAGAGAGCGAGACGAATCTATTCGCAACTAGCGACATTACGTACATTACTGTGGTATAGAAGTAAGCTGCATGACAAATGGCAACACCGAGCTCAACCAACCATCTCAGAAGCGGGTAAATCGATTAACGAAGTATGAAATGAGTAGATACATACGTCAGTGTTTTAACAAGATTTAACAATGTGACCGAATATACAATACAATATACTTTATAACTGAATATTATACTTGTCGTTTTTGGGTTAAAATGGGACCAATCCACTTTTCTGTTTCTTTTTTTGTTCGCAAAATCGGCATATAAAGCGTCACCAGTCTTACGAAGGAGCGGAAGACTCTACCCCAAACCCACTCTCTATCTCTCATATGAATGAGCAACAGCGTTCACTTGTATAACCAACAGTAACTTCGATATCCTACATGAGGATTATGGAATAAAGAGTCCTGAGTCTTGCGGTAAACTGTGGGCTGCAATGGTATTATTTAGTACGATGATGGCATGGGCAGAACAGAACACAACTAATTTAAACTAACGCGATTTAATATTTTACAAGACAATGCCAGACGTAAAAAAAATCAAAGAAAAATGTCTTTATGCTTTAACGTATAACACCCAATGTGCCACCTGTAACTTAAATTCACGATGTACATTTAATAGAGACAATGGGACATCTTAAATTTTCAATTCCCGCTGTCCCCTTGGCAAATTAATGGAAAGGGGACAATGGGAAAAAAATTAATCACTTTTCATTGTCCCCATCAAGGGGACACCCACCACTAAAGGGGACAATGAGAACTAACGTTACTAGGCTGCGGTGCATAGTAGTCCGGTCTCTTATGGGCATGCTTGTATGGAAAGGTATACATTTTGGGGTGAAGCAATGCCCTTTGGTCCGAATGTTATACACATCCACCTGAGCTAAAATCGCCCGGTAGCCAGTCATGACCCCGCGACAGGTGGGGGGGAAGGGGGGTCAAAGTACAGAGTTCCCAGCGCTCAGAAAAAAAATTCTGGCGGATCTGTTTGGAGCTTTAGGTCAAGTTTGGTGTCGTTATCAGGTAACTAGATGATGCCCAATTCATTCCCCATACCAGTTTTTCAGGGTTCCGTAGCAAAATATGTCGTAATACTTAAAATTGTAAACTTTTAGTAGTAACAAAATCCAAACAACCCTTCATATTATAATTTTTTTTGTAGGAAACATGGTTTATAAAAAACACTGTCCGAAAGCACATTTAATTCCCATTCTAAAAACATTAACAGTAAATATAAATTTTACTATTTTTATCGTAGAATTAATTATTTAAAGTTCAGCAACGTTCGTCAGCGCAGCGTATAGGGGATGGCAAAAAAACTCGAAAAACAAACACTACAAAAAAAATCTTCAAAATTGCTTCACCCCAAAATGTATACCTTTTCCCATAAGAGACCGGACTATAGGGAGATATCAGGCAAGTTATGCGTTTTTGTACGGGGAGGTCAATTTCCCTTAGTTGCGGGTAGTTCTATTAACTTTATACTTCTGTGATGATGAAATCAAAATTTTCCTATAGATAAGCTCTATTACGTAATGAGAATATCGCCAGGTATCAAAGTTAGGTACTGTGATGAGTTGGCGGGGCAGCTTCGAAATAACAAGTCCTCGTTACTTTTTAAGATGTACTTTTTTATTCACTTACACATGACATTAAGAATATTATCACATTTAAATAAACCACAAACTAGAAGAGGGAAATGGAATTTCCCTCCGCTCCTCACTATAATAAACTATCCTGTCCAGACGAGAGCTTCAGCAGGAAGATGTCAAAATCAAACGGAGACAATCGACGACATAATCTATCTCGAATTAAATTTTAAAAATTAATAAATAACCCCCGACATAAAACCGTTACATGATTCTTTCAACAACTAGAAAAGAGCTGATAACCTTCAAATGGCTGAAGATATTTTCTTGGATCATAGCTATGAACACTTCCGATTGTGACAGCTTGCAAATATAAAAAAATTAGATAAAAATCGGCGCAACCGTTTAGGAGCTACGATGCCACAGACTGACAGACAGACAGACAGACACACACGTCAAACTTAGTGGAGTGGTATTAACCACTCTTTTTCGTCGGGGGTTAAAAAAGGTTTAAATTTAGAATGTACTTGCAGCCAGGCCGATAAGCAAAAGAGATGGCATGACCAATGCCAAAGTACTTAGTCGTTAAATGCCTATAACATAGCCCGACTATAACATACGGAAGAAGCCGTTACTTCGGAAATAGATAGTCTGATAACTAGCAGTTTCCTGTTTTCTATCTATCTAAGTATATATCGCCATCGTAAGTCGTAGGAGCAAGCTTTCTATCCATTGCTATACCTACCAGTTCGATAAGGTGTTTAGGTATGTCGAAGTGAAAGCAACAGGTGGTGGTGTATACTACTTAATTTTATTACGATAGTTAAACTATTCTACACCAATTATGGGTTAGACAGCATATTACGTAATTCGATGAGCAGTTTAGTTTTTTTTTTGTTCAGTGTGTTACAATGCTATGGTACGTATAATGTTATTATGCGGTTTTAGTTGATCCAACTTTGACCTTTGCTTTAGATCGTGAACAACTATTATTATAAGACTAGCTAAGCTACCAGCCTGCAGCTACGGCCGCGTCAGTTTTCGACCTTTCTCGTTGGAATATATTTCCTCGTTGGAAGGTATTTCCCGCGGTAAATGGTAGCCTGCTTAGAGCAACGCCGGCCTTCCGTACGGAAGGCCGGCGTTGCTCTAAGCCTGTATCAATCCTTAGGGTCTATTCTTACTCTGTACAGAATTTCTTCAAAATCGACTCGGTGGTTTTGTGTGATAGTGTAACAAACAGACAGACAAACAGACAGAGTTACTAAGGAAAGGATATTAGTAAGGACTTTGAGTAAGGAATTAGGATGGGTAACAAACAAATTATTATTCAGATAATAATATTATTAATAGGACTAGCTAATTGTTATAATATAATAATATTATTTATTATATTATTAGTTATATTAATAAATGGTAATCGAAGAATGAGTTGGCCCAAATATGTTCCCACCGAGTTCGTGCCCACCCTCAGGGTGGATAAGCCTTAGTTGACCATACGGCCCAGTGCGGGCTAGTCAACTTCACTCACACAACCTTTGAATTCCTTTGCATTTGCCTGCAGGTTTCCTCACGATATATTCCTTCACTGTAAAATCATTGAAAAAATATGATGGTTTCCTGAATCAATTATATTATTTAATATTTAATAACACAAGGTAAACGGTACATTATAGACAAATTTTTAAAGTTTTCGTGAGTACCTAACTTGTCATGGTAAATTTCCACTAAAAAGGGTAAAATAAAAAGATAATTCAAAAAATATATAAAACCGCCTTCAAGGTCCTAACCTACACTAAAAAGTTACAAATAAAATATAAATCTAGCTGAAAGCATAGAAATTTTATATGGCTATTAATATTCCTTATTTACATAAATTGTAACATCATATAAACATGTGTAGACATTGTTATACACTTTATCTTGGAGTCGGTGCCAGCTAATCACCATCATTACCTGATGGAGTAGGTGCGCGTACGCAGGCGGAGATTATTTATTGGTTTGGTTAGGTTAGGTTAGGTCGACCAAAAGGCTTCTACATTTCTAGCAGTCATTTATAGTGGGCTCAGTACCTAGTACTCTGACCGCGTTCTTTAAATTTTTTATATTCAACGATCTGAACTTTTGAGATCAGATGTGGTTCCGATTAAATAGCTAGCCTCAACTGGCACCGACTTCAAGGTGAAGTGTATAACAATGTCTACACATGTTTATATGATGTTACAATTTATGTAAATAAGGAATATTAATAGCCATATTAAATTTCTATGCTTTCAGCTAGATTTATATTTTATTTGTAACTTTTTAGTGTAGGTTAGGACCTTGAAGGCGGTTTTATATATTTTTTGAATTATCTTTTTATTAAATTATATATTAGTAATAATTTTTTTTTTTAGGAAATCGACAATCAAGGCCAGTATTCAAGGAAAGACTAAAGAACAAAAGACGAAGATGACTGAATTGAAGAATTCCAAAATTGAATATTTGAATTTAGGCGAGAAAGAAATGGAAAAAGAGGTGAGAATGAGGTTGCAAAGCACCTAGTTACAAACTCTTATGTTACGGAAGATAAAACGTTAATAAACACATTGAATGCTTGCTATAATAATTATTAGGTATTCAGTTTAGGGTGACAAGAGTGGAGAATGCTCAATAACACTATGTTTACGCAGTTAATTGTTCGGAAGTCACACAATATGCGTCTGTGCATGAAAGTACAAGTGTGCTGGAGTGTAGGCAGGTAATACGATAGCGGTTGATTCTATTTGGTGAATATTGAAGTTTTTTTTGGTTGTTTTGTATTGTATTGTTTTTCTTTTGTTAGTATTGTAGATATATTTTTTAGTCGAGCGATGGGGGACTAGACAGCATTTAAAGTATGCAATTTTCTAGTTTAGTAATTTTCGAACTAGGTCAGATTTTTGGATTAAAAACGTAATTTTTACCTTTATCACTAACGTGCCAGAATTGCTGCTTTCCATCGTATTGGTTCTTGAATAATTCATAATAATCTTAGTGTATGATGAAGGAAACATGGTTAGGAAACCTGGACAAACTTTACAGGTTGTGTGTGAAATCGACAAGCACGCAATTGTGTAGAATGGTAGGTATATAATATATTTTATTGCACACCAGTAAGAAATTATCTTCTTCTTCTTCTATCTATTTTTACTTTAATAAAACTATGGAATCGGCGTGTCTGTTCATTGACTTGTTTTTCAAAAAACTAATTGTATGGTATTTAATTTTTAGATTGATAATGATAAAAAGAGTGTAGCTGAACACTTTTAATTAAATTTTGCATGGTGGTACATTATATCCCCGATCAACATCTTAGATACTATTTACCACGGGAAATAAACTACAAAAAATAAATTAAAAAATAAACAACGCGGGCGTAGCCGTGGTCGGACAGCTAGTTAATAAAAAAAAAGAAATACAGTCCACAAGAAGAAAGAGTACAAATCAAAGATTAATAAGGTTAAGAATCTACCGAGCATCCCATGAATGAATTATCAAACAATGATAGAAACACCTTTATATAAGGAATTGGTAGAAATGAAAAATTAACAGATTTTTCTTATTCCTAGCTAAAACAAAAATAAATTTGATAAAAGAGGGAAATGTTTTTTTTTATAAGTTTTTTTTTTATTATTTGCTATGAGATTGCATTTGACCACAGTCTCACCAGTAGGCCTACTATGTAAGTAGCGACAGGCTCGAGAAGCTGTCAATCGCGACATATTGACAGAACTGCTATGGCTCTAATGTCACTATGTCGCGTTTGACAGCTTCTTGAGCCTGTCGCTACTTACATAGTAGGCCTACTGGTGGAAAGCAACGACGTGGCCGAAGATGGAACACGCTCACCATGGAACATAGTTCGTTCGAATCGACACCAATGTCGAGTTCAGTAAGCGTAACCGCCTCGGTCGTGTGAGGCAGTCAACTCGCATGCCAGTGCGCAAGCTAGTAGCATAGCTAGTACTGTGTGGTACTTTGTTGGTAAGTATTAGGAATACCTCAGGTTCAGTATAATAGTAAAACAAGGTGTCAGAGGTTTGAGGTTATGTGAGTTGGAAAACCTGACCAGGAAAACAAAATCTCTCGCCATGTTGCGGAAATTTAATGGAACTGATTTCATAATACTCATAGTTAAAAAAAATACTAATTCAAGGTGGACCGACGCGATTCTTGAAAATATATGTGGCGACCCCAGTGCAGGTTTTTTATGTTTCTGGTCGGTTTTTATTTTACTATAGAAAAGTTTATCTATCAAAAAAAATATATTTTTTTTTCGAAATACGTAATCTCTTAATCTTCTTTCTCTAAATTAAAAATTATGCTCTCGCAGTAAAAACAGTACTACTACAGTGTAGTATAGCAGTATTCTCATATCCTTGTACAGTAGGGAGCACATGCGGCTGGACATTCGCACCACGATTTTCGCTCCTACTACTACAGGATAAAGATGCTCCCAAGGTCATTATGTCCAGCCGCATGTGCTGGCTACTGTACTATAATATATCACTTCTTATTTATTTATTTAAAAATCACAAAAAGTAGACAAGACAGAAACAGGCTGTAAGCAGTTACACACGTTACTATGAAGTAACAAGCACCGAATTCCAAAAATGTGGTCCAAATTACCTTACTCACGATTTGGCTGAACAATGGGTGCAGTACAATTGAGAGCATAAGAACGTACACCCAGTCATTTTCGAAACGGCATTGTTGAAAGTGTGAACGAGCTGGATCAAGAAAGGTAGCGGCCATTGTTTCTGCACCCACAAAAACTGCTCCAACAACCGGATCTGATTACGGATACACGAAGGCAGCGGGCGCATGAGATACAGCGATTCCAGATTAATATTTTTTTGTTCAAATATATATTTTTTTGTTTTACAATGTTTACGTAGTTCGTGAAATCATTGACAAGTATTTTTGACAAGTCATCAGATGAGACAGTTCAATTAATCTCTTCATGTGTGAATTTATTTTAAGTATTCGGTTGTTATCTATTACATAAATTTTGTCGCCGACTAAGTTTTGTTCAAACTTATATCTAAATGCTTTTAATTAAAATAGTTTTTACTCATTCGTTTTCTATGATGCATACAGATTTGGATTTTAGCAAAGCAAAAAAGATTTTGATAGTAAAACCATTCGCTAACTTAGCTTGCTTAATTATGATTAATTTTTAAGAAATTTGTTATCGGTCCCACAATAGCCGTTTTAAAACAAGTTGCATTACATATCAAAAACGTCTTCGTATTATTTATTTTTACCAGTATCAACATCATCATGATTTCAGCTGAAAGACGTGACTGCTGTATTTTACCCCCAAGATCAAGGCTTCCCGCGATCGTCGGTTCTCTTTTTAAAGGGTCTGTCCAATTCTTAAATTCAGACTTTTTTTTTCGTTTTAATACAGATTTCATGGCCCGCGACTGTCGCAACGAGCAAGGACGCTTGTTGACCGCTCCACTGGCCGCTTTCACTATCACTCGCACGTTTGATCAATTATATCATTCGATTAGATCAATCGACCCACGTGGACATGGAAATGTGGCTTAGGCCCACACTGGCTGGTACATTTAGAAGGTCAGTATGTTTAAATTTTGAATGGCACACGTTCTAAACCGGAGATTTTAAAAACGTTGCGCATAACTTATATAATCTTAAAAAAGTATTATTTTTAATACTAACCTGAAATACGGAAAAAAATGGCGTTAGCTGGCTTTAAGCTAACAGCCGTCATCTTGTCGATAAAATGAGCATATACTCGTAATACTCGCAATACCAAATGAAACTGTCGTCGCTCTCACATCACACGTTGAGTTATTATTCATATAAAATGTGAACTTTTCCACAAGAGTAAACAAGCCTAAACAGACGAACTTTAAAAAAACAACACTGAAGCAATACTCGTACATTTAAGTAAAGTTACTACTAACTAATAACTAGTAGGTTGGATAGTCCAATACATAAACATTGGACATCTTTGCATATGTACCCAAATAAATGTTTTTACTTTTTATTAACATAGTTATTAATTAGGTACCACTAATTATCTAAGGACCTATTTTTTAAGGTCTGAAATAAATGATTTCAATTTCAAAAGCCTGAAATTATGACCAGCGACGCTCCTCGTTGAGATTTGTTTATTTTGAGTTTCGTCAAGTCAACATTTTCTTTGATACCGACTGAATGCGAAGATATATTTTTATGAAAAATAATGAGCTTCTTTCGATGAAAATTTTTCGAAGCGACAAAGGTAATAATAAAAGTCGTACCTACATTATTGTTAGAAAGTTTTTATTTTCTTATTTTGAATACTATTAACCCAATTTTCTATAGGTCTTTTTTAGGGTTCCGTAGCCAAATAACAAAAAAAGGATTCCGTTTTTTGCCATTTGGCTACGGAACCCTTATAGATTCGTCATGTCTGTCTGTCCGTATGTCACAGCCACTTTATTCCGAAACTATAATACCTATACTGTTGAAACTTGGTAAGTAGATGTATTCTGTGAACCGCATTAAGATTTTCTTACAAAAATAGAAAAAAAAACAATAAAAGGGGGTCCCCATACATAGAACTAAAACAAAAAAAACCCATACGTGTGGGGTATCTATGGATAGGTCTTCAAAAATGATATTTAGGTTCCTAATAACATTTTTTTATAAACTGAATAGTTTGCGCGAGAGACGCTTCCAAAGTGGAAAAATGTGTGTGTGTGTGTGGGTTTGAACGAGATGTATTAAGTAGTTTTTTTTTAATACGTCATAAATCGTAAACCGCAATTTACCTTTCACTATTATTAAAACATCGATCAAAGTCACAACGAACTACAAAAGCTTTTATATTATGTTACTGGCTGCTATGGAACCCTTCTTGGGCGATTCCGACTCGCACTTGGCCGCTTTTTTTTGACCTATGCTTGTGTCGAAAAGCGCGGAAGACTCTACCCCAAAAAAAAGTCATATACCAACGCATCTAGGGGCGGCTCAAGGGAGCTTCGGACCACGGCCTAGCGCGTTGATTTTCAATTTTGATTTTGGTTCTAGCCGCGCCCCCGCCAGTACTCCCTTTCAATAGATATGCCTTAAAATCTAGCCCAGTGCGACTTCACCTACCACTTTTAACATTTTTACAGGCGAATGACCTGATGGTTTTACGTATACCATGCAGATTTTCTAATGTTGTTTTACTTTACCGTAAGAGCATCAAATAAACGTACCTACATAATTATATGAATTCAAAAATCGAAAATCCATCTGTACGTGCCGGTGTTTGAACCCGCAAACTTCTGAATGGAAATCAACGACCCTAGCCACTTGGCCACTTATGCTCAATGATTGTCTCAGATACCCTTTATATTAGTATTAGCTGCCCGCCTGCGACTATGCCCGCGTTGATTTTCGATTTTTCCGTGGGAATGAGATGTTTTCCAGCCTGAAAAAGGAGCCTATGTCATGTCACTCCTCTTTGCCTCAGGCCTTCAATAGTAAGCGTAACAAACACGAACAGCGTTACTTTCGCATTTAACACACTCACAGAATTTCCGTGGGAATAAGGTGTTTTACCGCGCTTATACCGCCCTGGTTTCAGGGTAGGCTCGAGCCCCTCGGTGGGGACATGTATGTGTAGTATTATGTTATTATTAAATAAAATTATTATTTGTTATAAAGAAACTGTATTTATTAAAACAATCTTACAAAAAAGAACAAGTGCCTTTGTAGCTCATGACACATACAAATCCCGCCAATTTAGCTGTCAAAATCAGAGACAACATATTTATTTTTTTTAAACAAAACCATAGAGCTTAGGTCTATTACATCTTTCCCTTTTCCAAACAAAACTTTATTCTAACTTACATTACCTACTTAGAAATATTCTACATAACAAAAGAGATAAGTAAGAAACAAAGACACATCCTGCTTTAATTCGTTTACAAAAATATGTAATAACAACTATTAAGGTACATATTATTTTATTATTAAAGAAACATAACTGACTTTACCAACTCACCTTTACATTTCCCTTAATTTTTTTTTTTTTTTTTTTAATAAGTACAAGTAAATTAAGTAACTCAATAATGGACCACTAGCAAAACCACACATTCAGTTTTTATAATCCATTTACTGAGGATCAGGCAGATCAACAAGGTCGAATATGATATGAGGTTCTATGGTATACCTTACACCATTATTATCAATTACATTATAAGACCTTAGACCATTTGTTTTAGAAATGATTCCTTGAGACCATCTATTAATAGTGGGATCTTTTAGAAAGATAATATTTTGTCCAACATAAAAATCATCTTTAAATTTGCTCTTACTATTATAACTTTTAATGTTTCTGTTATGTGCCCTATTGAACTCCAACTCCACTTTCTCATTAATCTTTGGTTTTAAATAACTATAAGGAACTGGTAATTTCGTTTTTAAATGTCTATTCATTAGTAACTCAGCAGGAGAAAAACAGGTGCCACACACTGGTGAGCTTCTATACTGTAATAAAGCTACTCTTAAATCCGTTTTATCTTCAAAACATTTTTTTAACATTTTTTTCGCAATTTGTACAGCCCTTTCAGCCATTCCATTGGACTGAGGATATCTTGGACTAGTATAAGTAAATTTAAATCCCCATTGCCTAGCAAAATCTCTACATTCCCTTGAGTCAAAAGGAACATGATCTGAAACAATCTCACTTGGACAGCCAAAATTACAAAAAACATCAATTAAAATATTGATAATGCATCTTGCACTTTTATTAGAGAGCATTTTAACGTCTAACCACTTTGAATAGTAATCATAAATTACTAAGTAACTTTTATTTTTAAAATCAAGAATATCAGTTCCTATTTTAGAAAATGGAATATCAGGAATTTCGTGGGACAAAAGTGGCTCTTTGATATTTTTATTACAAAAAGTTTGACAAATCAAACATTTTCTAACAAACTGCTCCAAATGATCATCAATTTTAGGCCAGTAATAAATTTTTCTTGCCACACCTTTCATTTTCGACATTCCTAAATGTCCTTCATGCAGTTTCCTAATGATTTCTGCTCTCAAGCTTTTAGGAATTATTAATCTATCCTTGAAAAACAACAGACCCTCATCAATTGTTATATCTGATCTTAATTTATAATAAAAGTGCAAGTTATCTGGTACTGATTTTAAATTTTCAGGCCATCCATTTACAGTGAAATTAGTTAATAATGACAACTCCGAATCCTCCTTAGTTTCTTTAATAAAGATTTCCTTTTGTTCCTCAGTACATTGTAAATATTTAGCAAGTCCAATGCAATGAATAACTTCATACATATATGTGTCATCAGTAGTATTACATTCTAAATAAGAACGAGATAGCAAATCTGCAATAAACATTAATTTACCTTTTAAATACTTGAAATCCAAATCATATTTTAGTAATTTTAGTTTAAGCCTTTGCAGTCTAGGTGAAGGCACCTCATGAATATGTCTTTTAAGTAAAATTTCTAAGGGTTTATGATCATTTAAAATTGTAACTTTCCGGCCATATATATAATAATGAAACTTTTTAGTAGCCCAAACTACACTCAAAAGTTCTTTTTCAATTTGTGAAAAGTTTTGTTCAGAAGAAGTTAAACTTCTCGATGCAAAACAAACAGGTTTACCATTTTGTAATAAACAACACCCTAAACCCCCTTTTGAAGCATCACACTGAATCTCAATGTCCGTGTTCGGATCAAAATTTTGTAAAATTGGTGCTTGACTTATTTTTTCTTTTATGAGATTAAATGCTTTTTCATGTACCTCTGTCCAAATCCAATCAACATTTTTCTTGAGTAAAAGTTGTAACGGTGAAGCAATATTAGCAAGGTGTTGAACAAACTGTCTTAAATAATTAACCATGCCCAGAAAAGTTTGAAGTTCTTTTTTGTTACTTGGACTTTTAATACTTTTGATTGCTAACACTCTATTAGGATCAATTTGCATACCTTTTTCTGAAAAGATGTGTCCAAAATATTTTACTTCTGTTAATTTAAATTGAAACTTGTTCTTATTAAACCGAACATTACAAGTTTCAGCTCTTTTAAAGACTTTTGCCAATATTGAATCATGCTCAGCTTCACTCTCTGCACATATAAGCATGTCATCGCAGTATATTATAACACCAGGAATGTCACCAAAGGCACTCTCATTATATTTTTGGAAAATTTCCGGTGCAACTGATAGACCAAAAGGCAATCTATTAAATTTATAACAACCGAAAGGGCTATTAAATGTACATAAATGGCTCGAATCTTCATCTAATTTTATGTTATAGAAACCCTCTGACAAGTCTAAAACAGAAAAGTATTTCTTGTTTGTAATTTTAGGTATTATTTCCTCAAGCTTTGGTATTAAATGATGTTCTCTTACTAAAACATTATTAAGATCTTTAGGGTCAAGACAGATGCGCAAGGAACCATCTTTTTTTTCCAACACTACTAAATTACTTACAAAACTCTTAGGGTGTTCAACCTTGGAAATGATCTGTCTATCCACCAGTGAATTTAGTTTGTCTGCCAAACGTGCTTTAAGTGCAAATGGAACTCTTCTTGGTGGTCTCACCACAGGCTCTGCACCTGACTGGATGTGTAGTTTTAGCGGCTTACTAAATTGTCCTATTCCCTGGAAAAGTTTAGAATGTTTCTTTATTAATAAATTCTTTTCATCATTGACTTTTATCACATTTATATTATTATTATTGGTACCAACATTAAACAGTTTTAGTTCAATTAAAGATGGTAAACCTAAAATTGGCTTTACATTTTTATCAAGTATTATGAACTCAGTCTTAAAAGATTCACTGTTCAAAGAAATAGTTAAATACACCTTACCAAGTGGTTTAATCTGTGATCCCCCAAAAACCTCTAAAATTATTGTTGTGTCAGATAATTTAATCTGCTTTTCCTCATTCAAAATTTTTTTTAAATCTCTTAATGATAACACGTTAATTTGTGCTCCTGTATCACATTTAAATGTCATTTGTTTACTCTCAATACTTAAAGATTCTGCCCACTCACTATTATTATTTATTGAATCACAAACTTTTATTAGTCACAACTCTTGTGTATCTTGCATATTTTCATCCTCAGAGTGAGCCTCTATGCAATTTACCTTATTCTTCAATTTACATCCAATTACATAGTGATTGGGTTTCTTGCAAAAGGTACATGTTTTGCCAAATGCTGGGCAATTTCTGGGTCCATGTTTAGTATTGCACTTCTTACAAAGATAAACATTGTTATACTTAGTTTTATTATTCCATTGTGTGGAATACTGTCGCTGACTATTTATAGCCTGAACTTGATTTACTTGACTTTCTTGTTTTGAAATGGTTCTTACGTGTTCAGTAGCCAATTCTGAAGAACGACAAATCTCAACTGCACTATCCAAGGACAAGTCTTTAATGGATAGTAGTTTTTGTTGTACATGTCGATCATTTACTCCAATGACAATTCTGTCCCGGAGCATTCTGTCTAAAAAATTGTCGAAATTACAGTTTTGGGCGAGCTTTCTTAGCGAAGTATAAAAACTGTCGAAGCTTTCTCCATCTTCTTGCATCCTATTATGAAATTGGAAGGTATTTATAACCTCACTTGTTTTAGGTTTAAAATAATTATCAAAGCTTTGGATAACCTCTTCATATTTCAACACATCTTGTTTAGGGTCTTTTAAGAGGTTGAAGAATAATTCCTGAGCCGGCTGTCCAACACAATTTAACAAAATTGACGCTTTTCTAGCTTCTGTAACCTGTCCAAGTCCAGCAGCTGCTAAGAATATTTTAAAGCTAGCCAGGAATCTTTGCCATCTAACATAAAGCCCATCAATATTATCCAGACTTAATGGTTCCGGCATTCGATATTCCACACCACCACTAGCCATTGTAGTGAGCTCTGATGACACGGTCTGTGCGGCAGACTCACTCGTGTTACTATTCGCCATGCAGGTTGTCTCACAGTCAATTAAGTTGTTCGTCCGTAGGCTGCGCCATGTAGTATTATGTTATTATTAAATAAAATTATTATTTGTTATAAAGAAACTGTATTTATTAAAACAATCTTACAAAAAAGAACAAGTGCCTTTGTAGCTCATGACACATACAAATCCCGCCAATTTAGCTGTCAAAATCAGAGACAACATATTTATTTTTTTTAAACAAAACCATAGAGCTTAGGTCTATTACAGTATGAGCTGTTAATGATGACCGCGCTTATATCCTTATCCAAGGTTCATTTTATCACTTTACTTATACCTATATATATTTTTCTTAAGGCCTTTTCTATCTCCATACGAAGTTTCATCAAAATCGGTTCAGTGGTTTTGGCGTTAAAAGGTAACAAACAGACAGACAGACAGACAGAGTTGCTTTCATTAGTAGGGATGTACAGTACAACAACAGATTGAGCAGTTGCCGTATCATCTTAACATTGTATGCGCCACGGTAAGCGCTCGCGCTTGGTACCGCCCTACTGTTCAATTCATAAGCTTGTTATTGGTGGCAAGTTCACTGCCGTAACCGTGTATAATGTATTGTACTATTGCATTAATATAAGGTGCAAAAAGTTAATGAACTTGTGGGAGGAAGTAGGTACTAGGTATTTAGTGATGTTTGTAACAAGGATTGTTTTGTAGATGCTGGAAAAAATTATATATTTTTAGCCGTAACATGACTAAGTAATATATTTTTTAATAAGTAAACATCTGAGGTAGGCTCTCAGAATGCAGCGCGCTTTTCTCACCATTTTGGGTACGCTAAGAGTTAGAAGATTTTATAAGTTATCACGCAGAAAAGGAATCAATGGAATCAGAAACTGAATAATCAGTGATAATTAATAAAAAATAAAAAATAAAAGCCTACTCCATGTATTATTTTGGAATTTGCCGAATACGAGTAACGCAACACGCAAATTTAATAAACGAAACGATTGATCCAAAATAACCTCTACAAAAAGAGAGTAGCAAGATATTTCTAGCAAGTCACTTATGCAGCAAAACGAGATAAAACCAGCAACTAAGATACAAATGATGAAATATAAATAAATATAGGTAGGTACCTATACCTTCACTCCGAAACAAATATCACAAATGCAAAAGTGTGTTTTTCTTTCACACTGAAACTAAGCAATGGATTGAAAGATATTTGGGGGCTGGAGAGTGAAATAGGCTGTTTTTTACCGCGGGAAAATATCTCATTCCTACGGAAAAACCAGACAACATTGCGGGCGTAGCTGTGGGTGGACCGCTAATATTATTAATATATATATTTATACTAGGCTTTCAGAAATAGACGGAAGGTTTCACGAAGTTGACTCAAAACCCACGCTGAAAAAATATCTAACTTGTGATAACAAATACGATATACTGAGAAAAGTGTCAAAACCAATAGAGCCTTAAGATGGAGAGAGAAAAATAAGATAAGGCACGTCCAGTATCCGCAAATATCAAATTGTTTATGAAAAGAAATACTTATTATATTACATTAGCAGAGCGTTAATATTATTGGAGTTGTGAAAAATATGAAGACGAATAGTTTTATGAACCCTAAAATTGATTTAAAAAAATCACATTGGCACCTGTCGGCATCGCCTGACGATTGCTCAAGAGAAAGAAAAAATCCGACGAAATTGTCAAATCGACCAACCCGTGTGGCCTACTCACCCTGACTCGGTGTAGGCCCAAGCCCCTCACTGTGAGACATCATATGGGCTAACAGGATCTTTTTGGATTAGATGGTACAGGACCGTAATCAGTGGCCCTTCAGGTAACAACGCCCGCACCCGCCGGCGGGGGCGAGGCCCGAACCAAAATCAAAATTGAAAATCAGAGACGGAGCCCCTCAGGCGTCGTCTCCTTCACGATATTTTTCAATATCAACGCGCTAGGCCGTAAGTCGCCCAACAGAAGAGAGGCCAGTTGTAGGATGATACAGGCTGAAAAAAAAAAAAAGAGGACGAGGGAGAAATTGAAATCCGGCTTAACCTTTAAGAGATATGAGTAGGAGTTAAAAAACGAGACTGTAACTTAAGTTTCTGAACTAAAAATAGACGACATTTCATTTGAACCACTGCCTTAAGAGTCGGATTTAGCCGAACACGACACTGCAAGCAGGTCCCAGAGGGCTAACGAGAAATATTTTTAGACGTTCTCAATTTGCTTTGAATTTATTTGAAAGTTTCAGAGAGGTTGGAATGCTGCGCTTAGCTTTGAAAGTTTTGTTTCGACTTTGATGGCCAGAGTGAAATCATATTTTTGCTCTGTAGATTTTAGCTCAAAATTAGACAAACTTATCTCGACTTCTAAATTATTATTGAGGTAGGTTAACCTCGAAATTCCTAGGTTGGGAAGTTTTATCATGATCACCAAGATCACATACGGAGGAAAAATGATGGTTAAATTTGTATTCACCCTGTAATTTAACTGGTTGTTTTCCCGCAACATAGTAGTACTCATGAAACTGAACAACTTTCTCTAAGGAACATAGGATAAATCTCAAAAAAAATGCCTTTCATTCACCGGCCACTTTGTATTGAGTTTTTTATAAATCGATACATCTTTTACTCGCCTCGTGTGTCAAAAAAAAAACCTTAAATGAAATGTATGTTACAGTTAAAACCAGTTTTTAGATAGAACGCGTTTTTCCTAGTTAGAACTAGGTTTTACTTTATAGCTTTGTTAATACTAGAATTAACCAATGCTCAAAATTGAATATCAGTTAAAACTATTTCTTACTAGACAAAACGCGTTTAATATTATATAATATCTATTTATTCTTTAATATCTATGTGTGACCTAACACGAAGGGTATGGCAAACGATCTGGGCTCGCTACGCTCGCCCACATCGCTTCTGCCATACCCTTCGAACCTATACTATCCGAAGTAGGGGTGCCCTGAACTCCCGTGCTCGCTGCGCTCGCACCCGCCTGGTAATGAGTTGAACGTACAACTAGTTTTAACTGATATTCAATTTTGAGCATTGGTTAATTCTAGTATTAACAAAGCCATAAAGTAAAACCTAGTTCTAACTAGGAAAAACGCGTTCTATCTAAAAACTGGTTTTAACTGTGACATATGCATTACCTACACTTTATTTTAATTCATTTTTATTACATTTATTTCGGTAGGTACAAAAAGTATCCACACTTTACTAGTTTTACTACAAATGGTACGGATTCTACTAAACTAGTTTGGAAAGTCTCCTGGTACCAGTCACGATGTTCGATAGCTCTATTGCCAAAGGAAACCGGTGTTTATTGCTAATTTCTAAAGTTCAAAGTACTTTGTAGGAGCGGAGTCACGATTTTATAGGTTAGGTCAGGGACGGGAAACATTTTTTGATGTTATTTAAACACATGTACCGATGTCTACATTAAGTCTTGAGAAAACCTTAAAATAATATACTTTGATGTCAACAAAATTGTCTTTTTAATCAATTTAATATATACAGGGCGTCCCACGGCTATGCCACATGGAGGGAAAGTACCTTAAATATTGTAGATAGAACATTTTACTGAAATACTTTATTTTATTTCTAAAAACTATTAAAACTGCATTCATACATTTTTTAATAATTACATGGTTGAACCGGGAATCGAACCCGCTACACGAGAAAAAAAAGACAGCCTGTAGTTTTATCATACCAATCGAAAGGCTTCATCATAAGGATTATTATTTGCTGAATAATATAGTGTCAGAAATAAAAGGAAGACTATGAATTTTAACATTTCATGTGGCCGCCTAGATCGCCAGATCTAACCCCGTTAGATATTTTTTATGGGGTTATCTAAAAAACTTAGTTTACAAGAACCGGTTTGAAAGTGTCCACGAGCTACAAACAGAACTTAGACCTTAAATATCCAACACAATGGGATATAAAAATCGACAAGAAGTGAAATAATCAGAAGAGTGTGACTTTGTATTCAACAGCGTGGGGGTCATTTTGAGCATTTGATGAAATTGATAAATTTTGTATTAAAAATGTTATAATTCATAGTCTTTCTTTTATTTCTGACACTGTGTTATTTAGCAAAAAAATCCTTATGATGAAGCCTTTCGATTGGTATTATTTGGTATTATAAAACTACAGGGTGATTTTTTTTATCTCGTATAGCGGGTTCGATTACCGGTTCAACCATGTAATTATAAAAAAAAATATGAATGCAGTTTTAATAGTTTTTAGAAATAAAATAAAGTCTTCTTTCAGTAAAATGTTCTATCTACAATATTTAAGGTACTTTCCCTCCATATGGTATAGCTGTGGGACGCCCATATAGTGGCTTGGGGTGACTAAGGCCTGAAGCAAGGTAGGCTCGAGTTGGGAACATTCACGGGCTGTTAAAAAGTCAACGAATGGCTTGGGCTCCTGTTTTCCATTCATAAGATACCGAGTAGCAACCTTTCCAAGATTTTTTTTATATTGAATTTTGTCATTATAATTTTAAAAGAGCATTAGATTTTGTCCTCTCGTGTTTTTAAACAAGGTCGTAAATAAATCTGAGTACCTATAGACTGTACATACTTAAAGCGATCAATATTGTGTAAACGTGTGCGGTGGCATCATGACTCATGACTGAAAGGTTTGCCACACCTGCCATTAGGGGAGTGAAGGAAGTAATGTAACGTTCAACCAAGTACTTAGTGCTTTATAGTCTTTAATGGTCGCACATTCTCTTTGTGGAAATCCAGAGATATTGTAAAAGGAAATTTTAATGTGTTTAATAAAAGCGGAAAAAAGTGTAAAACGTGAAAATTATTGTACAGATGTCAAAAAGATCTGTTTGCTATTTGTCCCCTTTTGACTCAGAGAGTTTGGAAGAAGCCGCTTCGCTTCTGTTTTTACTTACCTACACAAATTGACCATTCCTTTTTCTGATTTCTGAAAAATAATAGAGATTTTCGTACTTTTTGAAATTCCATACTTATTAGTTTTTTTTTTAGTTTTAATATCTTTGGGAAGCTAGTGGCGCTAAAGTTACGCAAATCGATATTTTATATAATAAAAAAAATTAATTAAATCTAAAAACCCGACTGCTTGAAAAGCGAACTAAATAAAAAGATGATGTAGGGACATAGTAGCATGTATAATTGAAATTCTCTTTTTCTATGAATTAAAAAAGTCAATTTTTGTTATCAGTCAAGACTGCCAGCCTGCCAATTAAATGGAGAAAGATAAAGTAGTGGAATCTGTAAAAAAACATCCAATCAACATGATACATTATCGCATTCGGAGGCATAATATTATTCATGTTTATTTGTTTTCCTTCCTTCACGCCCTAACTAAGCAACCAATCGACTTGATTTTCGGCATACAATTATTTGAAAGGATGCAGAGTGACATAGGCTACTTTTTACCACGGGAAAAAACCTCATTCCCACGGGAAAAACTGTTAACGCAGGCGGAGCCGCGGGGCGGAAAGCTAGTACAATAATGATAATAATATAAATAAACCAACGCGCATCTTACGCGTATGTTCTCATCAAGTCAATTTTGTTTGCTCACTAATTATTCCACACAAAAACTGTTCTTTACAAATTCCGTTAACCAGATAATTCTGTATGCAAAACAAGATTATGTACGTGTGTCTTCCAAACAATAGACAAGGTTACTTTAGGCAATTATTTTACATAACTTCAGTTATCTAACTTACGAACGAACAAGGAAATTAGTGGGTCAGTAAAGTGGACTACATTCTTTTATAAAAAACTGCCAATTTGTGTTAGTTGCAAATAGCGTTGTTTTTACTAGCTTTAGCGTTAATATTTTGTTTGCCCATGGGAATTAAGCGTTTTCCCTTATGTAAAAATACATAAATCCTACCCATTTATTTGTCACCTCTTGGTATAATTAAGGTTGTCTTTAAAAAAGTCAAAAATTTGATAGAGCTGTTAACCGAGATATTTAAGTACAGTAGCCAGGAATTTGGAGTGGGTAGTTAGCTACTCCACATGCTTTTTAGAGTAAATAAGGTTGTTAAAAGGTTATTTTTTCTCATAACATATTATTTTATATATGAAGTATTTGGAAATCTAGGGAAATGATTTCTCTCTATTACTACCTACTGGGTCTTGTTCGACGGATGAAATCAGTACAAGACGAAAGTTTACAAATAAAAGGGTTAGTACAATAACTTGGCTGCTCCAGTTGTTATTATTATGGCTGAATTTGACTTATTGTCTAACATGTCTGCTGTTGTCTTAGGGTTAGTTGCACCGCAGGCTTGGTTATAGTTTCCGTCAAAGTTAACTTTAGCAGTTACATTAACGGTAACAATTGTATTTAACAATTGTGTGTTGCACCATTACATTTCTCGTGATTGTCAAAGTTAATAGGGTTGCAAGTTTAAGGTTTCATATTTTCCCTTAAAAATGTGTAGGGAATATATTTTGATATGGCAACACGTAACGCGAGCTGTCAACCTATCTGACGTTTCGGATCGACGGCGTGATATTGTGAGGTTACGTTTTTCGAGTGTTTGAGTTTTGAAAATAAAAAAGTGTTTTTCTGTAATAACTGTATGGTCATAAAACTGTCAATTCATGAAAATTACAACTAGGTATAAAAGATATGTGAGTGTTTTTTAAATGATTTTTAGTACATTTATTATATTCTGAAAAACCTTATCACAAAAAACTTAAACACGCGTCGCACGCATGTCTATGCTAAACTCATAACCAGATTTTAACCAGGGTCAGGGAAACTCAGGTCTCCAATGTGAGTGGCCCGTCCACTGCTGGACATAGGCCTCCCCAAGTGTGCCCAAGTGTGCGCCACAATACGCGATCCTCTGCTGCTCTCATCCAGCTCAGCAGTCTGCTCGCTCTGTCACATTGGCAGCGCGGCTACTATCAAAGGACGGCACGAGGGGCGGCGGTAAGCTGTGCACACAGGCATTTATTTATCATCATGACACACACTTCAGTTTTTAATGTATGTAGTCTATGTTATTCACAATTTATACTCGTATATTATTGGTTTATGTTCTTTATTAAATTTTATTGGTATTTAGTTTGCGTTATGTTTATTTATTATCTCAAATATCACGTAGGAGACGTGGTCGTCCGTGACCAACAGGACTCCCGGAAGACCAGCAGCGCCGTGGCTTTCGCTGAGGGAGCCCTTTTTCTTTGGGGAAATATCATTGCTTTACCGTTTACGTGATTCTTGTTAATGGTTGTATGTTTTGTTTTTATTTCTAGTTATTTATTTGTTTTTGTGTTGTGTTGTCCAAATAAAATAAACGATTTCTGATTTCAGATTTTTTCTGATTTCAGCTACCGGCAGGCACCTTTTTCAGGTCATCGGTCCATCTGGCAGGGCGGCGTCCCTCGCTACGCTTGCCGAGACGCGGTCTCCATTCGAGAACCTTTCGAGTCCAACGCTCATCCGTTCTGCGGCAGATGTGACCAGTCCACTGACTGACTGCCACTTTAGCTTACTACATTTTTGGATGGTAACCAACACTTTGGTTTTCTGCCGGATGATTTCATTTCGAATTTTATCCTAGCTACTAACTATTCTTTTATTACGCAACTAACGCAAAAACTATAAATAAAGCTTGTAATATCTTCCAAGAATCATTTATTTTGCGGAATGATTTTGATCAATTTGAGAGATGTATTTTAAAAAAAGGCTACCGCGTACGTTTTATTGCAACAAATTAAATATCAATAATCATTTACATTACATTAGTTAGATAGAATAATTTATTTTAGTAGAGATAGTCATTAAAATTGATATCTAAAACGATTAACCAATAAATTGTTTCTTAGCACGTGATTAGCTCATACGATAATACTGAATAGACAGCTACGATATAAAATAAAAATAAAAATAAAATAAATTTATTTTCAATATGCTTAATAACTAATAGTTACAAGTGGTTGATACCTCCCTTTAAGCTAAAAAGCCTGTGTTAGGAGGTATCGCTCTTCCTTACTTTTATTAATTAGTTATAAGCTATAATAAGTTATAAAAACTATTCTGCCCGTAGCTATAAAAAGTATGCTAAATTATATTGTTTACTTATATGTGTTGTGTAAGTATATATTTATGTGTGTAGTAGTAAAACTTATGTATATATTTATATATATGTATGTTAGTAAATATCTATATAATTATGTTATATATAAGATAATGGTGATAGTGAAAGTGAATAACAAATACTTAGACGCTATTAATTCATCTGAATCATTTATTTAACTAGCTTAGCCTTTGTTCGCTAAAAGGAACAATTGAATTTAACAATAATGGTTAAGTAGACCTAGTGGAATAGTACTTAGTAGAGAGTCTGTTATGTTCTGTTTTTCTATATTATGTAGGTATTGTGTTTTTGTATTAGGTGTGAATAAAGTATTATAGTTTTGTATTGTACTGTTAATATTTTTATTTTTTTTCTCCATGTACAAAACTACGCTATAATAAATCTCGGCACAACCAATGATTGGCGCCATAACGTAAGATAATAAAAATTGCACAATCCGCGTACCTATAGATACGTATAATTTTCCTAAATATTAAAAATTGAAAAGCAATCTTATCGACTTTATTAAAAAATCTCTCAAAAAGGTGCAACATCACAAACGTTTGACTAGTTTTTAGGAATTCCCGAATTAGGTTGACTCAGCACTTATAATTTCTTCTACTTTAAGCGAGCGATCTTATTTGGCATACCTACGCAAATCCTTTTATCACGTAAGCATTTCACGTATCTTAATACGGCTTCACACTTCATCAACGATTCTCTCTTGTAACAAGGAAATGTATCCCAAGTTTGTCTAGCTAGTGCTTTAACTGGCTTAACCCGTAAGTTATCTTTGAGCCTTTGCTTTTAACCACCTGACTTAGCTGGTCTCTTAGTAATGACTTGTTTGATGTATTATTTATTATAACTAGTCTTAGAATGGTTTATTTATGTAGGTATCTACTTTTGTTTATCTTGTACTAGCGACTCGCACCGGCTCCGCACGGAAAAATGCTTATTGTAAGTATATGTTGCATGTATTACCTATACATATAAACCTTTCTCTTTAATTACTCTATCTATTAAAAAAAAAACGCATCAAAATGTGTTGCGTAGTTTTGAAGATTTAAGCATACATAGGGACATAGGGACAGAGAAAGCTTGCTCTATTCTATACTAAACTTTGTTCTATACTATGTAGTGATTTGTCTATTTTCAGCAAACATAAGTTTTTCGAATTGTTTTTATACAGGAGCCAACAGAATTTCTAAGGCAATAACAATCCATTCATTTCATCATCATAAGTTTATTAGAACACTTAAAGAAATCAGAGATTCAAAACCTTGATAGAACCGCAAGTGTAACTTAAGATATAACTAGTTAAACTAAGAAACATAACTCAAGTGTGCTATCACTACTCTTATTAAAGAGGCTTTGATATCAGTGGAATGTTATTTTATTAGACTTTTGACATTGGGTTTTATAACGTAATATATTCTACGAAGTTTTTTACTGGCTTACGCTTGTGTCATAACACCATACTTCGGACTTGCGTGGGAGTGGAAGGCTAAAATGCATATTATGTACAGTAGTCTATTCAGCACATGCGTCTGGATAAGGTTGACCTTGGGAGAGCTCGTATTCCGTAGCGGTAGGGGAGAATTTCCTTTGCTGGCTGGCTGGATTATCGGTTTTGCAAATGTGACCAGTTCACTGCCACTTTAGCTACTGGAGTCGGTTACACTTACTAATCCAAAAATGCCTATTGTTTCTTGCAGTTGTATGCAACATTTTATCTTAAGGTCGCATTTCTAGTCTACATCTTTATAGCCTAGTGGCGTGAGACGATCGTATCTCCAACGCCTCCCAACAGAAGTGTTGAAACTTTGGCTAACTGCATTGTCTACCAAACAATGCATTTGTTACGCCACTCAGCGCCGACTTGTACTGAAATGTACAACCTGTTGAACATCCGATGTAATTAATTATGATTTTTGATAGTTTTTGTATGCCTTTCCAGCTTCTAGATAAGAAGTGTGTTGTATAGGTAAGGTAATACATATAGCAGTTTAATAAGTTGATGTAGGGTAGCTTTGTATCAGATTTTTGTCCCTGCCAAATATATACAATTGAGCGAACGGGCGTGTTTTATTCAACATTTGACGACCAGGATAAAAATGTGTGGAATCCATTTTAGCAGGGCGCCAACTTATGTGAAGAGATTTAGGGACGAGCTTTGTCTAGGTTTCAGCTGAAATAAGCTCGCAGATTGTCCTTGTCTAACATAGGTTTAGTCGATCAAGCTATGCTATCATAAATATTGATATTTTGTCTTTTTTTGTTATGAAATTGAATAATTGATAGCATGGTGTTTTTATAAGCCTATGATGAATAAAAGATTTTCAGATTTAAATTGTGTAAACAAAGGTAGGCAGACAGATATGTTTGCCTTTAGAAGAAATAAGTTTCTGCAGTCCTACCCGCCGCCGCTTCACGTTATACGTGACCATGATCGGTGTAACCCTAAGCTCAATTTAAAACTAAATCGTGTAGAAAACCCGTGAAAATATGTGTCGGTGCAATTTATTTCCGTTTATCGCGCCGCAGAATAGTTTTTAGAATTTTTCAAAAAATGATTTTGCATGTTATATAATATAACATGTGATTTTGAACTGTTCATTTACAAACAAATAATATTAACTATTTTACAAATCCTTATAAATCTAGTTCGCAAAATTCGCATTTAACAATTTTAATAATGTTTATATCCAAAAAGGTATTCAATATTGAATTATTGTATTGCGATCTTCATGGATTTTAATGATGTTTTTATTAATCAAATAATTGCTACACAATTTTATAGCGGATAATGTGAAGCAATCATACCATACTAAGAGGTTATGTTGCTGTTTTGTCTATATCCAGTTATTCTTGACATCATAAAGCAAAGTTTAATCACATATTTAAACGGACTATCTTAGTGTTAAATGAAGAGATTAAAAAAAAAACATGTATAAATTATAATAATATAAACCTTATACTGTTTAAGACTTTCACGATTGTTTTCATAACTATTAAGATTTAATACCACGGTAAATATCCCGTTTTAAATCATAATAGTTATAATATAATATGAACCTTGTGGAAATAATAAAAATAAAGAGTTCAGCAGCCACAGAGGCCTCTGTCCAAATGGAAAAAAACCATTAAAAGCTACATTCTACTACTGGAAAAAATTATGTACTTGTGTGAAAAGTAGAATGAAAAATATAGGCATAGGCACAACAGAATAGCTAGTTACATTTCACATAATAATGGCAGAGGGTTATTTTGAGAGCAATATTTTATGTAAATGCTGTAGGTAGGTACCTACCTATGCTGTATACAGTGCAAAAGTACAACATTAACCTGTCAGTCATCAATCACTTTAAAATGATTCTATCACACAGCACCATCGAACCACAGGAGATGAGAGTACAGAGATAAATCTCATGTATGACCTGTCTTAAGCAAGAGAGCGCACGATTACAAAAATTTTATTTGCAGCCAAGAGCGCACCCATTCTAAACAATCCGAAAGCAAATTAGACAATCGAAGCGGCAACAATACCTTTGTATTTTGTATTTGTGACCACAATGTATGATAAAAGGAGTGCAAAAAGCGCAAATAAAGTTGTAAACGTTCGCACTCTTACTTGAGACAGGTCATATAATGTATGTACCTGAGTCTTAATACCGATCCCGACCTTAATTGAAGGGAAATAAAGTCCACTATTAATTATGGTTATTATGATCTAAAATTAAAAAAGGAACTTCATTATATTACATTATATTCAAATCAAATCAAAACTTTATTTGCTGTAAATGTGGTTGCTCGTATACAAAATAATACCTTTCAGAAATATTACCCTAAAAAAAGGTTCTGTTTTGATAAAAAGTGTTTATATGAGTGTGTTGTTAAAGTGCGCCCAGCTTAATTATAAACTCGATTCAACTTAATTACAAATTATTGCAGACGTTGAAAGTAAAAAAAAATTACACAAAAAGAACAACTTACTCAGAATACCTATACAATACAATACAATATATTTTATTGCACACAAAACAGTATAGCGAAGAATTTACAAAAAAGTGTAGAAAGTGTATATTGTAGCCGGCCTCATTGCTAAGTAGCAATTTCTTTCAGGCAACCTTAAAATACACATAACCTAGATTTAAGGTTTTATTAAATAAATAATTTATATAGTTTAATATCTGTAAGTTACTATATTGAACCGTTTGTTGGTTTTGGATCGGTGCGTACGCGCAGGTCAGTAATCAGTGCCGAACGAAAGTGAGACTTATTATGTAAACACTTTACTATGATGAATGGGAGTCATTTGCTCGATGTTATGGTGTATTACAAGTATTGATAAATGCTGTAACTGGTTAAAAGCGTTGTCGATTTGAAATTTATTGAATTGGAACCGTTTTTACTGTAAATGCAAGTTTTTAGAGAGTTTAATGATGGCGAGAAAAAAATTGGTATACTGAGTTTTAACAGCCTCTGTGGTCGAGGGGTCAAATACTCGCCTCACTCGAATCCCGGCGGGGACTCGTCGAACAAATATCACTTTGTGAGACTTTCCCCAGTTTGGTTAGGACATTGCAGGATGAATCACCTGATTGTCCGAAAAGAAAGATGATTCCGTGCTTCGAAAGGCACGTAAAGCCGTTACTATGATCCCGATTACTATCTATGATACTATCCGGATGTAGTCGTTACATGAGCCATGTCAAAAGCCTTTGGCGGATTCTGACACCAGGGTTTGTGAGGTAGGTTAATCAAAATCCACACGATAAGTGAAATTTTCGATAGTTTTTTTTTATCATCTTCCTAAAATGATTTTGATTACAGCAATAACTCCGGATCAGGGGAAACTAGATCGAGGGGACTGATTATGGCTATTGTAAACCTTATTGCCTTAGTCATATGAAACAACTGAAATAGAACTGGATCCAAACTCAAATCACTAACGTGTATCTTTTAATGGTCACTACCTAACTATTCTCAAACAGGTTCACTAACGACGCGACTAGTTACTAACTGGTGAAGTGAGTAGTCGCTAGGAAGTTAAAAAAACAAATTTATTTTAGTACCTTAGCAATAAGGCCGCCTGTTGACTCAACATTCGTGATGCGTGGCGTAATAGAGGGGAGGCCTTTGCCCAGCAGTGGGAAACAAAATAGGCTACTAAAAATATTCACGAGAACCAGGTCATTTTTTGAACGGCAATATAATATTTTTCGTAACAGGAAGTCGTCAAACAATTTATAAACAAAAATTTAGCCATAAAACTGACAAATTAGGAAGTGTATAGGCATATTTTCATATATTTTCATTTTTGGACAATAGTGTGAATGTTATTGTGAAATAAACATTTAGATGTTTGTGTCAAGGACGATTTTGATTTGTACCTAAGTGATGTGGCCAATTTCCGATGTATTGTTCATTTCATTATTATGGCAATGATTGTAATCAAACAATGCAATAATTGTATGAAATTGCCGACTGCCGCACGTAAATATTATATATTTGGCGTTTCATTGCGCAATTTCGTATGTACAAAACACAGAATTTGCTTTTATTTGTACCAACCTATTTATAAAAAGAAAAACTACCTATATAAGATGATTGCCTTTTCATACAAAAAGAAAAATATTTTTTTTCTCTCTCTATATATTTTGCAAGTGTTATAGATACAATGAAAAACTATACGTCATCATTTTTAAAACATCAAAATGGACAATTTTAATGATATTTTGATTCAAATCAAAGCTTTGTTATTGAATAATTGTTTTGATCTTAGAGTATCAATAGAAAAAATTCTGGTTTTGAGAATCAAACTTTTAGAAGGTTTTGTCACAAATTACGTATAGGTTTTGTCTAACTTAAAATACCTTTGAACTCGATTTGTTTTCATCAGGATTTCGGAAGAACCTTGTAAAGAATGTCACGAGTGTTAATACAATGATGTTTTTAGTTAATTAGTTACGCAGTTAGCTTGCATTGTTAATTAGGAAGACTTATAATATTGTCTGTTGCTGCACGATGAGTCATCATTATGACTTGTAGGTCAAAAACCTGACGACAACGGCTTAACCTAACTTTACTTTGTACATTGTTTAGTTCATCATAAATAAGCTTCATAAAGGCATAGCCTTTGGACTTAGTTTGATAAAAAATATGTTTTTTTTATTACACTGAACTGAAAACGTAAGGGAAAGAAAATTATAATTTACATTTACGTAGAACAAAAATAGATTTAAAAAAATATCGGTTTCGGTGTCCAGACGTAACTATATGTACCAGCAATTGGATGGTACTTTTTTGTTGTATTCCTCATTTTCAAACAAGATTTACTAAAAAAAATTTTTCAAAACATCTGTAAAAAATAAAATACTTAATGTGAATGAAGCCCCAAGGCAGCTAGCTAGTTTTTATTTTTAATATATTAAACTTTTCAAATATTTTTTCTTGGTTAAAGATTTTAAAAGGTTCATCAAGTATCTTATCTTTATTTAATTTAAGTAATAAAAATAAAATTGGTATTGAATTGGTATCTGTAGTATTATTTTTTCTCAATGCGGAAGTAATGTTTTTATACCCATGTCGTAAAAGGACAATTTTAAGTGGGTGATAATAAAAATGATAATCAGATTGCGTGACGCGCCGCGCAGTTTTTTGCGAAAGTATGACGATTTTCATCCTGACCACTCGCAGGCTTTCTCTGTTTAGTACAATTTGTGAGTGTGAATGTAATGTACGACGTAAATATATTTTTGGCAAAGGTTATTTTGAGTTAAACCCATTAGAAATGAAATAGGCGGTGATTGAGATAAAAATGTTGAAATTTTTTCCTCCGGGCTTTGTTCATTTGTGTCTATCAAATCTAATTTACTTTTCACGTCTAGATTCTTAGTTAAAAAAAGCATGCAACAAACAACATCGAAATTAAACGTGTGTGAATTTTAAAATAATTAGCTTTGATCTAACTATAACTAAACTTTCTAAAAATTTGAGTAGAGTGTTATTGATATAAATTCATCAACAATGGTATCTACTTTAAGAAGAAAACATTATGTAGGTATCTACCCGTGGTATCTACCTACATAACTTGTAAAAGTCTCCGCACTGACTGAAAAAATTCTGAATTATAAAAAAATATACTTACATTCCCATTTAATTATGACGTAAGTCAAAGGTCCATCTCACGTCCATTCACAAGTGACCTCGACCCGACTCTTCTAGTTACTCAAATTACGTTCAGTCCACGATTCTGCAGAAACTAAGTAACATTAAAAAAAAAAATTCATATCTAATACCATATTTGAAGCTACAGAAAATCTAAATTTATTACAGCCAAATTGTGTGATGGATGATATAATTTTTTCCTTACCCTTCACTCTGGCTCTGCAATTTCAGTGGTCAAATAAAATCGTTAAAATTATTAATAATTTTATTATTGAATTGTATATATAAAGATAAAGCATCAAAGTTCATGACATCTAAAAACTATCGATAGAACCCACCTAAAACCTTTGTATCGTATGCATTGCAATGCTTGAAATAAGAGATATGTAAGTACCAACAGAACTTTCAAGTCTAAAAGTGTGAACTGTGAACCCAGTGACGCCGGCTGCGGGACAATATCCAAGTTTCTATGCAACCTGAAACACAGATTGTGCCCGCTTTCTGTGAAATAAACTGCATATAAACTCGGATGTACGATCGCAATAGCGTGAATCCTGCCTCAGTATGTTTTAAAGCGATGGAAGTTCCATCAGTAACGTCTAGGTCGTGGGAACAGCTTATTGATAAGAGCGGCGTTTTGGTAATAATTATTGAGAAGCGACATCATGGGAAGCGGCGTAATGGTAACAATTCAACAATAATGTTGTCAGAATCGCGGGCAGTGTTCGCCGCTGTTTTACACTTACTTTCTAACTTACCGAGTAGTCCACATTCTCGGGGATTGCGTAAGTAATTATATATATTATTACTATCAGATGGAGTGTTAAAAATAAAAGTTTATATTCGCCAACCAATCTTGCGTGAAACGAGATTTTTTTCCACACACCTAAAACAGCTGTTCTCGTTTATAATTTCGTTTTATTGCTGTATTAATGAAATGTTTCACATGGCATAACTGTGTTGAATTGTTGAGCAATAGTAATTTGTATTGTTTATACTAACGCGATAAGAACAGCAATTTGGGCATTTGTTTTAGAATGCACGGTTTCTCTCTCCTTCTCTCTCTCTCTCTCTCTCTCTCTCTCACACACACACACATTCATCAAGATGACAAGTTGGACAAGACATAAAATGTGGAGCCAAACCCACGACCTCCCACCAAGATACAGGTTTTTCACCTAGTTTGGGAGACAGGGACTGGTGTGAATCACTACAACACTAAACTTTGTACTGTTACATTCAAATAGTATAAGTTTTGAAATAAAATATTATTATGAAATTATTATTATTATGAAAAATATTACTGAATAGGTACTACTTAAAAACTTACTTTAAAATAGTCAGTGATGAGAATAGCTAAGTTTAGTTTAGGTACTCATATTATGATAGTATGATATGACTCATCGACTGCAGATTGTTTGTCACACCAAATTCTCATACTAGTGTGGCAAACACGTTTTTTTTGTTCCACACCAAACTCTCACACCAGTACGATAAACAGGAATAAAAATATAAAACAGGAAAAATAGATTCCTCAAAAAATTCTCACACCAGTGTCAAATACAGGATTCGTTCCTATGTATCTAATCAGAGAAGAGGCCTGTACCTACCCAGCAGTATTAGTAAAATATAGGCTGACAATGATGATCACACTGGTGTGAACCTTAGTGCGACAAACATTCTGCTCTGCAATTGACTCTTATCATCATCATCTCAGCCAAATGACGTCCACTGCTAAATAAAAGCCGCCCCGGAATTCTGTGCTGCTCATATTCAGTAGCTTCCTGCAACCCTCACCAGACTACAAACCGTCGCTAATGTTGCCTACCATACAAATTCTTATTTCCATCATCATTCCAGCCGAAAGACGTCCCCAAAAGATCTCAACAACGACTGTTTCCAGAGACAACCAGAGACTGTTGCGTCCTGCCCACGCAACGTCCTATTTCCATAGAGTTAAAAAAAAGTTACTCTGCAGTACAATTACATAATTGTAAACATCTTTGCGGGAGGCCTTTGTCCAGCAGTGGTAATTTTATTTTACATATTCTGCAACGATTTCTAAAATATACTTTTACCTGATTTTTAACCTTATTAGTTTTTATTGGGTCGCGGGAAGCCGCTGGATGCGGGCAGCGCGGGACCGATCATTGTGGAGATCCAGGGGAGACCTTTGTCTAGCAGTGGACGTTTTTCGGCTGAGATGATGATGATGATGATGAGATTTTATTGTGGCTGTTTGTTAGATGATAAAGATATTGCATATATTTATTATGCATATCTAATTCTAACCGCAAAATCGAGAATCAAATTATTACAGAACCGGTTTATAGACTATTTTATAATTGGTTAAACGAGTTCTGATTGAAGAAAACAAAATCTTCTAACTCAGGGGTCTTTTAATAATCACGTGATGGTTTTTTTGACTCTACTGATGATACTTAGGGAGGTTTTTTATTTGTTGTTATTACTTTCTTCTACATCTATAACCGTATCAATTGGGTAGCAAAAATACGTAATATTTCACGTGCATTTTTTTCGTACAAAAGTATTTTAAAAGTTCAAAAATCAATATTTTATGCAAATCACATATTAAATATATTATAATGTCATAATTTACTCTACGACAAATTGGTACTATCATTTACAAGTCTTTGAGACAAAATTGACCTGAAATTGGGAATCTTTTTTACGCCTCCACCTCGTAACATTTTTCCTTTATAAGATAATTTGTTTGATTTGTTCCAAGTACTTCCAAGCCCCTTTCCCAAGCATCATGTGATTAATGAATGACCCCTAAAGTGCACTGAAGGTGAAAGTCAATGGGAACTTCCCATGATATTTACTGTTGTTTTCTTGCTATTACAAATATGTAAAAACTATAACCGTTTGATTTACGGCTTAGAATTGTACCAACCAACTGTTTTCTAGAAGTCTATAATGGAATATAACAAGGAAATGGGAAACAGATTTTATTTGTGTAATCAATAACTGCGATTCTAAAGCCATGCAAAAATTAGGGATTCTGCCAAAACAATATGAGTATAAAGTAATAGTGTGTCCTATATTTTTTAAATTGACCTATGCTAATCATGCTTGTGTCGCCAATTTGACATATCGAGCTTCACCGGACTTGTGGGGGAGTAGAGAAGGCTCTACCCCAGAGTAGTCATAAACCAACGCGTCTAAGACCAACTCAAGTGAACCGTGTTGGTTAATGACGAAAACACATGAAGAAAGAAGATTTGTTCCTTTTTCGTTTAGTAACATGTGTGGAAGAAAAAAACGTGGATAAAAATCATTCATAAAGTACTACCACCAGTACCAGTACGCATTCACGAGCAAAATTTAAAATAAGCATTTTAGGTAATAATTTTATCAATAAGTGTCTCCAATAAGATCATTGGTGACCACTTGCTCATTTAATCTCTTCAATGGTTTAACTAAAGTAATTAATAATTATATACATCAAGTATTAAAAATTTTCCATTAATAATTTTGTAAAAAAATAATACTTGTAGGTCTTTTAAAAATTGCTGACTAAACCGCACTGCCGCTGATGTGTAGCTATTTTCGAATAACATAATGCTAGTGAACATTTTCTCAGATGTTTATCCTCCAATGGATCAAGATACCGCTTTTTATATACCTCTCTCCTTAGATGCCATCACTTGCGATTGATTTATACCTGGAAAAGAGGAGTACAATAAAAATATACATCGTTTAATTAGCTGTTGAAATTTGAATATTTGTAAAGCTTTTTGGAATGATTTTACTCATGAATAAGAACAATTTTTTTTATTAGAATTACTCCAAAATAGCTAAAAGAAGGAAAAAAAGAAAGAGAAGCCTTTTCATAAAAAAATAAGTACCTACCGGACCAAAATGTATAAAAATGCAGACTTTTTCAAATTTCAGATATGTGTAAAATCATTCCCAAAAAGGCTCTGAAACTAGCTGTTAAGTTTCACGGTATAAACTGTTGGTTGTGTAGCAGCTAAGACCCTTGCTTTTCATCTGACAGAACATCGATCGATTGGTACACACAGTTACCAATTTATTTTCCATGTAGAAAAACGTAGTAGACATGTAAAAATAATTTTAAAGCTTTGTTAAGTATTAATCTGTGTTTAATTTGCTGTATTTGTTTATTTTAACTACAAAAAAATAACGTCAATCAATCAATTATGCATCTAGTCTAGTATCTATTTGTCATAAAAACAAATTAATCTCTTTTTACAAAACCAACAAACTAGTAGTAATCTTAATTATCCTTTACTAATTGAATAGATTTCTAAACCAATGTCACACGAAACAAACCATTTACAATTAAGTTGCAGAACAATACCGGGTCTTTTTGTGACTGGCCCGTTTCCCATGCGCTTGCGACTTTCAGTGTCTCATGGCAAAAACCGGTAACTAATGTAATAATAGATTTAGATAGAAATCGCGTGAGATCACGTTTGAATGATAAATTCGTACAAAATTGTGTGGTGTCAACATCGATGCAAATTCATATTATTTTGTTATGAGCATGTTGTTTGTTATTTTTAAAAATTCTATTCAATGAGGAAGTGTCCTAAAAAATCTAATTAGTCCGTCAGTTAGATTACTAAAAAATAATGTACACGTATTTTTTTTTTCGTCTGGCAAACGAAAAATGCCGACGATACAGCACTTTGAAATTTCCAGTAACGACACGCCGCCATACAAATTGTACGAAACAAGTGACGTCATAGTACCCTTCTCATACATTTTGATTCGGTAAATCTTCGTCAAATTGAAAAAAAAATACGTGTTAATTTTTTTTCGATAATCTAACAAAGGGATTAATTAGAATCGATTACTTTTTTCCGAGGACACTTCCCTATTCACCTTGCTTTACAAATCGACTAGTTTAAGCACAGAATACCAAATAGTAGTGTTTAAGCCACTAATTGGATAGGGTTAAAATTTAGAAAACATAATTAATTTTGCTAAATTAAGCCTTCACAAAAAAAAATTCAACTATAATATGGTAAAAATTGATGCAAAAAGATCAACAAAAACTAATCGTCTTATTAATTTTCTTAAAAGCAAGCTAAACGAACGACCACAACCACAAACATGCTAAAGTTCTGGGAAAATTCTTATTAGTACGAGTATGTACTTGATCTAGCTTGTTTTTATTGAAACAAAACATAAACAGTTTTTCAATCCAACCGGTAATCTATAACAATCAATATTTTAAACCTCTCAATAGCCTTTGTTATCCAACTTTCTATCATAATGGTGAATTATGGGAACGTTTTAATTGCAGTGAAATTGAAGTTCACAGCAGGGGTTCGAGTTGGTACTGTGACAACCCGTTTTCCACACTTTCGTCTAAATGTGCGTTAGCTCGGTAATGCTTTCGATAGCGAAGCCATTATTAGTGCTACTTGAAAGTAGTCTCGATAAACAGCTGCTTTTACCCTACAGTGATTAGGAAAGGAAATTTACTGTCGATTAGTATTTACATAGCACTTTTGCATAATAATATGTTTATTTAAAAAAACGAGTAATACGTTTCGTTTTTACTGATAAGTTTCACAAATTAGTTTTTTAGTTGAAAATTGTTTCTCTAAAGGTACTTTTCCATACTTGGTGAAGATAAACGAGTCAGTTAAAACTTAAAAGTTAATATTAAATACCTACGCATATTTTTTGTATCATACAATAATAGTTATAAAAACAACTGTGAAAGCTTTGAAAAGTATAATAATAATTATTGTATCCTCTTGTCAACAAAGCGAGGCCAAGAATTTGAATCAAGCCTTTTTTGAACAAACTGGACCAGTGCGATTTGATCGACGTCGCATAAAGCCTTTTAATTTATTTAGTTTGTAGTAATAATGTTTTCTTACCGTTAAATCGCTCAATATAAAACAAAATAACTCCATCAACATTGAAATATACAATAATTTGTTGAATGCAGTGTAGGTCTTTTTTATCACCTCATTTTATTTGCATTCTTTTCTATAAAATGAACTTATACATTACACGTTTTATTGCAAACTATTAAATCAGCTCATTTATTTAATTTCAAATAGTTTAAATAACCATTAAGTAAATGAGCAGATAATATAAAATGAAGTCTCTATTAAATAAATCACAAGCCAATTTAATTTCAAAAGAACAAAAGTTTGTTACATCAGTGACTGTGTTAGATGGATATATAGACGATTCGAGTTACCACATGATCTGTACTGTTGGCAATTTGATAGATAGATAGAAAACACTTGATGCACAAAACACGGGCAGCACATTATAAAAAACACAAAAACAGGTAGTACAAGCAGATAATACGCGAGTGACAAAATTATTTCAATAAAACAAAACAAAGATACATAAAAAAGGCAGACAAAATTAAAAAACACAGATTCCGACGTGCCACCTACATCCGCACATCAAGTCGGCGCTGACTCAGCATAATATGCTGTAGTAGTTATACTAACTATTAGTTATACTAACTACTACAGCGCTGATATTCTGCCAGAACCTATGTGTGCGCGCGTCTCGCAGACAATACAAAATGAATATAAAAAGAAAGTATTATGTATATCATGATTGGAATAAAGAATACTCTTATAAAACTGATGAAATATTTAATATTTAATTATAATGATAACATAATGATACCATATACCTACCTACAGTTAAGGTGGCACCTCGAAAAACTTAAAATCGCAGTAGAAGCACAGATGTAGAGGCGTGGTTTATCTGCGCGGCAAAGTAAAAGGGCCACTAATGGCAATGCAGGACAGTAATAGCGCTAAGCGTTGCCGTGACATGTGAAAAAGAGAAAGGTATGCTGTTTTCGCGCTAGAACTAAACAGCGTAAGTGCCAAGTTCTAGTGTGTCCATTTATATAAAAAGTACTACATAATATAATAAAAATATTACCACACTAGATTTTAGTATGGTTGAATAACATACTTGTGACCAAATTCCAACGTCTAATACGTTACCGTTTAAAAAGTAAAAAGATAATAGAAGGTGTTACTTTGGCGCGATTTTCTATCGACAAGTTTTCAGAAAACGTGTTACCTATCATATAATAGTTTGAATTAAGTATATGATCAAAGTTATAGTATATCTGAAATTTATAATACCTACTTGTACAAATTACGAGGATCGTCGAATCAAAAAACACAAAATTTTCAAAGTGCCGCCTTAACACCCTTGATTACCAGTTTAAGAAATATTTTTAACTAAAGTTCATTGCATTGTGCAGTACAGCCGGTATTGGGTTAATGTAGAGACTCAAATTAAACATACTAAATATATATTTCAAATAAATACTTCTGTATTTCATATAGCATTGATGTAAGTAAGTGTATAAACTTAAGGCTAATAATAAATATATCTTGAAAAGATTTTCAAAATATATTAGTAACAAAAAAAAGTATATACCTATTTTTTATGTTAAGTAACAAAAAAATATGCTAAAGCAGTTGTCGTGTTTAATTTTAGTTTTAACTACCTATACCAGTCATACGTACCAGCAGTCTTAGTGTTAAGTGATAATTTAAGCAATGAGTTCGCTTTCAATTTGATTCCGATGTAATTGAGTTGAAATAAAATTGCGTAAGTATTGCATAAAACAGGCCCAGTTTTATTTGCTTTTGGATCCTGATAGAGAACGTTCCGCCTGTTTATGGCTTTTTAACGACCCGTGTGGGCTTATACCTAAAGCACTTAACGGAATTTATAACCTGACTTTTACTTTTTGTTTGTTTGAAGTAGCCTTATACCTACTACAAATTATCACAAATTAGAGAAATGGCGACGGTAGTCTTTTTTTTTATTGACCTTGCTTGTGTCGAAAAAGTAAGACCAATCAAGCTTCACCGGACTTGCGGGGGAGTGAAAGACTCTACCCCAAAAAAAAGTCATATGAGTCTAGGGGCTGCTCGAGGGAGCCTCGGACCACGGCCTAGCGCGTCGATACTGAAAAACATCGTGAAGGAGACGAGGCCTAAGGGGCTCCGTCTCTGATTATCAATTTTGATTTTGGTTATGGCCGCGCCCCCGCCAGCGGGTACGGGCGTTGTTACCTGAAGGGTAATTACGAGTATTACCTTGTTACACCCGCGGCTCGTCTAAGTCCTGGACAAGCCAGCGAGGCAACTACGTTTAAGATGAGAGTAAGATAGAAGTGTGGTCGACACACACACACGAATTTAGTTTACCACACAAATAAGAAGTAGAAGACTTTTAAACTTTCACAGTATATTGAGATAGTGATATTAACAAAAACACAAACACATTAGATAATAATGAAAACACTGATGTTACTGAAGCAAAAGTTGGGTTTGGAATGAATAATAAAAAATGGATGATTGACGGATGATTTTGAAAAATTCCAAAATTAAATATTCAAATTTAGTAGAAGAAATGGTAAATGAGATGAGAAATGAGGTAAGAACAAAGTGGGAACGAGGTGACATGCAAGACACCTCGTTACAACCTGAAGGATATTCGCTACCAGAAGGGCATTCTGTTAGGTGTACCTAAATTTTTTGGCTGCTTTAACTGCATGAGTGATTTCGTCGTCAGGTTCGGAAAGGACGACGGGTGTCGCTACATATTAGAAAGTAACATAATGTTATATTATAAAGATTTATTTCATCACATTCAGATTCATTAGACAATTACATTTCTGGGGCATATCAGCTTGACATCAGTTTTATCAAAGTAAAAAAAAATACGTTTTGACTTTGTAAGCAAATATCCGCGTACTAGGCTACCATGAAGTCAACAGAAGTGGTCCATAAAAGCACGGTCCCTGAGATAGAGCATTTTTCCTAAACAGTCCCAGACTCTTTTAAAGGAAAGATCTCGAAGCACTTCCTTTTGATGGTTTTAATTGGCTAGCAAGAAAATTTAATTAAAGAATGGGCTTTTGTTTTGACACCGAGGGCGCTGTCATTTTTCTAATTACTGGCCAAAGTCAGGTTTTTGAATCAACGTTCTTTTCGATTGTCAAACACTTTGTTCGCTTTGATGATGGTACTTATTGTCACTTTGTTTTTGAAGTGCCTTTTTCAATTTTCTAATGACGTCTGTTTTAGCTTGGTAATAAGGCAGCATTTCCACTAGAGATGAGCTAGGTAGATGAGTTGTGAGCAAGGAAAAATTCTGCAATATTGTTACTTCATTTTCCTAGCCTGCCTGGCTTAGTGACATGAGTTCACATGAGTACTATAAACAAGAATCTACATTTTCAAGAGTGACAAAAAACTTAATACCTAAAAGCAGTGAAAAGATAATCGCATCATAAATTTCAACAAACTTTATGTACAAAAAGCAATTCATATTTAGCTCTATATATGTGTATAGATTTTTTTACATTTCTTTATTACCATTTATTTAGTAATTTGGTATTAGCCGTAACGTCGAATAATGGTTTTTTAACTTCTGAATTTTGTATAACTGTCCCATTGAAACTAGTGACACAGTTATGCCAAACACGAACTCTATGGCCCCTAAAATAATCGGAATTTGGGGTCCACGCGGTCGGAATATTAATTCTGGTCCTCATTAGAGTTTGATAAGCGATTGTTCTACTTGAAATAGATAATTTATGGCTAACTTCCTGTAGGCATTAACAACAATTTAAAAAAATACATTAGTGAAATTACGACACACACCTTATAGGGACTAGGTATATTGATTTTTTTTCTTGGTGATACCTAAATTTACATATTTCAAAATAAAATATCAATTATTAAATCTAAAAAAGTCCTATAAACAGAAACATTTTTTGTTTTTAATATTTAAGTATTTTTATACATTAACTTTTAAAAATTGGTCGATTAATACAAGTATTAAATTTACTGCTATTTTATAAAAACAACAAACTTTTATTACATTTTTCAACTGATTTACTGTTTTAATATTATATTTAAACATAAGTTTCTTAAGAACTCTAAGATTAGTCGCTCTTCAAACTGTGATAATTTCCTAGTTAAATGAAAGAGCTAGCTAATTTGCGTAAAATAGGTCTTAGACGATTTTCGATTGACTGATTCTGATGAAATTTGTGTTGAGAGTGTGACAAATAAGATGGGTTGGTTAAACATTGCACACTATTTTATTGATTTCTTGATTTAGTGCTTAAAAAAAGGAAAAATATCTTCAGACGTTCCATTTAAAATAAACTTGGTAAAAATATAAAAGTTCAAAGGATTGTGTACAGCGATTAAAATGTCTGTAAAATCAAAACGTAGGTACTATCTAATCATTTTTTTCATTGTATCTGTAATATCATTCTAGATTTATATTAAAATTGGACTATGTAGGGAAGCAAATTCAAAACGTTACCTCCTCTTGCATAAAAACCTACTAGTGCATAATCCAATTCAGAAAAAAATTATCGACGGGATGAAATCAGTTGGTTCAATAATAAATCAAGAACAACTAGGCAAGCTATTTTGTATGTGTGTATATGGTATAATACGAGATATTTAAACTAGAATGTAGTTAGTTAGTGCAACGGACTATTTTCCGGCAACGCGACGTCAAGCACGCCTATTTGCGTGTTGGGTAGGATAACGGTGGGGAACCATCCGATCTCCTTAAAGAAGCCCAGCAACTTGCCCAGGTTGCCGAACGTCTCCAGGATCCAGATAGGCCATGGCTGCTTATAACCCCGTTTATAATTAACCCCGGTGAAGTAAAATTAGAATGGTGAACTAGAATGTATCTTTTAGCAATAATACGGATGCACTCCGCGTTACGCAAGGCGGACGGTTCGACCGCAACGTATTTTGCCAAGTTAGTCATCCGCACGTTACCTCACTTCGCACAATCTCGGATTGAATACCTTCGGACAAACTGGCGCTAACCGCTTTGACCCACTTTTCAGATTCGAGAACACGCGGCGGCTAAACTGTTTTTAGGTGTCTAGACGTGGTATATGTACTTATTTGAAAATTTATATATATAACGAGGAGAAATGAGGCATATTCCCGCTGTAAAAGGTAGCTTATATTACTCAGGGTGAATGTAGCTTTCTAATGGTGAAATAATTTTTGAAATGGCTCATTTGTTTTTGAGTTTATTCTTTACAAACATAAACACACAGAGACTTTTTTTTTTATTGACCTATGCTTGTGTCGAAAAGGTACGACCAATCAAGCTTCACCGGACTTGAGTCTTGAACACACACAGACACACACAAATATCTCCTCTATTAGTATCGACTGCTGCTGCTGCGACGTGCTGTCGACTCGAAAAGAAGAAGAAGTATGAAGTATGATAGTATGATATGATATGATTTAAAAGCTGCTTTGTCATCATCATCATCATCTCGATTAGATAGATTCATATACCTACCCATTTTTATTTATATATTATTTTACATACACTCTACTAACCATACTAATCGCGTCCATTTCCATGTTTATTCTTTGTTTTTGTAAAATTATCTTGCCAACCCGAGTAGTTCCGGTAAACTTTGTACTGTAATCTATTCCTGGGTTCCCGCGATACAGGTGTAACCTAGTGCGGGGCCCGACGGTAATTCCTATCAACTGTACAATTTGTTCTTGGAAATAAAGCATTTGTTTGTTTGTTTGTTTGTTATCTCAGCCAAAAGACGTACACTGCTGGACAAAGGCCTCGCCAAAAGATCTCCATAACGATCGGTCCTGGTCGGTCCGACGATCCGGTGAGGGTCGCGGGAAACCGCTGGATGCGGGAAGCAGCTTTGTACCCGATAAAAATTGTATCCGGTGATGGTTATTATAGGCATGTCGAAAATAGGTCCAATTTAGATTCTAAGGGTCTTACAACAAAAAAGTTAAACAGGCGTTGAACTTGTACCTGAAAACAGTAACTGTTCTATGGTGTGTCTCTCTATTTTTACAAATAAGATTTTTAGATACGCATTCAACGTGTGTAATAGTTTTTATGGTCAGATCATTGATTATTCTGCCTCTCTTATAGATAAAATAGAGCCATCCCAAATGCGAACAGCATGAATAATTATTGTAATGTTGCCTTTTGCAAATTCCAGACAGACTGACACGCACGTCAAACTTATAATACCCCTATTTTTTGTCTGAAGCTGATAACTACTCTTGATTGCCTTTCCTTAACTATATTTTTCAACTACTGACTCATGTATTGCTAATGCATGCATGTATGCTAGCTGTGTAACTTTCATTAAAAAGAGATTTTGCGCAGGGGACACTTTGCGGAAGGGACGTTTTGCGAAAGGGACATTTTGCGAAAGGGACGTTTTGCGAAAAGGAAATTTTGCTACCTAGGAACATTTTGCGAAGAAACGTATTGTATATTACTTACTCAATATTTAAAGTGCATTTCTATACATCTTATTAACCAATCGGTCTCAATTTTATATACCTACATCTCGCTACTTAGGTAGGTTAGGTGATAAGTCAGTCATAAAAAGCTTGTAATTTATGTTAACGTTATGACAGCCTTGTTAGTATTATGTATGAGAATGGCGATAACACGCGATATTTTAGAATCCATAATGTTATGTGAATTCGTTAGTACGTACGAATACAACTGAAGTTGAATAGTTATCTGAAACAAATACATTAACTACTATTAAGTATATTCTTTTTTGCATTTTTATATTATTTTCTCATGTTATTTTTTTATAAATGTAGTCTGTGGCCCAGAATAATATTGTGAAATGTAACATATTTAATGCCTATAGGTTTCTAGAGGCGCAGTATGTTGGCAGCACCAACAAATGTAATATAATTTAAAAGATCGATTTTCCCCCGCCTTTTGCTAAGGTATATTTTTGTGCTCCTCAATAAATAAATTATAATAATTTACTGTGACCAACACCAGCGTGTTATTATTTCCAAGGACCTTCACATTGGTCCTTCGCCGTTTAAGAATCAACGTCTACGGTGGTGAATAATTAAATCCTAGTTATTAGGGGTGCATATTAAAATTCCTTTAATTTATATTACTAATAATTATTTAATTTAAATACACGTATAACCAGAGAATGAAAACGCAACTGGCGTTGGCACTGCAGCAGTTGCCACCAAGGGCGCATGGTCGTATATTAAATACGTAGCTATTGTACCCAACCTACTAATAAAATTATAGTAGAAAAAAGATCTAAAATATAATTTAAAATATATACACGATTACAGGAATAACACTGCCCTTGACCACGCATAACAATATTTTTTGTGTTGTGTGTTGTAATTTTTTTTTCTATTCTATTCTAACAGCTACAGTACTCGTAAGGGTCAAAAACCCATTACCACATGCAAAAAAGAAAACAGTTTACATTGATGATTAATTATATTCAAAAACAATCAACTCTAGTAAGTAGAGCGCAACGGATAGCCAAATTAAAAGCAAATAGAAAGATGTTATGCAATAGACCGGATCACCAATGATCCGTGGTGAGATGGATCACTCACTTCACTATAGCTAAGCATAACCAAGCTTTATTTCACTGGCTTCGGTTGTGATCACAAAAAAGGTTTTGCCTTTACTCTTTTTAAAAGTTTTATATGAGTAATGAATTGAATTTTTATGGCTGTTTTCTGTTTTTTTTTAATTTCCGTTGCATAGTTTTAAGATTAAATTCAGAACAACACAACTTTTCTTGTTGATTTTGTGCGAAGCATATTAAGGTACCTTATTCAAGAGACTAATTTATAGAATGTCAATAAATGATAGAGTAATATAAAGGGAAATAAATATTAAAACTATTTTAATTTCGGTCTTAATAATACTTTTTTTTATTTTTACGATGTCGTATTTTTTTTTTTTACTTACAGTTATTCACATTAGTATCTATTATAATAACTCTATAAGGAAATAGTATGTGACCAACTAACCTGTTTCGCCAAAATTGTCTTTAGGTGAAATCTTGTTAATAAAGCGACGCATGTAAAATGAGTTTCTTACTATTTTCTTTGATTTCTTTGCATTGGGGAATATTAACAAACAACACCTTTTCAAAAATCACAAGTCAAATATTTAATTCGAAGTAAAATTTTACAAATCACTTTTCGACGTCAAATTTTATAAATCACTTTCGATCTCAGAGGGCTCAGTCAGTAGCAAGGTGCCTTGCAACCTCATTCTCACCTCATTTTCCATTTCTTTCTCGTCTAAATTCAAATATTCAATTTTAGAATTCCTTCGTCATTCATACGTCATCTACGCCCATTGTTCTTTAGTATTCCCCTTGGCTTCCGGCCTTGACGGGCGTATTTATTAAAATAATGTGTAATTTTGTAAAGTAAAACTATTAATATAATTTCAATAAAATAAAAATAAATATTATGTGGGTCATCATACTCATCTCATCACACACACGGCCATCTGACCCCAAACTAGGCAGAGCCTGTGCTACTGGTGTCAGACAGCTGATATACATACATCTTCTTATATATAAAATTCTCGTGTCACAGTGTTCGATTCCATACTCCTCCGAAACGGCTAGACCGATTCTCATTAAATTTTGTGAGCGTATTCAGTAGGTCTGAGAATCGGCCAACATCTATTTTTCATACCCAAAAAAAAAAAAAAAAAAAAAAAGGAACGCGGGCGTAGCCGTGGGCGGACAGCTAGTAATATATAAATATACAACATTCTGACACAAGGCAAACACAAGTGTTCATCACACGAATGTTTGCCCTGGGCGGGATTCGAACCCGCGACCTTGTGCTTCGTAGGCAGACGTACTACCAACGAGGCTACGAGGCCGACAAGAAAAACTAAAATTTAAACCGCCGAGTATACCAGTTAAGTTTTCCATGTAAATAAGTGCTATTAAATCAGTGTTGTACACTTCCTCGTGTATTTTACTAGTGCCTATGGAAACCTTCAATCTACAACTGCACCTGTCAGCTCGCCAGGGCCTTGGTGAGTCGCAGGCGTGAAAAGTCTTGCAGTATATAGGCTTTAACTTAGATCCCAATAGCATACGGGTTACGGGCCGCGCAGGACCGATCGTTGTGGAAATCTTCAGGAGAAGCCTTTGTCCAGCAGTGGACGTCTTTCGGTTGAATTATGTCATCATCTATGGACGGCCAAGTGCGAGTCAGAATCGCCCATGAAGGGTTCCGTAGCAGCCAGTAACATAATATAAAAGTTTTTGTAGTTCGTTGTGACTTTGATCGATGTTTTAATAATAGCGAAAGGTAAATTGCGGTTTACGATTTATGACGTATTAAAAAAAAACTACTTCCTAGATCTCGCTCAAACCAATTTTCGTTGGAAGTTTTCATGGTAATGCACATCATATATTTTTTTTAGTTTTATCATTCTCTTATTTTAGAAGTTAGAGGGGGGGGACACACATTTTTCCACTTTGGAAGCGTCTCTCGCGCAAACTATTCAGTTTATAAAAAATGTTATTAGGAACCTAAATATAATTTTTGAAGACCTATCCATAAATACCCCACACGTATGGGTTCGATAAAAATTTTTTTTTTTGTTTTAGTTCTATGTATGGGGACCCCCTAAATTTATCGTTTTTTTTTTCTATTTTTGTAAGAAAATCTTAATGCGGTTCACAGAATACATCTACTTACCAAGTTTCAACAGTATAGGTATTATAGTTTCGGAATAAAGTGGCTGTGACATACGGACGGACAGACAGACATGACGAATCTATAAGGGTTCCGTTTTTTGCCATTTGGCTACGGAACCCTAAAAATAAACTTGTTATAGATTTAGATTGAAAGAAGAGCGGTAGCTAGAATTATTTTTTTTAGTAACAGAAACATCACAAAAATATTGTCTTAAGGGGCTACCCGAGGCTAAGTGGCGCCACCATCAGTTAAAAATTAATTACTCGCGAAGTATTCTTTTTTTCTAAAATCCGGACGTTCATTTTGAAGTTGGCGTGCTATAGGATATATAGGGGCCATAAACTGTATTTATTATAGTCCGCTGTAGTTACAGATAGAAAATTTGACAAAAGTGGCCGTTTTTAGCAACTTTTCTATCTGTAACTACAGCGGACTATAATAAATACAGTTTATGGCCCCTATATATCCTATAGCACGCCAACTTCAAAATGAACGTCCGGATTTTAGAAAAAAAGAATACTTCGCGAGTAATTAATTTTTAACTGATGGTGGCGCCACTTAGCCTCGGGTAGCCCCTTAATAAATATTTTTCACTTATTTACAGATACGTTTTGCGTGCTAAGAATGTTCGATCGCCATACGAACAGCTTGTAAATAATTTAAAAAGTCTGGAAGCCATTACAGCTTCATTTAGTATTCCCTAACGCGTGGAATACTAAAAAAGTAGCACAGTGTTGAATAATATGAAGTCAAGAGAGGTAAAGGGAAAATATATTAGACGTTACTTTATTTAGAAGTTATTTGTATTATATTCTTTTCGTTTTTTTTATTATTTTTAGACGCTTGCCGAAAAAGTCATGATAAAATTCTTGTAGACACTTTTTTAGACGTGCGCTCAATGCGTGCTTAACTTTTTTATGGTATGACGGACTTTTTAGAATGAACTTCATGGTAGACTGAAATATGTTCTGAAAATTATCTGGATTTTTCATAATATAATATTATGATATGTTTCTGGACTACCAATATTTTTTCACACAGTTTGAGACATAGTGGAAGCTTGTGGAAGGTTTAAACTTTTTAAAAACTTCGCAGAGCAAACTACATAGTATAGTATTTTTCTACTCAGCAATTTAATGTCTCATTCTGGTACATAAATAATCGAAAACAATAAACAAATCGAAAGTTTGCCTTCGTATTGTTTTTGATTTTAATTCCTATTATTTACCTTAAAATAAAAAACCAATCAAAATAAGACGAAATTGCATACCCAATAGGTACCAATGTTTGTATATTTTACGCCACAATTTATTTTCTATTGGCAATTTTCTCTATCCTTGAAATAAATCGCCTTAAAGTTGGTACTAATATTTAACCATTTTTTTTTCTTAAAAACATGTTTTTTGTTAAACCACGTTACACCAGTTCGTTGACCTTCGATCAGTTACATAAACGTGTCGTCACGATACTCACAGAAAAACAAAACGAACAAAACAAAACTTTAATTTGAGAATAACACAAAACGTATATTCATTAAATGAATAAAAACTCTATCGTTATAAATAGTGATCGATCATTTATTAATATATCTTTGATTTCATTAAATTATAAAGACCAGAAAATAGAAAAGTTGTTATTGTCGTTGTTGTTTTTAAAATGATTCTGGCAACAATCGCCTTAAATACAATACAATACAATACAAATATTCTTTATTGACACCAGTAATAAATAGGACAGTTACAATTTTCATAACTGTGAAACAATGAACCAATAGGCGGCCTTATTTCTTAAGTAGCAATTTCTTCCAGACAACCAAACAGGCAAAAAGGCTTCCAGCAATAATTAAATTGCATTGAGAATCCGCAATATTGCGAGGTTTTTATTTAGCCGGGTTTTACCAACATTCTATTATCCTAACCTACTAATATTATAAATGCAAAAGTTTGTGAGAATGGATGTATGGATGGATATATGGATGTATGGGTGTTTGGTACTCTTTTGCCAAAAAACTGCTGTAAGGATTTTAATGAAAAATAGTATAGCTTTATACCAGAATAACAAATAACTTTTATAGCAGGAAAAACTGTTAGAGCGGACAGAGTCGCGAGGCGAAAAGATCAATTCATCAAAAAGTCAAATCGTCGGTGATACTGCAATACTGCGTAACTAACAATGGCGAATGCCGCGTAAGTTCACCGAGGCAATTTTACAGGAGAGCGAAAAAACTTAATATCTTTTAATCTGTCGATGCTAGGTTTGACTGAGTTTTGGAGTATAATGTAATACTCTTGCTTTATCCGTTATGATAATTTTTGAGTCAATTAAGTGGGTAATTAGTTAGATAATTCACTTACACGGTTTTGTTGGGTCGACTTTCTTTATGGTATAGAAGATTTGCAGCACATACGCGTTTTTTAAATAAAAAAAACCTATATTCTATTAAACTTTTATTTTATTAATTAGCAAAGATTAAGGTAATAAACACACAATTAAAATTATAATCGATCTAGATTACTTCAAAGAAAGTTATCTTCTTCTTTTTCTTCGTCATTACACTCTAGCAGAGAGGTCTTGGTCGTAAGAATAGGGTTAGTGTCTTATTTTGATAGATTAGGTTAGGTGACGTTGTTATTTGCATTGTTGCTATTCCTCCTGAATTTCTGCCTTCCTGGCGCGCACATTGAGCTTTTTTTAATAGGCAATCTACCACTCCTTCGTTGCTGCCCACCATTTTTTCCTGCACCACCAGGCGATTCACAAACTCGTTAATTTGACGGGAGAATGTTTGATTTGAAGGGTGTAAGAATACCTAATACGTACAGTACTGTGGTTGAAACACTGTGTGTGATGCCGAGTTCCTGGAGATACTGTTTGTAAATTTCATCCAGGATAAGCGAGTAATTATTATACAAAAAAATCATCCTAGACATACATAGATATTTTCTTGCGCATCCTGCTACTATCAGCCACTTTCTTTGCGCAGATCGTCGTTCCATGTAGCCAGGGGCATCCCACAATTTTTGCCTTGATATAGTCCACTCGTTTTCATCAAAACAGTTATCCTTTCTGGACATTATAGAACCAGCCCAGTGGCACCACACTGGTTTCAAACAACACAGGCAATCGTTTTTAGGGTCTACTGATGCAGCTTCTCTCGATCTTCTCATGTGTTTTCTTTTAGACTCACCTTCACTCACTCATTGGACACTTTGTCCTAAATATACATAATAATGGTTAACAACCCAAGAGATACTACATTGACGATAATTGACCCTGATACTGAGAGTGATAAACAGCTCAGTATTAGACCAAATTGTCGAAAGGATTTATAAAGGCTGGTCAGCATGTCAAAGGTGTTTGATTTATTATTCCTTTCTCCTCTACCTCTCGTCCTTACCAGTTAAACGTCATTTAATTTAGGAAACTATTTCGGGGACACTACATCCCCTTATCTCTATGGACCTCGGTTGGTTTTTCACCTGCCTGAATTTGGAAAAGACTACAAGACGACTCCAGGTCAAACAAATGTAGTCCTCATAGATAGCGGTTGGTAATTAATACTTTTCTGTAAATATGCTTCACAGTACTAGACCCTCGTCGAAAACCGGACTGCTCCTATGGCTAGGGCTAGATCTCGACAAGCTTATGTGCGAAGCAATTTTTACCCATAAGGTACTATTTTACATTAATATTATTATTAAAATAAAAGAAATTTGATGCACTAGCTTTAAAATAGAAACTGCACACTAACCAATACACAATTTCTACACTATAAACACGAAGCGCCCTGAAAAACTACTAAATTTCCTGGTTCCATAGCGTACTTTCGCGGATTTAGGACTACATTTGTGTGTAGATTACTTTCGCGGTTTTGAATTAGTTAGATTTCAAGCCTTTTGATTAGACTATTGAATTTTCTGTCAATGCCATTATGCGCAATTCACCACCATGCACCTACAGGCACGAAATCGCGTTTTTGATTTTTTGTAGTTCCGCGGTATTAACCAGTGCTGGTTCAGCGGTATTGGAGTATCACCGACGAAATTATTCGTATTTTTTTCTGTAGTGGTTTAATATATCTAAAATAATGTGTATATTGATGACAACAAATAATTATAACTACAAATTATGCGCATTTCACCATAAAGCGATTAATTAAAGAGCGCAGTTAAAGATCATTTACCGACATCTGAGGAAAAAAATCTTACTAATGGCATATTGAATCGTCTATTTCCGCTTAGAAAACGACTTCCTTAAGAATATAATATGCAAGGTTGCACACGAAGTAATTGCGTTTACTGTTTGTTTACATTTAATGCTAAAGATGGGTATGGAATGTTGGCGTTTATTTCTCGGCTAAGAATAACACCAACCCAACTCTTCTATGGTATGACTACCCCAGAAAATTACATTCCTCGAAGTTGACTTACTTTGAAGATGACAAACCCAGAAAATTACCTACAAAGAATATGACGTTCCTCGAAATTGACTTTCTAAGAAAATGACCTACCTCTCCAAAAGGGTGATACTTTGGATGGAATGGATAATAGAGTTCAAATCAGTATCATCACTACATAGTATAAAACAATGTCGCTTTCTCTGTCCCTATGTCCCCATGTCCCTATGTCCCTATGTCCCTTTGTATGCTTAAATCTTTAAAACTACGCAACGGATTTTAATGCGGTTTTTTTCTATATATAGAAGGATTCAAGAGGAAGGTTTATATGTATAATACATGCATAATATACTTCAAGATAACCCACAATAACCATTTTCCCGTGCGTAGCCGGGGCGGGTCGCTAGTAGCTGATTATGGCAACGCCACGTTTGAAAGAAAGAGGCCCTACTCCAGAAACGGTATGCTTTAGACTGATTATTATCATGTGGATTTTGAGGTTGACCTACCTTAGAAACCCTGGTGTCAGATCTGAAGTACCGCCTAAGGCATCTGACATGGCTCGTGTAACGACTACAAACATAGACGTAACATGATGTCATCAGCTTTATGCGTATAGGCTACATAAATAGGCTACGTATATGCTACGTATAATATGCTACATATTATTATAGGCTAATATTATAAAACAACTAATAATTATAAACACGAAGTGACGCTTGATGCATAATATATAGATGGATGAATGTTTTTTACTCTTTTACTCAAAAACGACTGAAAGAATTTCAATTAAACTTTACAATAATTATCTTCTTCTTTTCGTGTCGATGGCAAGTCAGATTTACTATATTTTGTCGGCCCAATATTCTGCCACCCTGATAGCATTGTCAGCAGCATTCATCAGCTCCAGTGCTGAACAAGTGGCAGGGCATGCGGGACACGATGTTAGATGGGCCATAGTCTGAGGGGTCACTCCGCACTCACATCGCAGGTTCAGTTCCAATCCATCCAAGAATCCCCACCGGAGGCGATTGTCTATTACTAATACTCTTTTGATTTTCAACTTCAAACAACAACAAAAACAAAATTTTTTTGATTGTCAACTAATATTATAAACACGAAGGCCAATAATTATACATCAGAATAACACATAGGCTACCTTTTACCGCGCAAAAATACCTCATTTCCATGGTAAAAACTGTTAGCGCGGGCAGAAAGTTAGTTTAGTAGTAATTAGCAGTCAATACTTAGCCTATATACCTACATGACGGCCTAGTAGGTAGTGCGTCTGCCTTCGAAGCACAGGGTCGCGGTTTCGAATCCCGCCCAGGGCAAACATTCTTTCGACAGGATGTTGTATATTTATAATATTATAATGGCTCTGCCTAGCTTGGGGTCAGATGACCGTGTGTGAGATGTCCCACATATTTATTTATTTATTTATTATCATTTTAATATGCAGCCTAGAGTAGTTGACATCATTGGTACGCAACTCAATGGTCGAAAGATTGTTTTATTATTAATAAACTATAATTTTATTAATAAACATGGGTTCTCTCAGTTTGCGTTCAAAATCTTTATTCAATTTGAAAGATGCCCGTAAAGAAGATCAGATTAATCTACGTCAAACAACTTTAGGTGATTACAAAAGCGCTAATCTGCTATGAAGATTCAAAGGGTCAACAACCTCATTATCAGTGTGTTGTAATGATAAGGTATTCAATGAAGTCATGTAAACACAAGAGATAACCTAAATTAGCGCTACCGTGTGAACTTATCAGTGCAGAGATTTATAAGCAGAAAGCTGCAGAGACAAGGTTTATAGCTTTTTTGTAAAAAAAAACTTTGTCTATGGTTTAGTGCTGCGTACGTATGCCTCTTAGAGTATAAATAGAACATTTTCTGGGAGGGATATATATTCTCTAAGGTATGCCTATAATAAATTATAGGTAATATGTAGGAACATCGCACACGGCCGTCTGTACCCAAACTAGGGAGAGCCTATACCATGAGAGCCGGACAACTGATACACATACATAATATAACTAAATAAATATATTTACAACATACACATAAAAGGCAAACACAAATGCTCGTCACACAAATTCGGGGCGGGATTCGAACCCGCGACCCTTTGCTTCGAAGGCAGGCGCTGACTAGGCTATTGGGCCGTCGTCTTTTTTTTTTTTTTGAATTGCCCTATGCTTGTGTCTAAAAGGTACGACCAATCAAGCTTCACCGGACTTGGGGCCGTGTCGTCATATAAAATTAATAGGCTTTCTATCTTGTTCAAGTTGTTTGCCTCTAACGTAGTTAGTGAATAAAGCTAAATATTTTGAAATTTAAAATTTGAAAACGCTTTGATTAGGTCCTCTTGTATGTAACTTTGTATGTAATGGAATCTAAGGTAACTAAGTTACCATCTTCCAAGGTTTGTAGCGTAATGAAATTTGGAAAGTATACGTTATTCCGATGGCAACACAATAATTTGACACAAACAAGCTGATCTGATGCTGGAGCCGGAAGGTGGATAGGATAGTGGAACTCTTCAACGGCTACTAGTAAACCCCCCGAATTTGAGCTCATTTGATTTGTCTAAATAAGACCTTTATATTGGCGAGGGGAGGTGACCAATAAATTTTTTTTTTGAAGTGCATGTATAAAAGCGTGTTTTTCAAGTGTTTTTTAAACTATTAATTTATTTTATCTAAAAATTCCAACCAACATTATTTAAATCATAGAGGTAGACATTCCAATCTACTATTAAAAAAAAAAATTACGCGCCTAGAATATTTTTTCTTCTTTCAAGATATTTATGATTTAAATTAACACATAAAAACAGAAGGAAAAAAGAGAACCAAAATAATTCGATAAAAGAGGCAACCATGCCCTGGTACTCCTAAGTATGATTTTACTTATGTACCGTCATCTGAAAAATCAAAGGCTGCTTGTTGCAAAATTTAAGTCAATCGAAAACGTAATTATTATTTATAACTGTGATGCAACTAAAACCTTAACTGTGTGACCTCAAGTTGGAAAATTATGTAAACAAGGTAAGGTTACCAGTTAATGTTTCATCTTTTCTTGGAATGCGATATTAATGATGTCATCCAAGTTAGAGGTCAGAAAAAATACTTATGTGACTCCATTATAGTTTTCTGATAGGTAATCTATTAAAAATAATATCTCGTAATATTCGTGAGGTTACTTCTGTAACGAGTATTTAGATATGGACCATTTCATATTTTTTTGGAGGTAATAGGTATACTTGTTCGGTGCACTTGATAAATAGTCATATTAACACGTACACATAATATATAGGTACCTACTTCAAAATATTTTTTTCATGGTTGCTGTAGTTTTTAATAAATTTTACATTTTAGTGAACATAAAAAAATATCTGCAAAATAATATAATTTAATGAAGTTAAACTGTTTACATAATTTTACTAAAATCGATTGAGAACTGCGATTTTTAAAGAAAAACGGATATAATAATATGTATAAATATGCGAATGTATGTTTACCAAAACAGAAAGTTAAATTAAAATTTTTGCTAACGAAAAAATATGTAGCTACAAAATAATATTAAATATGTACGGCGATGTGTAAACTCTTTACGAAACTGTAATAAAAACGAACATGCTCGTAGTAAATAACATGTTATTAGCGATTATCAATGGGAATAGTAATAACAACAAAGTAGGTAAGTAGTTATTGTAGCGGAGTAATTTATAAGTAATGGTAAATCGACGGATGTGTTTTGAAATGGGACGGAAATGTTTATCGATGCAAAGGAAGACCGTATGTTTTCCTATATTTTTTTATAGCGCAATGAAATTCACTTAAATTTATAAATAACAAAATCTTATTGTTGTGGGTTAACCCCATTTTAGTCAATAGAGTAATGTTTGGGGATGTTTGGGGGCATGTCACAAACGAGCATCTGACCAAAAAGTAGGCAGAACCTGTACTATTAGACTTTTTTTTGGATGCACAGGGAGTACAGAGAAACTGTTTGAAAAAAAAAATTAAAGTTGCTGAGCCCACATTTTTTTCCCCTCCCTATTACACCCGCACCCACCCTCTCCCTATTACACCCGCACCCACCACCCGCGGCCTACCAGCACGAAGATTATAGGAAAAGGTTGTTCAGGGTAGTAGCTAACGGAGTTTCAATACAGCTGAAGCCACATGACCGATTTGGTCGCTAGCTCTTGGCCTATATGAATGTCAGACAGCTGATATACATACATATTAAACAATTATACAACATCTAGACAAAGAGTGAACACTAATGTTGCCCTGTGAGGAATTCGAATACTAGCAACTAGTCTACGGCCGTCGTCGTCGGAACAGTAAGTACATAAGTATAAGATTGTGATATTTTTGGTCAGTTCAAAATTTTGAAGTTAATCGACTTTTATGTTTTTCAATTCAACTATTATATTGTTTGTTTGGAGTTTAAGTTCTATCTTTTATTCTTTTCAATAAGCCTCAAAAACATTAGTCGTCTACTTTCAGTAAATAGGTATGGTTTAGATACAAGCGGGCCTCAAATTTATAATTTTGTACGGTATATAATTATTTTGTACTTAATGTTTAGTTTTTGGTTTGTAACTAAACTTTTGTAGTAATTCAAAAATAAAATACTAAGTTTTAAGCTTACCTGTAAGTATGCAGCGACTTTGTAATGGCAATTTACTTTTTTTTCTACCCGTTACCCGATACTTAAAGCTCTAACGATGCGATGATGTAAATAACCTATAAAAAAACAAAAGAGTATAAAAAGATAAAAGTGAAGGTGTTGCGTGAATCGAATGCAAGGTGTTGGTAGTGGGTTCCGATCCGGTTCGGGCAAAGCTACAAAGATGTAAATATATTAGTGGAAGAACCTTAATACCTAAAAATATTAGCATACTGATATTATGTTTTCAGATTTTCAGGGAATCAGGAAAATTGTGGTATCAACTTCTGCTAAACGGTTCGTTAAATACGAATATTTGAAACCTTCTATCTAATATTAATTTTACGAGTATGTATGAACACCGTACAACTAACTTTAATGTATTTGTCTTATATATATATAAAATCTTAATACTAATAATATTAAAAATGGACCTCTACATATTTGGTTTTGGATTCTGCCTTATGTAGGTATGCCTCCCAAAGGACTGGGTGGGACTCTCTCTTTCAACCAGTGATAAGTAGATTAAAATTATCTAATGATAAATTAATGATGATGAATGAATATAATTTTGATTCTTTATGATTAAAATTTACCTCTTTGGGATTTTCTACGGAAGAATGATATTTTCATTTTTTCCGCATAATTACTCAGTAGTTCAAAAATTGACCAATATATTTGGACATTCGTTATTTTTCATTACAAGTTGTAACTTATTTATTAGACACAAAATAAAAAATCTAAATCAAATGGTAAGAAGTAAGATTTTACAAATAATTTTCCAACGTCAAATTTTAATGAAGTTACCAAGTTTTTTTCAAACCAAGGCTGTGTGGCTCACTAAAACTATTTAATATTTTTACAACTCGTGAATAAAACAGTTAAATTGTTATTTTTATCATGTTTATTCCAAATATATATCTGTGATAATCTCACCAAAGCACGGGAAGTAGCGATAAGTTAAAACAAGTTTACTAATAGGCACTTTTTATTACTTGTTTTATTTTTCGACACGACTTATCAACCAAACTTATCAGTTAGCGAAAATATCTCAATTACGCTAATGGTCATTGACAACGTCATTTTAATTTCGGTTCTAAACGTCAAGTTGGAATAGGTTATTATTTTTGTAAATATGATCAAAATTTGCTAATGTATAAATTTGTTCATCCAAACCCGTACCTATCGGATTATTTTAATTATTTGATATATTCAATATTTCAATACTATAGATAATTTGAAATATATGTAATTCTATTTAGATATACCTATGTCATAATTGTTGGTTTTGATTTACAAGTAATAAATAATTTAAAGAACCACATAATATTATACCTACTTTGATATTATAATTAACGGCCACTTTAATTGCGTTAATTATTAACATTCTTTACCCTTACCACGTAAATGCGAAAGAAACATTTATGCGTAACAAATAAGGAAAATTACATGTACCTACCTAATCATTTTTGGTAATTGCCAAATCAGTTCCACAAAAAAATGCATTTAAATAGGTACCTACCCAAATATTTCGCAAATCATTTTCCTTTAAGTTGCGGTATTTCGTTGCGTTGACGAGGTCAAGGTAACACAAACAATAAACGTGAAAAACGTTGACTGACGTATTGAGTTTTCATTCATTGATCGTCGTGCTATAGTATTTCTTTGCTTTTTCAATTAAATGTGTTACGATAGGGGAGTTGGAGTTGGTACAGTCATTGCAGTTATCGCATCGCGTGGATACTCGGGCATGCGCACTGCAGCCGGTCAAATTCGCAGGTCATAACCTAACAGCTGACACCCAATAAACAACGCAAAATTATCCTCACCCTGGCATTAATCCAGAAACACGCGCGACAAAGAAATAAAAACTAAAACTCACCTTAGACTGCGCTGAATCAGGCTGCATATAAAAAAATAGGAAAAGCATCCAAACTGCTCCTAGTAAAAACAGGATTTTCACGTTGCGCCTCATGATGAACTAAAAAATGGAACACTGTCACTTTTAAATTCCGAATGGCTTGACGGGCGAACACGATTCGCGTTTGTTTTTGTTTTTTTTTTTTCGATTGAGACTGCGACGCGGTCGGCGCGCGGCCGCGCTTCGTGGTGCGGCGTGCGGACTGAGTCTAGTTGTAAGTACGGTGGTACGGACATGCGCATATCAGTCCCGGCACAGAAATAGAACTTCTCGGTTATGCCATTGCCTCCATTGCACTGTCGCGCAGCTTTGCGTCTGCATTGTTTGTGTGTTGATAACTTTATAATCCGATTTTTGATAGAGCGTCAACTCAAAACTGCATTTAAACACTTTTTTTAGAATACCGGTATTTTATTGTTATTTGCGAAAAAAAAATGTCATTGAGAGTGAAATTATTAATCACAGAAATTGATTTTGCATGCCCTACAAATGAATACCTGATACAGTAAATAATTATTTTATGACTTAGCAAATTTTTGTCTCTTCAAAATAACTTTTTATTTATTTACACATTGCACATTGACTTATTATCAGTTTAGAAAAATATTTTTTTTTCACTAAAATTAAAATTATTTTATGTATTTAGGATAGATAGAACACAACAACTATGAAAAATATTAAACAGGTACAAGACAAAATATTTTTTATATATTTTTTATTTCTAGAACCCTAGAATATCAAAGCCCTGATCTTTGCCCTAATGATACTTGAAGGCCCGAAAAAATGTCCAAGTATTTCAAAATAATTTATACCTTACGTTCGTCCCATAATAAACATAAATTAAAAGTATAAATCAAACACAATTTTGTAACTCGAATAGAAACTGTTTTAAGCTTCTAAAGCAACCGCAAAATTAATTATTCTGTCAGAGTCACAAACACCGAGGAAATTGATGAGGGCAATTCCAGAAATCTCTATAGATTCGTGTCGCTGGAAAATTTCAAAATACCTACTGTTAATATTTGGTCTGACTCTATGTCATAATAAACAGGTTATCAACTCTTAATCGTACCAACTGAAAGGGTCAAGCTTACTTTGGAGAATTAACTTAAATAGGGAGAACAGGCCCAAAATATATCTAGGTAGCATCCTAACCAAGTGTACAGCACAGAAAGGAAGCCTTTTTGTTAATGTTAATGTAAGGCAAACAAAAAAAATCTCTCAGTCGGAAAAATTATAATAGGGTTCATGGTTCTTTAGAAGAGGTTGTCACCTTTTTATGGTCTCAAATATATTATATTTTGAAAATTTCAATAATTATTTTAGTTTCTAACCGACTCCAACAAAATGCTTTTAAAAACATTTATCATCATTCTTGTTGACCCATTTCATAGAGTTGAACATTTTATTTTCATTTAGATCAAAAGCTGAACTTTAGATTGAATTAACGATACATACCTACTTGAATTTTCATCATCGTTGGAGTCTCTTATATAAGAACTTCGTTATATATTTCTTGATGGATAATTAATGACCGAATGTAACAAAATGACCAGGGCAGATAGAATGCTTTTCAGATCATCTAATACTTATAATGTTGACTAACTTCATAAAATTGGTCAAATATGTTTCACAAAAGATGAACTGTTTTTTACAAAAACTGAACTTTTGACTAAAATAATGAAAAGTCTCTAAAACTATTATGTTTAGAGTATTTATTATCATTATTATAATTTTAGCCAAAAAATATTCACTGCTGGACAAAGTCTTTCACCCTTAGAAGACTCTACGTACATGAACTTTAAAAGACGTTATATTTCTCGATAGATAGATGACCTAACCTAACAAAATGCGCGCTACGTGGTGCTTACTAGGAAGGGAAGCAATAGCTGCGTCGTTACGTCACATCAGATAATGGCCGGCGGCGTCACGAGCGTGTACGCGAGAAACTCTACTGTACTCGGTTTATCTGCTAAATAATGGGTCTTACATACTTAACCCCGAAACACAGACTCGGGACCAGGGATCGAAACCGGTTTCGAAATACCTGGCAATATCGTTCGAAAAACCGATAAAACCGATATAATTCCGTTCCCTTGCTTAAAGGCTAGGGAATGGACGGGAAGCGAAATAGACCAGTAGTTTATAATAATTATTCAGTAGCACAGATTGCCCCACTTTCAATGTAATTGTATGTTGGTTAAATTTGTATCAGGGATATTGCGGATGCCGATTTTTTCACATCCACAGATGTGATGCGGATGCGGGTACGTCCGTACCGTACGGATGTGTAAGGTTTAATATAAATAATGTATATGTATGAAGAATTAAAACTATTATTATAATAATTAAGTATTATTATAAGTATTAACATTTTGATTCATGAAAATCGGTATTAAGTGAGTGTTACATAATAAAGATTTATGATTTATTTAAAGTCAAACAAATACAAATAATTGTACAGCCAATTACTACATGAGCATGGTAATAACAAAACGTAGGACTCTGTCTCCCAAACTAGGAACGGACCTGTATTTTGGGAGGAAGAGATTCCATCGTGGCAAGAAATTGTAGACTTAAAACAATATTTTTGTAGAAGGAAAACAAAATAAAAATGATTTTAGAAACTAAATTTGGATTAAAAAATATATAAAAGAAGAGCATATCTGTGTGTGTGTATGTGGGCGTGTGTGTGCGTAAGTGTCATGGATGTATGTATATCCGCATTGACACTGATGCGGATGCAGATGTTCAAATCTATGCGGAAGCGAATATTCTTATCCCCGGCATGTATAAAGCGAAAAAGTCAGCATGCTTCTTATGATCCAGTATTAGTTCTTTTGCTTTTTGATCTGAATAACGGTTACTCAGTTGAAGACTTATTATAATGAGAGAATTACTTGATTAAACTTTCCGTCTTTATGAGTGTCCCGTGAGTGAGTTCTTAAAAAGGGTTCCGCAATTAATAGGTTGATAGCAGTTATGTTATAGGGAGTAAATAAATTAGCGCACATTACTTATTTTACGGGAGGAACCTACCCATGAAGTTGAATAAAGAACGCACCGTCACCAAGGAACACACCGTCAAATAGCCAAATTAAAATTCAACTTTTCATTATTTCTCATACAAAAAGTAGTCGGTCACTTGACAGAATCTGAAGTTTGTATGAAAAGTTGAATTTCAATTTTAAGATTTGAAGGTCCTGGGGAAAGTTATTCAGTTTCATGTGTGGGTTCTTCCCTTAAAATATTGTTTGCTAATTTATTTACACCTTGAATACCTATTGCAGTTCTCTGTGAAAATATCTGTATCATTTTGAATGCCTGTGTTATATACAGGGCGTCCCACGGCTATGCCACATGGAGGGAAAGTACCTTATATATTGTAGATAGAACATTTTACCACCGTATACCGTAGTGTAACTCCATACAAAAGTGTCATTTTGGCGCGCTTCGAAATCTCGGGGTACTTCGGGGTGCAAGCACCCACAACAGTCAGGGGTGTAGCGCGCTCTTTCAAATGGGCGTAAAATAGCTATTTAAGTATTTTTTGCGAGATTTAGAGAAACAAATAATAAAACAATGCCAAATTACAGGAGATATTGTTCCGTGTATGGATGTTTATATTCATCAAGAAATAAACCAGAATCTCATTTTTTATATGACCAAGTGAGTCGGTAAGGTTAAGATTTATTGTTTACAATTTATGTATTAGTGTTTTGAGGTTTTTTTAAACTTAGTAACTGGTAAATAAGAATGTACCTACCTACTTCTTGTAGTACAGGTAGCTATCTATTAAAGTAATCGGAGTCAGAGGTACATATTTCTCTTCTGTGGATAAAGCGCGAGAGATTGAAATATTGTGTTTATTTCGATGCTGTTATATTCAAAATAAATCATTTTAATAAAGCCTGACTAAAGAAATAAAAAACCTCGCCATATTGTGGATTTTCAATGGAACTAATTTTATAATTGCCATAGCCGTAAAAATATACACATTGCGCCCCCAGAGCAGGTTTTTTATTTCTTCGTTCAGGCTTTACGTCTTTATGTAATTATTTGCAAACTTAACAAGTGGTCAAGAAAAACAGTCAGTGTTCAACCCTACAGCAAGTCATTCATTCATTCGTTCAATCCCAGAAAACCGCGAAGTTACCCTACTGTAATGTACGTAGTACATACTATATTTATACTGTGATTTTACTGAAAGAAGACTTTATTTTATTTCTATAAACTATTACTATACTGACGAATCCCGCCCAGGGTAAACATTCGTGTGATTGATTATGTACCTACCTAATATCAGCCTTCTGGAACCCATACTTAGTACCTACAGGCTTTGCCTAGTTTGGAGTCAGATGGCCATGTATGAGATGTCCCACGTATTTATTTATTTATTTATCTCTGTCCCACCCAAGTTTCCGCTATATAGTACGCCACCCAAGAATATTTTTGTATAGAAACATAATTATTCATAATAATAACTCAAATCAAAAACTTTATTAGTATTATCACGTTGTCATAAATCTCATATAACTGTCGAATTTTTTTTTAATAATTTTAGGTTTTTTATTTAATTTCGTTTCGCAGCAAAATGCCAGAAACGCATTTGGCCAATAAACGCATTGTACCTGATTCGCATTTTACCAAATACGCTGAAAGCCAAATACGCGATGTACCAATACACTTAATACGCAAGATACCAGAAACGCATATGACCAAAATAACGTTTAACCAAAAACGCAGAGAGCCAAATACGCGATGTACCAATACACTTAATACGCAAATTACCAGCAACGCATAAGACCAAAATTACATTTCACCAAATTACAAAGATACGCATTATTATTATTCATTATTGTTCGCTGAGTGTCGATTCGTCTGAGCTCGAGTGTCTCGACATATTTATTATTTTTTCTCTTTGGTCTCGACGTCGAGTCGCATTGCACAGAGCGTGTTTTACATAGACTCGCCCCAAATCGTGTACAGTCGGAAAAAACCTTCTATCCGCGTGGTCTAGATAGGTACCGGAGAAAAAAAAAGTTAGACTACTAGTGTGTAAGGACAAATGATAGGTCTCGAGATCTTCATTTCAGATGACAGCTGTCAAACTTCAAACGGTTATATCTCGGAAATTGTTAGTCCAAGACTACTGGTGTATAGGGACAAATGATAGGTCTCGACGAGATCTTCATTTCGGATGACAGGTGTCAAACTTCAAACGGTCATATCACGGAAATTATTAGTCCAAGACTACTGGTGTGTAGGGACAAATGATAGGTCTCGACGAGATCTTCATTTCGGATGACAGGTGTCAAACTTCAAACGGTCATATCTCGGAAATTATTAGTCCTAGACTACTGGCGTTTGTTTCTGTCAAGTAATATGTCAGACCACTCTTTAAAAATCGTCCCGAGAGCAGAAATAAAGGCCATAAACAAGTGAAACTGACCAAAATTAATAAAGATATTGTCATAAGCATGTCATTTAGTTGAATGAATTTGCAAGGCATGCTTGGCAATGTTCAGATTATAATATAGACGTGACAAATAAATCAAAATATTTGTATGCAAAATTATTTTATAATTTTATTTATGCATACATCCATATTTTATTGATTTTATTTTCGATTAAGACAGTCTTCTAACAGATTATTTGTATTGCTGCTTTTAAAGGTATCGAAATACGTAAATGACCAAATATTTTGGTTATGGCATTTTGCGTATATGGCCATTTGCTGATTTGGTATTTCACGTATATAAAAATATAAAAACGCAAATGGCCAAAAGATAGTGTTTTGGCCAAATGCGTTTCTGGCACTTTGCTGTATTGGTATTTCACGTATAAAAATAAATAAAAACGCAAATGGCCAAAAATAGGTGTTTTGGCCAAATGCGTTTCTGGCATTTTGCTGCGAAACGTTTAATTTCCGTTGTTTGTTACCATTCATCAATCTTTCTTCTTTATTTTAATCCCTACATACTTAGATATCTATCTCTCCTATCCTATTTTCCAAATTTCGTTCCTATTGTCTATAATATAAAAATGAATCGCAAAATGTGTTGGTAAGCGCATAACTCAACAACGCCTGGACCAATTTTACCAATTCTTTTTTTGAAATGTTCGTTAAGTCCAAGGATGGTTCTTAAGGAGAGAATATTTTCCCGCGGTAAAAGGTAGCCTATGTATGTCCTTCCCTAAGGTCTGTTCTATCTCTGTACCAAATATTATAAAAATCAGTTCACTGGTTTTGGCGTGAAAGCCTTACAGACGGACAGACAGACAGAGTTCTTTCTCATTTATAATAGAATAAGTAGTAGGGTTTTCTATGGCAGCGGGGCGAGAAGCGAAAGGTTCGACTAATCTCTCTGTGTCTACTATAAAACTTCTCACTCTAATGGGGCTTCTAAAATACTATTAAAACAGAATTGTCTCCATGTTATGAAAGTAACAGATTTTTGTGAAAATTGTGTTATTTATACTCAAAACAAAGTTAATATGATTCGGAACCCCAATTTCCTCAAGACTCGATGCCTACTCATTCTAGATTTCAATGTATGGGCAAAACGGCAAAATTTATAATTTTAATTTATTGCTGCTATGTGATACCTATATACGAGTATATTAAAATACACGACTCTCCCTCCCCCCCCGCAATCCGTTTCACCCCTCCCCCCCTTGAAAAGTGTCCCATTTTACAGATTTTCTCAATTATCAGGAAAACTATACAAGCTAGGACAAAATGGTCAAAGACGGAATTATTTATCAATAAATTACCTACAACTAAATACTAGCACTCATTTCAATACCATTTATAGTTTCCAAGCTATGGTGCATCAAAGATAACTAAAAATTGATAACCAGCAAATAATCACACTTAGTAGAGTATTTAGTGCAAAAAACAGTTGAAATTGGACCAGTTAATGAAACTTGGCATGGTTATAGAATAGGTAGTTCTGAGTAGAAATCCACCGGGACCCATGACTGGTACCCCCTCTGAAGCCGGGGGGAGGGGGGTGAAGGTGGGTTTTGCCGCACTTCTTGTTGACGCTTATATCTCTAAAACCGTATGTACTATGACTATGTTTGGTATCATTTTCGGATAACTCGTTAACGTAGAATTCATTTTTGGAATTATAAAATAGGGTTGCCATATAAAAAAACTAAATTATAGGACAAAATTCGCAAAACACGAATGACATTTTTCCACATAAACGTCGTTTACTTTTCCCATGGGAATGGTATCGATATAAAAAAAATATGGTCGGGTAGCAGCGTTCACGGGCTTTACAAATATATAACTTTTATGACACTTTCTTGATAAAAAATGGGTTAAAAAAAATAAAATTGCATGCGTGGCAGACAAAGGTATACACATGGAACTAGCTGCAAGACCAAATTAGTCCCAAAACAGTGGTATTAAGGGGTGATAATGTATGGCAGAAATGTTGTGGGTATTACAAAACCTTCCAAACAAATAAGAGATGTAGAACATCAGGTCAGAATGGAAAGTTAGAGCGGCCGGAACAAACGGTAGGAGATTTAGAGGTGGCGCCGTAGTAAAACTTATTGGAAACCTTGGTCAGACTTTAAAGATGTGGATGTGTCTGGATTGCGTTGTTCCACCATGTGCAACCATTGCCAGGGCCTAAGTTGTTTCAACAAGTCTTTAGAAGATAATGATGATGATACTGATTTTTGTTAGATATTAAGTACTTACTATATAAAAAATAAATAAAAAATGTTTATTTTGTTTAGATAAACGCATTTCTTGTAAAAAATAATAAATATTGTTGTTGCTTTTCTATATTATGTTTTATTTCCGCTAAGCGCACATTTTTAGTAAACTTTGATGCACCATAGCTTTGAAACTATAAATCGTATGAAAATGAATGTTAGGACTTATTGGTAGGCAGTTTATTGACAAATAATTCTGTCTTTGACCATTTTGTCCTAGCTTGTACAGTTTTCCTGAAAATTGAGAAAATCTGTAAAATGGGACACTTTTTAAGGGGGGGAGGGGTGAAACGGATTGCGGGGGGGGCGGGAGAGTCATGTATTTTAATATACTTACTCGTATATAGGTATCACATAGCAGCAATAAATTAAAATTATAAATTTTGCCGCAAAAAAATTTAGAATGAATACATATTAGCTACACTTGCTTTTTATTTCGCTAAACAATGGTTTCGTAGTTATTTGATGTTTTTATAACAATGGATGGATGGAATGAAAATATTGTGGTGGAAGTTTCCACGATTTTAAATTATTTATTCCGTAGTTATAAAACACTTGTATATGTTTCACTTATTAATTACTAGCTTTCCGCCCCGCGGCTCTGCCCGCGTTAACAGTTTTTCCCGTGGGAAAGATGTAGTTCTCCCGCGGTAAAAAGTAGCTTAAGTATGTGCTATTCTGATGTATAAGCTATATTACTGTAAAGTTTCTTTAAAATTCGTCTAGAAGTTCCAGAGATTAGTGTGTACAAACAGATACACAGACGGACGGACATTATTTTCAAAACTTACATTTTTGTGTTCAACTCAGTAGTTCAGTCAACGAATGGCTCAAAAGGGTGTGTAGAGTGCGTGAGCATTAGCATAAGCGATTTCTTCAGAAACTTATTCAGAGTGCTTACGGATAAAACATACTAAAAGTCCTGACGTCTAGGAGGTGAGCTGGAGGGGGGGGGGGGTAAACGGTCTCATTTTTAAGTTTTCCGCCAATATTATAGATCGCCTTTTTCATTTTAGATCATATTTTACTACAATGCACCGTTTCTGTGGTGCGTTGTAGTAAAATATGATCTAAAATGAAATGAAAGCTTATGTTATAATTATTATTAGTATTGAAGTGTTATTTAAACAAATATTTAGTTGTTGATACGATTTAAATGATTTGATGCAAGTTTACTAGCTAAATGTATCTCTTAAAATGTAATAGTTATGACCAACGGTTGTGATTACCCTCATTTAAAAAGTTATCGGAGGTATAAATACGGAAACTGCTGGTCATGACTCTCAGTTCCTGTCTGATCGAGTTGTAGGGCGTTACTATGCCCGAGAGGCTACCGAAATCCGCTACAAAAGATAAGTGTTAAGATTTAATAAAATATTACTGTTAAAACTGTTCTAAAAGTAATTGTTTTTAAGATAAGTTCACGTATTAAAGCTAGATTATTTTTAAAGCTTAAATATAATGCAATACGACAATAAATGAGAAGTTTGCCATGTTTTTATGATTTTTATTTAATTATATTCCTAAAAGTACAAGATTCCAAGTAATTAATAGTTTATTAGGATTGTTAATTGAAACAATTTTAGATGGATCCTGACCACTCTTTATTACTTATAAAACTCTCTACAACTTTTATTCTATATCAATTATTTATATTCCTAACTGTTTTTGAACTACACGCTCCTGAAATGTAGGAAGTATTGTAGGGGATTTATTGCAATCTTTGTATGGGAAACATTTTTATATTGGACGAGTCGACGAAACTTGGCATGGTTATAGAATAGGTGGTTCTGAGTAGATATCCATTGGGACCCATGACTCGTATCCCTCTGAAGCCTGGGGGAGGAGGGTGAAGTTGGATTTTGCCGCCCTTCTTGTTGATGCTATATTTCTAAAACCGTAAGTACTATGACAAGTTTGGTAGTATCATTTTCGAATAACTCGTTAACGTAGAATTTATTTTCGGAATTATATAATAGGGTGGCCATACAAAGAACTAAATTTTAGGACAAAATTCGCAAAACACAGATTAAGTCTTTCCACATAAATGTCGTTTACTTTTCTTATGGGAATGGTATTGATACAAAAAAATTAAAGTCAAAGTCAAAGTCAAATAGTGTTTATTCAAAGTAAGATTTCACAAATCATTTTTTGACGTCGAGGCGGGTTCACAATTTGGCTGTCTTCTGTGGAGAAGAACCCGCCGGAAGAAACTCCACAGGCGTTGCATCTTTTCAAAATATTTTTACATAGGTTAATATAACAAAGAGTGCAGACGAAATATGAAATTAAAGGAAGGCAACCAGTCAAAGTAGAAAAACTAAACTATATAAACAATAGAACAATCGGCAATCGACTAGAGCAGACCAGTCCCCCCAAGCAGCACCACGTTCACGGGTTTGACGTATGGGACAGCCATCGCCGGGCTCAACCATATTAGAGGGAACCCAACGACCCGGCCCACACGCCACCGCAAGTCAGGACACTTTAGTGAGCATGAATACTCAGTCAGCCAGATGTTATCACGACAATCTAATTAATGGCTTCCCAATTGCATAGTCGACCGCACTACAATGTTGCACAATTACGTAGGTTTTTACAAACAAATTTTAGTAATAATATTACCTTAGATTAAGCACAGCGTTTCTCGTGTCGAGCTGAAGTCTCTACACACCAAGCTTTCTTATCATTCAAATATTCATCCAATCCATAGTACGCATTCTTACATAGATGCCGTTTCACGTGGCATTTAATTAAACCTTTTTTCTGGAAGATTTACAATATCATCAGGTATTTTATTATAGTAGCGTACACAGAGCCCCACGAAAGAAGTACTGACTTTAGCCAATCTATAGTTATCACGAGCTAGTTTATTTCCATTTCTAGTATTACGTTTGTGAATATCAGAATTCTTTTTAAATTCGTGGATATTTTTCCTAACGTACATAATATTTGCATAAATATATTGGCACGGAACTGTCAAGATGTCTATTTCTTTAAACAGTTCTCTAAGTGATTCCCGACAGCGAAGTTGGTATATTGCCCTAATGGCTCTTTTCTGCAAAATAAAAACTGTGTTAATATCGGATGCCCTGCCCCACATCAAGATACCATAAGACATTATACTATGAAAGTAACTGAAATAAACTAACCTAGCTGTTGCTATGTCCGTTAACTGTCTTATTTTTCTCACTGCATACGCAGCCGAGCTAAGCCTCCCCGACAGAGAAGATATATGAGGACTCCATTGCAGTTTGGCGTCAATAGTTATACCCAAAAAGACTGTACTGTCTACCAGATCAAGCCGCTCACTATTTAACACAATGTCACCCCTACAGCTATTTACATTTGGTAAGGTAAATTTAATGCATTTAGTCTTCTTTGCGTTTAATACCAGGTTGTTAGCAGTAAACCAGTTATGAACCTGTTGAAGAGTGCTATTTAACTCATTATACTGAGGTGATCTTCGGTTTAGTTTAAAAATAAGAGAAGTGTCATCCGCGAATAAAACAATGTTTGACAGATTATGTACAACACATGGCAAATCATTAATATAAACTAAGAATAAGAAAGGTCCTAATATAGAACCTTGCGGCACACCCATTGTAACTAAAGACCCCTTTGATTTTATTTCATTTATTTGTACCTTTTGAATCCTGCCTTCTAAATAGGACTGAACTAGTTTAAGTGCATTGTTTTTGACCCCATAATGTTTTAATTTAAGCAATAGGGTTTCATGTTGAACACAATCAAATGCTTTTGAAAGGTCACAGAAGACACCTATGCAATCGCAAGAATCCTCCCATGCGTCAAAGATATGCTTTATGAGCGCAACACCTGCGTCGGTGGTAGAACGTCCTTTTGTAAATCCAAATTGCTGTTTATGAAGTAGGCAATGTTTATTAAAATGAGACAGCAATTGGTTGAGTATAATCTTTTCAAAAACTTTACTTAGGACTGGTAAAATAGATACAGGTCTAAAATTACTAGGATCACTTTTATCACCAGCTTTGAACAAGGGTATTACTTTGCTATATTTCATTAAGTCTGGGAAGACCCCTTCATCAACACATGTATTAAAGATGGCGGCAAGATATGGAGCCAGTGTGTCAATTACTTTACTAAAAGCCTTAACAGACATTCCCCATACATCTTCGGTTCCTTTTACTTTAATTTCTTTAAAAGCTTTGATAACAGTGTTTACATTTACATGTTTAAATTTAAATTCATCTTTACAAGGTTTTATGTGTTTTTCAAGTATCGAAGCAGAGACAAAAGGTGAAGAATTAAGAAGTTCTGTCGTTTTTATTGGAATATTAGAAAAAAAGTTCTCAAATTCTTGGGCTACTTCTATGTTAGTAGCAACAGGTCCCTTGACTGAATTTAGAACAATATCATTATCGCGTTGTTTCATTTTTCCAGTTTCGTTATTTATAATTTTCCAAACTGCCTTTATTTTATCGTCCGCACTTTTAATCTTATTACTTATATAATTGGCTTTAGCGACTAAGCAGACCTTTTTGAAAGTTTTTGAATAATCCCTAACATAATCTTTAAATGTGTCACTATTAGTGTAGCTTTTTATTTCGTACAGCTCAAACAATTTGTCTCTGCTTTTCCTTATACCAATTGTTGCCCAATCACTAAATTTGAAGGACGTGCCAATGATTTTATTTTTAACTTGAAATATTCTATCATACTCATCAAATACAACGGTGAAGAAATTTGTATATAATTCATTAGGATCATCAGAAAGACATTCAATATTGGGCAATTTCTCAGTCAAAACGGTATTGAATTTTTCCACACGACCAGCAGTAATCGGTCTAGTTTTTATTTCAAATTTTACAGTAGATCGATTAGCGGAGAACACTACTTCTTGACCTGAGTGGTCAGATGGTAATGAATTTAAAATTGACTTACTGGTGTAATTACAACTACAGAAAAAATTATCGACACAAGTGGATGATGTGGGTGTCACTCTGGTTGGTTCAAGAAAAACATAATCCAATTTAAATGACCGAAATAAACTCAATATTCTATCTGTATAGTTGCCTGAAATTAAAATATCCACATTAAAATCCCCACATACAATTACTTGTTTTGTACTGTTGGAGGTGATTTTCAAAATGTCCTCCAACACAGTTTCGAAAATGTCAAAATTTTGACTATATGGCGGCCTGTATACGCACACTATAATATGATTATTCAACTCGACACAAGATACCTCAACACTTCGCTCAACCGTAAGTCCAATAATATCTTTACGATTTTTAAATTTAATATCTTTACGCAATAATATCAAGGATCCGCCACCCACGACATGATTTTTATTAGGCCTTCGGCTGAACGAACTGGCAACACAATAATTATCAAAGTTAATATACATATTACATTCTGAGAACCAGTGCTCGGTTATGCATACTATATCATATTTATTTTTTTCTAGAAATAATTCAAAAATTAGACACTTGCTGGAGAAGCTTTGAATGTTTTGATGAAAAATTTTTAGGAGTCCAGGCTTCTCTTTTGTCTGTTTTATTCCTAATTCTCTGCGAGAAAATCTCTGTTCTGCTCTGTTGGTAACAATGTTTTGAGTGAGATCTTCTTTTGTCGAGTCTAGTAGTTTAAATAATAATTATTAGTACCTGTACTAATTTGAATCAGAGGTGACTGCGTTATATTTCTTATAACTGAGTCTTGTATATTAAAGGCTAACAAAGTAGCTATGTGTCGTTTAAATTTCCTAGACAGGTACATAGTATCCTGAGTCAAATTAAAATTATGTATAAATTTATTAATATCAAAAAATAAAATTGCATCGCTATGATGACGCGTCTGCTGGTATAAGTATGAATTTATATTATAAATACACCTATTATGTTCCTCTGTCAAGTTAGAACAGTATGGGAAAGAGCTGACAATAACTTTACATTTAGAAGTTTTATTGATCTCAACTATTTTCTGTATACTAGACTCCAATACATTCCTAGTTACACCTATGTGACTGCCAACCATAATAATAACAGTCGTGTGTTCATCATAATTTTCGGCACGTATTTTTTTTATTATGTCCACATAACTAGCATTAGGACTACAAATATTAATTACTTGTTGTGATAAACATTTATGTAGTAGAGGACCTAGGCCTACTCCTACTTGGTCTGTATATACAATGGTTTTCGGAGAAGGTGTTCTGTCTACTACACAACGACTTGGAGAACGCATCACTACCACAGGAGGGTCCTGAGAGGCAGGAACACAGGCTGGTGCAGGTGTAGGGGAGGGCTGCGCGGGAGATGGCGCCGACGGCGCGGGCGCAGTGCTGGCTGATGTTGGTGACGTCACCGCCGCTGCCGCAGGTGGCCGCGCACTCAGGCCGCCTCTCCCCCCTCTCCCTCGCCTTCCGCGACGCCCTCGCCGCGCTCTAGTGGGCGGCGGCGGCGCGCTCTCGTCTGTCTGGATGGATGTGGTGGTCGGATCTGGGAGCGCACCGGACTGCGGCGCTCCAGCTGTACCGGCGTCCTCTGCTGGAGCAGGCGCCGTCCTCGGTGAGCTGACGTCCGTAGACATCTGCGAGTCGTCCACCAGGTCCGCGTCGGAACCAGATATGCCTAAGACTGTGTTCACTTCGCCGTCGCTCAGTAGAGAACACAGTAGTCCAGTTTCCTGTTGATGCAATTGGAGTAATTCGGATGTTACTGCTGACAGTTGTTTAAAGCTCATCTCGCTTTCGTTATATTTACAAACTGTGTCTGCTAGGTTGTTCTTCAGCTCTTCAACTTCTGCTTGTGTATTGGTGAATACCGTATACATAGCATGAAACTTGCGTTTGAGCTCCTCATTCTCCTTATGCAATGCTACATATTTAACCCGTTTTGGTTGTTGCCGCTGAGCTTGTTTTAACATTCTTAAGTTTTGTCTAGTTTTCTTTAGAAATTTATTTAATTTACAATATTTTTTTATTCTTATTGTATTTGCCATTTTCTCATACTGTGTGGTCATATTTTCAGCCCCCAGCTCTTCATGAAGGGAAATCATATGATTTAATGTGGTGTTTTCTTTCTCCAGATACATGTCATCCAGTTGATTCCTAGCGTGGCTGAGCTGGCTCTCAAGGAATTTCCCACGTTCCTGAGCTGAGGCAAGGTCATTGTGGAGGGTACCACACAATTCAACCTGTTTTTCCAGTTCACATATTTCAGCTTGTGCTTCATCATATGACACTCGCAGGGTTGACACGCTTTCAGACAGCTGAGTATTCTTTGCTTTCAAGCGCCGAATCTCAGCATCCTTACTATCAAGCTCAGTTAGCAGTTTAGTGTTGATATCTTCTGCCTCTCTTAGGCTTTTCTGCAATTGAGCGGTCTTCTGTTCAGCGTGCTTGCTGCGAGTCATCATGGTGGAGATAGATTTAACTGAAATGTAAGCAACAGAGGAAAGTAAGTGAACTGTATAATATAATTTCACTTTTTTTTTTTTTGTTTGTGTGGGTACCTATATGTTTTATATTTTAGTAAAAAATTAAACTATTAAAAATTATAATAATTTAAATAACAATTAACTATTCCTATTCAAACATTCAGTTACATACTATGAATAAAAGCTATAATAATAGGTGTAGGTACTCTTCTTTGAACAGAATATGCAGCAACTAAAATTAAGCTGGAAAGAATAACACTAATTGAATGATTACTTCTGTATTTCCTGTGCTGTAAGCCGTAAATTTATGTTAAGTTGTATGTTTAATTCTGTAATTATTTAAGTGTTTCTTGTAGACTACTATGCAACAATAACATGTGAAGCTCCTGTTATCTTCAAAACAATTAAACCGTTATCAAATTAAGTGACACTACCTACTCACAGCTGTATCTAATAAACTAGCTAAATATTGTTTCAAATTAATATTATGTGCTGTGTGAATTCTTATTATGTTACTAAATTTTGGTCTTTAAACTTAAATTAGACTGTAAAAATCAAAATAAAACCACACAAAGGCTCAACTGTGTATGAGTGAATATTTACTTAGTATGAGATCTATGTGATTTTTGAATAAGTAGTGTTAATGTGTTATTAGTCTGTTCGTAGTGTATGAATTGCTAGAATTTATTATAGCAAGAATTAAGAAAACAATACTCCCCAGGTTTATCCACTGGTTTTTTCAATTTGAAAAAATGTCCGCTGTCAGTTGGGTGCAGAGCGTTTCACTATCCTCTGGAGAGTTTCTTCGTGTAATTATAATATTTCACACACAAATTGCATAGATATATACAATTAACGTGAATTAAACACAAATTAATGATGATTATATCATGAAAATTATTAATTTTTAATTAAAACAGGGCACAGCTGATTTTGACAACCGTCACGCTCGGCGCCAGTGTTGCCAGTCCAATTATGGTCGGGTAGCAGCATTTACGGGCTTTAGCATAATATAACTTTGTCTGATATACCACCTAACACTGACCCCCATGTTCAAAATTAATTATTTTATTTTACACGTCCGTCTTTGAGTCACAAATGGACATAATATACGTGTACAAAGTTTCAACTGAATCGGTCCAGTTATTTCAGCTAATAAATATAAACTCGTACATACGAAACTTTTTAATTGTGAGTTGAACTCGCACTTGTCCAATTTGTATGTATTTTCCAGATACCTGTCATATGATATTGTTGGTCTTCTACGTATACATCTTCATAAAATTTACAGTCTATTGAATTTATAATAATTCACCTTTATTCCCCTAAATCGACATTTCGGCTCTTAGCTCAAAAAGGCGCAATAATGACGCAGGTTTTTTTTATTTCCTTGTATTGCTGAATATATAACAAATCCAAAAATCTCAACATCGGCAGACATCGGCAACAAGGAAACCTCCACTTGAAAATTAAAAAGACGGTAATATTCTTCACGTCTATTTAAAATACGATAAAAAATAAAATAAGAATATTTCTCATAAATGTATTACACTCATACATATTAGATATCCTGAACTATTTAAAAATGTATAATACTTATAAAGGTTCTTGAATAAATTAGAAAATATCGTAAATTAAACTTCCATAGCGAGTTATCCTGTTATTATGAAATTATTGTAGTTCGAAGTTTGGGTTTAATTTTAAAAACCTAGCAGTGATTATTATATTTCTTTTACTCTCATATCTAATAGCTCTGTCTTTTTAGAATATAAAACAATAAAAACGGCTTCAGTAACATTCTTCTTACTGCTCCGCACAGTCCAGGTTAGCCCTGCACTGGAGAGCCCCCACCGGAACATGTTTTCCATGATCCGGCCAACCTGTGTCCGAAGTCTATTTAAACACTTTCAGATTGCCCACGGAAGCATGTTTCCGGCCAGGAGACTCGCAGAGAGTGGAACGAAAGGCTGTGGAAGCGGTGTACGAGCACGCCACATACTGCATCTCGCTTGAGAGGGTTCGGCTGTGAGAGGGACGACGCACTTAAGAAAGCTCTTTCGGCTCTTAAGCCTCTGTGGCGGTGGCTCATGACCATGGTTCATTTTAGCCCTCTCTCGCGAGCTTGCTATTGTTCGGCGGACGTCTGGAGGCGCAATACCAGCCAGTGGATACATCAGCTTAACCGGAGTCAGCTTCAAACATCCAGTAATAATCCGGCAAGTTTCATTTAAAGCTGTATCCACAAGTTTGGCATGAGTAGAGCGACCCCATACGTGGCACGCAAATTCGCCGGCAGAAAATGCCAGCGCCAGTCCTGACGTCCGCATCACTTGCGGCGTGGCTACCCACTTAGTCCTCACAAGACGCTTCAGTAAATAATTGTTGCGACTGTACCTTTCGCTTCAAAGCCTCGCAGTTTCTTCCAAAGGTCAAGGATCTATCCAGTAACATTACTTTCGTCTAAACCATTTTTAGATGGAATGCGCCGTTTGGTTCTATAGTGCTACGGGGCATTCTAACTATTTTAGTATACATTCTTCACCTTTGATGTTTTTTTAAACGCGGCTTATAATAATAATAATAATAACCAAACACCCAAATTCTACAGAAGACAATAACTGAAAAAATAAACAAATACACAGAACTCAGAGAGGAAGTAGGAAGAATATGGAAGCAGGAGAAAGTGTATGTCGTACCCGTTGTCCTCTCAAGCACGGGTGTGATACCAAATCATTTACACCATAGCCTGAAATTACTAAACCTTAAAGACAGCCTCTACATTTCCTTACAGAAAGCCGCCATCCTAAACACGTGTAGAACAGTGAGAAAATTCTTGCAAATAGATGAAGAAATAGCAACACCGATACTAAAACTAAACACATAAAAATAGTCGTACACTACACTTACTTGGTTTAGGCCCGTAAGTGTAAGTAGTTTTACCAGCTTTTTGCTGAGAATAAAGAAATTCGCAAAAATAATAATAATAAAATCAATTACATTATTAATTAATATTTTATTTTATTTTACCAATTTTTATTATTATTATCTATAATTATATTATCCGCATTTGACGAAACATCTTAGGATTCTACCTTAGATTTTATCAATTTGTATTATTATTAATAAAAACTAATCATTATTAATAACAAAAATTGATAAAATCTGAGGTACTAGGTTAAAATTAGGGCTTCTGGATCAAGATTTCTCAAAAAACTTGAGTTTTCAATAACAAGGTGTTCTCAGAAAACAGGAGTTATCAGAGAACACCATATTTTTAAATCAAGTTCTCTTGTCTTGATCCTTGAGTTGTCTTGATCCAGACGCCCTAATTTCAACTAGACACAAAGGGATAAAGTACCATGGTTTATCATTTGGTCTCTCTGAGTTTTCAAAGAACACCATGTTTTATAACCAACTTTTCTGAGTAATCTTGATACAGGAAGCTGACACTTTTCGAATTATTTTGTCTTTGTGAGTTTTCAGAGAACACCATTTTATTTAAATCAAGTTCTTTGTCTAATCTTAATCCACAAAGCCCAAATTTCAACTTGAAATTTTTTGTGTGAGTATAAATTATTTTATTGATTATTATATTACTCTAGCTGGTTTTAACAACTCATTCCGATTTCAGTATATTAACTGGTATTTACTAGATTGCTGTTATTTATACCCGTTCACTTTTAGCTTAGTTATCTGCTAGCAGATGTTGACAGCCGTAAAAGGATGGAGGTATTTAAGAAAGTATTTTTTTAAATAACCAATTTACAATTATCCTCCAGAAATGAGTTTGCTTTGTGATAGGTAATTACATTTAAAATAAAACAAATATTTTATTTCACAACACTTTATTTTCTTTACATCAAATGTTTATAAAGAATACATTTTTTAGAGCACATATATTTTGATGGTAAATACAACTCTAAACGTTCGTTCGTTCGTTCGTTAACAGCTCATATATGTCCCCACCGAGGGGTTCGAGCCTACCCTTATACCAGGGTGAATAGGCCTTAGTCGACTACGCTGGCCCAGTGCGGGTTGGTCAACTTCACACACAACCTTTGAATTTCTTCGCAGGTGTGTGCAGGTTACCTCACGATGTTTTCCTTCACCGTAAGAGCGTCGAATAAACGTACATATGAATTCGAAAATCGAAAGCACATTGGTACGTGCCGAGGTTTGAACCCGCGAACTTCGGAATGGAAGTCAACGGGCCTAGCCACTAGGCCACCGACGCTCTCCTAAACGTTCAAAATGTGTTTATTCAAAGTAATTCTGAAAAAATAATTAAAAATTAGGACAAACTATTTTTTCTAAATTGAATACATTTTCATTATTAGTTATCTCTTTAAACCACAAGCTGTACCTTTAGTATAATATTTTTATTACTTAAAATATTAACTATATAATCTTAAATGAGGAATGTATCCATCTTTCCAATAGATTTGTCTGTTTCGTTCAATCCAACAAACTTGTTTTCTTTCTGTGTTTGTCAAGGCGTAAAACGGATATGGTGATTTGATATGTACCTATGATACACTTGAGGTTGATTATTGTATAATAGAGCAATTTCTTTTACAATAAATTTATTATCATCAGATTTGAACCCTTGATCATCTACGATCACGTTCATGATAATTTACGCACAATGTTGGTTAAAGACTGACCTTGTGGATTAAAGAGAATTCAATAATGAAACTTAACTGACTAATAATTTATGCAGCAGTCCAGCATGTCAAACCGTGTCAAACGCCTTTTCTAGGTCTAAAAGGACCATACCAGTAGATTTCCGTTCGTTTAGACCTCTTGCTACGTGTTCAGACACTCGAGCTAATAGTTGTACAGTTGAATGCAAACGTGGAAATCCAAATTGCTCAGATATAAGTCGGGGTTCTACAACTTTTGAAAAGAGATTTTATTTTATTCTTTCAAAAATCTTGCCTAAAGACGGAAGGAGGCTAATAGGGCGGTAACTTGTAGGGATTTGGTCTTCTTTGCCGGGTTTTCTAATACATGTAACTTTGGCGGTTTTCCAAGCAGAAGGAAAATAACATAAAGGCAAGCTGCAGCCGTTATAAATATTTGTTTCATACACAAGACATTATTGTGAGAAGTTTCTGAGCAGAATATTATTTATCTCGTCAACACCTGGTGATTTTTTTGTTTTTAGATTGACAAGTATCTTACGCAGTTCTTAATGTCTAACAAGGACAACATTTTCAGTATAACAATCACTGTCTAGATCAAGAGATTTGAGAGACTCATTACCAATTATTGTTGCATTATGAATGTCAGATGGCCAAGACGTAAGAGGTTCGTATTTTCAAAAAAGGCATCAGCTAAGACTTCACACTGTTCATGGTTTGACTGGGTTAGAAATTTAAATAAAAAATGTAATTCAGTTTCTTCAAAACATTTTTATTTTATATTGATTGTTCTTTTCCTGATATTAAACAAGTAATTTTAGATTTATACTTTACAGTATTGTTTTAAATTTGAATTTACTGTCACTATTTGAAGTTGCAGGTCATTTTTTGCAACCAAAATTACATAACCACCTGTACTTTACTCCGTCAATTTCGTATAATAGGTAAAAATGTATGATTTACGCCTAATATTTTTTTTCTTTATATTATATTCTTAATATTTTTCTGCAAATAACCAACTAGGACATTATTCACAATATGTTCCTAAAAAAACCTCAAATCCTAAGTGTAATGTTCCAGGTTACATTTATTTAACTTGACAAACAAAAAAGTTACAACTAAAACTTATTTTTTTTTTTGTTTTTTGCCTTTCCTGTAAGTCGTATTTTGTTCTTTACGACCTTTGAGCCTAGAGGTATCGATTTATTCAGCCCGCATCTCCTCCTATAGTTAGGGTGCCACCAACTCCTTAAATCAGCATAAGAAGAGTACGTTCCGAATTTATCCGGATCATTCATCAACTTGCAGAAACCACAAATGTTGAAGTCCATATCGTAGGCTATATCAAGGTTGTCAACCCCACTGCCATTGTTGAGGTAGGGACTACTATTTGGTATTCTGTGGTGGAGGTACTTGTAATAGTTAGTCCATTTGAAGTAGGAGGCGTACGTATCAGGGTCCTTAATAGCTTGATTCATTGCTTGCGCTATTTTTTGCACACTCTTAGTGCCGATGTTTAAGTAAGAGCCGGGAGGGAGGAACCTGAAAATGAATAATCATAAATCTGTACTACTAATACTAATATAACTTTGTAAGACTTTACCCAGTTTGGTTAGGATCTTTTTTTGTTTCTGAACATTCATACCCCCTGGCCACAGCTTCGCGCGGCGGCGGCGGCGGCTGCGGCGGCGACCGCGATCAGTGAAGAGCGATGGAAACCAACGTAGGCAATTTGTATGAAGTTGTCCACAGCTAGTCGCGGCAGTAGTACTTTGGCGGCGAGGGGCAACTTACGGTGAACGGTCTGTTAAGCGAATACGCGGCGAGCTGTGACCTACCATCGCACCGCACTTCGCGCCGCGCGTCGCGCGAAGCTGTGGCCAGGCCCTTAGACAAATATTGTTAAGAATTCGTATATCTCTTTCGGTTTTTTATTTAGAGTATCAAATTAATACCCTAGGGTTGTTAACTGCACCCTATACTTATATCTCTGTATCGTTGTACTACAGTTTTGTTGTATTGTCTTCTTCATATTTTATGGTAGCTTTCTATTCTTCTATTCAATGCATTGCCTTACTTAATTTCGTACACTTACCGCGAGTAGTTAGCTCCTCCATATACAATAGGAACTACATTATTTAGCAAAGCATGTAATACTTTCTCAGTAACATAATCATCGCACACAGAATTTTCAAAAGATAAATAAAAGTAATAGTCTCTCTCCAATATGTCGTAACATTTTCTATATTTTGAATTACTACTGCACTTTAAATTTCCACATTTGCCGTATACGTCTATCGTTAGATTATATTTGCGTAATTCCTTTTTGAGGGCTTTGTATACATCTTGTCTATGGCTGTACGTATCGCAGTGAGACACAAACCATGCTGCAGCTTTCCTTTTACTTTTAAGTCTCTTTTTAAATTTTCTGCTAACCTCCGTTTGTGCATCAACCCATTGTATATTATCTTCTGGAAAAATTATTTTACCATCTTTAGTTTCAATTCTTATGTAATGAATCACACAATCAGAGTTAGATTTGTAAGTATACGTCCAATTGAAAAAGTCGTTATATTTATTTTTGCAAAGAGGGTAGTGATCAGGTGATTCGCCGCACAGAAAAACGTACTTTTGGTGTTGGTAACGCTGTTTTGGCAAATTTTTTATGTACTTATTTTCATTAAGACTCGACTGACCACTGAAGATTATAGCATCGAATCCTTTTAAACTATTATCGCCGAAGAAATTGATGTCGTTGGTGAAGTAGCAGTTCTTGAAGTCACAGTTTCCTTTGTAAAGCGCGTCCTGGCCATTCTCGAAACTCTCTCGTTCCAAGTTACGAATGAGAGGAGACCAGAAAAGAATTATATATTTAGCTAATAATATGGTGTCGTTACGACCGAATTTATTGTCTAATGTTTTCCACGACATTATATTTTTTTTGAGACTAAAGTTTTTCCTTCGACTTCGATAAATGTTCTAATTTTTTTTTTCGTTTACTTTTTTATTTATTATTTCTTTCAGTTCTTCAATTTCGGCGGTACGTTTTGCGATAGGTACATTATGCGACGAAACGCTCATAAGACTTATTATAAGTAATGAGAGAACTACTAACTTTTCGTCTTTATGAGTAGGTATCCCCTGAGATCTTAAAAAGAGTTCCGCAAGCAAAATTATTATTAATAGGATGATTGCTGTATGTCATAGAGTGTAAAAAAACTAGCGCAAAATACCTATTTTAAGGGAGGAACCTACCCATGAAATTGAATAAGTTTCCCCAACAACACATACCTTCAAAATACTTCAAATAGCAAAATTCAAATTCAACTTTTCGTGTTTTCCATACAAAGAAATCGGTCACGTGACACAAGTTTGTATGAAAAGTCTAATTTTAATTCCGAGATTTTAAGGTGTGTTCCTTGGGGAAAGTTATTCATTTTCACGCGTGAGTGTTAATATTGTGCGCTAATTTATTTACACCATAAAAAATTCAGATCTGTGTGAAAATATCTTAATCATTTTGAATGCCTATGTTCTTTGTGTTATACCTAGGTAGGTATATAACTTAGAATTTTATGTGCATTCATTTTATACCTAAAAATCTTTGCAAATTTAAAAATGTATTTATTACCTCAATGGCCATGCGGCTAGGACCGTTGACTTCCAATCGGGAGACGCGGATATAACCCACAGCATGTTCTAACGTGTTTTTGATTTTCTAATTTTATTCATCATATCTGCCCGTAGCAGTCCTCTTCTGGACATAGGCCTCCCCAGGTGTGCGCCACAATACATGATCCTCCGCTGCTCTCACCCAGCCACCGCCAGCCACCTTCTCCAGGTCGCCGCTCCATCTTGCAGAAAGGCGTCCCACGCTACGCTAAACAACACGTGGTCTCCATTCGAGAATCTTTCGAGTCCATCGTTCATCCGTTCTGCGACAGATGTGACCAGCCCACTGCCACTTCAGCTTTTTACATTTTTAAAAGTTTTTATTTAACTTGCAATGTATGTATGTAATGTATGTAAGTTTATTCGGGTGGAATCTTTGAACTCAATTTTGAAGTAGATATCTTCAACCGATTGAGCTGAAATTTTGTATACACGTTTAGTTTGGATGACAATGCACGATATGGTATGTGACGTCACTCTAAATCCAATATCGGCGGGCTATCCAAGTTGGTGGAGTAGTTATTTTTAATGCACTTTTACAATATGGGTATCAAATGAAAAATAATGTGACGTGCGATAGCTAAAAAGTAAAAAAATAAATTAAATGCAAAAAAACTTTATTTTTAAAAAGCTTTTATTTCAACGCTCTAAAAAGAAGAAAATAATTTTATCCTTAAAAATGGTAACTATCAACTTATAACCTCATTTTAAATACAATTCATATGATCATAAAAGCTTGTCGCGAGGTTTAATTACCTACCAATATTTAGTAAATTGTAATTGAAAATAAAATAAACTTAGGTACTATTTTATTTACAAATCGCGCGACAAGCTTTTATGATCATATGAATTGTATATAATGAGGTTATAAGTCGATAGTTATAATTTTTAAGGATAAAATTATTTTCTTCTTTTTAGAGCGTTGAAATAAAAGCTTTTTTTAAAAAAAGTTTTTTGCATTTAATTTATTTTTTACTATTTTTTTTACAATTTATATGTACGTTTATTCGACGTTTTTTGCGGTAAAGGAAATCATCGTGATGAAGTAGGTAGGTAATTCAAAGGTTGTGTGTGAAGTTGACCAACCCGCACTGGCCAGCGTGGTCGACTAAGGCCGGTTTACCTTGATGTCAGGGTAGACTCGAGCGGTCAATGGAGACATCATTTATAATGAACATTCTTAGATTTTCGCGGTTGTTAACTGCACTAACACACATTTTCACGGGTTTTTTCCACGATTTCGTTTTAAATTGAGCTTACCGATATTTCGACCGAGTTACATCGATCATGGTCACGGCAGAACAGCTCAATTTAAAACGAAATCGTGGAGAAAACCCGTGAAAATGTGTGTTATCATTTATAATTATTAACTAACTAGCTGCCCGCCCGCGGCTACGCCCGCGTTAGTTTTCGACTTTTCCCTAATTAATAATTATAGGTTTTTTATTTAATTTCCGTTGTTTGTTACCATTCATCAATCTTTCTTCTTTATTTTAATCCCTACATACTTAGATATCTATCTCTCCTATCCTATTTTCCAAATTTCGTTCCTATTGTCTATAATATAAAAATGAATCGCAAAATGTGTTGGTAAGCGCATAACTCAACAATGCCTGGACCAATTTTACCAATTGTTTTTTTTAAATGTTCGTTAAAGTCCAAGGATGGTTCTTACGGAGAGAAATAAAAAAAAATACCTCATTCCCACAGGAATAATTTTAAACGCAGGCGTAGCCACGGGGCGGAAAGCTAGTTAATCATAAAATCGCGTTTCGTTTCTCCACTTTTTGTTTGAACGCAAAGAAAAAAACTTGAAGAGTGGCGATAATGTACGACCCAATAACTTGCGCTCCATGCTGACACGCTGTAGGCCACAGCAACACTCTTCAGCAGTTACAATTAATAAAATAATTAAAATTCAATTAAAAAAAAAAAGAAAAAAAAAGTTAATGTTGTCAAACAAAGGAAATTAATAAGATAAGAATTTAATTAATGACAAAGTGCTCGAAAAATGTATGAGATTAATAAACGCGTGATAAGAAATACCTAAATGAATATTAAAATACGAGTATAATTGGCTAGAGAGAAGTGTGTCTATAAATTTCAAACAATCGGTGTGTTATTGGTCCAAAGCAAGTTTTGTCAACGCATTTCCCGTGGGAATGAGATATTTTCCCGCGGTAAAAGGTAGCCTATGTATGTCCTTCCCTAAGGTCTGTTCTATCTCTGTACCAAATATTATAAAAATCAGTTCACTGGTTTTGGCGTGAAAGCCTAACAGACGGACAGACAGACAGAGTTCTTTTGCATTTATAATATTATAAGTACATAGTAGGGTTTTCTATGGCAGCGGGGCGAGAAGCGAAAGGTACGACTAATCTCTCTGTGTCTACTATAAAACTTCTCACTCTAATGGGGCTACTAAAATACTATTAAAACAGAATTGTCTTCGTGTTATGAAAGTAACAGATTTTTGTGAAAATTATGTTATACTCAAAACAAAGTTAATATGATTCGGAACCCCAATTTCCTCAAGTCTGAGCTACACTTGCTTTTTATTTCGCTAAACAATGGTTTCGTAGTTATTTGATGTTTTTATAACAATGGATGGATGGAATGAAAATATTGTGGTGGAAGTTTCCACGATTTTAAATTATTTATTCCGTAGTTATAAAACACTTGTATATGTTTCACTTATTAATTACTAGCTTTCCGCCCCGCGGCTCTGCCCGCGTTAACAGGTTTTCCCGTGGGAAAGATGTGGTTCTCTTGCGGTTAAAAGTAGCTTAAGTATGTGCTATTCTGATGTATAACTATATACTGTTTCTTTAAAATTCGTCTAGAAGTTCCAGAGATTACTGTGTACAAACAGATAGACAGACTGACAGACAGACAGACGGACGATCATTTTTTTCAAAACTTACATTCTTGTGTTCAACTCAGTAGTTCAGTCATGAAGGAAGAAAAAATTTTACGGGCGCGTAATATTTTTTCTTCCTTCATGAGTTCAGTCAACGAATGGCTCAAAGGGGGGTGTAGAGTGCGTGAGCGGGAGCCTAAGCGATTTATTCAGAAACTCATTCAGAGTGCTTAGGGATAAAATATACTAAAAGGGTCTAGTTTTTAAGTTTTTCGCCAATATTACAGAAACGGTGCGTTGTAGTAAAATATGATCTAAGATTAAATGAAAGCTTATAAAATTCTCTACAACTTTTATTCTTTATAAATTTTTCATATTCCTAACTGTTTTTGAACTACACGCTCCTGAAATGTAGGAAGTATTGTAGGTTTTGGTCTATTTGTAGGTTTATTTGAAGTACGATTCTACCTCTTGTTTTTTGTTTATTTTGCTTTTTTGTGTTTGTGTGAAGCTCAAGTCTGGTGAAGCTTGATTCGTCGTACTTTTTCGACACAACATAGTTAGTTCAATAAAAAAAAATCATACGAATAACTCAAGTGCCCCTAGTTTTAAAGATATACTTTAATAAAAAAATATCACGTCTGAGTCATTTAAATTAAAAGGAATACTTCTAGAATTCAATAAATATAAATTCCACTGAAAACTACTCAGATGATGAGGTTAGATGAGTAAAACATCGTGTATTGTTTAGTTTCTGATCGTAAAGAAAAACTACAGTATAAAGCCAGCATTATGCCGCTGGACACTTGCTTTACGAAACACGGTGCCAGCCAGCCAGCCGCATATGTTAGCAACTGAATCATTAACCCTTTTTTGTACATTATTTTTATTACCAAGTTTCAAATTTTGCTAACAAATAATGCTAATGCATGTAAGCATGCTGTGCTTTGCTAATTTTGCTATTTTTCTTTTATTTATTTTTTTGTTGCTTATTTTGTTTTGTTTTGTTTTTTTCCTTTTTTGCATTTTGCAGTTCTGTTAATCTATGAAAATATTTGCCACACACGTTTTCAAAGCCAATCTTCCGTTAAAAATTGTACCTAATCTTGATAATAACTCAATTTTGTTTTATTTGTTTTTTTCCTTTTTTGCATTTTGCAGTTTTATTAATCTGTGAAAATATTTGCCACACACATTTTCAAAGCCAATCTTCCGTTAAAAATTGTACCTAATCTTGATAATAACTCAATTTTGTTTTGTTTTGTTTTTTTTTCCTTTTTTGCATTTTGCAGTTTTGTTAATCTGTGAAAATATTTGCCACACACATTTTCAAAGCCAATCTTCCGTTAAAAATTGTACCTAATCTTGATAATAACTCAATTTTGTTTTGTTTTGTCTTTTTCCTTTTTTGCATTTTGCAGTTTTGTTAACCTGTGAAAATATTTGCCACACACATTTTCAAAGCCAATCTTCCGTTAAAAATTGTACCTAATCTTGATAATAACTCAATTTTGTTTTGTTTTGTCTTTTTCCTTTTTTGCATTTTGCAGTTTTGTTAATCTGTGAAAATATTTGCCACACACATTTTCAAAGCCAATCTTCCGTTAAAAATTGTACCTAATCTTGATAATAACTCAATCAATGTTTTCATTATATGCCACAATTGTTAATCAACGGCATCAAAAAGAAAATAAATCTGCAATTGCAAAGTGTTATATAAGTGAAACCATATAATTTTCTCGTGAACCGGAAGAAATAAGCACGTCTGTCCGTCCGTCGTGCAGACAAAGGTTAATCTCAAATTGAATTAGTTACGTCAAATACAGCTAATTCGGTACCAATACTAACATGATTTTATTTGACGCAATAGTAAGTCAAGCAAAAAACATCCAAACCATAGCGGCGACGTCTTTAAATTTATATTAATAATGATATTTGTATTTTAATTTTCCAAAAAGCTTTCCCAGTTGACGTATTTTCGTACGGTGATAAATGGTAGGCTTGCTTGCTTGTCTTGTAGGTTTCGAGGTTAATGTACCTCTAAAACTTTGGTGTCGGAATTATAGAGCTTCTAAATGGCTCATACCGTAAGTAAATAACTCGCTCGTGACTAGGACCGACGACTTTACGTGCCTTTCGAAGTACGGAATCATCTCTAAGCTTCAATTTCCTCACCAAACTGAGGAAAGTCTCATAAAGTGATATTTGTTCGATAGGTGCCCCACCGGGGTTCGAACCCGGAACCTCCATAACTTGACCACTCGACCACGGACAAAACCAAAAGTATGAAAAGGTCATGGATAATATTTTTTCCTATTATGTAAAACTGGAAGCGGATAGTCAGGTTCTGGCTGACAGAATATCAGTGCTGCTAACTTACTACTTTCATACTTATAATTAACAAACTTAATTTTTATTATTATTATTATTACTTTTAAAGTAGGTTTATCTAATAGACAATATTTGATTTAAATTAATTAAAGATTATAATTAAACTTAGATGCTTGTTTTTTATTAATTTATTGTTACTCGTATTTCGTAAAAGTCATAAATACTTATTTGCAAAAACATAGTAGTACTTATAGATAACTGTTACTAGGGACTACTATTTAGTATTATGTGCTGTTACTTGTTTGTTGATTTTATGTAAAAAGTAAAGAAACTTTATCAGAATATTGAACACCACCTGGTGCTACTAGTGAGAACTACGGTAGTTGTATAGTCTGACTGGAACAAGAACGCACACTACCTTATGATGATATTAATTCTTCTACATATCCACAGAGAGCGGTAGTGTCGACACTATAGTAGTAGGTATATTATTTATTATACTAGCTTCCCACCCAGCTGGAGCGGAATCAGTTTATTTCGTTTTTCTTATTTTTTTTATTGTAAGAACTTTCCAAGGAAATCATTTAAAAAATAATAATAAAAAATAAAATCTGTAAAGCAATAATCTCAAGTTATTTGACCATATGTGCCTACAGATTATATTATACTAAATAAAAGTGAATGTACCAAAAAATAATAAATTTGTAACTAAATTGTAATTCAATAAAAGACCCTTTTTCAATAATGGTTTATTTATCCTATCAAGTAAATTACTAAGTAAATTGTTTAAAACAACTTTTCTCCGGGACCCTAGGACCACGCTGTTTTTTGACATAGCTTTTTTGTGCTAAAAATAGCATATTAAACGTGTTATTCATCCAATATTTTAAGACGAATCACCTGATAAACAAAGATCAAAATACATAATATCATTTAGGTGGGATAGTTAAAATACAAACATCTCTACTTATCTCTTACATTAATTATTTTAGGTAAATTATACAATTAAGCCAATAATTTTGGAGGTTTTAATGTACAGATTCGTAGTTCACTCTTATGTGAACAGGAATAATTTGTTTTAAATCTGGCCACACAAGTCCCGATTCCCGCCATAGTTGGCGCGATCCGCCCCGGGAACGGTACTGTCTGGAGCGCGGTCGCGATTCGAAAAACTTTTTTCGAAAAATTTAAAAAAGGAAACGACTCTTTGCTATTCTTTTTATTTTTTAGATTTAAATTTTGGAACATAAGTGACGACTATGACGAGTTTATTTCTGTTCGTGATGTGAATCTAAGTATTTTTTTAAGTTGTGTTTTGGTGTTGTGGTAGGATCGGATGTGTTTTTAAGGTAAAGTTATCTAGAATAACCTGATAAATATATAAAAAAAATCGAACATTAGTAGGTAGCATTAGATTTTTTAACCCCCGACGAAAAAGAGGGGTGTTATAAGTTTGACGTGTGTGTCTGTCTGTCTGTCTGTCTATCTGTCTGTCTGTCTGTCTGTCTGTCTGTCTGTCTGTCTGTCTGTCTGTCTGTCTGTCTGTCTGTGGCATCGTAGCTCCTAAACGGATGAGCCGATTTTGATCTATTTTTTTTTGTTTGCAAGGTGTTACAATCGGGAGTGTTCTTAGCTATGATCCAAGAAAATATCTTCAGCCATTTGAAGATTATCAGCTCTTTTCTAGTTGTTGAAAGGATCAAGTAACCGTTTTGGGTCGGGGGTTATTAAATTTTTAATTTAGTGTTATTTATTTTATTTTATAGGTGGTAAAAGGCAAGAGAGCGCACATTTCATGGTTCTATTATATTTTTTACTAGCTGATGCCAGCGACTTCGTCCGCGTCGACTTTGAAATTAAAAGAATTTAAATCGACGGTAACTTTTTTTCTACTTCACCGATTTCGATGAAATAAAGTCTATACACTGCCCTGAAATATGTCAAATCAATTAGTGAAAACCGCATGAAAATCCATCCAGTGGTTACGAAGATGTGCTCGAACAAACAGACAGACAGACAGACAGACAGACAGACAGACAGACAGACAGACAAAAAATTCCAAAAACATATATTTGTGTTCTGTTGGTCTTCTTCTATCGCCCTGACTCCATTTTAGTCAATTACTTTCAATGTACAGACAAACGGGGTTCTACTGTTTTATTATATGTATTGATAATGTAGAGTAGAGTTGTGGGTGCGTTGTATTGTATATTTGGTAATAGAGTTAAATATATTTTTGCTTTTTTTAACAGCGAATTTTTTTTTAAGAGTATCGTCATACATTTGATTCAAAATCATCAGTACAGTCAGTCGGAGGTTAAAAAATTATTCAAACGAAAATTTCACTGGCATTAGATGGCAACATCTTACTAAAAGTTCGTGAAGTTATTGCTCCCCTATTGTGAGTGTTCTAAAAATTCTAAAAATATATTAAGTAAGTAAGTATATTTTAAAACTCCAACACAATCAGTCGTTGGCTAAAACTTTCAATCAGCAAGGTTGCGGTTGGACTCTACTACTAATAATAATAAGGGGTGCATCGCCGCCCCCTCTCCTCTCATCATATTCAATGCACCGTGCAAAAAAGGTTGATTATACGAGTCTATTCCTAATTTGAAATACATTACTGTCCATCTCATTTAGAGAATAAATTAAAAAAAATGTGGGACTCATTCCTAATTCAAAATACGTTTTTTTTGGCGGAGGGAGCAAGGTCGGATTAAATTATTAGTATTTATAGATAGTAGGTACGCATCATCTCAGCCTGTAGACGTCCACTGCTTGACAAAGGCCTCCCCCAAGGATCTCCACAATGATCGGCCTTGCGCTGCCCGCATCCAGCGGCTTCCCGCGACCCTCATCAGATCGTCGGTCCGCCTTGTAGAGGGCCTGCCCACACTGCAAGTACTACAACATTATGTTTTAAGATATTAGCCTTTGGGGAAAAAGGGGGAATTGTATAATACTCGTAATTATAGGCTGCAAAAAATATAACTCGTTTTACAATCGATACCACGTAAATTGATATTGAATTGACCATTGCCTATACTACGTAAGACTAGAGACTACTATTTGGTATTCTGTGGTAAGACCATACGAAATGGAGTTTCTCGAAAGTGCAAAAAAATATCTGAATTCAAAAACTCCAAATTCAAAAAGTTTTTATTCCAAGTAAGATTTTTACAAATGACTCTTCGACGCCGAGGCATCTGACTTTTTATGTCTCGTTTAAGATTTTCAATTCAATTCAATATATGTACCTACTTCATACACATACATAAATATACAGCATTAAAAAACAAAAATGTAGAGACGGCGATGAACACGAAATACACTTCTTGTCTGGTTTGACATTCGCCACTCACACATCATGAGGATATACAGGGGCTAAACAACCCATACAGCTATGTGCAGGCATACCCTAAACGCAAAACGATGACTTTGTAACGCTGCAGGTCTATTTGAAGCTTGGGGTACTCGCTAATGTGTGCATGACGGATTAAAAATGTTGTTATTGCGTTTGTGTGTGATTTTGATTACCTACAGCTTTTTTGTTTTTGTGTCGATCAATATCAAATACGCTTGATTCGTAGAGTTTCTGATACCTTTTACGCAGTTTCTGTCTCTCCTGAATCATGTTCAGACGAAAATCGTTTTATAAAAACCTAGCTTTCCGCCGCGGCTACGCCCGCGTTAACAGTTTTTCCCGTGGGAATGAGGCATTTTCCCGCGGTAAAAGGTAGCCTATGTTACTTAGGGTGAATGTAGCTTTCTAATGGTGAAAGATTTTTGAAATCGGTTCAGTAGTTTTTGAGTTTATTCATTACAAACATACACACTCTCTTACTACTCTTTATAATATTAGTATGAAGTATGACTAACCGCCTTCCTTGCCATTCTTAAATTTTTACATATCATATTATAAAAAACATTTTTAGGCATTTTAAAACCAATTATTCAAAAACAGAGAGAGGTATATTGAAACAGAGGTTTTTTTAATAAAAAGGCAAATTACCTTCACTAATAATGAAACAGGAAATTGAACAAAATAGAGTCAAAGGACTGCCAAGAAGCGAAAACTTAAGAAGTTTACTACAAATAAACTTTTAACTTGTTTTGATATCTAGACAAAAAAACTAAAAAAGTTTCTCAAATGAAAAAGAAACATAAAAACCAAAGCTCAACTTAAAAAAGTTTTCAAAGTTGCGCGTTCTAATGTCGTGGACATAAGAGTACAAATTATGCAAATGAGCGACCAGCAAACGCTGAACTCTCCTAGTAAGAGAAGAGACCCCCACACTAGCGTCTTTCGAGCGTCGACGTCGTGCGTCGCTCATACAATCATCCTCGTCCGTCTTTTGTTTCACTCGCCTTGCTGCCTATGATTGTATGCGCGTCGCACGACGACGTCTGCGACTCCTTCAGGTAACAACGCCCGCACCCGCCGGCGGGGGCGCGGCCATGACCAAAATCAGAATTAATAATCAGACACGGAGCCCCTCAGGCGTCGTCTCCTTCACGATGTTTTTCAATATCAACGCGCTAGGCCGTGGTCCGAGGCTCCCTTGAGTCAGACCTCAAAAAACGGTCGAAAGATGCAAGTGTGGGGTGTCTCTAAAGAAACACCGAGTCGAGACTTCGAAGTCGTAACGTAACTCAGAACTTTTGCAGTTTTGACATTCACTCGAGCTTGATCATCTCCAGCGAAGTTTAAATTTTCGAGGATATTTGACTTTAAATAAGGATTTCGTCGTAATTTATGAAAGGTCTTGGACATTGGGCTTAATTCCGGCGTAGCCGCCAGCGTCTCTAAATTGAAGTTCTTGGTCTTTTTTATTCATATGGGAACCGAAAAGGATAGGAGAGATAAATTAATTCATTTTTTATTAATGATATTCCAAAATAAAAGCGTAAACTAAACACTGCCCTGAACTGGGCAGGCAGTACTTAAATAAGTACACCAACATTGATATGTCGTGCCTCCAATTGGTGTTCTCGGAAATATAGGTAGTTATCGCTGGGATGCCGACACATTAGTGACGGATTAAGAATAACACGCGAGACGCTATAATCATAATACAAATTAATTGATCAGCGTTTCAAGACTGCAATAAGCAAGCTTTAACGGATTAGTACTTTATTACAAAGAAGTAAGAAATCAAGTTGTGTAGCACAGACAAACGGGCGAAAATAGGTAGACGGACTGAAATTCAAGTGCCCGTCAACGTGCAGTTTGATGGCAGTCGGTTTGCAATTTATACCATGAACTGCAAGCCAAATTTCACTGTATGTAGTGGTATCAACGGCTTTCAAACTGCAATTTAGCAGTTGAACTGTGGTTAATTTGTAGTCCGTCTATCTAGCTAGGGTCTTAATTAGATTTTTTGTTCAGTTTATTTGCAGTGTCGTATATGAAATTATTAGAGCAATTATTATGAATCCCTTGCTTTATATTAAGACATATTAAGAGATGTTTTTAAATTGGTTTCCAAAATTTTCTTTCGAGATACAAGATCCTTGAAGAAATTTAACTTGTTTGTCGTATAATTATGTATGTATTATTTATGTATTTGTACGTATTTCTATTATATTTATTTATGTATGTATGTATATGTAATAGTATAGACTTATTGTTTATGTATGTATTTTATGTAGATATTTTGCACTTTCCTATGTCTACTCCGCATTCTCCTTTTCCACCACTGTGTTGGTTGGCTGGAAGAGATCTCTCATAGAGATAAGCTCGCCTTTGTAAACTAGTAATATAAGAATCGCCCTTTTGTTAAATTGTGCAATCACTATCACTAGGTACATAGTATAAAACAAAGTCGCTTTCTCTGTCCCTATGTCCCTCCCTATGTCCCTCCCTTTGTACGCTTAAATCTTTAAAACTACGCAACGGATTTTGATGGGGTTTTTTTAATAGATAGAGGAATTCAAGAGGAAGGTTTATATGTATAATACATGCATAATATGATTAAGAATAATCCACAATAATCATTTTCCCGTGCGGAGCCGGGGCGGGTCGCTAGTAAAGAATAAAGAGATCTTAAAACCACCAAATGTTTGTATGTAAATTCAAAATATCGTTTCTTCAAGATGGCTCGTAAAGTGTACCTAGTGCAAGCATGGAAATGAAGTTTTAGTGTCCGCAGAAATGACCTGTCGCCAGAGAGTTGTAAAGATAATTCGTTCCAGGACTTGGCCTTTCGTCGCGCCACCACATCTAAAGAACGGTGGACTCTTGCACAACTTGGGGGTATATTTACATTTCGATGGGTTTCCTACTAATATCATAACACATCTTTTATGAAGCTATACCTAAGCATTCTGTGTAAACATTGACGCTAAACTCAGCTTCACATTATGAACTTTAGTGACAGCTTTAGTTTGAAAATGAAAGCTTGGTTTACTGGGTGGAATTGCCCAATAGGTACTAATCCCTCCAAGAATTTTTTCTTTTTATACTCTAAGGTACTAATCTTTGTCTTTTATGACTTAATAAAAGCAATATGAACCAGTCAAGAGCAAGCTAAGCTGAACACTTTGAACCGTTCTTATCTTACCTATGTCCATTGAATAAAGGAAATATGCATTCAGTTTGCCTTGTACTTCACTGTCATAAGTAGGTACAGCCTGCGTGGTCGAGTGGTCAAAAGCTCGCCTGACGTTACGGAGGTTCCAGGTTCGAATCCCGGTGGGGAACTTGTCGAACAAATATCACTTCTTGAGACTTTCCTCAGTTTGGTTAGGACACTACAGGCTGAATCACCTGATTATCCGAAAAGAAAGGTTTGGTCCCAGCTATAATCTGCGGATATTATTATAGTCGTTACAAGAGTCATGTCAGAAGCCTTAGGCGGCTCAATTATTCTGACAAGTGGGTTTGTGAGGTTAACCTCAGAAACCCACACGGAAAGCAAACAGTAGGTACAGACACTTCACCAAAATATTATCCCTGCCATATAAAAATACAATCGTCCATTTTGGCAGTTTCAAAATCGATCGATAGCCGATCACACTTGTAATATGGCTTCCCCTTTGAATGCCCTAGAGCACCGTATACCGTAGTGTAACTCCATACAAAAGTGTCATTTTGGCGCGCTTCGAAATCTCGGGGTACTTCGGGCTGCAACAGCCAGGGCTGTGCCACTCTCCCGAACGGGCGTAAAATCAAAATTTTTTTTTTTGCGTCATTTAGAGAAACAAATAATAAAAGCAATGCCAAATAACATGAGATATTGTTCCGTGTATGGATGTTTAAATTAAGTAATCAAGAAATTAATATTTTAAATTACCAAGTGTGTCAATGAGGTAAGTAGATTAAGATTATTATTAAGATTATTCTTTACAATTTGTATATTAGTGTTTTGAGATTTTTTTAAACGTAGTTACTGGTAAATAAGAATGTTTCTACCTACTTCTCTTGTAGTACAGGTAGTCGTTCGTGACCTTGAGCTATTATTAAAGTAATCGGACTCAGTAGGTATATATTTCTCTTCTATAAAGCACGGGGGATTAAAATATAGTCTCTTTCAATGCTGTTATATTCAAATTAAATCGTTTTAATAAAGGCCAACCAAAAAAATAGAAAACCTCGCCATATTTCTGAATTTTAACGGAACTAATTTTATAAGAGAAATAGTTGCCATAGTCATAAAAATATAAATGTGACGCCCCCAGAGCAGGTTATTATTTATTTTGCCAGGCTTTACTTTAAGTAATTATTTGCAAACTTAACAAGTGGTCAAGAAAAACAAGCAGTGTTCAACCCTACAGCATGTCATTCATTCATTCGTTCAATCCCAGAAAACCGCGAAGTTATCCTACTGTAATGTACGTAGTACATTACTATATTTATACTGTGCCTAGAGTGGCATATTTTGGATCACTCTACGCCGAACCTATGCGAGTTTTTTGTCCAAATCCTTTGTGTTTTATCGTCCAAAAACAAAAGACTACGTTTTATATTGGCCGAGCGTGCATTGTTTGAAAGTATGTATAGCACGGATATATAGGGTGCCTTATTATAATACAACGAAATCGTGTATTTCTGTTTGTGAATAAAAAAAATCGAAATTCGTCTTTAGCTCAGCTTAACTTTATTTCATACGGGATCACATAATAAAGAAATATTTTGTTATTTTGCCTTACTCGTACGTTCTACTCAATATTTCTGATTCTGATTGATTTAATAAAAAGGTGCAAATTAAGTGTTTTTCTTGTAAAATAAAATATATAAATATATAGTAGGTATTTTGCGTCGTTGAGAGAAAGCTAAATAGTTCTAGATTTTTCCAAATCCAATCTGTCTACAGGTTGGACTATTCAAAAAAGCGTTCGTTTTTGGCGTGATTGTTAAAACGCCAACTATGTTCTAAAAATAGTTCTAAATCGTACCTGAATCCCAAAACAAAAGGTTTGCTCCTATTCCTATCTATCCCTATGTAATGCATGGTATATTTTGGATGGTAGCGAAGTACCATTGACGCTACAACAATGCTGTAGGCTGTAGCGTAGTGTACTGTCGCACAATAGGTTAGTACCATAGTACAGTTAGCAGAAATGCAAGCGTAACGCTATGCGTACCTGTTTCTATTTTTTATGTCATGTCATGTCGCAGTCAGATGGTTAAATCCATCTTATAATTATACAAATATTTAAGTATTTTTGTGTATGTTTCTTGATGTACCTAAATTGTAAATCTTAAGAATAAATAAACATCTTATTATTATTATTATTATTAAATACAAATACAAATACAAATATTCTTTATTGCACATAATTTTTTACATATAAAACAACACGAACATAAATTTGCGGCAAATGGCGGCCTTATCGCTTTAAGCGATTTCTAACTAGATAGATTATTGTATGCCGGCAATATAATCTAAAAAAGCTGTTGTAAAATTTAACATGGCCGCAGTTTAGCTCGGTTTTGACGTTTATTAATAAACAACGAGTGAAAAAACTAAACGAATAAACTGTTAAATAAATATAACTGTTAATAACGAGCGGTATGAGAATACGAATAGGTATATAATTATGATCTTGTTGCTAAAATAATTAAAATAGTGTTTAAAATAGTAAGATTTTACAAAACTATTTTGTTACGACTAAAATAGTAGGTATGTAATGTGCTTACGTACTTACTAAAATATGTATCAAAGTATTTTGAACATCTCTTGAGAATGGAAGTTGGCCTGGTATAATATTTTAATATATTTTCTGGATAGTTTAACTGTTTCCTTTTGAATGCAGAACACACGTCTATTTCTTAGCTCTTGGTCAACATCTATTCCGAAGCGGCTCCCACCTCTCTGATCTATTCAGTTCATCCTTCATTCTTGACTTGCGTCCGACTGTACGTACAGTCCGGCACAATGTCGACATGTGTCGTTGTGTACACGGCGGGGTTTACAACAGCTTGCTGACGGGTGGATGACTGTCAAAGCGCGTGCCGAATTTTGTGATAGGTCTTTGTGATTTCGTGAAACGAAAGAAATTCTTTTTTTATGGATTTTATAGTACTAGCACAAAAGTATAGTAATATCCGTTTATAAGCTTTTCTTTATTTTTATATGTAGTGTATTACGTAAATTATTTGTTTAAATATTTGTTGATATCTTCCTTTATTCATATTTCCTCACCTATCCCCTTTGAATCCTTCCAAAATTCCGTTCCTTCTTAAACGTTTTAATTAAAACCCTTTCCGCTTCCTTACCTTTTATTGTCTGGGCAATATGCAGAACCTAAGAGAAAGGAAAATCGCGCTTCGTAAATTTGTTATTCTGAGTGCAGAACGCATCATGGCAAAATTAAAAAAAAAGTATTGTATAATACATAGAGTATAAAAGGAGGTTTTTTTGATATTTTAGAGTAGGCGACCCGATCCTGTCAACACCTCAGTGATTTTGTTTGACTGAGATATCTTTGTTTTCCGTCAGTTTCGACCAATAGAGAGTCACCATTAGAAAGTTGCATGACATTTGGAGCAATCAGAACCCCGAGTCAATCCCCCCACCGCCATCGCCCCCACAGAGCGATTTGGGCTTTTTTTACTAGAGTGGGTAACAGTTGGTTGTATTCTATAATAGTTCCATGTAATTTATCGCATTCATTTACATGCCACTTTACAATCTTATGAATCAATGCAATTAAAAATAAAAGAAGTATTATTAAAGTTTTACAGCAATGAAAAAGTGAAGATAGTCAAATTTCATATAGCAAGGTTTTAAAAGTCTACTTACCTTTTGTACTCATTTAGTCTTTTTTTTCACAGACTGACACTGGAAGTTTAAATAAAAAATGCTTAGATACCTATGCCTAGTACGCAGGCACCCATATTTTTTAGAAATTATAATACAAGTGTCTTACACACCGTAACTTTGAATTAAAATATGTTCTGTAGTGGATATTGCTTTTTTATTATAAAAAGAAGTCCCGTGTTACTCCTATGTATATTTAGTGATAAACAAAAATACCAAAAGTTCATAATTTAATTGCGTAGCTAGTTAAGTACCTAAAATGTTAATATAATTATTTCCAACTATCCAGATCTCACTTTTTAAATAATTACAAAGGCGTCGTGTGTCAACTTATATTGGTAAACGAAAAATTTGCCTGTACTAAATAAATTAATCAAACTGCTACTATAAAGACCCGTATTGTCAACACTACAGTCCGTCACGCGCCGTGTTAACCCGTCAATCACAAAAGCTCTACGCACCCCGCTAGTTTTGTACTAAAATCGCAACCCCACTATGTAAACAAAGAAACTTCAAATTGGATTCCTGTCGAATAGAATTTTATTGTGTTGAATTTTTTATAAGGCCCTAATACAGTGGTTTTCAACCTGTGGTTCGCTTAATGGTGCTTAAAATACAAAAACAAAAATCGTTCTTTAAGTTAAAAATAAATATGAAAACAAACAAAAGCGGTCTGGTTAATGAAATTTCTAGATGGAAATATATTGATTTAAATTGAAATAAAATATTTTATCCATTATTAATTTAGTGTATTGTTTCAAAAGAGATCCCGTAGTACGAGTAAAATCAACAGGTACCGGAGTTGGTTAATTTGATAGGTACTCGTATCGTATGTACGAATATTATTCAAAAAACTATTTTATCTCCTTTGAAATTCATAATCGTTCACCGACTGGAGTCAAGTAGAATATAATAGAAAATATTTAAGTAAATCTTCTCTTGTTAGAAGACCTTTGTTCCTCTCGAAGTTGGTGGACTGTATGTTGTTGAAGGAAGAGGTGCTGGGTTGGCTTCTCGTGAGATGTTAAGTGAAAAACACTGAATAAAACGTGGAAAATACTTTTTAATCAAGCACAAACAAAATTACAACATTGCGTGCAGAGCAGAGAATTTTACAAGTGTTGCCAACAACAAATAATACTTAAAAAACAGTATTTAATGTAGCCAGATTGCTACATGGTCCCAGCGGGAAAAGATACTTATATACTATTTATCTATGTATTACACTGACAAAACTCTTACATACTATTTATTTATTATTACACTGACAAAACTCTTATATATTTATTTATGTATTACATCATGTGGACAAAATCTATGAGCATTGCCAGGAATAAAAAGGTAAGGCTAAAATTAACCTGTAAGTATATAAAATTAGAATCTAGTATTAGAGCAGTTTAATAAAGATATTATTACTCAGTTCAACATTGCTTTTATTTATAAATCCTGTGAACAAAGCTAACTTAAATCTCTTTTAATATTTTTAAATTTAATTAAAAATAGAATGAGCTTTACATACTTAAATCTTACGATATTACGTAAATAGGTAGGTAACTAGTTACATTAAAGTGTATGTTAAAGTGCTTTAACATTATTAAGTAACTGGTAAACATAGCAACATTTTTAAAGTAATATTTTAATATTGTGATAAGACACAGTATTAGTTACCTGCCTAAAACAACTTACATTCTTAAAAATAAAGCAAGAGAAAAAATGAATTAAGTATGTACTTAAAACCTTAATACTAACTTAATATCGACGTTGGAATGGTAAAGTGACTAACAGACCATTTTTGGTACAATGAGTTATATATATAATTGGAATCAGCTAATTTTTCTGCGTCTAACGAACTGGCTTTCATCGCAGTCTGACGAATTTAAAGTTCTTTAGACGTTGAAAAAGACGCACGTTTTTCGTCATCATGTAGCTAACGTGCTAAGATATGAGTCAAATTTTTGGTAAAAATTAAGTTAGCCTTTTATGATTTTAATATATGTATCGTTAGAAGTTTTTGTGTTCCAAAGTATTCATATATCACCCTCAAAGTCTTTTTACCCTATTCACATAAAATATAAAATTGCACGTTAGCCGTTTTACCAGAAAAACTCAGCAGGAAGAAATACACTTAAATCTTTTTACAATGCCTCATTTTATGACAGTATTGCACGTTGGTCGTTTTGTAAGCTTCTTGCTTATGGGTATTTTGGAGATTAATTAATATATCGTTACTGGAAAGGCAATATTACTGAACCGCCAACTTGGCCATATTGACTTACGAGGCAAATTTTTCTGCGTCTATCTGTCTAACTAGCATTATGATCAGTACCCCTACCATGAGTTGCTAACGTAACTTACGCGCTCGATATCGACTACGTAAACGTGCATTTAGTATGGAATTAAAACTACGCCATCTATTGACAGTTATCTGAAGTAAAATTTCTCCATACTAAATGCACGTTTACGTAGTCGATATCGAGCGCGTAAGTTACGTTAGCAACTCATGGTAGGGGTACAGAGCACTTTTGTGGCGTTTCAGTAACCCAAAAAAAGGCGGTTATTTTTTTTCGACATTACTGAAGCGACATAAAATCGCGTTTTTTTGACGTGTGTCGTATAAGTTGTATTGCCTTGCTTTGTTGATGTATAGTTGATGATTAAGTAATTTTGGCTTATGTTACTAGGAATGATACATGGCGAATAAGAAATTTTACACCTCGGGTTTAAATAAGCATTGACTCATACGTAATTTAGCCACTATTTTTTTTACCAAGTTTGTAGCTATTAGTATGTATTTGCTTTGCTCATAATTTATTTAAAAAAATAGTTGATAAGTTATTTCAATGGTAATAATGTGACCGATCAGAAGGATATCAGTAAATTCGTGTTTAATTGACAGTGACAGAGGTGCTAAGGGAATAACCATCTGTTGTATGAAAATATTACTGGGAGGCCGTGCAATTTGTTCCTGCTTTGCAGAAGTTAATAAGTATATATAAATATTGAGATATTAAAAAAAACATAAGTATTTATAAACGACAAAGTGGGCACAGTAGGCAGTCTCAGTATGGGTATAAGTTTCTGCACACACTGAGTGTCCTTTCTTTGAGTTTTTTCTTTTTGGTTTCACGATTCACCTTATTGTCAATTCCTGCACTGCTTATCTTTCGTCTGATTGACAGAATCAGCAAACTTTTGATTTATGTAAAGGTCGTTTTTAGTCTCAGCCAAATGATGATGAAATTTTAGACTTTAGACAGCCCAGAAGCTTAAATACATCCTCTACTTTTGACCAAAATACTTTGTCATCCGAGAGTTTTAAACCTGGATATCCCCAGTAGCTGTCTTATACAATCACTTCAGCATCTCTTTATACCGGTTATAACTTCAGCATCTCTGAACAGACTCCAGCAGGGTCCAAGTTTCGATTGGAACATTTTATTTTAGCTCATCAATGCCCAACTAGGTAGCTGGTCTGTTTAATGTAACTTATAAAGTATTGGGAGTGAACTTCATGGTGTTTGACCGGTAGACTGAAAGTCATTGGACCTATTTGCGAGGAAATTAGTAAAAGTTCTTGAGAATATCTTTTATATTTGATTTAGAAGGGGGAGGGAAGAGTCTGCATTTCTTTGACAGACTTTTGTCTCAGTATCAGGTCAGCCTGGCGGCACTCTTGGGTCACTGACAAGTTACATTGATGAAAAGCTTAGTTTGTCCCGCTATCTTAGTCGCCACAACTTTAACGTCCGCATTTCTCTGATCTCTTATTAGTAACAATTTTGAACCTATAAAGGTTAGCGTTATAAAACGCTTGATAAACGTATATCAAGGTGTAAAATTGGTGGTAATCCCGAGTCAGAGGCTCTAAGATCATAATATTTTGTAACGCTGGTAGTACAAAGCATCTTCTTCAAACTGAAAAACTATCCCTCGTCTTGCTTTAATAAAATTGAAGACCTTTTATTTATTTATGTTTGACAAGTCTTGAAGAACTCAGACCCAACAGTAAGGAGAGTGTTCATAAACCTGCCTTAGTAATTGTTCACTCCTTTGCATTTTGCTAGTCATTTAAAGCTGGTTTCCATTTCAACTTCTAGCTGTTCAAATTTGTATTTGGATGAGCAATGGTTGGATTATAGCTAACTTCATCTAGCGAGGTTTTATTAGTTTGTTTTACTTTTAAATGAGAAATAAATCTACACCTTTATGAGAACGAAATCCCCTGAAATCTTAAAACCACGACAATCGACCCTCTGGCTTTCTGGTATGAAGTTAATATTCTCACAAAATCCATTGCTCTACCTCAAAGGGACGTAGAGTCACCTCGAAAGGGCGGTTCGAGAAGTTTGCTGGTCCAGATCTGTTAGCTCTCCGAGTAATTTGCCTCACCTAAACAATTAAATTTAGAAATTATTCGAGATATCATGTTGGTGTGGTGACCGTGGCTGGCTAACAAATAATTTATTTATTTTCGATTCGATCATATAGCCATGCGAATCATTTCCAAATCAAAATTGTTCCTTGAATAAAATTGAGCCTTCTAGAGAAAAATATTACTATGGCAAAAGTAAATAATGTTGTGTTTATTTGGTAATATCGCCATTATAAGGAATTTTGCTACTTTTGTAGGGACTACTATTTGGTATTCTGTGCTTTTGTGCAGTAAGAAAAAATATTTAGAAGTAACTAGCTAGAAAAACAACAAACAGAAAACTAATAAAAATACTAGAAAGGAAAAGCATTTTTACCTATTTTTTTCATCATTTTTGAGTGATTAGGTAAAAAGTTATGAAATTTTTTCGAAAAAAAAAAAATTTAAACGGCTTTTTCTCGAAACTGCATTTTGGCGATTCAGTAAAATTGGATTTACAGTGACGATATTAATTAATTAATTAAAGTACAATAAACGTTTTTTACTTTACCTTTACCTATGAGTTCGATTGAAGATTTTTATTACTAAATAAAAGCATTACCTATACCTAACTGCCTTCAATTTTCTTCTTAACTTTGGACGACAAAAACGTGTATTGGATAAATTATAACAAATAAATTGTGCTATAAGTTACATAGGCCGATGTAAAATACTTATCTGGTTAACATTTACCTTTTAACTTTACTGAGAAACTAGAAACTTCGTGAGATTATTTGCTTTACAACGTTAAACATTAAATAAAGATTATACGTTATCCTTTTATAGGTGCTATGCAAACACAAGTTCTAAGTACTTAAATCAATTTACAAAAATATGATATTATAATAGTTTGTCAACTGCCGGTTTTACCAGATTAAAAATTATACAAATTAGTTCGTTAGACTTTTTCACAGGCTGTCAAAAATATGTCCATTGACTAACGTGCTTTTATCTCTGTGATTTACAAGATTACGTATTTTTTCTTAAGCACATATTACGGATCACAGAATTATATTTATCTGTCTCATAGGATACTTTCCTCTAAATATCAAAGATAATGAGTAATTATTTTTTAACTGAAAATAAAAACTTTAAATTGCTCTAGTGTAAAATTCACTAGAAACACGTTAGTCACTTTACCATTCCAACGTCGATATTATGAGCATTCAATTGGTAACAAACATATTTTAGTAATAGACCTTCTATGAGTGTTTCCATTTTTGGTTTTTACCTCTACAGTCCTAACTTTGTTATCTGGACCAGGGAAAACGTTTACTATTCTGGCCATGGGCCAGTATAGAGGTTGTACATTGTCATCTTTCAAAATAACTAAAGAACCCACTTTCACATCAGGAAGACTATCCTTCCACTTGGGTCTGCACTGTAAATTATTGAGATAATGCTTTCTCCAAACCTTCCAAAATTGTTGGTACATATTACAGCAAATATTCCAAAAGTTCAATCTATTTAAGGGTAAGTCTGTTAAATCTTTTTCAGGAAAACTATTCAGTGCAGAACCAATAAGGAAATGTCCAGGGGTTAAATAAGTATAATCATCAATGTCATTGGACATAGGGGTCAATGGCCTACTATTTAAAATAGACTCAATTTGAGACAAAACTGTACTCATTTCTTCATATGTAAGAAGTGCCCTTTGAACCACCCTTTTTAAGTGGTATTTAGTGCTTTTTACCGCAGCCTCCCACAGACCTCCAAAAACAGGTGAGTAGCTCGGTATATAGTGAAAATTGATACCTTTTTCTGCTGCAAAAGACTGCACCTGCTGCTGATTGTCTGTGGAATTCTGAAGTTTATAAAGTTCTACAAGTTGGTTATTTGCGCCTTTAAAAGTGGCAGCGTTATCACAATAAACATCTGAGGGCAGACCTCGCCGCGACAAGAAACGTTTGAATGACGCTAAAAAGGCAGCAGTAGTGAGACTCGAGACCAGTTCTAAATGAACAGCTTTTGTCACAAAACAAACATACACACATATGTAACCTTTTGTGACTAGCGGGCGCCTGATACGCGATTGTTTTATCGAAATTGGTCCAGCAAAGTCAATACCAATTTTTTGAAAGGGTCTACTTACATTTACTCTGTCGCGAGGAAGCGTGCCCATTAATTGTTTGGCTACTTGTGCTTTTAAGCGAAAACAAATAGTACATGAATGTAATATTCTTTTAATTTCTTTAATACCATTTATTAACCAGAATTTTTTGTTAAGCGACGAAAGTACAAGTTTTTGGCCTGCATGTAAGTTTTTTACATGTTCATTAAATACAATTAATTCTGTGACATAAGATTTACTAGGCAATATCATGGGGTTCTTTTGGGAATTAGGGATTGTCGCACAATCCAATCTGCCGCCTACCCTTAATAGACCAGCACCATCAATGAACACATTTAATGATTTTAAAGGACCCTGTATAACTTTATTTTGTTCTAGTAAATTTATTTCGTTACAAAAATATTTTTGTTGTTCCCATCTTACAATCATAAAAAGAGAACAATTTAATTCGTTACTAGTAATGTAGTTAAGTTTAGTTTTTACAGCATGAGCTTTTAAATTATTGCAAAACCTAATAACATAAGCAAGAACTCGTTGCATTTTTGTAATACTAGAAAACTTGTTAAGAAAGTCAAGACACAAGGGCTTGTTTACAGTTTTATTCCCACATACCATTGCACTAGCGATTACACCATCAGCGCGGTCAGCCTTCATCTCTGGTAGTGTAACAGGTAAGTCAGTAGGGTTTGAAAATTTGTATTCTTTATTATGCAGAAAAAGCGGACCTTGCCACCACAGATTGTGTCTCTCTAGGTCGAGAGGACTAAGACCACGACTAAGACAGTCAGCTGGATTTTCTGCAGTGTTTATATAAGCCCATGAAAAACATTTTGTGTATTGTGAAACCTCCTTTACTCTGTTGGCGACATAAACATTTAGCTTAGTAATATCTGTTTTCAGCCATGCCAGCACAATCTGTGAATCTGAGTGTAAAAATACATTATCTATTTTTATTTGCATAGACAAGGTATCATAAACTCTGTGTGCTAGTTTGGCTAATAACAATGCTGCGTTAAGCTCTAATCTGGGCGTAGTGATCTTTTGTTTAATAGGAACTAATCGAGACTTAGAGCAAAGCAAAGCAAGTTTCACATTACCTTTTTTGTCGACTGTACGCATGTATATGCAGCAACCATATGCTGTGGAGCTTGCAGCGTCAGCAAAACCAACTAAATGAGTAGTATCTGCATTTTGCAAAGTTACATTTCTATGAATGTTAATAGGAGACATATTTATTAGATTGTTGTAAAATTGAGACCACTCATTTTGTAATTCAGATGGCAAACAAGAATCCCAACCTAATTTTTCGATCCACAGTTTTTGAACAAATGCTTTAGCAAGTACAGTCACTGGACCAGCTAGACCTAATGGGTCGTAAAATCTTGATACATAGCTCAATATTTCTCTTTTAGTTTGGGGTTGTTTTTCATCTGAATTAGGGCTTGAGATTTTGAAAGTGTCGGTTTTTGTGTTATATGTGACACCTAGTGTTTTTAAATAATAATTTTCTTTTTGCATGTCCAGCTCATCAAAGTGTTGTTCGTGTTGTGGTATATCTTGCAAAACTTCGTTACAATTGGATGACCATTTGTGTGCATGAAATCCTCCCAGTTCTAACAATTCAACTAATTGACGTTTTGTTTCAATAAGTGATTCTAGTGAACTGCTGGCCACTAAAATGTCATCACAGTAAGTCTGATTTTTTAAAACAAGTGATGCTGTTGGGTATTGTGTCTGATATATTTTGGCCAACTCTACAAGGCACCTGGTAGCAAGAAAAGTAGAAGACTTGAATCCGTATGTAACGGTGTTTAATTCGATACATTTGATGTTTTCTTGAGGAGAATCTCGCCACAGGATGAGTTGAAGAGATCGGTATTTGGGATCTAGACTGATACAGCGAAACATACTTTTCAGATCAGTGCTGAACACATATGGACCTAATCGGAACATAAGTAATATGTCGAAAAGTTCTTTTTGTACAGTAGGACCATTTAATAGTAAATCATTTAGAGATCTTAACATACTTGTTAGCATTGACGCATCGAATACTACTCTACACTTTGTAGTCTTTCTGTCAGGTCTCAACACCGCATGGTGTGGCAAAAAATAGACAGGGTCTTTAGTGAGGTTATATTTGTCAATGTCTATGTAAGATCCATGACCTTGAGCAACATAGTCATCTATGAAAGCCTTGTACTGCTTATAAAGTTCAGGTTCTTTAGATAATCTTTTCTCTGTGTTATGGAATCTTTTTAAAGCCAAATGAAATGAGTCTCCAAGTAAATCATTTACTTGTTCAAGAGGAACCTTAAGCGGTAAGCTAACTTCAAATTTATTATCTTTATAGCTTACTGTATCTTGAAAAATACTTTCTGTTTGCTCAAACTCAGGTCTTTTTTCTGGGAACATTTCAGGCACACCCTCGGCCTGCCAAAAGTTTTGAACTAAGTCATTTAAACTTGAGTCGCAAGTTTTGCAAAATAAAGACACTTGTTTTTGTTTCAGATGTGAGTGAGCTTGATTTGGAAGAGTACCTGCAATTACATATCCAAATTTTGTGCTAAGGAAGTGTGATGATGGCTGACCGGCTGAGTTGTCTGGACTGCTTTGTGCTGATGGTTGGGTGCTAGGGTCTTCATGTTCCAACACCTGGAAAAATACATCAGCTGCCATAAGAATGTGAATGTTACTGGGAGTATTAAATTTTGGATCTGCCAATGTTATATTAGGAGGAATTTTAATTGCAGCAGTATCAATTTTGTACTGTGGTAGTTGAGATGTAATTTTATCAATTACATAGCAATTCATAGACAGCTTGTATGATGATACTGGTGAGTGAACCTCCAATTGTGTACATTGGTTAATGTTGCTATAAGCATTCCCTATTCCAACTATACCTTTGTTCACAGTCTTAGTTTTTAAGCCCAATTGTTTGACTAACTCTGTAGTCACAAATGAAGTTTGAGAGCCGCTGTCCAGCAAAGCCTTTGCAAGCACCTCTGTGCCATTGCTCGCAATCAGTTTAACCTGCACAGTAGGCAAGAGCACATCGGTAGCAGTAGTTTTTGACATCATGGTTATTGGGATTTGAGCTGGCTCTTCCTCATGCATAAGCGTGTTATGAGGCTTTTTACACACATCACACTTGAAATGAAAGCGACACCTGTTAGTATGCTTATTTAAGCATATTTTGCAAAGTTTATTTTCATTTGCAAAGTTAATTCGCTCTGAAAAATTCAAGAGTTTGAATTTTGGGCAAGAATAAAGCTTGTGGTTAGACTTACAGAATAAGCAGGATGCAGCTTTAGTTAGGTTGCTCACACTTGTTGCAGCAGTAGAAGCAATACCAACAACTTTTGAAGTGCGAGGTAGCTGGCGTTGTCCCTGGTTCTGTGTAGCTTGTCTAGCCGAGTCCGTGTTCTCCAGTGCTAATGCTCGTTTTTCTAAGAAATCAATTAATTTTTTTACTGAGGGTACGTCATCAGCTTCCCTACTTAATTGATATTCCCTATTAGAATACATATCAAGTTTTCTTGTTAAAATACAAACAATGATGGCATCCCACTGTTCCACAGTTTGATCTAGATTTTTTAATGCAGCTAGTTGTTGCTTAATAGTACAAACAAAGCTTCTAATATTTTCTGAAGTAGATTTTTGCAGGGGTTCGAGGTCTAATAATAAATTAATGTGATCATTGATGATTCTGTATTTATTATCATACCTATCTTTTAAAATGTTAAGTGATTCGTTATAACTTTCCCCCAACAAAGGCAGATTTTTTATAAGCTCATAAGGTTCACCTTTTAAAAAATTTCTTAGATAGTACAATTTTTGTATTTCATCTAAACTTGTGTCTTTATGTATTAAAGAATTGAACATAGCAATAAATGTCTTATAGTCTGAAGACTTACCAGTAAAATTCGGAATATTAATAACCGGTAGTTTTGTTTTAACGTTATCGCGAGAATTCGATTGAGTCGATTGAACGTTGGCGGCAATTTTTTCACGAAGGCAGGCTAACGCTGTCATGTATTTGTCTTCTGTGGTCGAAAATTGCTCATAATCTTCCTTTTCTTCTTCATCGTCCTCGATTAAGCCGCAGATTCGGTGACAGATCTCCTCGTAGCTGGCGAACAACGCTGTCAAGCGGTTTTCCTTTACAGCTAGGTCTTGCTTGCTTTCCGGTGCGGATGACTCTTTATAAATTGAATTGATCAATTTAGTGAGGCTTCCCTTAATGTGACCTCTCTTGCGTACCAAAGGCTTCAACATCTTTTCGTTGTCATCAGAGTCTTCGTTTGCGCTGGCGTAAGCGTCAGTTGCTTTTGTCGTAGCCGTGGCTGTGGCCATCTTGCAATTTCAAACACAGACGCGCACAACGCGTATCAATTTCGCAGGTTATTTTATGAACTCGAGACGATTTTGATAAGTTACACTGGGTACACTGACGCACAATGACGACAAATGAAATTTGAGACACTTGAATTACTGGTTAAATGTTGATTTTCTAGTAAAAAAATGTTATTTTCACAGCAACGTACCGCTTGTAGCAAAACGGCAGAAAAAAAGTGCAGTGTTGCCCTCCCACAAAAATAGTTCCATACAATTTTTGCTCTTCCGGCGGAGACGGAAATCGGAGCCGATGTTTAGAGAAGGTGTACTTTCTTGTTTTGCTTGCTTGGTGAAAGAAAAATAAAATGGCTGCCTTGCCTCGTGCTTGCTTGTATGCTTCACCACGATGAATTAACAAACGATTGTTTTGATGGCGTGACGTTTTTAAACGCATTGACTGCTCATCAAATAGTTGTTTGCCTGCTCGATTAAAACGATTTGGTATTATCCAAATATTGCGCTTTAGTAAATTGGAACAAACTCACAAGATAGAAGCGTGCGTTCAAAGCGTACGTTGATTGCTTGCTCGATTGACCATATGTTCCTCTCGAAGTTGGTGGACTGTATGTTGTTGAAGGAAGAGGTGCTGGGTTGGCTTCTCGTGAGATGTTAAGTGAAAAACACTGAATAAAACGTGGAAAATACTTTTTAATCAAGCACAAACAAAATTACAACATTGCGTGCAGAGCAGAGAATTTTACAAGTGTTGCCAACAACAAATAATACTTAAAAAACAGTATTTAATGTAGCCAGATTGCTACAGACCTTAATGAATCCGAGGGCTTGCGGATACCATGCAAACCAAAAAGGCTTAGGTAGTCCATAAATCAAAAAGGTTGTGAACCACTGGCCCTAATAGCTAGGGCGTGACCAATCAGTTTTGAGTTTGTTAAGAGTTTTAACATCTTTTATATAGGTATATCTGGCTCATTCTTTTCCGGGGTGAAAAGAAATCTTTTTCCGTTACAATAGCATTCAACGCTTTGCAATCGAAGAAAAATGAAGATTAAACTTTTTAACAATGGCGTTTCTGAACGATTCTTGTTAGATAAATGAGTTTCTTTTTCTGTAGTTTTTTATATCTTAGAAATTTTTAATTTCGTTTTACTTAGTAGGTACTTAAAGGAGTAGTGAAGAGTGTTGGTTGTTCACACATATGTAAAAGAGCACTGACTGAAAAGTTCTGACCGCCCTAAGCTAATTATGGGGACGCACGCATTTTAAAATTTCAAAATTTATTGTTAAAATTAGGGATTCTCAAGCACATTTCGTTAACAGCTCATATATGTCCACACTGAGGGGCTCAAGCCAACCCTAACACCAGGGTGAATAGGCCTTAGTCGACCACGCTGGCCCAGTGCGGGTTGGTCAATTTCACACACAACCTTTGAATTTCTTCGTAGGTGTGTGCAGGTTTCCTCACGATGTTTTCCTTCACCGTAAGAGCGTCGAATAAACGTACATATGAATTCGAAAATCGATAACACATTGGTACGTGCCGAGGTTTGAACCCGCGAACTTCGGAATGGAAGTCAACGGGCCTAGCCACTTGGCCACCGACGCTAAAGCACATTTAGTTTTAGTGTTTTGTCTCTGTCTAGTTGAAATATGTAGGGTAGATGCAATGATACTAGATTAGTGCATGCGGAGACACGTTTTTATCGCGCCTCCTCCGATCCTCGCGCCCTAGGCTGCAGTCTAATTAGCCTAAGCCTAAACCTAAGCCCTGATTAACCGGGGCTGAAAAGATGGGCCCTAAGAGCACTGGTCGGTCACTCCATACAGCAAACGCGTTTTGACAAGCTACTTCTTTTTGAATAACAACTGAATATCAATTACAAATCAATGGCGCTAGGCGCTATGTAAAACACCCCCGAACACCACCGGCGGAGTCCCGCGGCGCCTGCGGGGTGCGGGGCGTGGGGCGCTATATCGGGCGGGGAACTCATTTTGGCGCGGAGGGGTGAGTATCCTTTCTGTACGGGTTAGTACTATTATTTTCTTCTGTGCTTAGAGTATAAATAAATAAAATATATACCTATACTCGGATTGGCCTTCGTTATATGACACCAAAGAGTATTGAACACTATCTTTTTTTTTCTCTATTATGTATGACACTAGTATTACTTAATATGTTCGAAAAAAAATTAGATGCCCCTACTATATCAGTCACGAAAAAGTAAATATTAGGCATTTTGTCTTAAATGATAAAAAACATTATCTAAAAAAATTTTTTTAACCATAAGTATAGCAAATTTACAAAAAATGCGACTTCAGCGAAATAAGCTGGGAGCTCCCGTGATATGCGAAATGTAGACAAGATTTTTAAAGCATTTTTTGTAATATCTTTGTAGCTAAGCTACAACGCTAGTGAAGTTGCCTCGTTAGTCTGAATAGTGTTTGGAGTTTTTGAACGTCTCCTAAAAGATTTTTAGTTCATTTCACGTTTAAGTAACTGCATGTTTTTATACTGAAAAGTACTGAAAACACTATAAATATTATACTTACTAGGTATATAATATTTTTCCCTTAAGATTGAGGTTCCGCCTTAAAAAGTAGGCTTGTTGCTTCTATTGACGTCATCTTTCTCCTTTGCTAAGTTTTATCGCAATTCATCCAGTTGTTTAACATGAAAACGAAACAGCCAGAGAGAAAATAAATAAATAATATAAATAAATACGAAGGGACACCTACTAGGCAGAGCTTGTACTAATGGGTGTCAGACAGCTGATATACATACATATACGAGTATAAATATACCTACAACAAACAGACACAAGGCAAACACATTATACCAAAGAAATAAATGGCAAACATTAAGCAATTATTTTTTTCAGATCAAAGGTGACGAAAGTCGCTTAAGGCTACTACACACATGCCGGCGGCAATGCCGCCGGGTTTATGCCGAGCGGGCATGTTTGAGGTTACGACGGCTTTGTATGCCGCCGGGTGTACGGCGGCTAGGCCGGCGGCTTGCCCGGCGGCCCTGCCGCCGGCACTGTGTGTAGCAGCCTTTTCTAAATATTTTGTTGTCTCTATTCGTAAATACGTTTATGTGAGACTGTTACAATTTGAAGGGTTTGGCTGAAATTCCCTGTTGCTGAAAACAACAGTTTGTGGATTTAAAAAAAGCAACATTTTTATAGTTTTTTCTATTCATAAATTAAATGCCCATCACTCGTCTGTCGCTTGCATGAAATTTCAATGACCTGGGTACCACGGTCCGGTGAGAATCGAGTGAGTTCGTTTTGAATCGGATGGCAGCTCTTTGGATCTTTCAATGAGTTCCGCTTTTTAAAAAACGAGTACTAAATGATAATGTAATAAATTAAATATGTTTTGCAAAGTCGATGAATTGAATTATATTTTATTAAATTTTGATGTAAATAATAATGAAATAAAAAATTGAAAACATCCACTACATTTCCGCCGCGGCTCAGCCCTTGTTAACAGTTTGTCCTGTTTTCCAGCCTATGTTACTCAGAGTTATCGTTAACAGCTCATATATGTCCCCACCGAGGGGCTCGAGCCTACCCTGATACCAGGGTGAATAGGCCTTAGTCGACCACGCTGGCCCAGTGCGGGTTGGTCAACTTCACACACAACCTTTGAATTTCTTCGCAGGTGTGTGCAGGTTTCCTCACGATGTTTTCCTTCACCGTAAGAGCGTCGAATAAACGTACATATGAATTCGAAAATCGAAAACACATTGGTACGTGCCGAGGTTTGAACCATCGAACTTCGGAACGGAAGTCAACGGGCCTAGCCACTTGGCCACCGACGCTCGATGTTACTCAGAGTGAATGTGTAAAATAAAATTGACGCATTGTCTAATATTCATTACGAATTTACCAAAAATAAATTTGCTGAACAGCAAAACAAAAAATTTATTGAATATTCAAAACCTTTTCAGCGCAATAAGCGCTTAAATATAAAATGCATTTCTAGACTTATAACGAAAGGCAGCGGCTGAAAAAAGATTTAAAAAGATAAGGAGATGAATCTTATCGTGGCCATCTGCCCTGGCTCTGTGACCGACATTTCACTGCTGTGGAATTTACATTTTTCTTTTATATTCGCAGATATTTTTAAATTTCCTTTATGTTGTTGAACTGTTACCGACAACCATACGCAAATAGTATGTAATTATACCCTTTCAACATTTCAAATGAAAATAAAATCAAATAAATTCTTTTGAAAACTACTATAATATCATAAAGAGGAAAGATTTGTATTTTTGTGTGTGTTGTGTGTGTGTGTGTGTGTGTGTGTGTGTGTGTGTGTAGTACGTCAAATCGGGTAAATTTGGACTTTAGAGGGTAAATAAATACCAATAATGTAGATTTATATTGGTCAAAGTTACCCAAAAATGGTCCAAGTTACCCAAGTTGACCTAAATTATTTATTTATTAGTTAGGCACGTAGTCTACGTAAGTTACAGCTACGGAAAATGTTACCTTGCTTTAATCCCCACGCTTGGTAAGCGGTTTAGGGATCACAGTAATGTTATTGGTTACCTACAAACCAGTCACCACACATGGTTTAAAAAAAAATTAGATCGCCTCTCGTCACGACGTATAAGGTGACTAACCCAGAAAAATGATCTATCTAGTCTAAAGGGAAATGTTGGTTGATCCAAGTCTGAATCAGAAACGGCAAATTTACGATAATTTTGGACCACAAAAAAAAACTCTCACAAACACTTTTAGCAAATTCGCTGGTTAGCAAAAAATCTCGCCCGTAAAGTGACTCGTTAGAATATTTAATATCCAATTAGCGTAAAAGACTCATGAGCTTATGAGTTATGCGTCGACACGCCTAATATGACAACCCTGCATGATGTAAACAAAGAGTAGTGTAACATAACATCTCAGTATACTGCCCAGGTAGGGGTGACACTTTTGTATTAAGGGGCTCTACCACGCTAAGTGGCGCCGCCACCCTTTAAAAAATAATAACTCGGAAAAAAATCAATTTTTCAAAAATCCGGTCCACAGAACTGAAGTCGGGGTGCTGTAGGATATATAGAAGCTATTAACTTTATTTATTGTATCTCGCTGTAGTTAGAGATAGGAAATTGGCGAAAAACGGCCACTTTTCGCATTTTTTCTATCTATAACTACATTGAACTATAATAAACATATGTGATTGCTTCTATATATCCTACAGCACCCCGACTCCAGTACTGTGGACCGGATTTTTGAAAAATTGATTATTTCCCGAGTTATTATTTTTTTCAGGATGGCGGCGCCACTTAGCATGGTAGAGCCCCTTAAATGGAAGTTTGGGAGTGTAAAAGAGAGATGTTGGTATATTAGGGTCATTGGTCTTAACTATAGTTTGTTAGAGCAAAAACTAAAATAATTAGTACACTAGCGTTCCGTCTCGCGGCTTCGTCCGCGTCAACAGTTTTTCCCGTAGGAATGAGGAATATTTCCGCGGTAAAAGTTAGCCTTTAGTACTATTATTTTCTTCTTTGCCTATATGTAACTCTCTTATTCAAATTTTATACCAAGTGTCATTTAAAATTATGTTCAGTAGTTTCTGAGCTTATTAAATAAGGTAGTGTCGCCGAAGATAGCCCGGCTCCTAAGATAGCCCACTTTAAAAAAAATACAGTTATGATTATTCGAAACATTTGAAATTACGCGGGTTTATGCCTACTAGTATCATAAACAATAGTGCAAGTGTGTTTCATTACCGGGACGTCACCATTTTGAAGACAGACGACAGTTTGCTTGGTCATGTCAGGACGATACACGTTTTATAAACTCCACGATGCCATTTCCTTTGAAAATTTGCAAATTAAAAGAAAATCTCTTTGCTCTAAACTGTGAAAACTCGTATTTATTTTATTAATCAACGAAATTACAGATGAGTTTTATTATTTTATTACCTATTTTGTATTTTTACGAGATTATACTTAAACTGGGGGTAATTTCCTATCATGGCCCATAATATGATCCCCAACATAGCCCCATTCGCTTTTCAGATTATTTTGGGATAATTTATTTTTTTGTTAAGAATACACGCACATAATTAAAGACAATAGCGTCTTATTTGTTTTTACTAATAAATACACTTATTTTGATTGATCTCAAAGTTAATTATCAGTATCCCTTAGATAGCCCACCTACTAATCAAAAATGTTTTAGAAAAAAGAATTGATTTCTTTATATTTTGATAAGTTACTTTCAAAGTTAATTTAAAAGTAAAATATATTTTTATTTAGTACCTGTAAAATGGGGTAAATAGGGATCGAGGGGTAAATTGGGACAAAGCCCGGGAATATTTTTTAATTGGCAAGGAAACGGAGTGTCTGTTGTATGTTTTTGGTAATTTATTTTAAATTTATAGTAGAAAATCTGAAAAATTAAATGGCAATACTGAACTGGAGTGAAGTGAGCCGCAAAACAATGATAAATGCAGTCAAAAGTTGCGGTTGAAAGTAAGGATATTCGTTGCTACTTTTAACTTCCTTGAAAAAACCCATGTTTTTGTGTTTTGTGCAAAACTTCTGTTCTGCTCTGTACTATGGTTCTTGGTGAATACTGGTAAAAACAGTTAGGCACGTAATTCTACTGTTTATTATCATTTTTAAGCAAAATGTAAAAATGTGTAAATTTTGACTTTTTTTGGGGGAAATCGGGACGCTAACAGTGTAAATTGGAACGAGACTGGGAAAATTGGGACGAGAATTGGTAAAATAGAGACGGAAGGTGTAATAATTGGGATAACTTCTTAGGGTTGTGTCCAATGTTGATTATCTTAAATAGGTTTTGAAAAGTAATTTTACATAATTCCCAAAAAAAGGAAATATGATTTTAGGGTTCATATTTGTATGTTTAAATGTGTGTAACCGAAGACAAGCTCGCTAGACGGTACAGCGGTCCCGGGTTCGAATCTCGTCGAACAAATATCACTTTGTGAGACTTTTCACCCGATTGTCCGAAAAGAAAGATGTTTCCGTGCTTCGGCGTGCACGTAAAGCCGTTGATCTACGGATTTAGTCGTTATAGGAGGCATATTTGTCGAGAGCCGCAGACGGCTCAAAAACTCTAACACCAGGGTTTATATGGTAGGTTCACCTCGTAACCCACACGACAAGCAAGCAAGCAAGCAAGCAAGCAATCTAGTTTATTATGTTTAAAAAGGTGACAACCCTGACAAATTTCCCAAATTAGCCTTGTGGCGTCCCTATTTACCCCAAATTCTGGGTAAATTGGGATTACCCATATTTTGGCATTTTTAACAAACAAGAGAATAAATACAATAATTTTCCATAACATGTCATCAAGATGCCGCCAAGACTAAACTTTTTACATAGGTCAGATAGCGATAACTATTAGAGAATTAATTATAATGCAACTCGAAGGGCAAAAATTTCCCAATTTACCCCGTTTTACGGAGTTAGTTTTTATTTTATAGTTGATTTATATTTTGATAGATATAAGATGGCCCACATTAGAATTTTTCGTTAACTATTTTACCTTTTGTGAATAATGTTATGAGAAGATTGTGTTTCATTTTGATATTTTATGTTAAAAGTGTTAAAATGTTTATAATGCATTATATTTCCATTAATATTTTTCGGGCCATCTTCGGCGACCAGCTTGCCAAGATAGCCCAATACCAAGTTTATAAAAAGTGTTTATCTTTGTGTTAAAATGCCAAAAGCTGTACTACTTTTTTAGGTATCTTGCTTCCCAAATAAATATACTATAATTTCCATTATGTTTTTTCTTTACTTTACTTAACTGCAAGATTTTACAAGGATTTGAAATTAAGTGGGCCTTCATCGGCGCCCGTACCTTACAAACAAACAATCAATCTTATCTTTCCTCTTTATAATATTTGTATATATAAAGTAATATTTTAAAATACGTTTATTTAACAGAAACAGTGTAAACTAACAATAAAAAATATAACATGGTTGATACTGGCAAAGTCAAATTTAAGGAAGAATTTCGCAATAAAAAATAATACATATATTGAATTCAAGTTTTTCTCAATTTTTGTTTTTTCTTTTTTTTTATCTCTATCCTGCGGCTTCCCATGGCCTTCCTGATCGTTAGTACACCAAGTAATATAACGTCACGTTTTCCAGGGTGTAGTTACCACTTAAAAACCTCTCTGAACGAGCAGCCGTTAGTCGTATTTTTGTCTTCATCATGAAGAACTTTTATATCCCAGAAGCCATCGGTTCTACCCAGCAATGTGCCCCGCCCACTGCCTTTTAAGTGTTCCAAGTATTTGACAGTAAATAAACAGTCTGGCGTACTTGACATTTGGTAATGAAAACTATAATACCACTTGAACAATGAACTTTAACTGAATCAAAGATAATAACGTCTGTCTTTACCACCCAAAGCGTAAAACACTGATATAGACTGTACTACCTAAAACCTATGATTTATTTTTACTTATTAATAATAAAATAACGTTTATTGCCTAACAAAAAAAAAACAGTACTAAAGAAAGGCATTTCTTCCAAACCAAGGTCTTGCTATAATTTCTAAATTCTTCAGGCCTTTGAAGTTAGACGTTTGTGGAAGTTACGCAGTAATACGCAGTTGTGTGTTTGTATAAGGTAAGCACTGCTGGCTTTGCTGGACCGTTTCTCCCTTAGCCAAAAAGTGTTTCTGAGCCATATACTCGTATAATAGGCCTGTGTCCTTAAAAAATGTAATTAGTCCGTCTTTTAGATTATTCAAAAATAAGGGACACGTATTTTTTTATTTGTAAATCGGACCAAAAATTACAAAGATAATATCTTGCTATATTATAGCCCATTAAAGTAACGTGTGACGTCACACCGTGCTACATTTGATAGCACTAAGTGACGTCACACGTAACTTTAATGGGCTATATCTTTGTTATTTTTTGTTTAATCGAAAAAAGAAAAAATACGTGTACAATATTTTTTTATATTCTAAAATACGGACTAAATAGAATGTAATTATTTTGACCCTTGACACAGGCCTATTAAGGGGACTACAGGTGCTAAGTGGCGCCCCCACATTTAAAAAAATAATAACTCGAAAATTTATCAATATTTCAAAAATCTAAAACGGCGAATATCTAGACGGTGTTTTGTAGGATATATTGAAGCCATTAACTTTATTTATCATATATCTCGCTAGTAGTTATTGATGGAAAAATTGCGGAAAACGGCCACTTTTAGCAATAGTTCCATCAATAACTTAGCAACTGTAGGCCCCATAACATTATGGTGTAACATTCTATAAATAAAACAACTTGTGAAGTGTAAATACACTCTTTTTATCATTACTTATAGCTTCTTATACTTTCTTCCGATATTAAAGATCACCAATTATAATAACCTACTTAAAATATTTTTTTAAATTTTATTTATTACAAAATATGCAAATTTTTATTACAAATTTACCTACACCATACAAATATTTCTTATTAGCTAATGAGCAGAGCTTGCGGGGCGGAAAGCTATTAAGTAATATAAAACGAGCAATAATTATAGATTTCATTCTGTCTAGAGCACTCAAAGAGAATGAAACTTCCAACTAAAAGGTGATTTTCTTGCAGTAAAAATAATCCCACCAAAACATACCTGTTAAAAAGGGGGCGGCCAAGTTCCTATCGGCTAATTGTTCGCCTAAAAAAGGATTGAAATCCAATCCAATGCCAAGTTTAGATGCACTTTAAATTCGATCATAATCATCGTCATCAACAGCCTGATCCACTGGTAAACATTTGCCATTCCCAAGGCTCGCAACCACATTCTAAATTTGAACTTGGCAGGTTTTCGTGCGTAATACTTAATTAATTTGTATAATTAAATTTATTATTTCTTCTTTTCGAGTCGACAGCAAACTCAGCAATTTATTATTTATATACTAATTAAATTAATCTATTTATTAAACTAATTTAACCTGCCAAGTTCAAATTTAGAATGTGGTTGCGAGTCTTGGGAATGGCAAATGTTTACCAGTGGATCAGGCTGTTGATGACGATGATTATGATCGAATTTAAAGTGCATCTAAACTTGGCATTGGATTGGATTTCAATCCTTTTTTAGGCGAACAATTAGCCGATAGGAACTTGGCCGCCCCCTTTTTAACAGGTATGCTTTTGGTGGGATTTGAATACTTTTTTTGAAGAAATCGTACCTTTTTTTCTTTTTGTGCTACGCCTTCGTCCATTGTTAACCACAGAATAAATATATTTAATCATCCGGACACTCCATGCAGCAAATTTATTTTGACAACCTAGTTACTTCTTTTAGAAAAACAACTGCAAGTCAGGGTTTAAACCGCTGAGATGGGAGCCGCTTCGATTAAACGAACGAGGTTCACGAGATTAAATTTTAAAAAAACTTCTATGATACTGCGTAGCGTACATAGATTTTTGTCATAAAATCTTCTTATTAAACCTTTCGTCGTTAATGACAAACGTCGCTACACTTGACGTAAGTGACATGACGTAAAATTTAGTGACAACGTTGTCGCGATCGCGAATTTGTTTGCATGAAACAACTTTGGAGTAGCGGGCAATATTGTTTTAAATCTCAAATATATTTTTTTAAGTTTTAGTCGTATCTTTAAGTCAAGTGTTTACGTATTAAATAGTTGATAGTTAAATTAAATGACATTCAGTACATCGGTCAAATTTATATTATAATATAAATAAAATAGGTACAGTAGGCAGCACATGCGGCTGGATATTTGCTCCACGATTTTCGCTCCTACTACTACAGGATAAAGACGCTCCCAAGGTCATTATGTCCAGCCGCATGTGCTGGCTACTGTACACGATGCATTTTAAAATTTGTCAACAATTAAGATAATACACCGTGCTTTTTTAACCGTCTTATAAACAAAGCCCAATGTATGTGCCCGTGATATAGAATATATTGGCAATGTTATTTTTTTTTTATCAATAAAATAATAAAACCGTGAAGTAAAATAAAATAATGCAAAATATTTTTGAATCAACCTGTACATAATATTTACAATTTAGTAACAATTTGCGCATGCGTGAGAATCGTAAATAATGGGAAAACAAAAGAAAAATATGAGATAAACACTTTTTTCGATCTCTGGATCGATTATTTTATTGAAAAAATCCTAGATTTTTTTTCTTAAAAAAAAAAAAAAAACATTGCCAAGATATTCTATATCACGGGCATATACATTGGGCTTCGTTTGTAAGACGGTTAAAAAAGCACGGTGTATACATACCTATCGTACTAAGCCAATCTTCATTCCTAATGTTTACAGTATTCAGAGCTCGATTGGTCGTTTTTTTTTATACAAGCGCACATTATTAATCTTTCTATAACGGTCTCTTTCGATAAATTAAGAATAATAAAAATTGCACGATGTGACAAGGTTATCACGTCTTATAACAAGCGCTACAGTGTATTATTATGAATACATGACAATATATTTTATACCCCCCCTGCCCTCTCCCCCCTCTCCTCATCGTATTCTCATTGTACCACTTGTTTAGAATTTTTTTTATTATAAATTATATATTCAATTAAGCCAACTTTCTTAAATTTCTTAATTTTTTGTTAATCTACATATAACACACGACCTGTGTGCCAAATTTCATAAGGCTAGGACAATTGGAAGTGGCCTAAACATTTTGATTACCGGTGAGTCAGTCAGTGCCAAAATTAGCTATTTTCACAGGGTTATATTTCAGAATCTACTGAAGCTATATCTATGAAATTTGGCATACTGCTTTAGTACTAGTATATAATTACGTAGGTACAATTTTATCTCTGTACTTGCAATAGGCACTGAGCTACAGGGGGGTCAAAAGTGGGTCGAAACGGTTCGTGTAAATAGTGCACGGCATGCGCGCGGCTTGTTGCTGGAACTTGGCCTGCGCACTCCCGTGCGCTTAGATCATAGACTTTAATTTTATAAAGACTAGAAGTTCTATAGTCTACGTGCTTGCATTTCCAGTCGTTCTAAATTATTATTATTCCAAGACACTTCCATTCCAAGGTAATTATAGCCTCGTTTTCTTCGAGTGTAAAGGCAAAAGAAATTTATTTTATACGTATAATAAGATCCTCCATTGCTCGGTTTAAGAGTGGATTTAAAGAAATTAAGATGCAGCACATTTTTTCAAAGATCGAATAAAAATTGTTTATTATTTTTTAATTTTGACAAAACACAGAGTACATAGCTAGCAATCCCAAAAGTTAAATACTTATCCTTTTTGTTTCATTAATAATGATAATTTCAAGATGTTTAAGCAAGTAATTGAATTATGGCAAGAATAATAATATTGCTGCCTTTAGTAGTACGTACGTATAACCAATTACTCTCTTTTATTATGTTTTTAACGATTATAGATAAAACATCTTCAATTTCTTTTATTTCTTTTACGTATAAAATTTCAATAACGCGGGGCTAGACTTTGAAAATGGTTGCCTCATTTCTAGTCAATGAAATTGCATTTTAATTCCCATCCAATCTCTTATCCTCTTTGTTCTAGGAGTGTGAAAAGGAATGAATAGGTAAGAAAAGGGAAAATATCTTATTTTTTTGTGGGGACACCTCACACTCTGTCATCTGACCTCAAACTAGGGTGTCAGACAGCTGCTGATATACATACATATATAAATATACAAAATCCAGACACAAGGCAAACACAAGTGCTCATTACACGAATTTTTGCCCTGGGTGGGATTTGAACCCGCGACCCTGTGGTTTTTAGGCAGGCAACTACCAACTAGACTACGGGGCCGTCAATAAAGTACAAATCATGAAGGGAAAAAAAATTCCACGCCCATAAAATACTACTCACTACTACTACTATTTACTCACCTTTACTCTTCTCACTCACCAGAAAAATGTGATACCAGCAAGCTTTGTAGTTTTGCTTTCGGCATGGTTTCGGCACAATTTCACCGCACAATTATTGACCATTTCGTGTTATTTATTTTATATCTGATATTTTATGACAGTGATGTTGTCCAAGCCACATGCCGTGAAGGACAATTTGAAAGAAAAGTGTGAATGTGTGGGTAAGTTACAAAATTGTATCATAGCCGGCACCCATAGTACGTTTTGATTACTACTCCATTTGGGCGCGTACAATTTTTTCTTCCTTCATGGTACAAATGGTTCAGAAATAAGTCATTTGACACACTAAAGTAGGTTCTTCATTTATTATTTTTGAATTTTTCGATTTCGTTTTTGAGATTTTCGACTTGGTTTGAGCAAAACTTAGTTACTACATAAAATTTGATGACAAAAAGTGATTTGTAAAATCTTACTTCGAATAAAAACCTTTAGACTTTTGTTGGAGTTTCAATAAAGAATAGAGAGGTTCCTTTGATCTTAACATTTCACTGACAGACTTCAAAAATATCGCAACAAAAGAACAATGTTGCAATTCATAGAACACTGAAATATTGAAAACAAGTTAAGTTGAAAGCTAACTTCCGCTTAAGAATGGTCTTTGAAGTTCAAAGTTTGAATTTCATTAACATGTCTTCCGTTTGAAAACTACACTTTGTGTACTTTTCTTATCGTGGATGTAATAATTGTATTTTTAATGACCTTTACTGTAACCACCGAGGGCTCAATATATTTAACAACAAAATGAATTTACTTATTTGTGTGTTGTATTTACATTCAGGCACGAAAGAAAATAATAGTACTAAGTCGTAATTCAGGTTCAAATTCTATCTGGCATAAGTCACATTTTCCAATTTTCTACATTGTCAAAATTTACTATAGGCTTTTTTATATCTCGACATTTGTATACAAGTGGACACCAAATTATCCCTTGTCAATTGACATTGAATTGATTGATAGAAAATTTTCTACAATGGTAAAATTTATTGTAGGCATTTTTATATCTCGACATTTATATATACAAGTGGACATTATTATACTTTGTCATATTTCGTATTAGACTTTAGTCGCCAAACTCATCAAAGTGACAAGAAATAGTTGTATCGTGAGTACCTTAAATCAGTGTAAGCTCGAGACCCTCGGTGGGGACGGGCTATGGCTGTCAACGACAATTGGTATCTCACAGATTTTCGAGTTATATGTGAGAAAATATCTCGTCACAGTTTTTCATGGTACCTACCAGTACCAGGGCAGATTTCATAAGAAAAAAAAAAGAACTGATTCATTTGGTGTTATAATTTAACTCACCTTATTCTTATTTTTAAACTTCGCTTTCACTATAAACTTTTCAGTCTATAACATAGAAAGGTTGAAACATAAACAGTTGCCTTTTTATCCCGTGTTTACGTTCGCAGCTTTCACAAAGTAACTGCGGTTCATTGACTGTGATGTTATTACAACACCTTGATAAAGGTTCAGTTTGAACCAGAGATGTTCAAACTTTTACGGGGCCATGAAAAATTTGTAAAATATTCTGTTTTGCTAAAAGAAAACAATTTCACTTGGTGCAAAACTCGCGTGGTTGGCAACCTTTAGGTATATGAAATGTTGAAACTAGTTCAAAGAGGTTGGAAAAGCGCGCGCACGCACGAACATAGGCTACTTTTTACCGCGGAAAAATACCTCATTCCCACGGGAAAATCTATTAACGCGGAGAGAGCGGCAAGGTAGTTCAGATACCTACTTATGATAATACATTTTATATTATTTTACACTAACGAAAGGCCACTAGATATTCTTTGTTTGTTCCGCTCTCATGCAAATTTTCCTTTAGGAATAAAATTGTTCTTTAAAATTCAAAGCAGTTACCTGCTTATAAAGACTTCATTGGGATTTAAATAATAATAAGTCAAATAGTCTTACCAATACGCGTCAAAGTTTAACAGCCACATATCAAGATAAACAATCGGTCAACACGTGTTCACGGTGCGCCGGAGCAAGACAGGCGCGATTGATCTTCGGTAGAATTCACACACACCATTTCCTTCATTTTTGTAAATATTTATGACTGAATGACTAGTTTAGGGTCTTTGCGATTATAGATAATTGAAATTTTATCACATACCCATAACTACTTACTTAGTAGCTCCGCTTAGGGTTGTCATCGGATTAATTATAAAAATAATGAAATATCTTTCTCTCTTTTAATTAGTCCAAAATGCAACACAGTGTAAAAAATACTAATTATATAATGTGGGGCAGCCATACATTATTATTTTAAAGAAAGTAAGGACATCGATATAATCACAATTTTATTATGAGTTCAAGTAAGATTACACCTTTTATTTATATTTTTTTCTATACCTATTTTTTCGTTGTTTCGAGCTAAAAAATTGTATCAAGACATTATGCAACACGCAACATTTTCCAACCGGTACTTTTTCCGCAGAGATATTTCGAGAATGTACCCGTTGTTCGTTAGGGAACAAATGCAGGCTCAGCTTTGAGAAAGCACAATGGCGTCCCTTGCATCCTTTGACAGATTCGAGCCTTAAGCTGCATTCACTGTGGGATAGTTACTAGCAGACGTCCTGATTTTAAAATCAAAATTAAATGTCGCGCGCGGGACAGTCTCAGTCCCGCTTTTCGGGGTTGACACGTGCGTGCATTGTGCTTAAAGATAGGGTATCTGATTAAAAATATCATATTTTTTCCGTAGCTGTTTTTGTTATATTATATAATTGTCCCGTAAACGTATTTTGAAACTCAAATAAAAAGATAAATATCTAAAAACTTCAGATTTTTTAACGCTTTTAACGATGTCCCGCTTTCGACTAAAGAGTCCCGCTTTTATCACTAAAAAGATTCAAAATCCTGACTAAGCAGTAAAAAAAATCTAGTATAAATTGTAAAGTAAGTGTAAGTGAAATAAAGTACCTACATATAATGATATGTTGATTTCTTAACTATAAATTGAAAGGTTTTTTTTTAAAATATAGACCAGGACTTTATTTTCATAGTGATAACGAAGCATAGTTCGTTCATTGGAAGTCTGCGCTAGCTGCAGCATTGAAAGTGCCAAAACCAGAAAAAAAAACTTCATGACTTTAACTTCAAAGTTCATTGTTTTAATTATTAAAGAATTATGTCACATATAGGACATTATAGTATTTTTTCTTACTGTTTTTAATTTCATGATGACACAGCTCATAAGGGTCTTCAATAAAATGTGGGACTTGAGCCTTTACTGGATTAATAAAAAGTCACTATTGGGAGGAATATATATATATAAATACATATAAATATACATAAATACATAAAAATACATCTCCTCATAATATTCCTTTGCTGTAAAAGTGAGTACTTATAGTGTAAAAAAATTAAAAAGTAAAACCACAGTAGACCTTAGACATTCTGCATCGGTCCTACTTAGCCTCTCTGCCGCTGACACCCGTATGTATTTCGTGATTTTATTATAATAATGTTATACCTATAAAATGGGTTTAATTATAAAATTAAGGATATAAACAAGATTTTTCCTGAAAGCTTAAATATAAAAAACCATTCCCATTTTTCCATTTACACATATATTATATTAGTTAAGAATATTAAAGATTGTGGTTTTTTAATTATTGCTTAATTGCTGTAAACAAATTACTTTGTTCGTTTAAAGAATCGACCGATAAATTGAGACGGTAAACGTCAAGAGGTTTTTTAATTAATTTATTTTTTTAATACCACAATTTAATGTCTGCAATAATAAAAATCTGTAATATCTAGGCCAACTCCCTAGGCTCATCTTCTTGTAAGAGCTAAAGAAAAGGTTTTTTTTTTCAGTAGGGGACTGTGGACAATCGCGGGGTATGGCTGGTAGCACAAAGGGGGGAAGGAGGATCCCCACTCCCATGCCCCCACCTAAAGAGGGGGTGCAATGTCCTTCCAGGTAAGCTTCTTCATTTCTATGATAATCGTGAACAATTTACTATAAGTTTTAGAGACATTCATTCATAATGTTTGAACTCGAAAATCTAAAAAGTATATTGTGAAATTTTATTTATTTAAAAATCTAAAACGTTATGTAATGGAAATTTATTTTCGTTGTGTTTTTGTATCTAGGTCTACAATGAAAATATATTGTATGGACTATCACTTGTCAACAGACATGATAGGCCGGGAGATGATGACAGAAATTTTTAGGTCATTTGTTACAGTATGGCGGTTTTACAGGGGTCTTAGTACGCAATGACAAAAAGAAAAATGATGGTCATAGCGCTGGTACTGGCGGCCCAATCGCGAAAAAAAATATTGCAGATTTTCGGCAGTATGGCGACCATTTGGAGCCGTCCGAAAAGTATGGCATGGTGATTTTCGTAAATGGCTGCACGAAGATGATCAAACTGTGCAAAAATTACCCTGGTACAAATGGTTGAATTTTTATTTTTCGCGTCTGTATGGCGGACTGTAAGTCACACCGGAGAAGTATGGCATGACACTGTAGTCTAGTTATTTTTTACGGGCTATCGGAAAATACTAAAATTTTTGTGGTAGGTACAAATCGTTTGACTTTCGTAATTTATCCGACTAGTTCACTAACGCCCACGCGATTGGGCCGCCAGTACCAGCGCTATGACTATCATTTTTCTTTTTGTCATTGCGTACTAAGACCCCTGTAAAACCGCCATACTGTAACAAATGACCTAAAATTTTCTGTCATCATCTCCCGGCCTATGATAAAATGAATAGGGAAAAATTCTGGACCAAATTAATTACATTAAAAAAAATAATGAAAGAAGTAACCAAGGATGTTAGAAGTACTACCGTACACTGAACAGCATTTATATAGTATATAGTTCCTTGGATGTAACAAATAACAAATAGATTCTGTCAAAAAAAATCTATAAACCGTTCACTGGGTTAGATAATTTATCAACTCTGTATCCATACTTTTCAATTTAATTAATCGTTAATATTGCCAAGCGATATTTTATGAACAATCGTACATAATAGGTACTTTGTATATTTTAAACACTTTTTTACATAAATTATTGCCAATAAAAATATGTTTCATTGCATTGTCAGGATAAAAAAAACATCATTAATACTTATGCACCTGAGTACATTTTCCAATGATATAATTTAATATATACTACCAGCATATCACCATAACATAACAAACCATCGTTTATCGGAAGTCCACATGGACGCAAAACAAATGAAGGTGTAACAGATACCATGGGGCTTAAACCGTAGTCTCAACGGTATCGGATATCGATACCCCCCAATTCCCGAAAGAAGTTCGAGTTTGCCATGTGCGATGGGAGTGACTCAATTGGTTTGATAATGTCACGAACGCAGACGTAAACTTAGTACTGTGAACTTCTTGTCTTGTTTTGAATTTTATACTAACAAAATTTGGTTTCTATATCTGGTATAGTAGTTTATTCTAAAAATAATACATGAAATGTTACAAATATGAATTTTTTTTTAGACAAAATTAATAGTTACGTTTTACCTAAAATACAAATTTTGATATTCATTTTATTTTTAAGGTTATATCTAAAAAAGCTCCATGGATAATGTTATCCATTTGACGGCAACAGGAGAAACATTTACAAAAATTTTATTTTCTTATAATCATAATCATAATCATAATCATAATCATAATCATAATCATAATCATAATCATAATCATAATCATAATCATAATCATAATCATAATCATAATCATAATCATAATCATAATCATAATCATAATCATAATCATAATCATAATCATAATCATAATCATAATCATAATCATAATCATAATCATAATCATAATCATAATCATAATCATAATCATAATCATAATCATAATCATAATCATAATCATAATCATAATCATAATCATAATCATAATCATAATCATAATCATAATCATAATCATAATCATAATCATAATCATAATCATAATCATAATCATAATCATAATCATAATCATAATCATAATCATAATCATAATCATAATCATAATCATAATCATAATCATAATCATAATCATAATCATAATCATAATCATAATCATAATCATAATCATAATCATAATCATAATCATAATCATAATCATAATCATAATCATAATCATAATCATAATCATAATCATAATCATAATCATAATCATAATCATAAATCATTTATTGCGTAATTATAGGTAGTTGTAGGTACATACAGTTGTTAATTTACATTTATTTATGTTAATTTACATTTATTATTCTTTATTTTTGAATACATTTTTAAGCCGGTAGCCGGTATTATTAATTCTGTGTTTATACTTAGAAAAGATACCTTAACAATTCAGGCGTATTCTGAACATTTAATTAAATAATAATAATAATAACACTTTATTACACAAAACATCATGAACATAAAAAACAACGCTGGAAAGAACGCTGGATAACACAAAACCCTCGCCCTATCAACATAAGCATCCAGAACTACAAGACAGTATGTCTTAACGACCAAATACGGTGTAATCCAGCTCGCTGCACTTAAAAGGTTTCAGGCATAAGGGAAAGTGAGGTTAAACGGGGTCTATTACAACTTAATTATCATTTTAGCTACCTCCTCCTTTCTATTTTATTTTGCGTTTTTGTTATACAGGTAAAAAGCAATAGAACATACTCACTTAAAGATTGGAGCAACTTACAAAAGAAAACTTGTACGCAAACTAAAATAAAATATAAAATAGGCACTTGTATGAACACACATTTTGTATGAAATCGCTTTTCTACCTAACTGTATAAAATAGTCTGATTATTCCCTATATATCGTTCAGGTTCATATTGTCCCAAAGAAGTGCAGCACAAACAAGGTTCTAAGAGCAAGAAAAATCGCGCTTCGCTATTTATCATTATTCTGAGTAAAGGTATAGGTATAGGTACCTACGCATAGAATTAGAAAGTTTTTTTTTTGGTACGTGAGATGAATGAAGGTACTCACCATGTGTCATGTTGTCCATTCCATTAAAACACTTTAATTTCAAATCCCACTTCAGTCCAGGTGCCTAACGAGATTTTAAACAAATATAAGTACAGTCAGCGTCACTTGATAAACAATATTTTAATTTTAATTTTCACTTGCAATAATGGATAATAAAAAAGACCGAATACAAATAATTTTGTTGGTCTTTTAATTTTGGTATTACGGAATAAACATCAATGACTCATTAAACTTTTTTTGCAGTGGATACGTGTTGTAACACAAATAATGCTACATACGTTCAGGTACTCTTCAATTTATGATAGGTACTATTAATTTGTTCATAGAATGTTACTTTTATGATGCTAGCTGTACCTATACCAATAGAATTTTAACTTAAGAAAGTACCGCAGTCACCAGCACCCCATCACACCAGATGCGATCGTTAAAAATAAATATTTTACATTAACCGGCGACGGGAGCTGTGAAAGGAGGTTAGGTTAATGTGTAAAAAATTGATGCAGTAAAAGCAGTGCATTTTCGATGACAGAATGTAGGCGTAAATTCATAGGTGGGGATTTCGTGGGACAGGTTACAAGCGATAATTTAATTCACAAAAAAACTAGTCAGCTTTTTCGAATACACATACAGGATTTTAATTTGTGTGATCGACTAAAACTGTTTGAGATAATTTGCAACAGAGAGTATGTGAAACCTATTTATTTATATATCGAACATTATCATGCAAATATTTTAATCTACAATCACTTAATTAGCTATCAAGTGATCTAGGTAATATGAGAAAATAGGCTTATAATTAAGTATACTAAAAATATTGGTCCGAATCGGGAGCCTGTTGTATTTCCTAATGTTTATAGTCCTAAAATCGATTATCCGAACATCATTTTCCTAATATTCGATTGTCCTAATGTTCGATCATCCTAAATATTGATTATACTATCGTAATACTTGTCCTAATATTCTTTAGTCCTAATATTAATGTCATTAAAGTTTGAAATTCCTAATTTTGATCCTCCTCTCTTATATATCTAAAAAATCCTCGGTACGTTTGAATAGTAGGTAATAAAAATCTTATTATATCTCAGTTCACACGCCCAGTAGACATTACCGTTATGTATGAGTTCTATTTTTCTCGTATAGGTACATTACCGTTCACATTGAACTATAATTATAATTGTCCTTTAATTGTTTTGAACACTTGATAATACACTCGAGAGCAAAGAATCCGGGTCACTTAGAAATACCTATAAATCTCGGAAACTAAGAATGCTAGCTTAATGCAGTAAATTGTGTTTAGTAGACAATTAAATACTCCTTAAATGAAAGTATAATAAAATTTACAAGTCACTACATTTTATTTATTAAAAACGAAACAAAGTAAAAAATCTGCTGATATCGCCTTCAAACAAAAATAGTAAAAATTACATTTTTGTACAACAATATGATTTTCTTGAATTTTAATACTTTGTATTGCCTCCTCGTGCTTCCTTTTCTGCGTTTACGCGGTTTGGCATGCTGTACATCAAGTTCCTTATACGGTTTTGGGAAATGTTCTCCCATTCCTCTGTGATAACAATCTTGAGCTCACGAAGCGTGATTGGGGGAGGGTTTCGTTGTTTTACGCATCTCCCCAGCTCGTCGCAAGCATGCTCGATCGGGTTGATATCCGGGCTGCGTGCTGGCCACTCCATACGAGCAATGTTCATCTCTTGTAGGTAGTCATTCATAATCAAACCTGTATGAGGTCGGGCATTGTTATAAATAAAAATAGCATCTTCACCCAAATTTACCATAAATGGCCCAACGTGTTCATTAAGGATTTCTTCCACATAAATTACGCTAGTTAAAGAGCCGTTTTCTATGAACACTAGTTCTGTGCGACTATCAGATGAAATTCCGGCCCACGCATGTACAGACCTACCACCGTAGGCTACTTTTTCTTCTATGCATGCTTGCTTGAATCTTTTCCCTGGTCTTTTATATACTCTGTGTCTTCCATCGTGCTTGTAGAGCATAAATTTTGATTCGTCGTAGAACATAACTTTCGACCAATCTTCAGTAGTCCAATTTAAATGGTTCTGGGTATATCTTAGTCTTGAAATACGATGACCACGCTTCAGTTTAGGGCAATTTGCAGGTCTAAGTGGCTTCAGGTTAGCTTCACAAAGTCGTCATCTTACTGTCCATACGCTTGAGTTACTTCCTCTGAGGCATTGAAACTGATTTGTAAGTTCAGTTCCAGTGAGAAAGCGATTACGAAGCATGGTGTTCACCAAGTAACGATGTTCTCATGCTGTGGTACAACCAATTCTGCCTGTACCTGGTCTACGTAGGTTAGAGCCAGTTTCCTCGTAACGTAGGAGAACTCTTTGTACTGTTGACAGCGACACACCGAGAGTCCTGGCTGTATCGCGCTGACTCCGGCCGGTTTCCAGCATTGTGAGGATTCTGGTGCATTCTTCAGGTGTAAGCGACATTATTACAGGTTGAATAATAAATATTAAACACTATCAATATGGTTTATATACCAACTTAAATTACAAAATAGAAACAAAAGTAAAAACAAATGTAGTAATTTCATAGCTCCATCTTCGAAAGTCTCCCTTTTTCAAATTTGATATTTTTATGACAACCAAAATTTAAGAAGCATTTAATTAATACCCTAATTTAAGGAGTATTTAATTGTCTACTAAACGCAATTTATTTCAATAAGCTAGCATTCTTAGTTTCCGAGATTCATAGGTTTTTCTAAGTGACCCGGATTCTTTGCTCTCGAGTGTAGTTATTATTCGACATTATGAGCAACCAACCAAAATTTTAACAGCGAGACCTGCGAGCGAGACTGACACGACTGACTGACACATACTATTTTGTAATTATGTATTTTAGTAAACCAATTATTTCTTCCTACAATACAGTTTTATCTTTGTGGCTGGCCAAAATAACGCCAAAAGTTGTCGTGTATAATTTGCTAACCTGTTTTTGCTAAGTTTTTTTTTATTTATTTATTTCGGACTATACATTTTAGGAATATAAAGGATTATAACTATGAACATTAGGACTTACCATCATTAGGATGAAAAAAAATAGGGCAATGAACAGTAGGAGTTAAAAAAATAGGACTAGGATCATTAGGACAATCGATATTTAGGACTAAAATGCTAAGGAAAATAAAAAGTAGGATAACAAATTTTAGGGAATACAATAGAGAACCGTCAACTTCACACACACCCTTGAATTACTTCGCAGGTGTGTGCAGGTTTCCTGACGAGGTTTTCCTTCACCGTCAGAGCCAGTCAGTCAATTGGGCTAGCGTGGTCGACTAAGGCCTATTCACCGTGATTTCAGGGAGGCTAGAGCCCCTCGGTGGGGACATTATATGAGCTGTCAATTATGATGATGATGATACTATTTGGTATTCTGTGCTTTTAGTCTTTCCTAACTTGCACCAAACCCTTCTTTACCGTGTTACAGTCAACGTTTATAAATAAACGTCAATTTAATATTTTAACATATTTTATTCACATCTACGGTTAAAATTCACCCATAAAGGTTTGATTGTTTGTTTGCATAAAATAGGCTCCGAAACTACTAAACCAATTTTAATGAAACTTGGTACAAATATAGAATAGACCTTTGGGAAGGACATAACCAATTTTTTATTGCGGGAATATTCCATATTTCCCCGGTGAAAACTGTTAAATTGGGCGGAGCCGCGGGGCGGAAACCAAATTTGATTTAAAATTCAAAATCAGGTATCAGTCTAGCAATGAGCAAAGGACCTATTCTACGTTTTTGTCTAAGATATTCTAGCTATTATTATAATACTTCGCCTTTCAGGTACAAAAATCACAAGTTACGTGTGATTTTACAGAAAGAAAACTTCTAGATAAAAATCTGTGTTAGATGGAAAAGGATAAATGGAGATAAATCACCTAAGAACTAGGTAGAAGTTAGTTACAACGAGTTCTAGAATTCAAAGTTAAGACCTAATGTTTGAAGTATAAGTGGAGTTCTATCTTCCGATCTAAGTTGCCATTTTTTAAATACTTTAGCGTTATTTTATTTAAGATTTAATACTTTTAGTAATTTTGGTTTTTTGTGTAGCTGTTGCCGTTGTGTAGCCGTAGTAATTCTTTAGAAGTTTCTGGATTTTTCTAATTTTGACATATTTTTATTTGGGGTATTGATTGTTATACAGTTCAACAGTACTTATAAATACTAATAATATACTTGATACAGTCTGGATAAAAGTCTGCAGCGCCATCTGCAGTTTGTTTAGAACGATAATAATAATATAAGCTTGCTTTAGTGTATTAAGAATTTGTGCAGTAAAGAATTTTCATTCTTTCATTGCTTGCTAGCATATTCATTCATATTTTCTTGAAATTTTGTAGGAGTAACTTCGTCAATAAAAAAAAAGTAAGTAGGTAGGTGCAGTGTAATGTAGTGAGTGACGCTCACGCACACACTTAAACGAGCAACTCGCTTGATCAGCAATATTTAGGTACCTATATAAGTTAGCACTTAGTAATAATAACTCTCTTTTGGTACAATAAAGTATCTGCGCTCCACTGTCGACTACGTGTCTGCGTGTTTCATTCACATTGCCTCCAGCAATCTCCCACTCGCTATTTTGGATGGCGACCCTGCCAGCGCGGCCGTAAGCGTTGGTTGGCATGGAGAATTAAAAAAAAAAAAAATATTATTGCAAGATTTAAACAACTCCGTGCACAATCAAGGAAAAAAAAGAAAGAACCAGAAAATTATATAGTGAGTACAGGAGATTACAGTAACAACGTTACAGTACTTACCTCGAAGACACGACACAGATGCAATAAAAGGACAAGAAATTAAACGAAGAAAAAATAAATAAAATAAAGTAAGGTCAGTTGGGGGAAGTGCGGCATATTATTTTAAAAGTTGACTTTGTCCTTATGTGATTCTGAACGTGTGCAGATTTTACACAATTGGGTACAAACATCAGATAGCCTGGTGTATTAGCCATTTTAAAAAGTAATTACTTTGAATGAATGGTCGCTTTTTCAACATATTTTTAAATTTTTTGTAAGCCCTGTCTGAGCCGCACTTTCCCAACGAAATGGGGCAAGTGCGGCTATACTACAAATTTACTTGATATTGGCCACTTTTCCACAATTTGACAGGACGATTAGGTAGAAAATGTAAAAAAATCATATTCGTAATTTTTAGGATTTTAAAATGGCAACATTGATGCCAGTTGACGTTTGAAGTTTTCATATGGGGCAAGTGCGGCGTACTTTTTAGGTCGGGTGTGCAAAACATTTTGTAAATTATTAAAATTATTACTTGGGTACCTGGGTCAGTGAGTGAAATAAATCAACAAAGTATTTTAAAAATGTCTCATGGCTTAGTTTATATTAAAAAAAATGTGTAAAGTAACAATTTGAACTTTAAACATGTACTTAAACTTAGTCAGACTCAGCTGCAGTCTCATTTGGTAACTTATTCATAGGTATTATGTAACTAGAAAAAATGTCATAACTTTAATAATTTCTACTTATTAAAAAGACTCTGCATTCGTAACCTCTCTTAACCATAATATCACAAGGGAAAGGAACATGTCGAAATAATTTTACTTAATACTAAAATAATAATCAAAAATACAAAAAAAAATTGTAGTAAAGAAATAGAAGTTTGGTGTAGGTATGTTTGTGTATCTGGCTACACGTATGTGAGGTTGTGTTTGTTTGTAAATATACAGGGTGCAAATGCAAAACTGTAAGCCATAATGAGGTAAATGTACTCATAAAAATTATTAACTGCTGAATTATTTCCTACAAAATAATTTAGCCGATTTTCTTTTAAATAGTAAAGTTAGACTCATAGAAAAAGTTGACTGTGTTCAAAAGTACATTCATCTCAACAATACTCGTCATAGTTAATTATTTAAGATTTTGCATTTACTCCTGTAAATTATAATTATGAGAATTAAGGAGGAAGATTTAGCAGTAGTGCTTTAAACGCCATTAAATTTTAAATGCCCGAGAAATATCTGCAGGCGTTATTAACTCATTGATATGAACAAACTTTAGTATTGGCCTGACTCTGTAAACTAATAAAAAAAGATAAACTGTTCCATACATGGGTCGAGTAGATTGAACTTTTGTAAGGAACAGCTGATTTTTTCTACGAGATATCAGAGTCGGTCCCGTAGTAAAAGTTCATATTCATGAGCAGGTGCACCTGCAGAAGATTTTCGGGTACATAAAATTTAACGGTGTGTAGATGTAATTACTGTACGTTGTAGAGATCAAATCGCATTTTAAAAATAATATGGCCACGGCGGGTTATCTCTGGCTCTGGTAGCACTACCACTAAATCTTCCTTGTGTTTTAGTTCACAAATGTCTTCAATGATAGGGTAAGCAAAAATTGAATCTTTTTTTGCTTTATGAATTTTTCTAAAATATTTAATGGTAGGCACACCATCTTTCATAGATACAACTTGACCAACGAAATGTTTTAGCGTTCTTTCTGCAGCAAATTTAACTAAAACCCATTATTATTATTATTATTAAAACCCAGTCTTTTTCTTTGCATTCAGAAGATTCATCAGTAATATTCTCAACATTATCAGTAAGGTCAAAATTAACTATATCAAGCGATTCACAATTGTCTGCATCGTAATCGTCCAGTTCTTTAGTAATAAAACTGTTTAAATCCTCGTAGTCGGACATATCATGAACGCTGAAATCGCTGCTGTCAGTTTGATGTCTCATCATTTTGGTTTCGTTGTGTATTCTTAGTTGGTTTCCTTTTTGAGATCAGTTTATTTTTGGTTTTTATCTCTGCATTTTCCTTCTTCGGTTTCTTCAAACTTTTTTCTTTAATTTTTCTGTGTACATTTTGTTTTGGATCAGATGTCTTTTGTTTATTCTTGACTTGTAACATGGATTTTTTATCAATATGTGTCATGGTCTCTATGTTTAAGTTTAGTTTTAAGTTGTCAGATACGCATTCAGAGCTGATTATTATTTTTTTGAACCTTGCGTCTTGTTAGGTTTTGATTTTTTTCCAAGTTTTTCTTCTTCCAGTTGTTGTAGCTTCTTGACAACATCATCGTGTGTGATAACTTCACCTCCTCGTGCAATTCTTGTCTTTTTTTGTATGGTTACTTTGCTTTGATCTCTTTTTATTGAATTCAAAATTAATTCTTCAAATGAAATTTTTTCTTTTAATGGTGGCTGAATAATCACATCGTGAGACTTGTCTGTAGATAATGGAGATTTTGAGTGGACCAAATCATTGTCTTTAGTGAAAATACCATTTATCTTATTTACACACAATGATGACAGGGTTAACGGGTTGGAAATAGTTAATTTCGAATTCAGGGCAGCAATTCTTTTCTGTTCTTTCCATCTTTTCAAAGCATTCTGATCTAGTTTTTCGTCTGGTACGACATTATTATTAAAAGGATGTATTCCCCCTTTTTTGAATCCATTTATAATTATCTCCTTGTCCAAGCCGTCCCAAACTTTTCCAATAATAATTGAAAATTCCTTCTTTGACAGTTTTTGGCCATAGTTTGACCTTTGCCATTTCATCATTTTTTCGTCCCACTTGTCTTTGAAGGGCTTAAAAACTGACAAGTCAAGTGGTTGGAGTAAATGACTTGTATGGGGGGGTAGTTTGATGATGGTAATATTGTTTTGAATTGCTGTTTCTACAACCGCCAACTGTATATGCGTGCTGTGTCCATCGAATATCAACAGAGTAGGCTCATCTGTTTGACCAATCATAGGTACGAAACTCTTCTGGAAAAACTCTGCGAAAGCTTTGCTTTCAATCCAGCCATTCTCTGTCGCCGTATATCGAGTTCCAGGGTACGCGTCGTTAGAAGTCCATTCACTCCAAACGTTTTTCCCTTTGAATATTATAAACGGAGGACCTTTTCCACCAGCTGCGTTGCTTGCAAAGAGAACTGTAGTATTTTCTTTGCTAGAAGTGGCAGTGGTTCTGGTGGAGGCAAATCCCCGTAAACCTACAACCTTGGTTTTTTTCGGGTCATTTACATAACTGGTCTCATCGATGTTCCATATACGGTGCGGTTTATCCTGTAGATTTAGTTCACATATTGTTTTGTGCAGCATTATGAAATAATCTTCCAGTATAAAAGGATCTGCTGCTTGTTTTCTAGCATATTCTACAGATTGTGGTTTTTTTATGGATAGGTTGTGGCGCTGCACAAACCCAGCGAACCAGTCATATCCAGGAACTCCTTCTTTAAATGGGGATTTTATTTTATTTTGTTTGACATATTCCGAGACTAGCTCTACTACTTCTTTTCGCGAAAGACCAAACCCGTTCTTTTCCATGGTACGGATGCAAGAAGCGAGGGTAACTTCTATATCCCATGGGAGAGCTGTTGGTCTTCCACATGTTTTTGATTTTTGCCCTCGTCGACCGGTTATGTGGTCGAATAAGGTAGCTCGCGCTATTCCGAACTGACGGCTAGCAGCACATAGCGACAAATGCTCTTTTTCAATAGCTTCTAAAGCCAATTGCAAAGTGTTTTTGGTCCAGTGAGGCTCTTCTTTTTTCTTAATATAGTTTCGCACCATGGTAAGACTAAAACAAAAATGAAATAAAAATTAATGAAAAAGTTAGGAAAAGTTTCGTATGGTTAAAGTGTGGCAGTTTTAGAAGTACCTAGTAATATTAAAGTCATACTAGCGATCCGCACTGCTTTGCCACGTGGAAATCGACATTCAGCAAAAACTTAATTAAAATCATTTTACATAAAAGCCTTTTGTAATATATTTTTTAAATAGGTAACAATAAAAACAGTAAACAGTATTCAAAAATCGACATAGACCTGAAATTCGAAGTAGAGTACTGCAGTTGTCGCGTTTTACTATTCTAACCACAAGAATAACTAGGTATCCAAAAACGGCATTCGGGAGTTCTTTTTTGTACGCGTCAACTGCTTTGCTCTCAAATGTCAGATCTATGGAGATTTTTGAATACCTTAGTATCTTTATCCAAACCCGTTGCGTGGTTTAAAACTTTTAGACATTTAAGTTTCATACAACGCCATCTAGTATGAGCAAAGAAAGCTTAAAAAAAGAAAAGGAATATCACTCATTTAATTATAGTCTCACACGATTTTATTTTATTTATTTGTAAAACTTATTGTGGCATTTGTTTATATATACTATATAATATACTATTCTAAATATTAATTCACGTATTAAAGGTTTGACACCCCTGTCTTGGGGTAAGAGCGGCGGGGCGCCGCACTTTCCCAATACACAGAAGCCGCACTTTCCCAAACACTACAATTTGAGGTTATAATTTTTAAGCCCATATTTTAGCGCCGTACTTGACCAAATCTATGCTTTATTTACATAAATATGATGCTAACGATTCAAAGAATACTCACGCATTGAAAACTTGGCTATCTTCTTCTAAAAACGTATTTTTTTATCCAGCACAATAAACACGCTCCAACTCTGTAGTGTGGTGAAATGTCAGAGTAAAAACAAAATGGCGTTTAATAGCTGTCGGTCTCCGTAACGCCATCTAGAATACACCTCCGGAACTATATTAAAGTGGTTTTTATTAACTAGATGGCAGTTTAATCAATATCTCTGTTAGTTTCTAAGAAAATTAAAGATATCGCCCTTACCCCAACGCCGCACTTCCCCCAACTGACAAAAAAAAAAAGAAGACCGTCACCCGGCAGCAGCGGGATCGCCGTCACCAGGCAGACCAACTCCGAGGGCAATCAGGAGACGATGGCAGCCCTCAAGATGCAGGATCCCATCGGCGTGCAGGAACATCGTCACGTCACCGCCCCCGAAGTCGATGTAGAACCCATGGTCCGCGGCACCCATTTCCTCCAGCAGCATCAAGGGTTCAGGGGACTCGTGCCAGGCCAACCATGGTGTGGCCTCGACGCACAGGCGGCCAAAAATAAACGCCCGCCGAAAAACGAAATTCCTACGCCGATGACAGCACCACAAAGCAACGGGTGCTACAAAGAAGCACACATCGGAACGGACGGTATCCATGGTGGTGATAGAAGTAGAAAAAAAATAGCACACAAGAATATTCGCACGAGCACTGCGAACAATGCATAAAGGCGAATGATGGAAATACAAATTTAAAAATGGAACAAAAATCAAGGAATACGGATAAGCATAATGCTAGGTTCACACGCGCGCGTTCAACTCTACATTCAACGTGCACACGCCCGAGCCCGTGAACGCGCCTGTGAATGTGAATGCCGCGAATCGGGCAAGTGTCGGTTTTTTGGCAAAGTTCAAAGGATGAATGTGCGGGCGCCCGGTGACTGTTTACACGCGCGCGGGCAGTCAGTCTACCCCGCGCTTTCGCGACGAGTGGATCTTCATTCAACGTCGCTAAGAAAGTCGCTACGATCTTTTTTTCTTTGCAGTCTTTTTCTTTTTCTCCGTCGTTCATAATTTTGTTTCTTTCTCCAATAAAAATAAGTTAAGCCAAAGGATATGGCAGCAACAACACCGAGATCCTCGCTGCTCGCCATTCTGGCACTGACTGACACGACGGCGTGCGTGTGAACAGCTTGAATGTCCGCCGGGCCGGGACGGGCTGTATGCCGCGCAGCCCGCCAGCCAGCCCGCCGGGCTGCACGGCGCGCGTGTGACCGTAGCATAATATCGAATAACCGAAGACGGATACATACATACTACGAAAGCATATTAAGTGGTAAAATATCAAAAATGAACAGTGGAAAAAATTGCGACAAGTCGATATCGCACGCGTCAGCAAATAAATCCATAGAAGGTGTTACGACGCGACTAAGTATAGTATTATGGAATAAGTATATTTGAGAAAAGTAAACATGAGTGAATAAACTCCAAAAATAAGACAGAGAATACCAAATCAAGGAAGACGACACCATACTGCAGCTATGAAGTTGAAACCTATGAAAATCGTATTCAAAACATACAGAAAAGATAGACAAAACGCATTCCACGAGATCTGATCAACCAAAGGATGTGAAAAGTCAAAATCTGAAAATGGAAAAGGAAAGGGTTATTGACCGAAAAAGTTACACGCGTTGCATTGCACGCGCCATGCCACGAGCATGTTTTAGCCGAATCAGCATTGCTTGGATTCAGAACAGCGATCGGACGATGATTGCGAAATTATGACTAGGTAGAACAATGTAACTACCTAAACACCGGATGTATGGTATTGGAAGACAAACAAGAAAATATAGTATAGGAAAAATTTAGTGTTAGCCACTTTATTCGATCATAGTGCGAACTGCGTTCCTCCGTGAGAATATTTGGTACCAAGAAGGTTTAAAAAGAATAACTCCGATATTAAGATGAAGATTAAATTCTGTTTAACTGAAGAAAAGAAACAGATTACTTGAAAATTATATGAACCTGAAAATATGGTTTTATTTGTGATATCTCGATCGTAATCTACCGTAAGTGTGTTAGCGAGAGATTTACAATTCAAGAAAAAAATAAAAATATAGAAACTTTAAAAATGAACAGAAAAATGCACCGCGACAGCAAAAATGCAGTTCATTGGACGCACGACCATACGAGGTTGAAGCGCGTGACACGGCAGAGCAGACTCAGCAAAAACGCTGTATGATACGAGTACAAAGACCCATAGTCATATGGCTCGCTATAATAAGACATAAATAATTTCAAGGACGTGACAAAAGTGACAATAATGTAAAGAAAAAGTGAAAATTGAAGTGAATGAATAACAAATTTAGTGAACATTTTTAGTTTTTTAGTAGTAAAACCATTTTTTTTTAGAACGTAACGTGAACGTAACTTTCGAAGGGACCCAAATAGCTTAATGTAAGTATTTTAAATTGAAATTTTTAGAATTACAGAATATTTAAATATTGACTTACTATTTCTTTTCTTTTTTTTTACAAGTGTAAAGTGTTAGTTTTATGTAGGTAGTGGTAAAAATGTGTTTCAAGTGATTTGCTCCACATTTTTTTTGCAATGCCCCGGGAAGGGATGAACTAAAAGGGGAGGTGTAGTGTAGTGACGCTTACGCACACACTTAAACGAGCAACTCGCTTGATCAGCAATATTTAGGTATATAAGTTAGCACTTAGTAATAATAACTCTCTTTTGGTTCAATAAAGTATCTGCACTCCACTGTCGACTACGTCTCTGCGTGTTTCATTCACATTGCCTCCAACAATCTCCCACTCGCTATTGGAGTAATGTAATGAAATGAGATTAGCTACTTTCATTTTACAATAGAAAATATTAAAACGGTAAAAGTCGGAATTTCTGACGATCAGTAAAAAGTTCGATGACCGACATGGCTAACCCCGACAAATTAGTTAACTCGATCGATCGCTGTCAATTCCGAGAAATATAATAATTTTGAAGCACCAGTTTTTGCGAAAGTTGAACAGGCATCTAAGAAATGTCCTAAGTTAATTCAAATGGAAGAAAAAAAAAACACAATAAGCCAGGTTTTAGCAGACAGGACGTGTGCAGTTGTTGAAAAATGCAAGCCACGTGGCTTGGGTGGGTTGAAGGACATCTTGTTATTCGCTGAACGAAGAACTGCCTTGAAGGGACTAGAAATGACTTGAGTTTTTTATTATTATATCTAATAAATGATCTAAAGGTATGCGAGGAAGTTAATTATCAAACATTTTAATGTATCTGTTAGAATACCATACAATACAAATTATATTTGAATGACAGCCAGGGAAATACTAATTACAGAAAAATATTACGCCGTCTGTTTTCCGAAATGACGCATTAAAGTTTTATTTATATTTATTATCTACACGCGAATGAACTAATAAATTTAATGTGTTTTGTATTTTTTTGACACTTTTTTGGTTTGTTTTTTTTTATTTGAAGTTTTTTTAATACCTATTACATAGAAAACTACTTTGGCCGTAAATCTGTCAGTAATAATAGTAATCTAAAATATATTGTTGCGAAATATTTTATATGGCACACTGTAGTGAAATTTATTTTTTATCATAAATTTTACTACTGATTACTTCAAAATGTTTTTAGTAATAAAATAACAAAACCCTACCACCAGTTCTAGTAAAATTTACTCCCTGGTCTCCCTTTCCACCTCATCTTGCATCTGCTATAGGAGCCATTATGAGCTCGTGGACAATGCCAGTTAATAGAGCTATTCACGGAGCCTTGCAATATTGAGGAAACTATACAAGACTGCTGTAAACGTTAATGCTACGTCCTTTCTTCATTGAAAATGCACTAAGTTTCTTGTACAAAAAGGTCGGGAGAAAATCGTGTGGAGGGCTTCTTTATACTCTTAAAGAATACGCCTGAACTAAAAGAAATAAATGTATATTTATTAAAGTACATGAAATATTAATTTAAGAATAACTACAGTTTAATAAAAAGTAAAAATAAAATGCAAAATAATCTGTCAGAAGTGGGATTCGAACCCACGCCCACAGAAGTGGACTGCGACCTGAACGCAGCGCCTTAGACCGCTCGGCCATCCTGACTCGTAGAGCAGTGACGAAATTGCGTTACAGTTTTCACAATATTTTTTATTTATAAAATGAACTACGCTGCGGCGTGGAACTACGCTTGTTTCAATCAACGTGAATCAACGTTCCAAGCTCAAGTCAAGAGTCACTGAACTCGAACTAGACCTTTTATTGACTTCAAAATATACATTTCGCTAAACAAACAAAACAAAACACTTAATAGATTATGTAGGTAGGTACGTACTTACTTAAATAATAGATTTTGTCCTTTAGCAATATTAAACAGATTTAAATGGAACTTAATAAAATCGACCCATTCCCCAAAACAGGCACAGGATTTTCAGTTTTAATACAAAATAATATGCGTAAACAATGCACAGCAGTTAGTACTATCGCGTCGGCTGGATCACGTCGTTGCGCTCGGAGAGCGCTATCCTACTCCTCAACAAATTAAAGATGGAATTTGATAAGGAGATTATTTATTTCTTCAGGATATGACATAAAGACCAGCTCGTAGCTGGAGCTACGGCCGTCTCCCTTGGCAGCCACTCAATTCGAATTCATTATCGCTTTTCATAATTAAATGGCTCAAACGCGGAAAGAGGCTGCCAGCACGAACGCGGTGAGCATGTAGGATGCATGCACACCACATCCCGCCCGGTACAGTTAAAAAAAAATTTGCAATACCATTGCAATATTTTTTAACAATACTTTGTTACAAAGTTCTGTCCTAAGCTAAGCTACCTGCCTAAGGACGGATAAAAACATTACAAAGTCACAGACATGTCAAAAGCTGACTGCTGCTACCAGCTAGTTGGTGTTGTATTTTTATCCAACTAAGTTGATCAAAAACCATCCAGAAAAAAGAATCAACACAGCCAAGCATGTCTGTCTACAGTTAATCCAAATAGACATTCAATAAAATTTCGAAAAAGTTTACTAAACCTATCTGTGTCGGATACTATGAATAAAATAATATTAACTAGTTATTAATAATTCAATAGTCACCAAATAATCAATTAAGAAAGGTTAAAGAAATAAATTTGAAAAAGTTGGACGACCAATGAACTACAAAATTACCAGAAAATAATAAAATAAATTTATAGTAAACGCGCACGGCTATCACCAATATCAAAACCTAGCTTTGGGCAAGACATGGGAATGGGAGCTATTTTCTTTCTTCAGCTCCAACCTATCCTCTGAAAAGATTAATGGGAATTCACCTAGCTGCGGTACCAGTAACGAGAGTACTCAAAGTCATGAACCCAACCAAAGTTCCTCCACAGCACTATGTGCTTGATGTGGAGTGACAGTAAATATTCCGTCACGGAACACACCTAACTAAGCATCATCCAATTAACCCCAAAAAAAAAACTACCCAAATTCTAGTTAAACGCGCACGTTTTTCTTTCTTCATACCGTATGGTCATCTAGATTTAAGTCGTCCAGCTTTCTCGAAGGGTCATCACATCAGAAATGATCATCATAATAAATTCGTCATCAGTTTTTTGATTTTATTTTTTGGTTAATCTGAAACATTTTAAAGCATTAACACAGGAAATCACTTGTACATCCTAACCAATCCTACAAGACAATATGAAATATTAGAAACTAACCTATATTTACTACATTTTAATTATTTTCTATCGATAATATTATGAAATTATTTCAAAAATTAAATTTTCAGATATTTACAATTTCTTTGACGGAATTGCGTCAAAACTGTCATGAGTCATTTTGTTCATGACATGACACAAACAAAAAGACATTATTTGCCAAACAACGGACTTATCACCATGACTACATCAAATTACGAAAATAATAAGAAATTAAATTAAAAATAAGGGAAAATTAGCTAAATTATATACACATTAATACATTGTCTACACTAATTCTACAAGCTAGGTAGGTAAAAACGACGACTCCTCAGTCGTCACTCCACTTCGCACTCTTCAAATATCGCATCTTCAAATATCGCATCGGGAAAAACATCGACACATTTGCCTTTCGTAGCAAATCACACGAAGCTCGCTAACTTCATCCAGGACACTTTATTAATAAAATTAGCACTTATCTTTCAAAACATCCCTTGGAGAACACAAATATCCTCATTCGTCAACAACGTTTGTAACGTCTAGGCTGCAAAATCAACATCCACATCGTGCGGGACATGTCATCTTGTTTTGGCTGCCATCCTGGAAGCCTTCATCTTCATTTTTCTTCTTCATCATCATCGTGGTAGTGGTGGGGGCATCAGATAATAAGCAGCTCTGCCGCTTCTTTCTTCTCGCTTCGACTCTTCTTTCTTCTGTGCGAGAGGCACTAAATCGAACACTAGCCTCCACCAAGTCGCGCCCTAAGGGTGGAGGCTGATCCCTAGCTGAATGAAATACGTATATAGGGAAAATAATCACACGTTAATTATATTAGTAATTCGAAATATTTTACATTTGCTTTTTGAAGCATGAAAATGGCGTCCGGCTCGTAGCACGGGCTACGGCCATCCCCCTTGGCAGCCACTCAATTCGAATTCATTATCGCTTTTCATAATTAAATGGCTCAAACGCGGAAAGAGGCTGCCAGCACGAACGCGGTGAGCATGTAGGATGCATGCACACCACAGTACCGACGCGTCCGGTGAGCCCTTTGATCCGGCCATGTGGCCAGCCGTGCAACACACGTGCAAATCGTGGATTTATTTTAACCCTTTAATGGCCACGACGACAAGCCACGACACGACGGAGAAATTACTACGACAGCGAGAATGCTAAAGCAAAGAAAAAAGAAAGCAAAGAATGTAAAAGTGAGGTGGCAGAAAAGAACTTTGGAGCTTGAAAGGAAAGGTGTTGTGGCAAAATAGGTATCTATATAATGAAACTGTAGAGGTCGAAAATCTGTAGGTACATGTAAGAAGTGATATAGAACATACCTACCTATCCAGTTTTTTTTGTTTCTCTCTTTGTCTGTTTGTACGGGCTAATCTCCGAAACTGTGTAAGACCGATTTGAATGAAATTTTGCATGGTGGTACTTTATATCCCCGGTCAACATTTTAGATAGTTTTTTTCGCGGGAAAATATATTATTCCTACGGGAAACTGCACGGAAAAGTCAAAAACAACGCGGGCATATCCGTAGGCAGACAGCTATACTTCTGTTCTTTTTATTGGTTCGGTAAGTAAATGGCATCATCAACATGTTATAATGCCACAAAACTTTGAACACGTATGATTTAGGTCAAAATTAGACCTAGAAAAAATCATTATGTATTGATTCCTTAGCTTACGTACTTAAATGGTATTGTTTTTAAACTTACCTTAGATCCATATAACCTTAACCGTTAATTCAGTTTCAATCAGCTACAGATCAAATAGTGAAAGTCTGACCTACTTTGATTAATGACCTTAACGATTATTGTAATTACGTGAACAAATCGTTCTTTATAAATAGCATGTTTACTCTGAGCTGCAGGTTACAACAAATTGCGACAAAGAGGTCTTGTTTGTGAAGATAGTGTGCGGGAACTGGAGAATGAATTATCTTGGACATAAGGAAACTAAGTTTCAGGGTAGAGTAGCGATGTACAATGTAACTTACTACCTACACTATCTGAAAACTTCGTTTTGGATGAGATAAAGAAAATTTAATAATGATGATGTTGTATGCGCATTTTTGAGATTTTTATACCGTCAGAAGGGTAAAAGAGAACATAAGGAAAATAAAATTAGGTATAACAGCTAACAACTACAATGTAACTTACTACCTACACTATCTGAAAACTTCGTTTTGGATGAGATAAAGAAAATTTAATAATGATGATGTTGTATGCGCATCTTTGAGATTTTTATACCGTCAGAAGGGTAAAAGAGAACATAAGGAAAATAAAATTATAACAGCTAACAACTAAGACTCCTTGCTTAGGCACATATGACATCACCAGAAGGATAATATGCAATAGATTTCTTTCAGACGAAATAAAATTATACTTGTCATAACGTTTTGGTATAATAATAGTTTAGGATTCTTACTTATTAATAATAATACATAGTTTTAAAAACTATAAAACACGCTTCCTGTCCGCCATCTTGGACGTCCGCCATATTGGATTTAAATCACGTTACTGTTTTTTTCGTATTGCTGACAGCAAACCCTTTCATTTGATACCCATATCATGGGGGTGGATTTCAAACAGCCAGTTCGCCATCTTGGGAGGCCGCCATATTGGATTTGTAATGACGTTTCTTAGCTAGTCATGTATTGTCATCGGAACTCAGAGCGTGTGCAAAATTTCATCCTAATGGAATACCGGGAAGTGGGTCAAATTAAGATTCCAAGATTTTTTACATACATATAATGGGGAGGCCGCCATATTGGATTTGTAATGACGTTTCTTAGCTAGTCATATTGTATTGTCATCAGAACTCAGAGCGTGTGCAAAATTTCATCCTAATCGAAGACCGAGAAGTGGGTCAAATTAAGATTCCAAGATTTTCTTACATACATAGTTACTTACAAGTGAAGCTAATATAAAGCGTGTTAAAAAGGAATTGACATAGATTTTAAGAATAAAAAAATACTTTGTGATGATCAAAAAATACTAGCCACAGGGAATATCTGTCACTGGCGCAGAGTTGAAACAAAACAAAAGCTTTCTATCTAGCTTTAAAATAAATCCGTCAATCAACGCTAGAAAACTCAACGCTATCACAACCCCATTCGTTCTAAATTAAACGATCCAGCGACTGCGATAGACAGTTTTTACAAAGCGCCGGCGTCGCATTATCAGCTTTGCCGCACGAATAGATTCAAAGAGGGCATTCAGTGGTGACATCACTGACATCACGAGTATCAGAACAGGCGTCATTAGTATGTGGGGGCCATTGTGGTACCGTATCTCCATCGTCCTAGCTTTGTTCCGTAAGAGCATGGGGTGAAAAATCTATGAATGTGTCCTATTGTTTTACTTGTGATTGGCCGCATGGTTACGAACATTCTTTACCTGGTTCTGTTATATGTGATGCTTTGTCAGCTTTGATGTTATTTGTTGTAAGTATTATTCGCATTAACTATAACAAGCAGGAGCGTTTGCATATTTACTTATTTTAAGTACTTACCTATCTAACTAAAATTTTACTTTGTTAAGAGTAAATTCAAACAATTGGGCCTCAGTGACATTTTTGTCAGTGACAAGACAAACTTATCAGTAAATTTAACGTTTTTCTAAATAACCGTGTATTACTTTTAAGAAGATTTGTTTTTGATGATATTTTTTGATTTGATTACAGAAATCTTATTGATGCTTTTCTACCATATACAGCTAACACAACTGTAACCTTTACTATTAGGTAACTTAAAAGATTTTACTACTGTTTTAGAGTTTTCAAACAGTACTTAACTGGTTTATGTACGGTGGCCATAACTATTTACAGGCCGTCATTCAGCTATCACACACAGATCAAAGAGGTCATTATCATTAGTGTGCCTGGCGCTACCGAGATGCTTGGCTGCGATACCTACATTCCTGCTTTATCATGTGAATGGTCGAACAGTACCGCTTTTTGATCAGCAAATATCCTCAGTGCATCTGTATGCTGTTCATTCCATACTGCAGTCACAAACTGCTAACTTTCTTATTGCGTCAACTGGCAAAGGATTTAGTTTAAATTATAATAATGTTTCTTTAACTATAAGCATAGGATCTTATTTTATCCGATTATTGTAGAACCGATTGTTGTGGAGAATTTTGGGGAAGGCCTTTATCCAGCAATGGACGTCTACAGGCTGAAATGATGATGATGATGATAGTCTTAAAATTAAATTAAATAAGAAGTATAAATTATAACATCTGTAGTCCTAACTTCTATATTTAGATACATTTTAGCCGTTTAGGATTCGTACACAAATTGTTCTATTTTTACCACCTACAATCCGTTAGGTGAAACAAAGAGTGTTACAAAAAAATCAATTCCTTCCTCTAAGGATGTTATAAGTACTATATATATAACAAACTACATACATGGCATGGACTATCGATAGGGTTGCAAAGCTAATACTGCCTGCAAATTACCAGATTGCACACGTCAAGTCAAGATCAATAAAGCAATAACGCATTTGCAGAAAGCATCCGGTACCTTTGATGTAGGGCCAAATGCTTTTGATTATGCAGTCGATAGTTTGCACATGCTTAGATTTATAATATGAATAAAAGGGTTTTGTATTTAGTTAGTATAACATTTGAAAGTAATAAACATAGTAGGTACTAAGGTATGAATGGGTGAAATTGTACAAACAGCTGCTGCTGTGTAATGCAGATATTTATTATGAACATATTATGTTATAGCTCTCAGGGGCTAAATAATTAATTTTTATGTACCTATTACCACATGCATACAATAAACTCGATTCAAGATCTTGCTCGCTTGCTAATTGTGTGGATTTTGACCTTCTGTCATTGATCTTACTAAACCTGTACTGTAGCTCTGAAATGAAATAACATCCAATTGTCCAATTTTTTGTGCCTTAATACCTCTTGACTGGCACTTCGGTGGTATAAAAAAACCTCGTTTCTTTGTCGCATGTATAAGTTGGAACTTACCACAGTTTAAAATAAATTTACTTATCACAAATCTCCTTGCATCTTGCCGTGACAGGGCAGACATTACCGGGCAAACACGGTAATATTAAGTGCAGTGTGGCTGTGCAGGGGAATGCAGGAGGGTGCAAATGCAGCTCTAATTGCCTGAGCACGGGACGCAGTTTTATGGTGCATGCAGGGGTGCGCAATTGTTGCAGCAAGGTGTCCGTACGGTCGTAGCCAAAAGTGTCTCATTTGGTAATGGAATGAAAGAAACAAAAATGTTTCGTTTCCCTTTATAGACTACAGGCCCGTGTTAAAAAAATTATGGGTCATTTGAACCACCAGATGACCTATATAGGGTAACCTATCACATTTTCGAAAAACTGAAAACCGAATTTCAATATTCCGTAAACGATTCATACATTTTTCAATTTCCATTGTATGACTTGACATATTTTTAAATCACCACAATAACACTTTACAGAATTATTCTTTTTCCGCACAACGTTATTCCGTTCTACGATTAATCTTTTTTACTAAATACCGTATAATCTCACTTGGTCTTTTTTTAAACGCTAGAATTTTTTTTGTTGTGTTATTTTTATTATTCCGAAGTAACAATTATTATTTTTTATAATTACGACACATAATGTTTTTGGAGTTCGGGGCACCCCAACATCTGTCGGTTAGGTTAGAAGGGTATGGCGGGCGTGGTGGGCGAGCAAAGCGAGCCCACCTCGCCCGCCATACCCTTCTGTTAGGTTTGACATGTATGCATGCCTGCTTGTGCTTGGTTGCATGCTTGCTTGCTTGCTTGCATGCTTGCTTGCTTGCTTGCCTGCTTGCTTGCTTGCTTGCATGCTTGCTAGATTGCTTGCTTGCATGTATGCTTGCTTGCTTGCTTGCATGCATGCTTGATGGAGTACAGAATGTAAAATGGAGAAATTAAATTTGACCTTGCAATATAATGGTTCAATTGAGCTATCGCACATGTAAAAAAATGGTTAACGTTATCATGGATTTTCGGTATACTGGTAAATAGTTTAGTGGAAATTTGAAACATCGGTTAACAAGTAAAAAGGTAAATTAAAACGCGGAAACATGATACAATGGAAAATGTTATTTCGGATAATAAATAAATTTTCTAACTGATAAATGTCAATAAGTTAGCGGAATAACAATATTCGGAACAAAAAATATCAGAAATACAATAGGCAATAGGTAACCCCTATATAGAACGATATAAGAGCATAAAATAATAAGATTCAGCATTATGCCGTCACTTGTAAGCTGTCCAACTGAGTGCAGGTGAGAATTCAAAAGTAGGTAGGTAGAGTGAGTACATTTTGGTCATATATTTTTGTACGGCATTCTTACCATCGATAGATCCATGAAAAATAATAAGAAAACGCGTAGTGCCGTAAAAAAATGGTGCGCCAAAAAGTCGGATTTATTTTTTATTTTTCGACAATTACCAGGGTGAATTTGGTCATTTAATTTTGTACGGCATCAGTTTCATACTATTTCAATACTGCTTCTAATCCATTATTTCGCAACGCCGTACAAAAATCATGCGACAAGGGGAAAAAGCCGAGGGTTGCAACCCCCTTTCTTTCACCTGCACTCAGTTGGACAGCTTACAAGTGACGGCATAATGCTGAGTCTTATTATTTTATGCTCTTATATCGTTCTACATAGATCATCTGGTGGTTCAAATGACCCATATTTTTTTTAACACGGGCCTGTACCTAGTCTATTACAGCTTCAGAGCTAATGCCTCACCTACTTTGAATAACGAGAGCACGGTTGGTTTTTCTTCAGATACATACGATCTCTAGTGCCAGTTTAGACGTGACTTTTTCAAGGGAAAGTACGGGTAGTAGAATTATAGTGAGAGTCAAAATGACGGGTGTACCTTAATGAATCGAGTCAAGTAATAATATCAAATAAATGTACCTGAAATGTCCTCGTACCTAATTTGTATGTAACATGTAACTAGGTAGGTATACCTACTTACATGTCAATACTGTAATGAAAATCAAGGCTGCTCTTTCACTTTCATAGGGCATAGACTTTTTATTTTATGTGCTCCTCTATGCTTTTTTTTTATATTATTACTACGAGTAAGGTAACGCTATCAAGCTTTCTCGAATTTTCTTTAGGAAGTCGGATAAATAAAAATTAGGAATAGAGTTTTGATTTCAAATGCAGCGTTCGTTTCTGCAGGCGCAAAAGTAATTGTCACCATTAGATTATAAATAAACTCGTCAAATTGTCTGCATCTGTACCTGAATGGTCCACTTGACATGTGGAGAGACATTGGGGGAAGCGCACGGTTTTACGACCGCTACCATGAAGTCGCTGTCACTACTGCATGCTACTGGCAAAGGCTACTGGCTACTGGCTTGTTATTTGTGTAGTTGCACAGAAATGTAAGTTTAGTTAGGTTGAATTTATTTGTTTACTAGCTTTCCGCCCCGCGGCTCCGCCCGCATTAAAAAAAATCCCGTGCGAATGACATTTTTTTATTATTTCTCTTCGCAAAAACCATCTCTGGAGTTCAAGGAACATTTTAAAAAAAGAATTGGTTAAATTGGTCCAGGCGTTGAGTTATGCGCTTACCAACATATTTTGCGATTCATTTTTATACTATAGATGATTAAAAAATCTCATATCTCTAACATCGAAATTGCACTTACCTAAGTGTTATTTTATTTTGATAGGACATTTCTAATAATTGAATTAATTAATTTATGCTTCGAAATAGTGGCTGAGCCTCTGCTCTTTGGAAAGTAAAGGCATGATAGTTTTATTATAGCTTCTGATTCTCAATAAGAGAAACATGTAAATAATAAAGTCCTGATTAACTTGCTATAATTTAATCGCCATCTGTAACTTTTCTGAGCAAATCAGTAACTTTTTATTTAGCGCCCTCTGCTCTATATTTCAGTCACTAAATTGAAGCGTAGGCTTACCAAGCGTTTACGATGAATAAAGTTCTTTATTTTTCCAACAGATGGCGTTTAACAGCGCCATCTATATGAATTATTTGGAACTAAATAAGTTTCAATGATATAAAATAGATGTCACTCTAAATGTTGGAACAAATCTAATATTTTTTGCCTTTGAAGGTTAATTTTTATCACAGGAAGGTGTAAGCAACAGCTTAGCTAAAATGTTCAGTCCGGAAAATGCTGGAAAACTCAAGAAAAACATACTATTTTCTCGCAAACGAAAAAATAAATGAAATTTCTACAAATTTTCCGATGACTGTTTTGTTTGGGCGAGTATCAAAATTTCTTCTACCTATCCCAGAAAAAAATCTTTGAAAAAGTCGCCACGTAGGTAGGTACGTACGACTACAATCTGATATTTTAATATACGCCTTCTGAAGTGAAATTTAATTAAATGTTTACTTATGAAAAGGTGGTTTAGGTAAATTATCATCTATCACATTAGGTTCATACCGAAAAAGAAATTTACTTAGTAAAATAAAATTGGCTCGCCTTACCAGTGGATCAGAAGCAAGAAGATCTCTCAAAAAAAAAATTAATCATCATCAAAGCTTTCTCGAATTCCACTACTCACACGCAACATCTTACCATAGAATCATAATAAGTCCTCCCTCAGTTGGGTAAGCAAACTTACTTTTAGCAGTAAGTAATCCTCCCAAATATGGCAGAATGATTGATGCGCCAGAAATAATCGAATGACCTGAATGATAAAAATAAAGAAATAAAACTTGTACCGAATTGAAATCTTTTACAGTTAATGGAGTTTAATTTAGGTTATAATATACTAGCGACCCGCCCCGGCTCCGCACGGGAAAATGGTTATTGTGGGTTATCCTTCAGTATATTATGCATGTATTATACATATAAACCTTCCTCTTGAATCACTCTATCTATTAAAAAAAACCGCATCAAAATCCGTTGCGTAGTTTTAAAGATTTAAGCGTACAAAGGGACGGACATAGGGAGGGACATAGGGACAGAGAAAGCGACTTTATTTTATACTATGTAGTGATGATGATAGTGATACGAAAATTGTACAATATCTGGGGCTCTTTTAAAAATATTCAATAAAGTGAGAATTTCTAAGTATAAAAGTTTATTAATGTCACAAAACACATGTACTATTATCCGAAAAATATCAGTCTACTCGTCCACAGTCTAGAATATCTAGGTTGTCTGTGGCGTAGTGGCTGGGATCGCTAATGGAAGGCGATGGTTCGAGCTCTTCCACGTACCTATACCAATATTGTTTTAGATTTTCTGTTATTACACCTACACGTTATACGACGGTCTTGGTGAATAGATACCTGAGAAATATTTATAAGTTTTATGTGAAATTGACCAACTAAGTACGTAATGCGCGAGTAGCTCGAGAAGCTGTCAAACGCGACATTGATATTATAGTGATATAAGAGCTATAGTAGTTCTGAGCACGTAGTAAGCCTGCTGAAACCAAAACAGGGATGGCCCAAGCCCCTCAGTCATGTACCAGCCTTTAACAAAAAAAATTAACAGCCTCTGTGGACGAGTGTTCAAAAGCTCGCCTCGGAGGTTCCGGGTTCGAATCCCGGTGGGGACTCGTTAAACAAATATCACTTTGTAAGACTTTCCTCAGTTTGGTTAAGACATTGCAGGTTATATCACCTGAGTGTCTGAAAAAAAAGATGATTCCGTGCTTCGGAAGGCAGGTTAAGCTGTTGGTCCCGGCTACTATCTACGGATGTAGTCGTTATTGGAGCTATGTCGGAAGCCTTAGGCGGTTCTATAATTCCGACACCAGGGTTTGTGAGGTATGTTAACCTCGAAACCCACAAGATAAAGCAAAAAAACAATTTACTGATTTCAACTCTTGTACTAAAAGTTATTAATAAAACTCCATAGTTCTGCCTCATATTGACTCTTTCTCCAAACAATATCCGCCTTAAGAGCTCTCAATGTTATCTGATATTTCGGAATTTCTGATAAATATTATATTAGGACCGCTCTTATCTGCCGAGTTCGGTCTGGTTATCCAGAACTGGACTAATAAAACGGTAGTGATCGTCAAATTCGGATCATATTTCGTTTTATATTCACGAGATAAAATTTCATAGAAGTTTGTTAGCATTTATAAAATATTTCAATATTATTTTGTTCGATACTGAAGTATCTTCGTTTTCGCTGAAGGAATAACTATACAATACTCATAACTTATTATTTTGTATATTTACGAGTCTTTACGCGATAAGCGCGAAAGCCTCAAACAGAAGTACTTATAACTTTTTATAATAAATAATATACCCAAAAAATCTCCGCAACTACCGGTTTAAAGATAATACGCCTTAGAGTATAAATAGAAAAAGTAATACGCATTTTAATTGCTAAAAGCTAGAATATGACAGTCAATATAATTAATTACATTATTCATTTATGTCACAATCACAAACTTTAACGGTAAAACAGTTGAATTACAAAAGTAAGCTTCTGTTAAGGAACCATATAGAATCAACTTTAGTTATTAGTTTGATATATAGTTTAGTTTTATTTATCACACTAGCGACCCGCCCCGGCTCCGCACGGGAAAATGGTTATTGTGGGTTATCCTTCAGTATATTATGCATGTATTATACATATAAACCTTCCTCTTGAATCACTCTATCTATTAAAAAAAACCGCATCAAAATCCGTTGCGTAGTTTTAAAGATTTAAGCGTACAAAGGGAGGGACATAGGGACATAGGAAAAGAGAAAGCGACTTTATTTTATACTATGTAGTGATACTACAAGATTGCACACGTTTTTACAATAGGTATTAAAAAACAGGACATCCGTAGTACGATCATAGTATAGGTACCTATCTATTTTTAAGAACTGTTTTTTAGTTTCAGGGAAGAGATAACTATCTAAAAAAAAAGATATATGCTTCGGAAAGCACACCGAAGCTATTTACACTAAAGCTATCTACAAAAACTCTGTCTTTAGTACTTGTGTGGTCAGTCAGTCTCCTGCTCACGAAAAGTATTCAATGCTGAAGATTATAAAAATGTATTATATGTATACTATTCACAATTTAAAATTAATTTCTTACTCAAAAACAATGTCCATTTATTACCGCGAAGCTAAAGAATACCAGTTCCATTGTTCAGTTGGTCCCGTTACTTTGTGTCCGTGGCAGATTCGGCCGAGAACTTAGGGTCTATGCAGACTAACTGCTTTTTTTGTTTTTATGCATGTATTGAAAACCAATCAAGCTTCACCGAACTTGCGGGGGAGCGGAAGACTCTACCCCAAAAAAAGTCATATACCAATGCGTCTAGGGGCGGCTTAAGGGAGCCTTGGACCGCGGCCTAGCACGTTGATATTGAAAAACATCGTGAAGAACTGTGTCGCTGTTGTAAAGCCTGACTACAAAAATAAAAAACTTGCAATGCGGGACTGATCTAATCTACCTACCTGTCTGTCTGACCCACCCACCAAAATTATTAACCTTCCACCTTAAAAAAAGTACTTTGGGAATAAGATATTTTCCCGGGGCGTAAGTATTCCGTATTCTGTGAGTACATATAGGCGTGAAATGTTGTAAGCAGACTGTCCTTTTTTAACCGACTTCAAAAAAGGAGGTTCTCAATTCGAGGCGTATGTTTTTTTTTGTGTGTTTGTTATAAGATATCTCCGCCAATTGTGAACCGATTTTTAACCGACTTCAAAAAAGGAGGAGGTTCTCAATTCGACACGTATGTTTTTTTTTTTTGTTTGTTATAAGATATCTCCGCCAATTGTGTACCGATTTTCAAAATTCTTTTTTTAATCGACCAGGTTTACTTGCAGAGTGGTCCCATAAAAATTTCGCTAAGATCGGATGATTAAATTTGAAGATATGAGGAAATAACTCCTCAATTGACGATGCCGTTATTTATACCCGATCGGTAAATTGTTTTGGCAATATCTCGGCTTCTTATCAATCGATTTCAATAATTTTTTGTTTTATAGATAGAACAGAACTCGTACTCATAATGGTTTTATATAAATTTTGATTATATCTGATGGCGGAGCAGAAGACTAAAACGAAAACTCTTCAATAAACAACAGCACACTCATTGCGTTGCTTTTGTTATAATTGAAACAACAAGAAATATGCGGTTTTGGTTCATATATTCTGTAAACTAGTCATAGATTAAAGATTTGAAACCCCAAGTGTAGACAACAACTTAAGAATTTTTCCGTGAACTAAACGAGCGAGCGTCGTCGGTATCGTAGTGGTTTGGTCAGTTGTTCGCCATTCGGAAAACTTAGGTTACAGTCCAATCAAGTATAGCAATTTAAAATTCAAACGTAAGACTGTAAAGGAAACATAGTGAGAAAATCTGCATAAAATTATGTACTAAACAAAACAAATATAAGTTTTGTGTGAGTAACTATGGTAAAGGAGATGTAAAATTTTGTATGGGAGGTGGTTTTTTATTATTTCAAAAATTGAACGGGTATTCTACGCATATAGGGTAAAAGGGTATATTATTACGATAATCAGGATCACTTGAAAAAAAATAAAGAAAGCTCCGTTTTTTTTATAAATTGATTCGAATATTGGTTGGTAGAAAAATAAACCTAAGATCTGGCAATACAATTATACCTCTGGCAATCCTTTCAAACCGATTTTTTGTTGCGTAGTTGCTGTGAATGCTTTTTAAGAAAGAGATAGCGCATAGTATAAAAATGATCTATTGTCTCTTTCTTAATTTTTATTAAGATTTAATCGATATTTTTACTTTTTTTCTGATTTTGGCGCTAGTGTTACTTTGCGCCAGTGTCAACTGTCAAGTTTATTTTCAAGGTAGGGAAACTAAACGCTAATTTCGGTTAAAAAAAACGGTTATTTTTCTGACTGTCAGTTGAATACCTGTCAATCCTGTCATCTATCACGTTGACATTCCATTTTTTTTCTAGTTTACTTTCTCTAAAAATGAAACGAAAAGTCCTCAAGTTCTTCAATAATTATTTTCATTAATTACTGCAAAAAAAAGACTACAAATAAAAATAATGTTATACTTGGCTGTAATATTTTAATACAAAAAGATAATATTAGAATAATAGCTCTTGGAAATTCATTGATCGTTCGTTTCATTATAACTTTTTAGCTTGAATAAGTTTGCAATTTTTACGAAAACGGAGCATTGATAAAATAATTTGATTAGTTATCCTGAAACCCACTTACATAAGCTTTCTAAGTAGGTATACTACTTAGCCGTTCAATTTTTGGCCGAATAAAAAACCACTTTTTACGTCTCCTTTTCACTAAAAAGGGTAAAATGTCGACACATGTTTATAATGATGTTACAATTTATGTAAATAAGGAATATTAATAGCCATATTAAATTTCTATGCCTTCAGCTAGAATTATATTTTATTTTTAACTTTTTAGTGTAGGTTAGGACCTTGAAGGCGGTTTTATATATATTTTTAACTATCTTTTTATTATTTATAAATATTAAGTAAAGATAAAATAAGAGAAAAGAAAGCAGATAGATGGAGCTGTGTGCACTCTAAAGCACGTAGTAAAAATAGAAGCGTTAAATTATTTCGTTGGGCTTGTACGGAAACTTGGTGGTATAATTGGTAGTGCGCTTGTACGGCCCGGATAGCCCAGGAGGTGCTGGTTCAAGTCCCTGCCCAAGCTCAATGATCTTAATTTTTCGCTTCGAATATAATTTAAAAGAAAGCAGCGCTGAATCCGAAATAAAAGTATGATGGTTTCAGTATTTTTCAATTAATGTAAGGCATAGGTATAATTGCACGGCAGCAATAACTTCACAAGAACTGCATGATGCCTGCAGTTAGTCTGAGCAGATTCTCACAGTCATTTGTCACGGTCGCCAAGTTTTGTTTGAATGAGAAAGGCAGTCGAAACCTATTTCTCAAATACCTTAAAATGTTAGGAACGTCTTTGTGAAACAATGTTAGTGATCGATTGCTTAGTGATACATGGAATTGGTACATTTTGAGTTGCATCAAATCGGGCAGTTCTGATTTTTTTATATGTTGTATATAATGAGGTGGTAATGACAAATATAATTTTTCCAACTCGAAAGCCTTCCGGAACATTGTAAAATTCATGAAAAACCATTAAATTTTTCAGTTTTTGCCATTTTTTACCACCAAGGACCCGTTTTACGGTAGAAGTCACTATGAATTCTTTTAAAGTAGACTAAATTTGCAACAAAATGAGAATAGTTGGGTCTCGATAAGCTGAATAGTTTCAAAGATACAGCTGTTCAGATGTTTGCAAAAAATTTGTATTATGGTTTTGTTTTTTTTTATTATAAATAATTATATACCCTATACTATATATAAAAATAATAAAAAGCACACCTTTAGTAGAAAAATATTTTTGACAGACACCCTAAACTCTAAATTGTATTATTTAAGAAATTTTGCAAACATTTGAACAGCTTGTATCTTTGAAACTATTCAGCTTATCGAGACCCAACTATTCTCATTTTGTTGCAAATTTAGTCTACTTTAAAAGAATTCATAGTGACTTCTACCGTAAAACGGGTCCTTGGTGGTAAAAAATGGCAAAAACTGAAAAATTTAATGGTTTTTCATGAATTTTACAATGTTCCGGAAGGCTTTCGAGTTGGAAAAATTATATTTGTCATTACCACCTCATTACATACAACATATAAAAAAATCAGAACTGCCCGATTTGATGCAAGTGAAGACCCCTTTTATGGTACGATTTCCATGGACTATAGATCCATATACTCGTATATTGATGCTTTCCCTAAACGTCGAGTTATTCCGAAATATGTGCAAAGTTATAAGTTTGACTTGTGTGTCTGTCTGTCTGTCTGTCCGTGGCATCGTAGCTCCTAAACGGATGCGACGATTTGATCATTTTTTTTTGTTTGCAAGGTGTCGCAGTCGAGAGTGTTCTTAAGATCCAAGAAAATATCTTCAGCCATTTGAAGATTATCAGCTCTTTTCAAGTTGTTGAAAGCATGAAGTAAAGGTTTTGTGGCGGGGGTATTTAAAAATTTCTAACTTAATATTAGGTATTTCATTAAATATTTTCTGAAAAACATTCACTGTTTCAAAAGGTTAGTATAATGCGCGCAGCCAAAGATGAGACCTGTCAGATGCTAAAGAGGGGACTTTGCGCTGGTAGATACAGTCGCGCGTGCTCAAAATAGTTAAACTAAAATATGAGATCGGATTAATAAGATATTTATTGAATTTCAAAATCGCTTTTATCGCTGTATCTAGTGCGCAGATATAACCGTGGTCCGTCACGTGATCAACCACGTAATCCGTCAAGTCTCATCTTTAGTTGCGCGCATTGTACGTTAAACTGGTGCTGGTCGTGGTATGTTTGTAAATATTTTGATTAGCTTCCTATTCTTCTAACTATATTGAGTTTTCTTATCGAAATCAAATTAATTTTTTTTTTGTTTTGACCACACAATCCACACGTGTTAGTCCGTCATCAATTCGTTACTTAAAAGCTGTAATTAATACAAATAATTACAAATTTTAGGGTAGGCTCGAGCCCTCGGTGGGGATGTATATGAGCTGTTAACAACAACAAATTTTAAAATTATTTTCCGTAGTGTAAATAAATGGCTAATTAAAAAACACAACAGAGTTTAAAGTCATGGTTAAAAAACTTAATAGTATGTACTATTGACAAATAAATACAAATAATGCATATTCATGTAGGTATTTAGTAATTTTAATAGGTACCTATTAAATTAACCTTAACAAACTCCGTGGTCGAGTGGTCAAAAGTTCGTCTGACCTGTGGTCTGACGTTACGGAGGTTTCGGGGATCCGTTAACAAATATCACTTTGTGATACTTTCCCTAGTTTGGTTAGGACATTGCAGCACAAAATAAAAAGTTTCCAGAAAGTCCACTCCCGCCGTCCTTGCACGTGGTCCGAGCTTGTATAGAGCGTGGTCCGAGGGGCCTTGAAACGCAATGATCAATCAATGTGTGCGTAAAAATATGGCGTTCTGAGTTCGTTCCGAGTGGGCCATCTGTTTACGTAATTTGTGATTGCAGCCTGAATCACCTGATTGTCCGAAAAGAAAGATGATTCCATACTTCGGAAGGCCGTTGGTCCCGGCTACTATCTACGGATGTAGTCGTTATATGAGCCATGTCGGAAGCCTAAGGCGGCTCAACAATTCCGACACCAGGGTTTGTGAGATAGGTTAACCTCGAAACCCACTCGATTAGCAAGCAAGCAAGCAAGTAATTATTCCTTATTTAATGTGTAATAGTATTTATGATACTAAAATCACCCATCCTTTGACATTCACCGCATATCGCGCGCGTTGACAACCAAAATATGTCATCAATACAAACATATCGTTTTCACTCCCCATTAGGGCGACCTTGTGTCCCTTTCTGCCACTTATGCCCCGCTCTCATTTATTTTTATAACTTGCCCATACGCACTCGATTTGAACAGATATGGTAAGAAACATTTTAGGAATTCTCTGAGGAGCAATCTTATTAGCGGTTATTTTTAGTGTTATTTGGTTGTTTTGTTCAGAAAAAATCTTGCATTTTGGGCATTTATTCTAAAAGTCTGCTTGAATAATATTATTTTGATTTTATGTATTATAGTTTTATTTTTGTATGACGTCAATATTTAAATTGTTATTTAGTTTGAGTTTTCAGTAATGCCTGTAATCTGATGTTCTTTTCATTAGCCTCATCATTCCCATCATCATTTTAAGTAAATTCGACATACATTACCGCTTTTTTGCTTGAACTATAAAATATTTTTGAGCCAAAGGGCCAAACTACAAAAAAAACTTTTTTCTATTATGGCTAATAGAAAAAAGTTTTTTTTGTAGTTTGGTTATAACACAGCTGGATTTCGAGGCCTCTCCCTTTGAGGAGAGATGATAAATTCTCCACGGTTGGCAGACGGGTTGGGGAATGCAGTTGTTAATTACAATTACAGCTGCAGCCAATCTTGTTTTTTCTTCTGCTTCTTTTCGAGTCGACAGCAAACTCAGCTGATAGTCCCGGCCCAGACACTAGCGAGAGGACTTGATGAAGGCTACTGACGAAGGTATTCCTGTAATAAGGTCCATTTTCTTTCTTACTCACAATCTCTCCTTTTCCAGTAACCACAAACCCATTTAGTTCATGTTCCTAATCCTTATTTTGTACTTTTAGCACCCACTAATTGATGCATCTCGCCTCGTGTCGCTAAATAACTATAAATATAAACAAATTTACAATTAACACCCTTACTGCGTCCCCGTGGCCCGGTGTGGCCCGGTGTTCGGGACAAAAATAACATTTTCCAAAAGCATCTGTCACAACAACGCGTTTGTCACTTGGGATATAAAGATGACACTGGATGTGATTCTTTATTTAGTAATGTTTTTTTTTTTTCATAATACATTGTATGTTCTTCTGTAATAATAATTTCTGTTGTATGATAAATTAAATTATATAAAAACTTATTCCGTAACGAAAATGATGTGATATAATGGAAGTAACGAAATAGTTAATATCAAAGTAACATAAATTGTTTTGTAAGGAAAACGGGGATTCATATTATTTTTTACGGACTGAAATAGGAAAAGCTATTGAATACATTTTTAGGTTAAGATAAGGAAACGGATATGTCTCATTTCGATGGTTCCAGCCATTTTATAAATTATTAGTCTGAACAATTGTATGCCGACTTATAGTTAAGCATACTTTAATAACTACGAGGCGTCAGTTATGTTACATAATTCTCTATTTAGTAAAATAGTTGTTTAAAAAACGAAGTAAAAGCTTTCAGCTATGAGTCGGCATTCAATTGTTTAGACAAATAATTATCTGACGGCTAACTACCATCGAACTGCGACATATACAGTAATATACATACATATAGAAAGAAAGAAACATTAATTCAGCTTTATGCCGCGATCGTGAACCGCCGCTGGTATTCTAATGGCGCTTTTGTTGAAAATGATGACGACAGCCTATAATAATAATATATATAGCCCGTCCAAAAAGAGTAAAAATTAAAAAGTAGCAACACCATAGTGTCGTCTCTTTCCAACCAAGTAATGGTGAAAATGAGACGACTCTACGGTGTTGCTACTTTTTAATTTCTACTCTTTTTGGACAGACTGTACATAGTCCAAGAAGATATACATTATACATAGTTAGATGAATAGATAGATATTAACTTTATTGGTTAGTATGACTATACTATATAAAAAAATACGTTGAAGATATTTTACGATTAAAATACACACAATATTAATTATTATATTATAAATAATATAGTATACAACATCCAGCATCTTTATAGCAATGTTGAAACTCATCTGGATAGAGTGATGAACGCAAATGAGTCAAATGGCTAGGGTGGCATCATCCTGGCCTGTTAGTCAAACGAAAATTAGCTTCATACCCATTTTATACCCAACTCACCCTATAATTCAGAACCGAAGGTGTTACCTACTTTGTTTATTTTAAAATGTAATTTATTAACAGTCATTAAGTAGATCAAATAATTTACGGTTATACAACATGCCATTAGAATTCTGTTTCTTGTTGTAGATCAATTATTTAAACCACGAATCACATTTAAACTGATAGATTTTCCAATAGTGTCCACAATTTGCCGCAAGATTTTCTTAATACTATCGTCAGCGTCTAGCTGTACGCCCGCGGCTACGCCCGCGTTATATTTTTTACTTTTCCGTGCAGTTTCCAGTAGGTATAAGATATTTTTCCGCAGTAAAAACTATCAAAGATGTTGACCGGGGGTATAAGGTACCACCATACAAAATTTTATTCAAATCGGTCCAACAGTTTCGGAGATTAGTCCGTACAAACAAACAAACGAGAAATAATATAATGAAAATAAATGGATATTTTACATCCCCCTGATTCGGTATTTAGATTTTTTTAAGTTTTGAAAAAAAAAATGAACGTCTGTCTGTCTGTCGAATAAATATCACTTTGTGAGACTTTACCCTTGGTTAAGGCATTGCAGGCTGAATCAACTGTATGTCCGAAAAGAAATTTTTACAGGAGCCATGTCTGATACCTTAGACGGCTCAAAAATTTTGACACCAGTGTTTGTGAGGTACTCATAGGATTAAAAAGATCAAAAAGCCCGACTGCTTAAAAAGCAAACTAAAAAGATGATGTAGAAACATAGTAGCATGTATAATTGAAATCCTCTTTTCTATAAATTAAAATGTCAATTATTGTTATCAGTCTTGAGCCTGAACCTTGAAACCAACACGAAAAGCAAGCAAGAGACAAGATAGAATCGGCCTGACATGGATGGCTTCTGTAAATAGAGACATGAAGGAGGCTGAGATAACACTAGAGACGACTCAGAACAGAACTGTTCGGCGAAAGAGTACCAGGAGAGCCGACCCCCCATGATGGTATAGGCACTGGGCGGTCACTCCATACAGAAAACGCATTTTGACAATCTATTTCTAGTATTGTGAGGATTCTGGCGCATTCTTCAGATTATTTATTATTCAAGGCGCATTACAGGTTGAATAATAAATATTTAACACTATCAATATGGTTTATATACCAACTTAAATGACAAAATAGAAAGAAAAGTAAAAACAAATGTAGTAATTTCATGGCTCCATCTTCGAAAGTCACCCTTTTTCAAATTTGTTTTTTTTATGACAACCAAAATTTAAGGAGCATTTAATTAATACCCTAATTTAAGGAGTATTCAATTGTCTACTAAACATAATTTATTTAATTAAGCTAGCATTCTTAGTTTCCGAGATTTATAGGTTTTTGTAAGTGACCCGGATTCTTTGCTCTCGATTGTATTTGAATAACAACTGAATATCTACTACAATTCAATGGCGCTAGGCGCTATGTAAAACACCCCCGAACAACACCGGCGGAGTCCCGCGGTACTTGCGGGGTGCGAAGCGTGGGGCGCTATATCGGGCGGGAAACTCATTTTGCGCGGGGGGGTGAGTTTCCTTTCTGTTCAGGTTAGTACTATTATTTTCTTCTGTGGTATAATAGGCTAGGAGAGATAGATTGACTATATCAATAGATCGTGATCTAATATTCCAAGCTAACGGTGTCTTATTTGTGTTGGTCGTGTGAACAGTGTCGTAATGACATATTGCATGTCGCTTCGTGACGACCAAAAACAATATCACCGGTGTGTAGAGTGAACATAAGTTTGTGAAATGAGGAGACGTTTCAAAATCTTTCATCCATGATAATAAGAAATCACTTAGTTACGTCAGAACTCTATATTTTTGAGTTTTACACAATAAATTGCCCTATCAGTAATTAATATTTGAATTTTTAAAAAGGCACTGATAAATAATTTGAACTATTTTTTATGCCTGATACTTTTGTAATTTTTTTTTGGTATGTAATCATAATTACAGTTTTTTTATAATAAAAAAATGATTTTTATAGAGAGATATTTTGATCACTTCAAACTTGAATATTAAAAACTTATAATCTTAACCGATGTGAGAATATGCTTATAATACCACAAAATTTCATTTCAATCATCCAAATAAAATCATACACAAAGTTTTAAAAATTTCGATTAAATCATGGTTACCTTACTGAGAAATATAATAATGCATCAGTGAAACGTGTGTCTGTATGTCCATTGTTGCAATATATAGTTCTGGCCCCGGTATTGTCTTGCTTGTATCAGGAACTGTCAAAACTATTGACGATTTGTCATAATACATTGACCTGTAGGTTAATTTGTCAATATAACAAACTCAAAGAGTGAGCGTGTAAGTAGGTATTTGTCTATATAGTTTCTTTAAGGGGCTCCCCTATGCTAAGTGGCGCCGCCATCCGTTAAAAAATAATTACTCTATGAGTAAACAGTTTTTCAAAAATCCGGTAGGTCATTTTAAAGATTTGGTGTTTTAGGATATATAGAAGCCATCAACTCTGTTAGTTTGAGTTCGATGAAGTTACAGATAGAAAATTTGCCAAAAGTGGCCGTTTTTAGCAAATTTTCTATCTGTAACTACAGCGGACTATAATAAATACAGTTTATGGCCGCTATATATACTATAGCACGCCAACTTGAAAATGACCTACCGGATTTTATAAAAAATGTATACTACGCGAGTTATTATTTTTTAACAGACGGCGGCGCCACTTAGCATAGGAGAGCCCCTTAAATTAAAAATGTAAAAGAATTAGTTTGTCGTTTTAAAATACAATTTGAATGAATTTGATATTTAGATAAATCAGTTGGGTACTTATTTTTAGGGATTACAAATACAATTTGCGTAGCTATTGATTTTAAAAGTGGTTTTTGTGTGTTTATTGTTCCTACCAACAAAGGTATCAGCTGTGGTATCAGTGAAGATTATAATGCCTGTTAAGAACTTCGCCTGTAACTTACTATTAATAAAATGAAATAAATAAATATGTGGAGATATCTCACACACGGCTATGCGACCCTAAACTAAGCAGAACCTGTAACTATGGGTGTCCGACAGCTGTTAAACATCTATATCTATACTATACTATAATATTATAAAGAGGAAAGGTTTGATTGTTTGTTTGCATCGAATAGGCTCCAAAACTACTGAACCGATTTCAAAAATTCTTTCACCATTAGAAAGCTACATTAACCCTGAGTAACATAGGCTACGTTTTATCGCGGGAAAACGCCTCATTCCCACGGGAAAAACTGTTAGCGTGGGAGGAGCCGCGGCGGAATGCTATAGATATATAAATATACAACATCCAGACACAAGAAAAACACAATGTGTTAATCACACGATTGTTTGTCCTGGGCGGAATTCGAACCCGCGACCCTGTGCTACTAATCTACTATATCTACTAAAATCTTAGTCACAGATTGCTCAATAATACAAATATTCGTGATAATTCTATTTGGCCCTACTTGACACCGTTATGCCAACGTCTCCCAACTTGTCTAATGCTCTAAGGGGAGAAGCTTATGGGAGAAGGTACCTAGACCCTCCTAATTGCTATTACTAACCTATTACCAGTGTAATAACATTACCAAGACTGTCTCGGGAATACTAATAAGTCGGCAAACAGCCGCAGGGAACAGCTTATAAGAGCGTTACACGGCACATAGGTTCTATACATGTTGTATTGTATAATAGCGATATTTAATGCATTTAAAATAAACTTCCTAAAGAGCTATTTCAGGTTAAGTGGCATCACCATCCGTTAAGAAATATTTATTCGCCGAGCAATTTTCTTTTTTCGAAACACCGTTCATTCATATAAATCAACTTGTAACTTAATTTTAAGAAACTAAGTTATATACCCAGTACTGAATATTTAATGGATTGAAAAATAGAAGAATATACTTGCTTATTTGCAATCAAAGACTACTATAACTATTCTTTTCAACCCAAACCCAATAGCTTGGAATTGGTATAAATCTTTTTGAATATATTCCATTTTATAACTAAGGACGAAAATGGAGGTAAGGAGAACTGAGGATTTCGGGATATGCTGAAATGAAATTGAATTCCTACATTTGAAGGTTCAAATCTTACTTGAAAAATACCTGATTTATTCCAAGATAATGCCACCACGTCCCCATACGAAATTCATTTTATTTTCCAAGTTGATCTGAGTGACTTGATGTTACCGTTTTTTAAAGCTTCACTGGATGTTTCAAATCAGTCGTGAAAATATAGAAACTTTCCAGACAATTGCAGTGAATGTTGATATCAAACCCAAACAAATACGTAGTTTTTATCTTAGTGAATATTTGTAAATATGTTATATTGGTAAATATTTTATTTTCAAATAACACACAGGAAATCATACAAAACTTGTTATAAAACCGCTCAAACAGTAGAATTACGAGGAATTTTCTATCTATCTTTTTTTTTAATAAACAGTTTTCCTTATTGTTTACATTACTTTTCTCTAATAAGTATTTAATACGACTTTCAAGAAAATTACTTTGAAGAACAGCTTTCATCCCAAATTGTTTATCAGATTCACGTGCTATCAGTCACACGGACAAAAAAATCGGGTTTGGTGCGACGGCATAAGCATCATAAATAAAAGGGACGGCAAACTTTCCGTCTTTTGTGCTGAGAAACACCTTATTCTGTTGATTTTTAAAAAATCAAAATTGCTTTTTATTGGTTACGATTTTCATGTGTGACTATGTCAAGTCCATGGAGATTTTATTTCCTTTTTTCTCTAGGTCACGCTATAACTTGAGAACGGCTAACAAACGCTAACAAACGGTGTATGTTAAAAAATATTTAAAAATTTACACGGCAGAAAGATGTGTGTGCTTGACCTACAGAACGTATCACAAAGGTATCACAAACTTATTATAAAGGCGAAAGTTGGTGAGTGTGTGAGTGTGTATGTTTGTTATTTCTTCACGTCTAAACGACTAAAGCGATTTTAATAAAATTTGGTATGGAGTTAGCTGACACCCTGGATTAACACACAGGCTACTTTTTACCACGGGAAAAACTGTTAACGCGGTCGGAGCCGCTGGGCGGAAAGCTAGTTCTATATAAACAAAACAAAATACATATTACTCGTAGTACGATTATAGCACGCTACGAGTTTAAAGGTAAATCGACATGTGTAAGTAAGGAAACGCTCTAAATCGGGCCCATACGTCTATGGATGTATGGGATTACATCTATGGATGTATGTTAATACTTGTATGGATGTATGGTAATACTTGTATGGATGTATGGTAATACTTGTATGGATGTATGGTAATACTTGTATGGATGTATGGGAGTCAGAATAAGGGCGTTTGGCACAATTTGTCGAGCACGGACGGTCGGCGCTCTCCGCAGGAAATGAGCGCATTTGTCTTATACCTGTGAAGGTGTGGTCTCATTGTAAGCGATATATTTTTGCATTGCTTGAACCCGAAATCTTCCGAATGGAAGTCAACGGCTCGTGCCACTTGGCCACCGACGCTCCTATTTGTAAATCCAAGTCCGACTTGTATTATATAATAATTGTAAGTGTGTGTGCATAGGTATGCTTGTGTCGAAAAAGTACGAGCAATCAAGCTTCACCGGACTTGTAAGTATTATAATAGTCTGTAGCGAGTAGATACAGACTTACAAATACAACGTGTTCTTTTAATTGCTGGATAGAGAGTAAGAGGCTTTTGTGAAAACGTATCTAGGTATCAGTTTCCCCGCTAACAGTCGCCCCACATATAGCTCTCGGCAACACATTCATAAATTCAGTTACCAACGTTTATGAATGTTAATAATTAAGGTGCTGTATCACGGTTCTGCATCAGGCGTGTTGCTAAATTTAGGAACTGCAATAATACTCCAAGGTTCGGAATTTAGAACACCTGTGGCAATGTGTTGCACCTAGCTTTCGAATAATTTTACCTAATTCCGTTCCTGTACTAAATTCTAATTTAGGTCTCGAATTTTGTATCTGGAACGATTTATGATCATTGGGTGTAGGGTATAGGAACTTCGCCTTAATAGAACTTAAAAGTTCAAAATCGTCAAAACTAAAATATTGATACAAGAATCAAGTAATTCTGCATGTAGCTTCTATGCTTAAACGATCACACAGATTGCAATAAAAAATTAAAGAATGATCAAATGGAACATGTAAAATTACGAGACTTCTATCACAAAAAAATATCTCATTTTCTCAAATGACGCATTAAGACTATAGGTAGTTTTATTCTGAAATATTATTTTTCTTATGTAAGATTTGTGCTCTATTAATCATACTTCATACTATTATTATAAAGAGGAAAGTTTGTATTTGTGTGTGTGTGTATGTTTGTAATGAATAAACTCAAAAACTACTGAACTGATTTAAAAAATTCTTTCACCATTAGAAAGCTAAATTCACCCTGAGTAACATAGGCTACCTTTTATCGCGGGAAAATGCTTCATTTCCACGGAAAAAACTGTAAAGCTAGAACCTAATAATTGATTTTGTTTCAGATCGACTCCAAGGCTGGTGGGGTCTGAAGCCTCCTACAAACTGAGCCCTTACGAAATGGAGGCTTTAAATACTGTAAGTATTTCTGCTTACTAAATATTAGAAGAAAAAGAAAGAAAATTTCAATCCACTGTTTATGATCTTCTATCTATCTATACTGTAATAAAACTGAAGAATCGGCGTGTCTATACATTGATTTTTTTTTTTTTTGTTTTCAAAAACTGATTGTAGGTGATAAAGGGAGTGTAGCTGAACACAAAAATACAAGTTTTGAAAAAAAAATCCGTCTTTCTGTCTATCTGTCAGTTTGTACACGCTAATATCTGGAACTACTGAACGTTTTTAATGAAACTTTACAATAATATAGCTTATACATCAGAATAACACATAGGCTACTTTTTACCGCGGGAAAATACTTCTTTCCCACGGGAAAACCTGTTAACGCGGGCGGAACCGCGGGTCGTAAAGCTAGTTGAAAATAAAGAGAATACCATTTAGTTCTAAACACACATCCTTGCACCTCTCGTCTTTTTTAAATCCCATAAGTATAATACTCGTAAATATTTGTAGATTAAAACAAATGGTGTAGTTTCATTTGAAAACTGTTGTATCGAACATTACTTTGAACGATATGCAAAAGGTGTAAGGACCACCATGAATAATGGCCATAAAAATTTATTAAGTAGCAATTAAAACTACCGAATCATTGAAGAATGTAAATAGTCGTTTAATCATATTTAACCGGTAGCAGTTATTTCGGGAAACGGAAATATGAAACAATAGAGCAATAAAAAATAATTTTGTTTCAGTAAATGTATACAGCCGCCAAACGGAAGGGTGGGTACTCGCGATCTCAAATATATTTCTTTGATAATAAATTGTTTTGAAGTATTTTCAGAACAAAGCCGAATATTGACCATTCCCTCCCTTTATCTTTAAAAGTACTGGCCTTTTAAATTTGGAATAAATAAAAAATTAGTTCTTTAATTATTTTATTATTATTTTTTAAATTCATTCAATAATCATAAAACACAATTAAACCTTAATCTACTACTTCGCCAAACTACATAACAGTTCATTGGCGAAATAATGCACTCTTTTACAATTTTAACGCAGTTTTGTTTCATATTGTTTTTTACATTAGAACACAATAATTAAAATAATAGGTTATAGTACGGCTTGCTAGCTAAAAAATATAAGGATATCGGTCCCATCTGGCAGAAAGTACGAAACTTGGCATGAATGTAGCTGTTATATATGTGCTTCAATATCGATATGGAAACACTTCGATAAATTATTGTTTCCCCCCTTTCCCCCCCCTTTTATCTCCCTCATTCTGGTTTTTTGAATTTTATACTAAAACAGTACGTCTGAGGAGTTTACTTTTCAGAGATCAAATCATCGTCGATAAATTGCCTACAAAACGATACTACATTTTATAGTGCTAAGATTAATATATTTCTATATACAGCCATCAACGTTTTATGAAATTTTAAAAACAGGCATACTTTTTTCTTCCTTACTTCATTTATAGGAAAACGACAAGAGTGGTGATAAAATGGACTAAAGAAGTCAACTACCTTATACATTAAGCTAAAAAATGACATTTACTGCATAGTCGTAAAGGCATTACTTCTAGAGTTACAGCTCACCGCGTCTGACTCAAGTACTCTTTTTTTTTACCTTTTTAGAATACATCTTTCTGTTAACTTTGTTTAGCGTAGATTAGATTCAGATTTTCCAATTAGAAATAAAACAGTCCATGTACTAATCCAGGCCACAGTCTATTTACATGTAAAACTAGCTTTCTGTCCGCGGCTACGCTTGCGTTGTGTTTCGACATTTCCGTATTAATTTTTAACTATCCAGCTTTTTTTTCCGTGATTTTAAAGTATCCAACATGTTGACCGAGTATATAAGGTACCACCATGCAAAATTTCATTTCAATCGGTCTAACAGTTTCGGAGATAAGCCCGTAGAATGTACTGCGCCGTATGAGTTACTAAAGTTTTTTAACTATCCCACGGGAACTTTTTAATTTTCTGGGATTAAAAGTATCTAAGATGTTGACCGGGATATAAGGTACCACTATACAAAATTTCATTGAAATCGGTCGAATAGTTTCGGAGATTAGCCCGTACTAACAGACAAACAGGGAAACAAAAATATTTAAAAAAAAACTGGGTATGTACTATATCGCTTCTTACATCCCCTTGAATAGGTTTATAGCATTTTTTTTCTATGTACAGATTTTATAGATTTTTTTTTGTTTTTCTTTGCACGGGCTAATCTCCGAAACTATTCGACCGATTTGAATGAAATTTTGTATAGTGGTACCTTATATCCCCGGTCAACATCTTAGATACTTTTAATCCCAGAAAATTAAAATGTTCCCGTGGGATTGTTAAAAAACTTTAGTAACTCATACGGCGCAGTATATTCTACGGGCTTATCTCCGAAACTGTTAGACCGATTGAAACGAAATTTTGCATGGTGGTACCTTATATACTCGGTCAACATGTTGGATACTTTAAAATCACGGAAAAAAGTGGGATAGTTAAAAATTAATACGGAAATGTCGAAACATAACGCAAGCGTAGCCGCGGGCAGACAGCTAGTTTTACATGTAAATAGACTGTGGCCTGGATTAGTACATGGACTGTTTTATTTCTAATTGGAAAATCTGAATCTAATCTACGCTAAACAAAGTTAACAGAAAGATGTATTCTAAAAAGGTAAAAAAAAGAGTACTTGAGTCAGACGCGGTGAGCTGTAACTCTAGAAGTAATGCCTTTACGACTCTGAAATAAATGTCATTTTTTAGCTTAATGTATAAGGTAGTTGACTTCTTTAGTCCATTTTATCACCACTCTTGTCGTTTTCCTATAAATGAAGTAAGGAAGAAAAAAGTGTGCCTGTTTTTAAAATTTCATAATACGTTGATGGCTGTATATAGAAATATATTAATCTTAGCACTATAAAATGTAGTATCATTTTGTAGGTAATTTATCGACAACTATTTGGTTCTTGAAAAGTAAACTCATCAGTCCTACCGTTTTTGTAGAAAATGAAAAAAACCAAAATGAGGGAGGTAAAATGAGGGAAAAAGGGGGGGTAATCATTTCTCAGCGTGTTTCCATATCGACATTGAAGCACATATATAAAAGCTACATGTATGCTAAGTTTCATGCTTTCTGCCAGATGGGACCGTAATTCAGGTTAACAAGCCGTACTATTATGTAAGTTCTTTATTTAAACTGTTTAGCAAACTGTCTATAAGTATATTTTTAAACGTTTTTTTACTTTTATAATCACTTCAAATACAATTTTGTTAAACATACATGGCATTTTAATAAGGCTCAGTAATCTTTCTTCATAGTTGATAGTAATTATTAGCTTTGTTATATTGAAAAGAATATCTAAACCTTATTTTGAAAGGTGCCTAAATAAACTAAGATAGCGAAAGGAACCGGATTAAGTTGGTAAATTAAACAAAGTATCGTATCTTAAGGGGTTATTGCTAACAAGATAAATATTGCTTAGCATATTTGCGAGTGAGTGAGGTTTCACGTGTTTGTTATTCATATCATTCAAATGTTTTAAAATTAAATGTCCATGCTTTTGACAAACATTTGTTATATTTTTATATAACAATAACAATTTACTATAAACAATTACCATGAATACAAGATTGTATTTCTAAATAAAAAAAAATATATTTTATAATTGAAATAAATATTCTTCAAAGACAATTTTGACAGATCTATACATTGATATCTATATAATAAAACTGTAGAGATCGCAAATCTATACAAAAAAAGCTAAAAACCGATTCAGGGGGATGCAAGAGCGATATAGAACATATTTATTTATTTACTTATTTATATATTATCCAGATTTTTTAAATTTTTCTCTGATTCACGGTTTGTCTGTTTGTACAGGCTAATCTCCGAAACTGTTGGATCGATTTGAATGAAATTTTGCATGATGGTAGGTACTTTATACAGTTTTTACGGCGGTAAAATATCCCATTCCTACGGGAAACTACACGAAAAGTCAAACGACATCGCGGGCGTAGCCGCGGGCGGAAAACTAGTGTCTACAATAAACGTGACAAATATAGCCTGGCGCCCGGCGCGGCGCACGCAACGTACCTACATGGTAATTCCGCAGGCAGTGTAGCACAGCACCCAATAAGAATCAGTGTCCACATTTGTACTTACTTACACCCACCACTGCCTTAAAAGTGGTGACAGCACTTGGCAATTTATCCACATTTATCATGATTCCTTTAGTTCTGTTGTTTAAGCAACAGCAATGGAGATTGGAGTGTGTGTACGAGTAACTGTACTGGATATTTTTTTATACAGATTTTGTGTCTCATACGACTATCGGTCACATTGAAATGAATCTATAATGTAAATATGAAAAATAACGGATTGTGTTACTGTAAAAATTGATTTTTTTCATGTATTTGGGCTGGGGCTGATTGTCGGAAAAAAAGATACGGATGTTTTTTTTTTTTTTTTTTTTTATTTGCTATGGGTTTGCGTTTGATCACAGTCTCACCTGGTGGAAAGTAACGACGTGGCCGATGATGGAACACGCTCACCCAGAAAATGCCTATTCACTCTCGACTTGAAGACACCTAGGTTATACGATTCCGGAAAAACAGATGCAGGGAGAGAATTCCATTCTCTGGCCGTACGCACCAAAAAGGAAGACGCAAAGCGTTTGGTGCGAACCAAGGGGAATTCGACAACATGTGGGTGGTATTTCCCACGGCGCCGCGTATTCCGGTAACCGAATGTGGTTGGAGGGATGAGTTTGTGCAGTGCCTGAGAACACTCCCCATGATACACCTTATAAAAAACCGAGAGGCTGGCGACTTTGCGTCGATGCTCCAAGCTTTGAAGCTTGGCCTTAGCAAGTTGGTCATCGCCAATGAGTCTCCGAGCTCTACGGTCCACCGATTCAAGGGCATCTAGTTGATACTTGGCAGAGCCATCCCATAGGTGGCAGCAGTACTCCATGCAAGAACGAACTTGTGCTTGGTATAACTGGAGCATCTGTTCTGGAGTAAAATACCGCCGGACCCTAAAAAGGATGCCAAGTTTTTAAGTGTAGTAGTAATAGGTTCCATAGGCGGCTCAATATTTCCGACACCAGGGTTTGTGAGATAGATCGAAATTTGAGATAGCCTTTAAACACGGACGATAAGGCAAGAAGGAAGGCCTTTATGGTTCTATTTGATAAATATTTGAAACAAAATTGTATCAATAAGCTAAACCACCAATCAAAAAATGTCGTTATCATTTCAATAAATGATTGGGTACTATATATTTTCTGTAAACTCGAAAACGTTCAAGATATTATTATTATTTTTTTACATTTTACCTGAAGAGTAAGAAAATTCTTAGTTTTTGTAGGATTTAATACGACTGCACTAACACACATTTTCACGGGTTTTCTCCACGATTTAGTTTTACATTGAGCTTACCGATATTTCGACCGGGTTACACCGATCATGGTCACGGCAGAACTGTTCAATTAACAACCGTGAAAATCTAAGAACTTGAATACGCCTATTTTCGGAATTAGCTGGATAAGTGATAAAAAGTGCGGTATCATACGTACCTTAATACCTACTCACTGAGAAAATTTGTATCACGCTATTATTTTGTTTACATCAAATTATACATACATACACCCAGCATCATCGTAAGCTAGTTTCACGCTAAAGCAGAGGGGACTGAGCAGATTATGATAATGTTACCAAATTGTGCATTTTCATCGTAGGGGAACCCTGCGTGGCTTCGCTTATGGTGTAAGCGGAGTAATATTGTTGTTGTTGATTTAAAGATATATGTTTTCATCACGTAAGATAATTAATTTAAATATTTGAGTACAATTTGACGTATATCTCCCTAGCCAAAGTATTGTTTTCGTAAAACATACGTTTTACCGTTCCGTAATATCTGTATAGCTAAACTAAATACAACAAAATTAATTGTAATACATGATAAAGAAGTTTAAAATGAAAAAATGATAGCACATTCAAAACCAAGGTGACATTCGTCGATTAAAAAAAACACACGGAATCATCCTTTTAAAAAAATATATTATGTTAAGTCCTTATTATTCTGATCGCTCGTTCAAAAACTTAATAAAATGAGCCCATACCATATTTTGTGGTGGAGATTTTTTAAGTTATTTTCACTTCTCTTACCTTTTTCATTTTCCTAGACTGCGCAGAATTAGGCTGAATATAAAAGAATAAGAAAATTATCCAGACAGCTTTTTTATGGAACAAAATATTTGCGTTGCACTTCACGATGTACTAAAAATGGAACACTGTGTTTTTTGAATTTGGAATAACATGATGAGCGAACATTCGTTTTTTTTCTCGATTGAGACTGGCAGGGTACGGTGTACGTACGGTTAGGTACTACTATTTGGTATTCTGTGGTACGGTTCAGTCGGACGTATATTATAAAGTTTTAGTTATTATCCCAGCACATAATATTATGAGAAAGATAATATAATATTCTACTATTGTTATATTTCATAATTAAAATATTATATTATAGCCTAACCAGCAAAATTAATAACCGTGACATTATAGTTGAAATTCAACGTAATACATTTTCTACAGCGATTGTTGCCAGAAAGACAAGATTCAAGATTTGCTTCATTTGTAGGTTTGTATTTGAATTTGAAAGGATTTTTTTAAATATAATTTGAGAAGGGCAGTATCATGCGTGCAATCAAAGATGAAGTTAATTTCATTACAAGTAATAAAAATTATCAAGGACATGTGGTTCCAAGTTTTCATTTTCACTACCAGGGTGACATTCATCTGTCAAAACCGAAACATTATAAATTCACCCTTTTGCAAAATATTAATTAAGGTCCTTTCAGATCGTCTGTCACACCGTGAAACCTGAAGGATGTCCATAATTTAGTACGGCGAAGCTCCCGAAGTCGAAACGATGAATAATTCCCCAGAATAATGCCTTTCGTGTGCACTCAGCCTGAGCACAATAGCCACAATTACTATTATTAGCTCTTTTGTCGAGAAAATGGTGGCTTAATGCAGTCAAATGTGTAAATGACTTAGCTGGTAAAATTTTTAGATATTCAATAGTATTCTAAACGATAAGCAGATTTGCTGAAATCGCGCCTACTAATGAAATTTACTAAATGCACTACATGGTGGAATATGGCCTAAGGCCGAGCCCCTCAATGAGGACTTTAAAGGCTATTAATGAAGATATTATAAAATATTTTCGCTAGACTAATAGTTTGGCTTACCAAAATCATCCTATGGGTATCATACGAGAAGTATGATAACTCTGGGAATGGATAGAGCGTTCACTTGTCCAACCAACCAACAACAACAGTAACTGTAATCCTTAATCTGCCAAATAAGAAGTTCTATTTCAACAATAAACGCACTTGTGATCTAAAGTACCTATTAAAATACATTTATGTAAAAAAATCTACTAAAGAGCCGCCGACCTGGGTTTCAAATTCAACTAAGCAAACCAAAGCTTTTTAAAATCTGACGTCACTAAAGTATTTTTGAGATTCCCAAACAAACTATATTGTAGGATTTATGCTACTTCGGTACGAGCCGTGCTAAAACCACAGCCAAGCCAAATTAACTTAGAGAAACATTCCCACGTTATCTTGTGAACCATTTAGCAGCAACAGTAATGGCAGAAAGTGTATAAAAATTCCATGCATTCGTACTAAACGGGGCGGCGGCGCTGTGGGCTGTACTACAGGAAACTTAAATATATCAAGTGCTTGGCACACTTTGCTAGGAATTTGTGCATTCATTATACAAGCTTTGCACCAGTGAAGAGTACCTATGGAAATTTTTGACTATCTAAATAGCAGATAATAAATTATTTGGTTTTTATTTAAAGACGCAAATAATAGTGCAAACAAAAACATTTTTAGAATCGATATGCACTTACAGAAACAAAGCATTTTTTGTCCATCAGTCCCATGAAGGAAGAAAAAATTATACGCGCCCAAATGGGCGTGGATTTTTTTTTCCTTCATGATCAGTCCGATTAGTTATTCTGTTAAATAAATAACGTCTATGTCTCAGGTCTTCTACAAGTTGCATTTCTCAATTGATTCTCGTAAAACATTTCATATTTTTTAGATTTTTATAGAGTTAGATTTATGAGATTTTGAAAATAACGGAGTTACATGCGTTACCAGCTTGCGAGGCTTACTTCTGTTTATTTTTTAAAGAGCCTTTAAATTTATTAATTTTAAGACTTTTTTATCTATAGTTTCTAAATTATAAAGTCTTTTTGGCTCTAAATAATAAGATATTTTATGGAATATTAGAATTGTAAGGTTTCTATTAAATTAACGATAAGAAAGCAGTCAGATTCGGTATTGGTACCATAAACAAGTGTAAGGAAAATAATAATCTGTTCCACTAAACAATTAGTGACGATGTACAATTTCTCTCGTTTCGTACAGTCATCACCAAGAATACCTACGCCAAATGATCTACTAAATCCGAGCTAGTGTCTGGCGCCAGTGTCTCCCTTCGAACATTAGCTGAATCACCGTGAGCGGGGGATAATGAATAATGTGCCCTTTTTGAGGGTAATAGAGTGTGAATTCCTATTATTTACCTGCTGGGTGGGTGTCTTTATTTCGATCTAATCTTGTCTGCTTATTGTTTGAGATTTCTAACGTAATTTTGATGGAATAATTGTTTTTGTTTCCACTTAGTACACTTAAGGCGCAAACTCATAAAGCGGGCAGAGGAAAGTTTATATGCAGCCTGTACCAATTGTGCTCGCTTTTTATGCTATGTGTTAAGCTGCATATAAACTTGGAGCTGTGAACTGTATTATTTAATTCTTACAACTAAAGGGTTACCTACAACGTTAGAACCTTAAAACTAACTCAATATGCAGTACTTAGTACATAATATGAAATGATAATAGATTTTTAAGGAAACATTCCCCAACAGTTTACAAGCTTTTTTATCACTCTTCTCGCCTTCTCATATCTCTAATTAAAAAAATAATGGGTTATAAAAAGCCGTAAATTTCTCCGAATGACAAAAGTGGTTACGAACTCTCGAAGCGTCCGTGATGGACCCAACCACATTATAAGTCCCAAGTAAAAAGGGCGCCCATCAAACGGCCTTAAAGTTTTACCGTGGTCTTATTACCGAGGGAATGGGCACGATTCCGACAGAATTGCGTCCTGAATATAAAATTCACCGAAACTCGAAATAGAGGCATTCTAAATTGATTGCTGCAACGAGATGATTTTAACCACCATCTTTTTAAAAAGTGTGTATATTTTTTTTATTGAAAGTAGGTACTATTAATACATTACATTTCATATTCGACGGCATGTTAATTATATGAATTGAACTTGGTTTTGAAATTGAACGAAAACAACCTTTTATGCGACTCGTTATTAATAGGATTCGTTGTAAAAATAGATTTAGATTGAAACTAAAAAAAATAATAACAATGTATTAAAAAAATTGTGACGTTAGAAGTTCCTGCGCTGTGCTGCGCATCCAGCGTCACAGATCGTCGTGGAGATCTTTGGGGGAGACCTTTGACCAGCAATGGACGTATGTCGTCTGTATGCTGAAGTGGGTAATAATCATGTAATAATGATGTTGAAGAGAACCAGCGTCACAGATCGTCGTGGATATAGGCGTACAAATTAAACCTATGGTGAATAAAATAAATTTACTATCTATAAATTGAAGCAAAAAATGAAAATCATTGAGCTTGGGCAGGGATTTGAACCCGCATCTCCTATAGGCGGGCCATACAGGCACACTACCAATTATTATTGTACCAACAAGTTTCCGTACAAGCCCAATGAAAATAATTAACGCTTCTTTTAACTAAATGCTTTAGAGTGCACGCACACAACTCCATCTATCATAGTTATTACTATAAATTTATCTAGCACTAGCTTTCCGCGTTATCAGTTTTTACCGTGGAAATGAAGCATTTTCCCGCGGTAAAAGGTAGCATAATATGTTACTCAGGGTGAATGTAGCTTTCTAATGGTGAAAGAATTTTTGAAATCGGTTCAGTAGTTTTTGAGTTTATTCATACAAACATACACACACACACACAAAAATACAAATCTTTCCTCTTTATAATATTAGTATGAATATGATATGATTGACTTTAAAATAGTTGAAACGATCACCGTCGTGGCCAGAATTACATCCAGAGTCACAGGAACTAATTACCGGTTGACTTGACTCCGTTTTACGGCTGTTCGTTTTTTACGCCCGCTGTAAAATTGCAATCAATCCGCCACGTAACAAGATCTTTTCGCCTTCCCTTGACGACATGGCGGCGATAGTAAAATTTTGACGTGCACTCGACGCAAATATAGATGTAGATTTTTTTAAAGTTTGACAAAGCGGTGGGTAGGTATGTTGTAATGTGTCATTCTCACAAAAAAAATGCATGAATTTTATTACAAAACAAAACGAATACGACTTTATTTTCATAAAGTACCTAGAGCCTATCTACTTATATCGGTCAAAACAACCTTTGTTGTTTGAATTGAATAGGCTCCGAAACTACTAAACCGATTTAAATGAAACTTAGTATAAAGATACGAAAGGCCTTAAAGAGTTACATACGCTACCATTTACCGCGGGAAAATTCCTCGATCCCACGGGCGGAGCCGCGAGGCGGAAAGCTAGTATTTTTAACCCCCGACGAAAAAGAGGGGTGTTATAAGTTTGATATGTGTGTTTGTCTGTCTGTCTGTGGCATCGTAGCTCCTAAACGGATGCGCCGATTATGATCTAGTTTTTTTGTTAGCAAGGTGTCACAATCGAGAGTGTTTTTAGCTATGATCTAAGAAAATATCTTCAGCTAATTGAAGATTATCAGCTCTTTTCTAGTTGTTGAAAGGATCAAGTAACCTTTTGTGTCGGGGGTTGTTAATTTTTTTTTAATTTAGTGTTATAATTATCGCAACTTTTGCCTTAGGGTAATAATATTTGAAATATCTTTTAAATAGTAACATGGATTGTACTGTTTAAAACACTCCAAGCCATAACTTTACAAAGGTCAATCCTCGTCAGTGTAATAGCGACCCCTATAACTAAAGCTCAAGTACAATGAACCCGCAGGCCTATAAAGTTAGATAAAGCTATCGTAAACCAGCCAGATAGCCTAAAGAGAACCTATCTGCCTAAAGAGGACCTTTCTGCCTATCTGAGCCCTTTGTGTCGATCTCAGGAATATGACGGCAGTAAAAGTGGAATCCGGGAGGTAGAGATTTTTTAGATTAGGTACAAGTAGTCAAGTAATGTCATACCTACTATCGTTGGTTAGCTAGGAATAATATTTTTTTGTGATCGGTAAAAAATACGTATGCTTTTAAAGAGTGTCGACGTCCTTACTCTGAGCAAAGCTTTGAAGTAATTAATAGTTTTTTTTAACCTAAATTAATCGACTTCTGACTTAAAAAACATAGATTCAAAGATGTTATATGTACAAATTGTATCTATATCATGTAAATTATGAAAGCTGAAAATTATGAACGTCTAATTATTTTTTTATGTTCACTAAAACGATAAAATCAATCATTTAAATGCGTTACGTAAAATTTTACATATTGTGTGTTTTTAGCCGGTGTCGACATGACCTGATTTCTCTGAGCCTATTCCTGAAATATTCACACTCGGCTTTATTTCCCGCGATCACAGGTTTGACTCCCGTTTACGTTTTATAAAAAAGGCGGGAATATCAAAGGGGAGACGTTAATGCATCTAGCGAGCAATCTCGAAATCGAGGGTGCATAATTTATAATGTAGCCGCGGTACATCTACTGCCTAGATCATATTAATATCAAGATGTGTCACAGCTGTATTCAATGTTGTACACATCACTTTCAAAGCAGTAATTTACAGAAGAAAACTTTTTTTTCTCTCTTGTATTCTTCGCTGTTAAATTGAAGGAAACATTTTCAGACAACAATATGCACCTAAATTATTCTTTCAGTAGCTTAATGCACACCTCGAAAATGGTTAAACTTTAAATGAGGGATCAACTCTGAAAAAGCGAAACAAAACATAGCAGTTTCCTTGTTTCGTACAAAAGTTGAATAGGTACCCTTATGTTCAGATTTGATCCGGGTACTAGCATTTTTTTTCTCTATTTCATAGTTGGTCCCACAGTATAATATGTGCAAAAAAATGTACGTGAGAAAAGAACCTTATCAATACCAGAAAATTAATCTAATCAGGGTAGAATCCGCGAAATAGAAAAGCTTGAATTACATGAATATAAAATCTATATCCATACTCCATGCTAATATTATAAATGCGAAGGTGTGTTTGTTTGTTTGTTTGTCCTTCTTTCACGCTCTAACTAAGCAACCAATCGACTTGATATAGACTACTTTTTACCGCGGGAAAATACCTCATTCGCACGGGAGACACTGTTAACTAACTAGTAGCCAGTGATCTCTAAAAAAGTTTAGCACAACACATCTTGAATTCATGCAAATCGATGTGAATGTTGCTACGGGTATAACTGAAGCTATTTTTATTACATCACACGTTCCTTGAAGAATGAATTTCAAATGGTGTCGGAAGTTTGCGCAGGGGAAGTAGGTAAGTTCTAACAGTGGTACTACGTTAGACAGAATTCGTAGGAATAGTAAAAATACATTATTATTTTGCAGTGATAGAATGTAAGTGACACTTATATTTTTTAAATGTGTTTTTTCTTATTGTTACTTTTCATATTTAGAAAGGTTTTTAAAAGAATGATGCAATCGGATAATATCAATAGTGTCATATTTTAAAATTTATCTTTTATATCTCTAACCTCAGTCTACGCTACACTAAAGCCTAGATTATAGATAAATAAAAGCCTAGTTTATAGATAAATATATCTATACTCGATTATCTATAATTATAGTATCAATTTTGTTTGTAATTTACAATCATGAACTTTAAAACAACTTAAATACAAAATGTTTTTTTTTTCTCAGAAGTAGACAACGATATTCAATATAAACCTGGAGTACCACTGCAAAAGATATTTTGAGGGTGTAAAAATCTTGGAAAATCATATTAGAGTGACTTGAAGCATTTGAAGTATGACATTATACTTAAAATGATCTCTTTGATATCCAAAGGGGATTTTAGAGTAATCTACCACATAATCGCGATTCAGGCGAGATGTTGGTGTTTTAATTATGCAATTTTGTATATTAATTTATTTACATCCTACTTTACTATAATCACAAAAAATTGTGGAAATGGATGGACTCTTTCACGCAAAAACTACTGAATGGATTTTAAAAATATACCTACTTTATTGCACAAAACAAAAACAATTACCTACCTACAGTAACAATACACAAAGAGGAGAAGGAAACTGACGACCTTATGGTTCTAAGCGATTTCTTCCAGGCAACCATTGGGCGATAGTAACAGGCGTTTAGGAAGAAGACGTATATGATTTTAATGAAACTTAATATAGCTTGTACATCACTACATATTATAAAACAAAGTCGCTTTCTCCGTCCCTATGTCCCTATGTCCCTATGTCCCTCCCTTTGTACGCTTAAATCTTTAAAACTACGCAACGGATTTTGATGCGGTTTTTTTTAATAGATAGAGTGATTCAAGAGGAAGGTTTATATGTATAATACATGCATAATATACTTAAGGATAAGCCACAATAACCATTTTCCCGTGCGGAGCCGGGGCGGGTCGCTAGTACATTATATAGCCAAAATCCCTCAATCCCACGAAAAAAAGTGTAAGCGCGGGCGGAGCCGCGGGCCGGATAGCTAGTTTGTTTATAAAGTAATTTAATTACCTATCATTTAGCTTACTAGCTTGACATTGGACCGACTCGATTCATGTGGCTGAATTTTGTATGAAACAGGCATGTTAAGAAGCGTTCACATTTTATAATAAGTACACGACAAATGGTATGAACGAAGGGTATGAACTTAGTAATTATGGCAACACCAGGCATGCTGTTAAAAACTATCAAGAAACGTGATTCAGTTCAGCTGGTGTAGAAAAAAAATATCGTAGCAGAAATGCAATTATATACTTTAATCACCGTAAAGTCCAATCTTTATAGTTAGCTATTAAGTATAAAAAATAGCCATGTATAAATCTGCTGAGCGCTGACTTCCTGTATACGTTTTTTCTTTCTTTTACGCCAAATACAATTAACTAATGAATAGAAAACGCCATTTTAACGATTCCGTGACAAATTGATGTAGAGAGATCATTTGTTAAGTTTCCAACTCGAGTCGAAGTTACAGCCTTATTCTGGACGTGACAATCGATGGTTGATCGCAATTTCAGAACGGGTTCAAGGGGGATTCAAAACTTTTGATGAAAGTCTTTCATTGTTCACGGTATGAGCAAGTTTAAAACAAATTAATTTGTCTTTTGTACATTTTGTATCGCCGGAAGATGACGGAATAAGGACTGTATTAGTACGATTTTGAACAATGAATTGCAAGAAAATTTTGATGACGTGATTGTAAGTTGAACAAAGATAAAATTAAATTATGATAATAATATTAAGATAGGTAACATGTGACGTGCTATGGAAATAAACTCATGATAGCTAAGTTAAGCAGATTCTGATTTTTACTAATAAATTATACAGACTGTTCAAGAAGTATAACTTGTTTATTATGAGTCCAAGATTCATACTTTTTTGTCGTAAGCGTAATTTCAACTTAAAATATACAATGTCTTGCCAGGTTTAAGGAAGAAAACAATATAAATCCCCTACTCCGCAACATTATCTGTCACTGCATTGGTGAATCTTATGAGGTAAGGATTGCTGCGATGGGAGCCCGGGCCATAAGGGATACAAATTAAGAAAGATCTGAACCTACCTGTTTAAAGGATCGAATTATGTTAAAGTTTAACAATGATTTGACAACACAATAAAAGGTACTAAATATGTTTCCAACAAAGTCTTCGCTTCACTGACATTTCTAGTAAAAAGCTTCTAAATATGGCTAATGTTTATAAAGGGAAGGACAATAGAAACAATAACTCTAATTTTACGGAAAACTTCAGCAAGAATACTGATATAGTTTGCAGCTACCCTCCATTACAGATTGACGTTAAGGTATATTGCTCATCTGGTTGCTGACATGAACTATTTGCTGTAAGCTACTGTTTCTATGTTAGGTACTTGGTATTTCTTGGATAGGAATCCATACTTATATGCTAAATGTGTGTTCATTGTTTGTTTCTCCTTCTTTCACCTAAAAAACAAAGCAGTCGCAACCGCGGACGGACAACAAGTATTAGTAGTCATTGTCTTTCATACTTTTCTTAAAATTAATCTCCGAATTTTTAGAGCACTAGTGTAAAATTGTAATAAAACTAGGTTAAAGACGGTTTTTATAACATTCTTTATTGTACACAAAAAAGCAAAATTATACATTTTATATAAGCGGAAGTATACAAGTGCGAGCTTATCTCTAAATAAAGATCTCTTCCAGTCAACCCGTAGCAAATGTGAGATAACTATAAAGACATTGCAAGGACAAGGCTGTGTACTTAATTGAAAATAGAGATTAGAATACTTATTATTATTATTACTCGCACCATACTTACAATACATAGAATACAAAAATAAAATAGTTATATAAACATACACACTACTACATATATACATATATATAAATATATAAATATAAACATAATAATATAATAATTAAGACAATTGAGATAAAATATGCTCTTTCTTCCTAAATGACGCAACAGATGGACTATTTTGGATACATGCGGGTAGTTTGTTCCAAAGTCGCGCACTGCGAACTGTAAAAGAATTAAAAAAGAATTTTGTGTTCGTTTTCGGCCTTATATTATTATTTTTTTATATTGGTTTTATATTGTTCTGATAATAATTAGTAGCTAGCTAGTCCTTTAATTTACGTCAGAGTGCGTATTTATTTGGTGAGGTTGTTAAAAACCGCAGATAGTTTCAAAGTTTCAAAGTTTATTTATCCATCACAAAATATGTACCTTGTGTCGGACATGCATTTACATAGAGACTACTTTAAAACCAATTACTTCGTATTAATGTTTCTTAGTCACGTTTTACTCGTATTCATATAGATCAATGTGTGTAACAATAAAATACTATTAACAGTCAGTAGACAAACAGGAAAAAGGGATAGAGGAAAGTGTAGAACTCATCGAATATAAGAGGTGAATAACCTCCGGCAATATCAGGTAGTCGTAGGTAGAGATATAGATAGCGAAATATATATATACACACAGATAAAAGGAAAATGTTAGCTTCCTGGCATAATATAATATTATTATGAATACACGAAATAAGAAGATCCACATTAGTGAAAGTCTGGTGAGATGGGTGACCGCAAATAATTTTACTATGCCACTAAGGAATGTAAGGATAAGAGCCTTAACCCGTTGTAAAAAAACTGTTTCCAGTGCTTGATCTAGGAAATTTATAGTATAGTAGCAGTGCTATGTCTAAGTGTAATGTTTTGTTTGTGCAGCAATGCTATTCTGTAAAAACAAAATCGAAAGTCACGCGTGAATTCGCAAGTGAGATTATGATTTGGTATTCTGTAACTTATGTAGTGCGATGCTAGCGCCTCCACGTGAGAGTGGCGGCGAGATGAACTGTTTCAAGTGAGATTTTGACGTTTCCTAATAAAGTACCTATTACACTGTATTGTACAATACCTATGTAATTTATTTTGATTTTAAATTTTCAAAGTATTACTTCCTAGCTTCCCGCCACGGCTCTGCCGGGGTTAACAGTTTTTCCTGTGGGAAAGAGGAATTTAGTCTATGTTAGCGGGGGATAGTATAGCTTCCCAACAGGAAAAGAATTTTTGAAATCGGATTAGTAGTTTTGGAGCTTATTCAATACAAATTAAACAAACAAATAATAACATTTTTTCTTTTTAATATTAGCATAGATAATTTCAATTTTAGTAGGAATCATTTTTAGAGGTACATTATAACATTAACTTACTGAATATCTTTATATAAATAAAAGTTAAAATTATTTTCCATATTTTTTATTAATATAATTAACGTAGTATATTCCAAAATATTGTGTAGTCTAAAAGGCCTTTTAAAACTCATCTTTCGACTCATCTTTCACTTCGATCGTAAACTCACATGTATGTATTTCGGTATTCTGTAACTTCTAACAAGCTCAAGCGATGTGAGGTGAAAATCAAAAACTTTGACAAGTTCTAGTGATGCGGTTAATCTTTGCGCTTTTAAAATCGATGTGTCATTCTAATTTTATTCGTCTAGTTACAAAGTTTTCGGCTTAATATTATATCTTAGTATAATATACAATAATCATTGAGCTACAGTCAATGTTTTTAGAAATAAAATATAAAAAATTACATAGTTTTTATGGAAAGAGTTTTAAACTTTGAGATTTAAACATCAATCATGTTACCTCTCCTTGTAGTAAAAAAAGTTTGAAACGTCGACTTGAAGGGTGATGAAGTGTTTTTTTTTGTGTTATTTAATTTCAAATTCATTGCGATATTTGAATTAAACGTAAGTATTTTAAGTTTTTTACAAGTGCATTATTACTATAGTTATCAAATAGCAGTGTCGTCATTAATAAAAAATAATTGTAAATTATAGCATGGAGTCGCGCTCTACGCACCCCTCAGCCGCGCAAGTTGAGACCTTGATCCAATTTTTGGAAGCCAACCACTACCTGGCTAAGGGCTACTCAAGGAATTCGGGAGCGAAAAGCCGTTCCAATTTAAAATGGGAGGCTCTGAAAAATAAAACTGAATAGTGTTTGTGGATCGATCAAAACCAAACAAAAATGGATAAAGGTATGAGAGAAAAGTTTATTTTTCTTATATACGCTTTTTGTGGCTGAAAATTTTTGTCTAATTATTTCTTATCTGCAATTAATAAACGTGGTTTGTTTCAACTTTAAGACAGTATTAGACTGATAAAAAAATGCAGTTTATTAAAAAATCCGCAGCTAGAAATGCTGCTCGCCGTAGAACTGGTGGTGTGCTGGAGGTTGTGCCTAAAATAAAATAAGATACGTTGGACGTGTTGGTCCACTTCTAAGCCAGGAACAATACAAATAAGTAAAAAGCAAAGTAGTATTACACATTGTTAATTTATTTAATTTCAGAGCCACGCAGTCGCAGAAGAGGGCTTATTCGGTGTCCTCCATCCCAGCGCCGGTCTCATTTTGAGAGCCTTACCGAGAAATTTCTCAGGGTGGAGGAACAGCGCTTGGAACTGGACCGTCGTCTCATAGTGGTTTTAGAGCAATCTGGCGAGCGAGAACGCTTGACAGCGCAAGCGAATATAGTACTGGGAGAAGGCCTAAAGGCTCTTGCCGAAGCTATTAATTCTAGGCAATAAAGTGTTGTTTAATATTATAATGTACAATATTATTATAAGTTAGAACCTAGAGCGCCATACTCATTTATTTGTACAAGAAGACAGCGAAATCGACCTTTCAGTACTGAAAAGGTCCTTTTAACAGTATTTCGCGCTGTTGCATTTAGTTTGTTATAATATCCATCAGGAGTATTTTCCTCAGCTCCAAGAACTGGAGTCATCATGTATGTTCGTTGTGCGTACCCAGAATCCCCTGTAATGTATAAAGTAGACATTTGTTTCTGAATAATGTTAAATAATTTTCATTTATAATTATTAAAATAATTATTTACCTAACAGATATACAACTTCATCAGAGTTTGTCAGGTCCTCCAAATGGTTTTTTAATAGGCTGTTATTAAATATAAAGCTGTCATGACTAGCACCACAGAGGCATCGACATGCAGTATATTTAAATCAGCATCAACAATCTGTAACAAATAAAATAACATTAAGCTTTCCGCCCCGCGGCTCCGCCCGCGTTAATAATTTTTCCCCGTATGGATGAGGTACTTTCTCGCACCAAAAGATAGCCTATTTGTTGTTCAAAAGTATAAGCTATATTTTTGTAAAGTTTCATCAAAGTCCATTCAGTAGTTTTTTCGTGAAAGAGTAACAAAGATCCATCCATACATAGATCCTCACAAACTTTCGTGTTTATTATTTTATTAGGATAGGATAGGATATCACTAAATGTTGTAGTATTAAGTTTATATATGTAAATATTAAATTCTTGGATAATAAACTTGTTGTTGTGTTTGTTCTTACTATACAATTTACTTACCACTTGAACATTCCATGCATGAGTGACGCATAATTTTCCCAAACATCGTCATTCTGCCATCATTAGAAGTGTGCTACATAGAAAACCGACCCCCTCTTAGTAACAGCAACTAAGAAAAGGGGGTCAATTGTCCCTGCAAATGACCGTACAATAGCGTCACGTGCCCGACACCCTAGTGGAATGCAGTGAATGAATGTACTCGTACCCTTGCGGCAATAAAATCTTTCTTCATCATCTTTAGGTCTCACAAGGGTTACAAATGTTAATGCACATAGTAACTGAAATAAAATTTGTAATATATTTTTACATTGAAAATTTAATTTTCTTCATTATCGTGTAGGTATTACCTACTTAACAGGCATAACAAGCAAACCTTGATCCTTGTGGATAATCCTTTTCCTTTTCGCCTTGTTTCTCTTAGTAAAGGCGCTATATCATTTTCCACTTGTTCAATAAGATATTCGGTGAGACGATAAACATCGACATATTCATCCGCCCTGGTAAATAGAACAAGGTTTCGCAGGATTTGCGCTTGCCGACGACTCCTTGAAATATCTATTTTGTAAGCTTCCTTTAATAAGCAAATCTTAGAAAATGAACGAGCCATCTAAAACAATCGCAAACTTAAATTAAAATTATAATTATAATTTAACTATAACTTCGTATTGTTTTCTGCACTTATTTCTTGATATTTTACGATGCTTACCGAAGCTTTCTTCCCAAATTTATAACAAACACACAAATTAATCTTCTTTCACATCTAAATCCGTAACAACAAAGTTGGTGAGAATTTTGACATGTAAAATCGAAAGTGAGTTGCGATGTGAAACGTGAGATGAGGGCGAAATCCTTACAGAATACCATTTAACGTCAAAAATCTCACTTGAAATAGTTCATCTCGCCGCCACTTTCACGCGGTGGCGCTAATATCGATCTACAGAAACAAACTTTATTAACTACACGGATAGGCAAAATGTTTGATGTTTATACATCCAAGTTTTAAATTTTTCCAAAAAACTATGGACATTTTTACATTTTATTACTTAACTTGCTTTCCGCCGCGGCTCCGCCCGCGTTAATAGTTTTTCCCGTGGGAATGAGGTATTTTCCCGCGGTAAAAGTTAGCCTATATTCTTCCGCAAGGTCTATTCTATCTTTGTGCTAACTCCGCCCGCTTACAGTGCAAGTTAAATAAAAGCTTTTAAAAACATTGACTCTTGCTCAATGATTGTATTTATATATAATATTAAGCCGAAGAGTGTCTAATTAGACGAACAAAATGAGATTAACACATCGATTTCAAAAACGCAAAGATTTACCACATCTCTAGGTCCCGCCAAAGTTTTCGATTATCACCTCACCTGTCTTGAGCTTACAGAATACGAAAAACCGTACGTGCGAATTTACGATCGAAGTGACTGTGAAAATCGAAGTGAAAAGTGAGATGAGTTTTAAATTTTACAGAATAGCATTGCTGATCACTTTGTACTGTCTTTCTGTTTTTTCTCCATAAATTAATAGTTACGGTTAATTCCGGAGAATTATTTTTGTACGTACATGGGATTTCTGCAACCATAACACAAAAGGGCGCATCTGTCAATTTTTTTCAAAAATGTGGTTAAATACCGTTAGACCTACTGAGAAACTTATTCTGAGTATTGTTGGTGTTTTTAACAAATGATAAATTCTGTCAGATGCAAGCTTTTGTGTTATAACTGCAGATTTAATTTACTAAATATAATTAATATTAGTAATACGCCAGCATGCCGCTTCGCGGCTCCGCCCGCGTTAACAGATTTTCCCGTGGGAAAGAAGTATTTTCCCGCGGTAAAAAGTAGCCTATGTGTTATTCTGATATATAAGCTATATTATTGTTAAGTTTCATTAAAATCCGTCTAGTACTTCCAAAGATTAGCGTGTACAAACAGACAGACAGACAGACTTTTTTTTTTTAAACTTGTATTTTTGTGTTCACTACACTCCTACATACAATCAATTTTTTTTTAAACAAATCAATGTGCAGGCACGCTGATTCTTCACTTTTATTATAGTAGAGAATAGAAAGAATAGATGAGGCCTTTTAAAAATGGGCAAAAACAACACTAGCCACATGTGAGACCAAACTCAAGTAATATACCAAAACAATAGTAGAAACTGCCTTCATAAATGATACAGTTTCACGAATGCGCTTGCTTGCACAAGACGTGAGATGTGTTTGCAAATCATAAGCTGCAGTCGCTAAGACTGCATGTTTGCATACATGATTGATGCACCCTTGCACATGTGACTCACTACCTACATGAACCTTTACATGAACAGATGAAACCAAGTCTTAAATTTAAAATGCTGTGTACAGCAAAGAACTTGTTTTGAGTCTAAAAAGCAAACTTGATTGTAGTAATTATTATTCATACAAAATAAGCGTACTAATGAATGATAAAGAGGAAAATCGTTTAAAAATAATGACTTACTTAACAGAAACAGAATACTACAACTTTTTGTGGTTTTTAGGGTTCCGTACCTCAAAAGGAAAAAACGGAACCCTTATAGGATCACTTTGTTGTCCGTCTGTCCGTCCGTCCGTCTGTCAAGACCCTTTTTCTCAGGAACGCGTGGAGGTATGAAGCTGAAATTTATATCAATTACTCAGGTCTACTGTCCCTTGAAGCTGTGAAAAAATCAAACTTCTAAGCCAACGCAATCAAAAGATATAGCCGTTTATGCCGCAAATTTTTGACACTTGCAAGGGAATCAAAACCTACAGGGTGCTTCCCGTGAACTTAGAATCTTGAAATTTGGTACGAAGCAACGTCTTATAGCATAGATAAAGGAAAAATTACGAAAACCATAAATTTTTAGTTACATCACATAATATATATTTTTTTAATAATTTTAACCTTACTACCCATTTCCTCATAAACGCGTAGAGGTATTAAATTGAAATTCATACCAAATACTCAAGTCTATAATACCTTTAAGCTGTAACAAAATCAAACTTCTATGTCAACGCAATCAAAAGAAACAGCAATTTAAGCTGCATATTTTGAAACTCGCAACTACACGCAAGGGAATTAAAACCTAAAGACCACTTCCCGTTGACATAGAATCTCGAAATTTGGTAAGAAGCAATAGCTTACAGCACAGGTAACAGAAAAATTCCGAAAAGCTTAAAATTTTAAGTAGTTATACCACCAAAAAAATTGTGATTGTAAACATAATTGTAGTTACAAAAAAAAGTAAAAGAGTCTTAGTTATGACTCGATTGTCGTAATGAACGAACTTTGTAAACCTTGCAGGTTTGTACGGAACCCTCGGTGCGCGAGTCCGACTCGCACTTGGCCGGTTTTTTACATGTGGAATGATTATCAGAAAAACGCATAAGTTCTGCCCAAATCAAAAGAGCGGCGACAGATTAACGACTAAAGCCCACACGTCTGGAGTCCCTAGCCATTGAGAATTTAATCCCGACAAACCAGGGTTGCATGCAATTGGAAGCAGCATCGATGCCACAGACACCCCTATCGCCCCCTCTGCTACCAAAACACAGTGTCGAGATCAAAGTGACAATGCGGAGGGTGAATTTGTCTAGGTGACTTCGTCTACAGATGTAGAGATGGCGTGGAAGCGAAAATATTCCTAGTTTTTTTTTACCGTTCCCTTAATTATTTTTTTCAGCTAAGTCATATCATAATACAAATTATATAACCCTTGATTAAGACTCGCTACAGTTATACACTTGATGATCATGTAGTTGGCATAGCTCAGACAAGTGTCGATACTTGAATTACAACACAACTTTACTCTGACCAAAGATGTTTGTTATAATTACTATGTGACTCTGACTGACAACTAAGTGATACTGGGGTTATTTTTAGATTTTCTTTTGATTATGAAAAAAAATCTAGGAAATTCCTTGACCACGATTTTAGCATTATCCTTCGTCGTACCTGTCGTAAAATACGCACTTTGAATATCAAATTAAAGGTCTATTTGATGTTTCACGTAATTTACTTATATGAATAAAAGAAACTCATTTATAACGGTACCAGTTTATCATTTTGCAAAAAATCCAGACGTTTCCAGTAACTTTGCTTACTCATAATCCTCTAATGATTGCGGCAACGATACCTTTCGTCATTTGCGTCGGCTGCGTGCCTCGCAACTGCATACGTACTCTTCATCTGTTGCAATTTATTGCTGTTTTTGAAGTTGCCATTGCTTTCAAATCGTCATCATCGTCATCTAAGAGTGTTTTTCAAAGGTGTGATAATGTCCTTGTTGCAGTTTTAGGTTTAGTTATAATTTTTGCTCCATCATTGTTTGTCTCCCGTACAATAACCCGTTCGTTCAAATATACATTATACAAAATAGAATAGAATATACCTACAGTACCTACAGTTTTATCAAACAAAAAACAGAAAGGTAGTTTTATCAGTAGGTACCAAATTATTTTTAAACGTTTCAATTGGTAAAACGTATGCGTAATATTATAAAGGTTTCAGGTTAGAATCGAACATAGGTATAAATATAAATTTGTGAGACTTCCCCTGTTTGGTTAGGACGTTAGATTAAAATATATTTTATTGCAGGTTAAATCACATGGTTGTCTGAAACATAAAATAATCTGTGTTCCAGAAGGCATGTATGTAAAGCTTGGTTCCAGGTACTATCTACAGATGTAGGCTTTGTACGTGCCATGTCAGAAGCATTGTGAATGAAGCGACACAATAATTCTGACGGATTTTTCAAGCAGATTGACCCAACGAAATCTACACGATAACCAATAAATCATTGTTATTGTTTTGATATAAAAAATAATAGCACGAAATATTTCATTGAAGTTCCTGTTCATTACTTCCATTCGTCGTCACCCGACATCCCCTCATGGCGTCATTTCCTAAACTCATTGGTGCATTACGTTTCACGCTCAACCGATCGGCTTGCGTCACTAGTTGCACGAATATCTGCTTTTTCTCAGGCATCATTATACATTCTGTCACCTTCTGTGAGTATGTAAACTGAGGGATTGACAAAATATATAGCTGTCTATTGCTGTATTATGCGTTCTTTCACTGCTTTCATATTACCTATTGTTGTGATACCCACCATTTGTTTTTGACAATTTTTTTATCATTGTAGTGAATAAAGATTTTATCTATCTATCTAAGATCTATCTATATTGTTGATAGTTTTATGTATTGCGACGTTGATTTCATTGAATTGAACAATTTGATCAAATCCCATTTCATAAATTGTTACTAATGAAATACTTTTTTATACTGTGTTTTTTTTACATTAACAGTAAATAAATAATAAAGAACTGCAAATAAAGTCAACAAAACTTTTAATTACTTTATTTTGTAACTTGATTTTTTTTCCTGATAACGGGATTTGAATAACATACTTCGATAAAAACTTACAACTGCAAGTAAACCAAGTAAAACCGAAAAGCGTACAAATATTGATTTTTAACTTCATAGCGAACAATATCGTTTAAAGCATTCAATACACACCTGCCAAAAATTCCTATCAGGAATATCCGCTACCAGGAAAATAAATACATCCAACATTCCCATATTAGTTACCATAGTTATTTCTTCATAACATTCCTATTACGTCGGGGATCGCTCCCCAGCGGAGATGGGCGCGAATGTTTTTTATTCGATTTCACATCCAATTTGCGCCTCGTTCGCCAGAAGCGGCTCGGCCACGCGAATGACGGGAATTATGCAGCATTACATGGAATATCTCGGGAATACACTAAGAAGAGGCTGATAAAGAGATTTTAGAAGGAGAATGAGAATTGTAATTGCAATGATGGAAATAAGGCACACACAAAGAGGTTCGATTCTGGCGTGATTTAGGTTGAATTATGTTGACGAAGAAATAGATCCACTGGCTTTGTGGGTTGGTGGAATGCACATAAGACCTTTAAATTTTTAGTAGGTTTTATTTCTTTAGAAAGTTAAAATTTTTGTTATACCTATAGGTACAAACGTATCTTGTCGTAGGAACTACCTAGGACGTACCAATATCCCTAGGTAGTATCTTTACTTAGCCACCGATAACGCACTTTGACCTAGGCTATTTAGTTCTGAGGCCGAGGTCAAACTAATCTATCTTGAAACAGGATATGTTTAGCATTTAATTACACAAAAAATAACTCAGAATACTAAAGATTTATTCACGATCTGATTAATTACGTAAACACGAAAATAACTGAGGTAACTAATAATTGCGGCTTATTTTTTCAAGTTGATTTGCACTGACCTTGTTACTATTAACAGACTCGACCTAGAGTAAATACTGTTATAGTTAATTTGAGTATTTTATAGGCATTGCCAGCTGATCTTTGATCAAATAATTTTGTGCCAAAAATATTGCTTTCAGGATGAAAATGGGGAATAACAATATACCTAATTAAAAAGGAAGTGTTGTTCAAATCCTAACGCTTGACAGGCGAGTTGAAAATCACAATAGTTTTGGTTGCACAAGAGAACATTCCTCATTCCCGGGATAGTGTTCCTTTGGTAACATAAACCAAACCCGCTTCTGTTAAGCGCTTTTTTATATTGATCCTGTATCGCAAAATTACCGTATCAAGCTTTACCGGACTAGCTAAGATTATGGCAGCACCTTTTAATACAGTGACGTAGATTTTAAAGTTACTTATGTCAATAAAAAAAAAGTATCCGTTTGTACGTTGCTACATCCTGTCAAGCATTCAAAATACCTCGCTCGTTAGCACTCAGTAGTGAAGGGACCATCAAAGGTCGCGGATTACGTACAAATTGAAAACGTGTCTCGTTGCTGGTTTCAAAAGCGCCCAATTAATAGTACGTTTTGCTGACTCCGTAAATCTACTATCAAAAGGATATGGTGCACGATTTATGGTATTTAATAATTTGTTCATCATCATCATTGACATGACAGCTCATACAATTTCCCCACCGGGGGGCTCGACCTTACTCTGAAATCAAGGTGAATTGAATAGGCCTAGTGCGGGTTGGTCAACTTCACACACAACCCTTGAATTATTACTTCGCAGGTGTGTGCAGATTTCCTCACGATGTTTTCTTTCACCGTAAGAGCAACGAATAAACGTACATGTATTCGAAAATCGAACACACATTGGTACGTGCCGAGGTTCGAATCCGCGATCTTCCGAATAGAAGTCAACGGCTCCAGCCACTTGGCCACCGACGCATAATAATTTGTTATCATTAGATTATACACTAGGGACATATTATTTTGTACGCACACACATTCTTCGAATGTGTGCTGTTTCCTCGATCTTCCTTCATCGTTAGAGCATCGAAAAATAGAAAACTTTTTTTTATGACATAAACAATATATTCAGAATCAAAAATATATATTTGCCAGCCACTGTTTGCTGATCTGGAATTATATTTTCAGTTTATTACAGCAATATGTTCGGTTTTCGAAATCAGACATTCTTTTATCACAAATTAAGTTAGACCGCTACCTATCACTGTCTCAAATTTCGCTCAATGGTCACTTTTCACAATCATTTTCTTCAAAGTGAAGTATTTTTCAAAATACTAAATTATTATACTGACGACATCGGTTCAAAATCAATAAGTCGGATAATCTTCAAAAAGCCTCGTTCACACATGTGCTGTTAGGGTGTGTGCGCGTCTAATTCACGCCTCATTGTGAACGCCACCTGCGACTCAATTAACTATCGTTCTTAGTGTATGAAGGAGATTGGTGGGCATTCATATTTCCTACAGGCGCAGATGGCCTAAACTGTCAATTAGAGATGGTAACATGAATTTCTAAATGTACATTAAACTTTAAATTTATCTACCAAGGGCCACACAAAATATAGTTAGTTAAAGATTTTTATCCAGAGGAATAATTAGGTATAGAGACAAAAGAAGATAATGGTTCTTTTAACCAGTGTAAAAATTTATTAAGGAAAAGAAAACATTATATAACATAAAGGAGATATGAGATCAAGACGATCGAAGTATTTATGTAATCACCAAGCCAAAATCACAGAGGTTATACTGAATGTAAGTAACGATGAAGAATTGGGAGTCAGTTAGGAATATTTCTTGTATGGTCGTGGGTACATCTCTGTAGAGCTCAGTTCTGGTTAATTGTACTTGAGCATCTGGAACAAAATAAATACAATACAATTTAATATTTATTTAAACCAACATTTGTAGAATAACTGGATTTTTTATTGTAACAGTGCTACTTTTTGGAATTAAACATTTGACAACCCAGAACAGAATTTCCTAGCGCCGCCGCCGCCGCAGAACAAGGAGAGACCACCCCAAATAATGGGAAATGGCTAGGACAAAGAAGAAGAACGCTAGTAACAAAAAATCTATTAGATTTTTGTAAGGATTGCAGCTATTTAAACTATAGTGGGCAAAAATGTTCGGAAGCACTTTTTTCCACTATCTTTTAGCCCCTATAATATATTATAGCCCCTGCCGGTTCTTAAAATATTTCCTAATATAAAATTTGAGCATATTGTAATAAAGTACTACTTACCGTCGCTTTCGAAGGCGGAATCACCAATGACCATGTTGTTATTGGGATCGTTAACAAATGTAGAGCATACGGCTTTTTTTAACTGCAAATTATCAATTTTGGGTATCACGGCAGTGGTGATGAAGGAATCTGGAAAAAACCGATTTTGATTCAATCTATCTATTTTTTAGCCCATAGTAGAAAATATTTTTATGGAGGTACTTATTATGTCTATCTAGTAAAGGTCTTTAAAAAAGTTTGCACTAAGCCTCTACAATACTATTTCAAAGTCATTGCATACTGATCGATCATTTCTAAGATCAAAACATAATCAGACGTGAGTTCATGTTTTCGCTAGTCCTTGCTAAGACTAACTTTTCTGGTCTTGCTACGACCACCTATAATGGGAATTGGGATCACAAATATTTGCAGCCCATTACCCATTAAATAACTTTCCTTTATTTGTCATACCGGAATACAATTTTGTACTTTTGTATACTTTAATAGCATTAAATTCAAAATTTAAGAAACCCCCGCCACAAAACCGTTAAGTAGGTACTTGATCCTTTCAACAACTATAAATGAACTGATAATCTTCAAATGGCTAAAGATATTTTTTTGGTTCATAACTAAGATCACTCTCGATTGTGACACCTTGCAAACAAAAAACTAGATCAAAACCGGAGCATCCGTTCAGGAACTATGATGCCACAGACAGACAGACAGACACACACGTCAAACTTATAACACTATACGTACTATATTGAACAGAAGCTGAACCAACAGTGACCACTGGCTCCTTAGACCTGCGATGGAATCTGAAGAAAGTATAGTTGGAGAAGTGGCTCATATTCCTAAATTCCACTGCAATCACCAGCTTATCTGTGTCTCTGTTAATACTGACGAAATAAAAAGTACTTATTAATGAAATATTCATTGTTATTGCCAGATATTTTAATATGATTTCATGTCACATGATCATAGAACAATTGAAAAATTTATAAGCTCTTATGTGCCATGTAATGTGGTTTTGGGCACACATTTTCTAAGATTCTTTATGTTGCTTGCTTTGCAGCCTTAAAAATTACATTTTAGGACTTTACTCGGGACGGGAATAATTCGACCGTAGAGTATAAATAGAAAAATTCTAAGGATTCGACTTAAAAATATGATAAATTTTTACCATTGTCTCGAAATTTTACGGCGTATTATTATTGAATTTTATCTTTGAGAACACAAATCGAAAGCAACAAAGAATTGAAATTGGAGGTGGCATTCTTTGAAATCAATTCCTTCTGCTTTAGACTGATTAGTAATGATTCATACTTAATTGAAAATTATACACTTGTTTTCAAAACTTACTAGAACTCCTCAATTCTTCCGTTAGTTGAGTTAATCTTCACATTAGTAGCTATAGCTGTTAGGTTGACTCTCGGAACGAAAACAGTGCTTCGAGGCCTGCGAACATATTTCATTAGGTATTTAGACTGAAGTTGACGTTTCTGCTATAAATTGTGTGAGACGTGTCAAAATAATTTTAGTTAAAGGACATCATTCACGTTTCATACAATGTTGGACCAAAAAAGTAAAAATGCCGGCCAAGGAAAAAAATTGTATTTTTCGGATAGATAGAACACGTCGTAGTTTCTATATTTCTTTAGTTTTTTTTTACATTTTCATTATTTCATTTTTTTTTTTTTACTTTTTATGTTAATAATAACCAGAAAAAAGTTGACGAATGGTCATTATTATGCATCATAATAATACTTTCATAATATATTTTTTAATTATATTAAAAAAATACATAATTAATCCAAATGGGCCCCTATTATAATAATAATAAAAAAGTTAAACTATATAAAATAAAGAAATATAATATACTCAATACAATATGACTACATGCGCGGTGACATGCGTTAAAATAATACTTTTATAGTAACATTTTTATTATTTAATTAATAGGTTCTAACAATACAAGTATGGGGTGCACAGGATTAATGTCATAGTAAAAGAATACAGGAATTGTGTATTCTACCCGAAAGTAATACTTTTTTCTGCTGGCCGGCACTTTTACTTTTTTGGTCCAAAATGAATGATACCCTTTGTAATATTAATCAATCACGATGCATACAATACAACAAAGGTTATTTACTACTGTGTGATTTGCAAGGTTAGCTCACCTCACAAACCCCGTTGTCAGGATTATTTACCAAGAGCAAACCATCTTCGTATCTTCTGTCCCAACACTATATCGAACAAAGACTTGTGGCAGAGATGTCGGCAAACCCCAATCGGTGAGGAGATCGCGGCTAGAAGGTGGAGATAGATAGGTCATACTCTGCGCAAAGAGCATCCCGCCAAAACTGCCTTCGAGTGGAGACCTAGTGGCAGGATAAGACCGGGCAGACCTGCTACGACGCGACGTGGCGTCGATCTGTGGAGAGCGAGCTGAAAGCGGCCGGAGTTACGTGGAGCGAAGCCAAGGCCACGGCACAGAACAAGGGGAACTGGAAGAATCTCTTAAAGGTCCTATGTATCCCCTGGGTACCCTAGGATTTCAAGAACAACAACAACAAACCATGAATAAATATACAACCAACCATCCATTTTCCGCAATAATTCTTACCTATATAAAGGATCTGGAACTGGTCCGTATGTTTTTTTGCAGTAGGAATGGGTCTCTAAGAACTTGCGAATGCAATTCATGTCAAAGGTTGGACATGGTCGCTCTATTTTGGCTGTATCATCTGCAACATATTACATTTAATTATTATAATTTATAAAAAGACGGGCTTAGTCAGCTTTTAGTTTCAGGGATGGTTCAAGAAAATAAAACGACCAAAAGTACATAAAATAACGCTCATAATAATTTAAGAAACATACTCGTAAAAGATGTCAAAAATAACAGTAGTCAGTATCAATGAGATATGCTGCACGCCTGTTCTTATTTTTTAATTTTAGCAATGTTATCTGACTGAACTTTTCGGAGGGGGGTTTGAAGCCCCAAAACCCCTCCTGGCTACGCCCGTGTTTCAAAACGGCTAAAGTAATGGCGAAAAACAGACGATTCTGCTCGTCACTCGTGTATCTGTGATTCAGGATCACTAAGGTCAGAGGTATCTCAGTCCCTAGTTTAGGTATGATCGGCCAATGTTTCTCTCCGAGATTAGACAGTAGAGAGGCGCGAATGGCGCGGTACGCGATAGAATGAGAGGCAGATATTTAGTTTTTTTAGCTAGTGCCGTGCGATCTGAATTGCACTTTATTAAATCGGAGACATAGTTGCTATTTGTCATTTGAATTATGTCAATAAGTGAGCCTTCTGTAGGGACTTCTATTCGGTATTCTGTGTTCAGTTTTCGTGATAAAATACAAAAGATTAGTAGTCGACAAACAATTTCAGATCTAAGTATCTTTGCGGTTTTAAAGGTTATATTTCTTCGTGGCTAACTTAAAATGGGTTGGGTATAGACTATTTTCTACAAAAATAAATATATTGCGGGCAAGGCCGTGGACCATGAGGGAAGAAAAAATTTTTTCTTCCTTCATGCCGTGGACAGACTTCTAACTTACGAATATTATAGAAAATACACCGTGAAATTTAACTGGTTGTTTATCCGTAACATAGTGGTAGTACTCATAAAACTAAACAATTTTCTCAAAGAAAAAAGGTTGAAATACCAAAAATAATATTCAACTTTTTATATCAACTTCAGTTACGTAGGGACTACTACCTATTTGGTATTCTGTGGTTACGTGACCGGCCACTGTGTAAGACAAGTAGAATTTTAATTTAAAGATATCAACTTATGTTTCATAGCAAAATGTGTCCAGTTCCGTAAGTATACCACCACTATGTTGCGGATGAACAACCAGTTAAATTTCACGATGACGATATAATGTTTACCTGGATTGCCAACTCTTTGTCCATATCCGCTGCAAACGAAGCTAATAAACCAGAGCAGCAGACAAACGTAGCTTCTCATTTTGTTACTTTTACGAAACAATGCAAACTACTGAGTGTTCCGTGCATACCTAAATGTTATATAAACATTTATAACCTCTTCTTGCGTGTTCAACTTATATGTAATGAATATCGATTCATCATTAGCTGATATTAAATCGATCTTGGTTCAATTACGTTGTATCAGGTATTAAATTTTTGGGCTAAGAATTTAAATTATTATACAAATTATGAAATTACAGTACAAGGTCTTGTTAAGTCATTGAAGATTATTGCTTAATTGATGCAATAGTAGTTCAGAACACTACTACAATAAGAAAACCATCTTCTTTTTGTGTGGTTAATATAGGACATTTGGTTGCTATTAGAAGATATAGAATAGAATAGAATTCATTTATTCCCAGGTAACAGTGTACATGGTAAATAAAAGAAAACATAACATAATAAAATCACTGCCCAGGGAAAAGGGACTGACTCGGTATATTGTTGCAACTAGTAAGCGTACTAACTAGTTGCAACACTGATATTCTGTCAGTACCAGATATCAATCCCTACTAACATTATAAATGCGTGTTACGTATAAAGTACATCTTTTCATTATTTATTTTTGGGATTCGTGACGTAGGTTCATGATGATGTTGCTACCCTTCCTTTCCTCACTTCCTCGAGAAAAACACGCAAAAATGAGGGTAGAACCAAACCCACCATACGTCAATTTGACCGGAGCTAACCTCGGCCTATTCGCTCGCCGACCGTCCGCTGGTCAACGTGGTCTTCACGTTCCACATCGAGACATAGCGAATCAGCGTTTTTCTTAACCGTCGTGATTAATACGCGTACGCGTCGCGCCGGTCTTCATATCACCTGCGCATTGGATTTGGGCATCACAAGAAAGAAACAGGATTTTGTACAAAGGCCGTTGACCACCATCTTTAACGCCGCCCACTACGAGTACCAGCCGTAAGTGTTTTTCTCATCCCGTTTCTTCCCCTTGTTCGAAACCCACCATTCCTTGGTCCTTCGAGCCGGATATTTTCTGTGACATCATCATTCTTTTATATTTTCTGGGGTTAAATCATCTTACATTTGTATTTTATTTTCATATCTATTGTGTCGGTATATGCAAAACATTTTTTCCTTTGTTATATTTTAGCGGTATTTTATAAACTCATTCTCGGGCGATTCTCGTTCAGAAATCGAAGATAGCTTATTCACTGAATCAACTCATAACGACTCATACGGATATCGGTTTTTATATTTGGGGACAACACTAGTTTAACTTTTTAATCATAGACAACCAACTGTCAGTCAATCAGTCAGTTCGTTCAATCAATTCATCAAAATGTCTACTTCATCGGACGCGGATGACAAAAATATACAAACATTACAAACGAATGCTCAACAAAAGGATGAAGTAGAAGTAGATAAATTCAAGTCTAGTGCTGATATTTCAAAATATAAGCAGTGCCAAGTGTGTATGAATATCCAGAATCGTTTCATGTGCACTTTGTATGAATTAGCTAAAAGGTTAGGTTCTAAACCTGATGACAAATTGTTGTTGGCGAATTTTAGCGCTCGTTTTAAGGATATTACTAATTGTCGCGACAAATTTGTAGACGCAGTCACATATTTAGCCGCGCACTGTGCCGATGAGGAGGCGCAGAAGGAAATGGATTCTATTTTCGTTACTTTTCACGACATGTACTACTCTGTTCAGGTCATGCAAGAATCTATGCAAAATGTAAACAAACCAACTGTTTCTCAGTCTAACTCTGGTATGGGTGGTAACAACAACAATCAGCTTTGTTTGCCAAAGATTTCTATTCAACCTTTTACTGGAAATTATACTGATTGGCCAAGTTTTATTGCTTTGTTTGACAGTTTAGTGCATCATGTTGAGGACATTTCTAATGTTAGGAAAATGCACTACTTAGTCAGTTTCTTAGATAGGGAACCTAAGAATTTAATTAAACATTTAGAGATTTCATCGGATAATTATCTCAAAGCATATGAAATGCTTAAGGAGCGGTATGAAAACAAAAGGTTAATTGCTGATAAACATTTGGAATCAATTTTATCTTTGGGAAATATTAATCAAAATAACTTAAATAATAATCTGCGAAAATTTGTTAACATTTTAAAGGAAAACTTGCAAGCTCTGACAGCGCTTAAGTTTGATGTTGATTCATGGAGTTTTTTGTTGTTGCACATTATTGTGAGAAAGCTGCCAGTGGATCTCCGCAGTAGGTTTGAGTTGGATCACTGCACACAGCCAAACGCTATACCAAGCTTTAGTGATTTATTAAAATTTTTGGAAGCTCATTTGAGAGTTTTAGAAGCAGTCTCTAATAATTCTAAAGGTCACACTATTTCTGGTATTTCACATAACAATCAAAATAAAGTTTTGGCTGTCAGCGGATCTACTCCAAAGTGCCCTTGTTGTAGTGGAGAACATAATCTTTACAATTGTGATAAATTTAATTCCATGACAACTGCACAACGTAGGGAATTTGTTAAAGCCAATCGGTTATGCTACAATTGCTTGCGCACTCACTCGGTGAGTAATTGTATATCAAAATCATCTTGTCAGGTGTGTGGTGGGCGACACCATACTAAACTTCATACAGAAAACAATGCTTCTGTGACCCAATCAACGGGTCAGGTTGTCACTCCTGCTCCTCAAAGGAATGAGTCTGCTGTATCGAACGTGGGTTCTACAGTCCAGTCTCTGCATGCACATAGTATCCACGGGGGATCTACTATGCTGTTAGGAACGGCTTTGGTAGGGGTCCAGGATGTCAATGGTCACATTCATCGTGTTCGGGCTATGCTGGATAGTGGTAGCCAGGTCACTATTATCACTGAAGGTTTGGCTCAAATGTTACGCTTGCCTCGTTCAACATCTGGAACTTTATACGGTTTAGGTGGATGCAGCGGCCAGCGCACTAATGGTCTGATCACATGTAGTATCAAGGCTATTTCGGATTGTTCTCAGGCACCATTGGTGACCTCCGCTGTAGTATTAAAACGGATTATGGGGGACTTACCCAGCGTTCAAGTCTCATCTTCGGTTCTTGACAAGTGTAAGGGCATTTCTTTGGCTGACAACGAATTCAATACTCCGGGCCCTATAGACTTGTTGATCGGTGTTGATCTCTATGATCAAATATTTGATGGCAGGAAGCTTCAGTTAGGGGAAGGCTTTCCTACTGCTTTTGGTTCTATCTTCGGTTGGGTGTTGATGGGTAGAGCTCCCATGGACTCTACACTTTCTTCTCATTTTTCTGGTTTAGCTACTCTGTCTTGCACTGCTGACCTAGACTCTATTCTTATGAAATTTTGGGAGGTAGAGCAGGTACCGGTACATCATGTGCAGGATCCAGAGGATGTGCAATGCGAAAAGCATTTCATGGAAACTCATGGTAGAGATGACACAGGTCGGTTCGTTGTTCGTCTGCCATTCAAAACTGAACACAAGCCCTTGGGTGAAACTCACACCAAAGCTTTAACGCGGTTCCACAATTTGGAGCGTAAACTCCTCAAGTTTCCGCGACTACGCGAACTCTACATTGCGTTCATGCAAGACTATTTGGACGCAGGGCATATGCAACCGATCTCATGTGTTCCATCTCAAGACAGGTATTACATACCTCATCACGGTGTGCTCAAAGAGAGTAGCAGCACAACCAAGCTCCGCGCTGTATTCGACGCGTCAGCTCCTAGTAGTTCTGGCATGTCTCTTAATCAGGTTTTGCTTGCTGGCCCTAAGCTTCAGCAGAATGTTGAGGACGTGATTCTTCGTTTCAGGACGCATGCCATTGCATTCATTTGTGATGTCAAACAAATGTACCGTCAAGTGCGTATGCACGATGAAGACGCTAAGTACCAAACAATATTTTGGCGCGAATCTCCTGAACTGCCGCTTCAACAGTTCGAACTTATGACTGTCACATATGGGGTTACTAGCGCAGCTTATCTTGCCATGCGCGTCATACGAGAGCTTGCGTTGCTTAACAAGGATTCCTTTCCTGAGGCTGCTCGTGTTTTAACTGAAGACATTTTCGTCGATGACATCATCAGCGGAGGCTGTGATGTTCCATCGGTAAAGGTTTTACAACAAAGGGTAGTTGACGTTCTTGCCCAAGGTGGTTTTCAGCTCCGTAAATGGGCTAGCAATTCTAATGAGATCTTACAAGACTTCCCTAAGGATCATCTTGAAACTCCATTTCGCTTTGAGGAATCGGGAGACAATATCTTCAAGGTTTTGGGCATTGAATGGAACGCCGAAATTGATAGTTTCGTCTATCGCGTTTCCAATTTCGGGAAATGTACCACAAAACGGGAGATATTGTCTAACATTGCTCGCATCTACGATCCCTGTGGCTTCTTAGCTCCCATTACGTTCTATGCCAAGGTTGTCATGCAACGCTTGTGGTCATACGAACTCGGTTGGGATGATCCGCTTCCGGAAGATTTCCAATCCATTTGGAAAACTTTTGTCGAGGGTTTTGGTGTATTAGGTCAGCCACAGGTACCACGTTTCATATTATGCGAAGGTCTTCAACGGTGTGATCTCATTGGATTTTGTGACGCTTCGGAAGCTGGTTATGCAGCTGTCACCTACCTCCGAGTGGTGAACTCGTCTGGTCATGTACACATACATTTGCTTTTGGCAAAGTCTAGGGTGGCTCCAATCAAGCAAAAGTGGACCGTTCCACGTCTCGAACTTTCAGGTGCTCTTCTCCTGTCAAAGTTACTTGCTCACGTGACCGATGTTTTAGGGAAAAACATCACCATTTCGGAGACCATCGCATGGAGTGATTCGAAAATTGTGCTCGCGTGGCTGCGTATGTCACCGCACAAATTACAAACTTTTGAGGGGAATAGGGTTTCTCAGATTTCCGGTCTTGTCCCGTCTGCCCAATGGCGGCATGTCCCATCAGCACTCAATCCTGCTGATTGTGCTAGTAGAGGGCTGCAGCCCGCAGAGCTCGTCAATCACCCCTTGTGGTGGTGTCCGAAATGGTTGATGGACGAACCAGAATCTTGGCCATCAGACAATGAGGTCTTGGCTGATGAGAACATTCCGAGTGTTAAACTATCACAATCGTTGACGTCACAATACGTCAATAACTTTTCTTCAAACCCAAATCCAATTGTTTCAAGGTTCAGCTCTTACTCACGACTTCAGCGCATTTCAGCTTGGTTATTGCGTTTCTCGCACAATGCTCGCAATCCCAACAATAAACGTACCGGGGCGCTGAGCGTCCAAGAGTTAGGCAATTCTCTTCACACCGTTATTCGTGTGGTGCAGTCTGAAGTGTTCGCTGACTCTATTGAAGCCATCAATAAAGGTCGGAAGCTTAAAGGCTCGATAGCTAGCCTTTCTCCCTATTTAGACAAAGGAGGTCTGTTGCGCGTAGGAGGGCGACTCAAACATTCAAGTTTGCCTTTCGACGCGAAGCACCCTATATTACTGCCCAAGACTCATCATCTCACTGATTTGATCGTGGATTATTATCACCAGGCTAACATGCATGTAGGATCATCCACTTTATTAAATATTTTACGACAAAAATTTTGGATTTTGTCTGGGCGCAGCGTCGTCAGACATCGTGTCTATCGCTGTCATCGTTGTCATCGACTCAAGGCCAAAACTTTGGAACCCTTCATGGGTGATCTACCTCCCTCACGACTTCGTCAAGCACGCCCCTTTTTGAAGGTCGGCATAGATTTCGCTGGGCCGTTTGATATTAAGGTGTCCACGGTTCGTAACGCTAAGGTTCGAAAGGCGTATCTTTGCCTCTACATTTGCCTCGTTGTTAAGGCTGTTCATTTCGAAGTAACATCCGACCTCACCACAGATTCATTCTTGGCTAGTTTTCGCCGATTCATCTCCCGCAGGGGTATGGTTTCAGAAGTTTACACAGACCAAGGCAAGAACTTCCAAGGAGCCAAACGCTACTTAACCGAGGTAGAGACTTTTCTTAACGCAGACAAAGAGCGCATCAACAATGCTTTCGTTGCTGCCAACGTCAAATGGCGCATGAACCCTCCATATGCTCCACACATGGGTGGAATATGGGAATCGTCTGTGAAGTCTGCTAAACAGCTTTTAAAAAGGACTATCGGCGGTCAAGTCCTTACTTTTGAGGAGTTATCCACAGTATTCGCCCAGGTTGAATCTGTCCTGAATTCACGGCCTCTGTGCCCATTATCAGAGAATCCAGATGAGATCGAAGTGTTCACTCCTGGACATTTTTTGATTGGGCAACCTTTGGTGAGTTTACCCGACTATGACTTTGACCATTTGCCCTCCTCACGCTTGTCACGTTGGCAACTCGTTCAACAATTATCTCAACATTTCTGGCGTAGGTGGCATCTTGAGTACCTTAACAATTTGCAACAACGCGCAAAGTGGCGCAGTAACTCTACTAATCTCAAACTTGGAGATTTAGTGCTCATTAAAGAGGACAATGCACCCCCTCTTCAATGGCGCAAAGGGAAGGTGATCAAGCTGCACCCAGGCGCAGATGAAATAGTCCGCGTTGTAGAGCTGAAAACCGCCAACGGAAATTGTCTCAGGTCGGTTACTAAACTTAGTCCTCTGCCTTATCAAAATTAAAAAATCTAACATATTTACTCAACTAGAATATAAGTAGGCTAGGCATATTAACATAAGGTTTTATGGGTTTTAAATCGGGTCTTTTTTCTTTTAAATATGTTAAAGAGCTTAGTAGCTCTTTGGGGGGCGGTATGTTACGTATAAAGTACATCTTTTCATTATTTATTTTTGGGATTCGTGACGTAGGTTCATGATGATGTTGCTACCCTTCCTTTCCTCACTTCCTCGAGAAAAACACGCAAAAATGAGGGTAGAACCAAACCCACCATACGTCAATTTGACCGGAGCTAACCTCGGCCTATTCGCTCGCCGACCGTCCGCTGGTCAACGTGGTCTTCACGTTCCACATCGAGACATAGCGAATCAGCGTTTTTCTTAACCGTCGTGATTAATACGCGTACGCGTCGCGCCGGTCTTCATATCACCTGCGCATTGGATTTGGGCATCACAAGAAAGAAACAGGATTTTGTACAAAGGCCGTTGACCACCATCTTTAACGCCGCCCACTACGAGTACCAGCCGTAAGTGTTTTTCTCATCCCGTTTCTTCCCCTTGTTCGAAACCCACCAATGCGAAAGTAACTCTGTCTGTCTGTTTGTTACGCAGTCACGCCAAAGTCACTGGACCGATTTTGATTAAACTTGGTACATAGATAGAATAGACCTGGGGACGGATATAGGCTACTTTTTACTCGGGAAAATACCTTCGTCCTACGGGAAAGCCGTGGGGCGGAAACTTGTTTATTAAATATTTTAGATTGTAAATTTATTATAGTTAATTATTTAAGTATATGTTTTATTTACCATTTTGTAGTAGTGGTTTATGTAAGTAACTAATTGCTTCTTTTGTTTTTTTTTTGTTTATAATTGGACATTTCCGTACCTACTCAGTTATCCGTTTTTCCCCACCATCTTATAGGTTGGCTGGAAGAGATCTCTTACAGATATAAGCTCGCCTTTGTGTACTAGCTATAAGTATCAAAATGTATGTTTAGTTATGTACAATAAAGAATATAATAATAATATAATACAATGCTTCTACATTTTTTTAGCCTATTTCAACTATTTTGTAGTTGGAGAATATATTTAACTCGGTCCTGTTTTTGTCAGTAATAATCCAGTTAACATCCTTCCATCTAATTTGTAGCCTACTTTTTCTTATCATATTTTCATTAGTAAATAAAACACAAAATAAACAATTGCTATTTTATTAGGTGCTTCGCAAGGGTCAGCCAATTCGTTAAAATTTTATTAAATTTATAATAATTAAAATAAAATAAATTTGTGCATGTAAACGAAAAAACAAATCAATCGGAAAGAAACAGGACAAAAAATAATTAAGGTTTTAACCCGAAATCACAAAAAGATTGCTCAATGTATGATAAAAGGAAAAATGAGGACTCAGTGAACAACACTTCTTGTATAGCAGTAACTACATTTGAGAATATCGCCAACCCGGCTGCGGGTACTTGAGGATCTGAAATACAAAATGTCAATTTAAAGAAATACTTTATTAAATCTAGGAAATACAGGTTTGATAAAAATATTGACTTGTGTTTTTTTTTTTTTAATTGACCTATGCTCGAGTCGAAAAAGTACGACGGATCAAGCTTCACCGGACTTGCGGCGGAACTCTACCCCAAAAAAAGTCATATACCAACGAACGCGTCTAGGGGCGGCTCAAGGGAGCCTCGGACCACGGCCTAGCGCGTTGATATTGAAAAACATCGTGAAGGAGCCTAATTTGTGAATCAAATCACAAAATGTTACTTAAATAAATACAGAAGTTTAAGCGGCTAAATAATTCTGACAACAGGGTTTATGAAGTAGGTTAATCTTGAAACCCACACGATTAATCAGGAGTTTGCACGCGACTTGTTACAGTTATTTCATCTCACGAGTGCAGGCGAGCCAATACTAGTGTGTAGTGTGTACCTATAAACACGCGCTCTTGTTACTCTTTCACGCATAAACTACTGAATATATTTTAACGTAACTTTACAATAATATAGCTTATACATCAGACTTACTCATAGGCTACTTTTTACCGCAGGAAAATACTTCTTTCTCACGGGAAAACCTGTTAACGCAGGCGAAGCCGTGGGGCGGATAGCTAGTTTGATAATAAAGCTAGGTAGTTACGTAGCGGTACGGGGCATTTTCATAATAAATGGGCATTATGAAAAATGCCCAATTTGTCACTTGGGTCATAGCAACGAAATTGTGTAAGTAGGTAGTAGATATATGGGGTAGTGATGTTCAGGTAACTCATTTCAGATTTGAGTTTGAATCCTGTTATATTTCATAAGCTCAGCCTATTATCTAAACATACTATACCGAAATTACGAAACCGAAGTTCGGCAGATTAATTTACGTAGTTATATATACTCTAAGTATTCGGCTGATATGACACACCATAAGGGCCAGGCTTACGCGGCAAAATAATGTGTGCTCTATATAATAAGTTGCCACTGAACTTACGCCCGACCGAAGTTCGGCTGTACGCTATACGCAACGTAATTCGGCACTGTGTGTCATCAGTAATTCAAATCAAATAGCATTGCGGGCGTAGTGATACCGAACTACGGTTGCGTAAATTCGGCTTAGTGTGTTTTGACTCTAGACAGAGCAAAACACAAATACATACTTACCATCACTACGAAATACAGAGGGACTTATGTCTAAGCTTATTTGGGGCGAGTTGAGGTATGAAGTGATCACAGCTTTGTTCATCTGCAATCTATGAATTGCGGGTACCACAGCAGTAATTGTGATGGAATCTGTAAATGAAATAGTTTTTGACATTGGTAAAATCTTTTCGTTCGCTCCTGTGTAGGTTCCGATTTCACAAAAAAGTGCGGTCCCCTTATAATTTCGTGCCTTAGATCTCGAAGAGTTGTGAAGATATTATTATACTCTAAAATTTTCTTAGGCTCAAACTGTAGCTGAATTGTCTAGAGGTAATTTTCTCAAAATTATCAAATAATTCCTCGTTTCCAAAACATCGAGCGCCATAATAAAAAAAATGGAAAATATTGTATTTTTTTACTATTTTGGCTACAACTTTTTTCTCTTTTGACTTTTTTAAATAATTCTTTTTGCACCCAGATCTTTTGAACCTTTTTGAATACCATATCATCACAACTCTCCGAGGTAAGGGGATCGCATTTTTTTCGTGAATTCGGACCCTACTACCCTACGACTATTGGAGCAAACGAAAAGACATTTCCAATGTCAAAATCTTATACCAAACACGACGACAGCAGATCCGTGGGTGACGACAGGTTCCTTACGGGGGCGGTGGAACTCAAAGAAGATATTGTTAGAAGAGGAGGTCAGGTTTCTGAATACTGCAGCTATCACCATCATATCTGAAGCTCTGTTTATGCTGTAAATTCAAATCAAAGAATAAGATCACCAAGATACAGGTATTTTTTGGTCGAAATCGCTTCACCCTTGGCCATAACACGCCTACTTTATGGACCTGATGGCCAAGAGTAGAATAATATTAAAAATAATAAATGGATACAACAGCGTTAGAAGACAATTCCTATTTTGTATCTTTATTGTTTTTAAAGTGGTATCACAGGTATCTGCTAGATGGCGTAGTACAAGATGTATTATGTCACAAATGACGTCGACATTTGAGTGGTTATGCAAATTATACACTTTATTGGTGGTAATTAGAGAATATTCTTTAGTGAATATAGCGTGGCGACCAACGCGTCCGCTCGACACGGTCGCCACGCCAGTAATCTGTTTTACCCCTCGTGTTTCCTTTGAATGTTTTTAATTTTTGTTTGCTGTCCTCCGTGCGTTCATTAATCGTAGATCAGGTCGCAACGATACATTGTTAGGCTGCTGTCTTGAAAAAGAGAGGGTTTCTGACCAAATAAAAAAACTTGAAAATAACTTACTAAAATTCGTCGATGTGTACATTGGGTGAGAAGGCGGTAAAATCATATGCTACAGCTGTTAAATTAGCCAATGTGACAAATGCCGTGATGGATGGTCTGAAAAAAAAACATTACTTATCCTATTATTTTAAAATTTCTAATTGTGTCTCTTACTAGCGGAGGAGCTGCCATTTTGATTTTAGCCAAAAACCGTCCACGTCTTTAACAAAGTGGTCTGCATAATAACGCCAGTTTGGAAAAGTAGGAAAATAAATTTCACGATCAAGTTAATAGGCTCTAAAAAAAGTTTTTCTGAATTAAATTGTTTTATAATTATTGTATCTGTTATTGAATTATTACTACTCAATTTTGGGGTAACTGCCAATATACTCTCAATTCTGTTATTGACAGTTCTAAATAATAATAAAAGAAATATCAGGGACGTCCTGGCCGGGAGCGCACCGGGCTTACACGTTTTTAATTGTAGTGGCGTCTCGGCCGGGGGCGTACCGGAATGGGGGAGTGACGGCCCCCATCACTAGACTAGGACCCCCCCGGTACGTATCTTTGGGCTGAACAACTGCCCAGTCTTCTCAATTTCCGGAGGTATTACCGAGCTGCATTGTCTCACCCCGGCGGCCGAGGAGTGGTTGAAAATCCTAAGAATTTCTGTACAGGGTTATTTTTTAATCAGTGCACATATTTTAGGTAGGCATAGATTAAAGAAAATAAAAATACTATATTTTTATTTTATCACGTTTCATACAAAAAAATCTAAATATCGCCATAAAATTGGTATCAAATTTGGTATGGGAAGAAATTTAATACGCGCCAATTTTCTTGATACTTCGTACCTACTCGTGTAAACACTCATTGGCATAATTAATTGGACACGTATTCTGGCGTTTTTAAGGTCAGCCAAATGGCAAAAAACGGAACCCTTATAGATTCGTCATGTCTGTCTGTCCGTCCGTCCGTCCGTCCGTCCGTATGTCACAGCCACTTTTTTCCGAAACTATAAGAGGTATACTGTTGAAACTTGGTAAATAGATGTATTTTGTGAACCGCATAAGATTTTCACAAAAAATTTGAAAGAAAACAATAAATTTTGGGGGGTCCCCATTTAGAACTGAAACTCAAAAAAAAAATTTTCATCGAACTCATAAGTGTGGGGTATCTATATATAGGTCTTCAAAAATGGTATTAAGGTTTCTAATATCATTTTTTTCTAAACTGAATAGTTTGCGCGAGAGACACTTCCAAAGTGGGAAAATGTGTGTCCCCCCCCTCTAACTTCTAAAATAAGGGAACAATAAAACTAAAAAAATATATCATATACATTACCATGCAAACGTCCACCGAAAATTGGTTTGAACAAGATCTAGTAAGTAGTTTTTTTTTAATACGTCATGAATCGTAAACCGCAATTTCCCTTTCACTATTACTAAAACATCGAAAAAAGTTACAACGAACTACAAGAACTTTGATATTAAGTTACTTGCTGGTACGGAACCCTTCATGGGCGAGTCCGACTCGCACTTGGCCGCTTTTTTGAATTTCGTTCCATAAAACGGGTTAAAAATAGTGTCATAATTTGTAATAAAAAATTTTTTTTTTTCGTCATGTGATTTAGTAACGATACCGATACTGACTGTGTACACAAAATAAGTAACCCTGTATAGGATCCATTGCGGTTGCTGGCATCATACGACACGACATGATCTTTGGGCGACATTTACATATAGACGCGCAAACGACTTGTGCGCGAATTCGAAATTCATACCTGTACATACGGGTAGTTCGTGCCGATTTTCCGTGCACTGGTGTGCAAGAAGAATGCTCGTGAAGGAATTCGGAAATGCATTGCTGATCGAAAGTATGGCATGGTCGTTCTATCACAGCTGTGTGGTCTAAAACAGAAGTTTGTTAGAAGTTCATTTACACATTACAATGAAATAAAATACATGTACTATATAATATTCTGCGCAAACTGAATACAGTACATAAATAACTTAGTATCTACAGATTTAGGCAAATGGCGACCTTATTACACGTTATTCATTCCCTGAGTTATGTACAGTAGCCAGAACATGCGGCTGGACATGTTGACCTTGAGAGCGCCCGTATTCCGTAGCGTTAGGGGTGACTTTTGTAGTGCAAATGTCTAGCCGCATGTGGTGGCTTCTGTACCTTTAGCAGCTTCTAATCGTACTATCGGTTACAAAATTACTTGGGATAAAAATTCAAAATTTAAATAACCCCCGTCACAAAACCGTTACTTAGACCCTTTCAACAACCAGAAAAGAGGTAATAATCTTCAAATAGCTGAAGATTTTTTCATTGGATCATAATAGCTAAGAACACTCTCGATTATGACACCATACAAACAAAAAACCTAGATTAAAATCGGCGCATCCGTTTAGGAACTACGATGCCACAGACAGACAGACACACACGTCCAACTTGAAATACCTACCCCTCTTTTTCGTTGGGGGTTAAAAATAGATTAGGTGACTTACCTGGGTTGCCAACCATTTGCCCATTGCCACCATTAAAGAAGGCAATCAGTCCGATCAATAAACAACCGTATCTATTCATATTTTTACACTTGAACGAATGTGCAGAAGCCTCAAGGAATTTACTTTTTATACCACTATAGCTTCGCGTGACATTTAACAATAAACGAAAATATATTTTACTTTATTTTTATAACTATATTGAAACATATTTTATAGCTAATAATAGGTCTAATTAAGATGTAATAGGAACATAAATATTATATTATTTTTAGGCGAAGGATTAAATAAATAATTTTCTTGAACGTGCCGACAGAATTCAATAATCTAAGTGTAATAAATTGTATAAGGATTATTTTTTTCTGTCTACTGTCGTAGAAAGTATGAGAAAAAGAAAGGTTAGACTACTACCACCGACTACAGAGCAAAATCCCGCCTTTGTTTTTAGGCTCAAACTGTAGCTGACTAAATTATCCAGAGGACTTTTTCTCAATTTTTGAACATTCTTCGTTTCCAAAATATCGAGCGCCAAATGAAAAATTTCGATTAGTTTATTATTATTAATTTCTGAAATTACGTTTATTTTGTTTTTACTATCTCAAATAGTTATTTAAAAGTATAACTACGGATAGTACTGTAACGTGCATTGCATGCCACCTCGTTGCGTTCATTGTTCTTTTTCGTCTAAATTCGAATAATTAATTTTGGAATTCATTCGTCAATCATCCGTCATTTCATCTATTTTTATATTCACTTTTCCTTTACCTCTTAAACATGTCGGCCGATCTCCAAATTATCAGTGAAATTTTCATTAAATTATTACATGTTTTTATAAATTGAAAAATGATCTAAATATAATCATCTATTTTGTTGTTTCGCAAGTTATTATTTTTATCAAGCACCTCTTCATGTTCATCTTCGAGTTGACGGTTCGCAGGCGCGCCTAAGAGCCCGTCGTCCCCATGTCTACGGCGCGGCGCGCGGAAGTGGAAACAAATGGATACTCTTCAAAATAGAGTTTTAAATTTAAATAAAATAATTTAATATAACCGAGGACGGCGCGTAAGACCAGGGCGCGCCGCGGGCGTAACAGTACTATACTTTTTTTCTGTGATATAGAAATCGGGGAGACATTTCCAATGTCAAAACTGAAAGAGTACGCTCAGTCGATAAATCTGATCAAGGAAGCGCCATACAATAGGAAATTGAATGGAATTTAAATCATAATATGGTACTCATAACATAACTACTTGATCATATTAAATTATTTCGGATACGAAATAAAAAAAAACATTTTCATAAAAATTTACAGATCAAAATCAGTCACTATTTTGAAGAGTATCCATTTACTTCCACTTCCGAAAAAGTTATTGACTGAGTTAGTAAATCCTAACTAAAAGCTAATATTTGCTTCACTTACACCCTGTATCTAATAAGATTTTTTTTAACAGAGAAAAATATATCTATTTATACTAATATCTAATATTATAAAGAGGAAGGTATTGATTGTTTGTTTGTTTATTGAATAGGCTCCGAAACTACAAAACCGATTACAATAGATATTTATGCTACTAGTGCGGAAAGTATGTGATTTCCGATGAGTGTCATTTTATTCAATAGCGAGCAAAGCGAGCGAGTGTATAAGCCGATACGAGTCGGAAATCATCTTTCGCACGTGTATCATACAATATTTTACTATGCATTGTGCAAGAAAAATAAAACAGTTATATTAAAAAGGCGTTTAAAATGGCGGGCTTCTTAAACACAAGCGCGCTGAAAATATTATGTACTGCGCTGCGCGCGCATGTGCAAGGCTACCGCGTCGAATAGGCATGAGTAAAATTACTGTTCAGCCACGCAAATTTTTAAAACATATTTGAACGTAATTTATCAATAAAAATCAATTTCTAAAGTAATTATACTAATTATAAACCTGTTTATTGAATTGTTATTTTTATTGTTCCCTTTATATTCGTAACAATTGGTAAATCAGTAATTTGTAAAAATATCTCAAATACTGAAATGTCAGGTTGACTGGCTGAATGACAGCCTTAGCAAAAATTAAAAAAAAACTGAAAAGTAAAAAGCACTAGTGCGGAAAAGTGCTACCTACTTTCCGCACGATTTGGCTGCTTAGAAAACGCTCTTTTCGAGTACATGCATTGTAAAAATTATTTCACTGTTGGGAAGTTACACTATCCACAGGTGTTAAAGGCTATTATTTATTTTCAAATAAATAAGGGATCCTTAATCTTCTTCTTCTTCTTCTTCTTCTTCTGTCGTGTCGATGGCTAGTTTTAAATTTTTTTTGCCCAATATCCTGCCACCCTGATCACTCGGAAACTCTCCCCCCTGGTTCGGAACTTCCAAGGTCCCTTTGGAAGTCACTAAACAGGCTTCGAACCCAGGTTGGCCGAAGCAAACAAAATCGGTTTAGGTGGGGTCTTTCTGATGGGATGGATCTCCGGTGCGAGTGCGGCGGCCTGTCGCCGCAAACCATGACCCACCTATTGTCATGTCCTGCATGCCCTGAGTCTTGCACGCCGGAGGAGCTCATGGAGGCCTCAGAAAGAGGGATCCTTAATAAAACTTCACTAACACATTATTAAAAAGGTAAAAGAAAACTTAAATATTCCTAATATTTGAATAGGCTCCGAAACTATTAAACCGATTTTGATGAAACTTAATACAAAGTTATATCTTGGGAAGGAACATAGGCTATCTTATGCTACGAGGAAATTTTTTATTTCTACGGGAAATAACTGCTTACGCGGGTGTGTGATAAAATAAAATTTAAGACTGTTAGTTAATTATCGACTGCATGCAAGGATAGGTTAGGTTAGTCTACGTAAAAAGATTAATATTTTTGCTTGCTACCTTAAATAATTTAGTTTTGTAATGAACTCTTTAGGTATTATACCTGTTATTTGTATCGACAACTACCTAACCCCTAACCTATGTTAACCGGTGTATAAATAGACACCGTGAAAAACTGATTGTTTATTCGCATCATAGTGGTAGACTGGTAGTACTCATGAAGCTGAACAAAATGGCCGGTCACGTGACTGAAGTTTATATAAAAAGTTGAATATTATTTTTGGAATTTAATTCTATGTTCTTTAAGGAAAGTTGTTCAGTTGCATTATTTCGACCACTATTTTGCGGGTAAACAAACAGTTATATTGTAGGAAAGAATTGGATGGAGGTGGCACAAGATGGCGTAATACGTTTGAGAAGAAAAAGAAGATTATTGTGTTACCAGCAGGTAATTCATTTACGTTTTTCTAAAGTAGGTAGATCCAAATCCAGTCACAAATAAAAATACAATACAAATATTCTTTATTGAAATCAAGGGTTAACAAAAATGTTACAGGTATAGGTATTCAGTGATTTTATTGATAAATTTATACTTAGGCAAGCAGAAGTCCAAAATCACAAATATTGTATTGAATGAAGGTGGATATAAGCGGAGCAGAGTCGGTGAGATATATCTCTTGAAGGTCAGTCGCCAAATCAGCGAGGAACGCCGCTAAAGTTGCTTGTACTTGTGGGTCTGAAAAAAAAAAATACTGAGATATTTGTTAGGTACCTATATAAATTCTTTTATTTATTTATTGAAACCCAAAGAATAGGGAGAACAGAACATACAAGAAGCACACTCGTAAAAAAAATCTACATAATGAGTTAAGATTGGTATTATGATACTCGGCTAAATTGTGTGAAGTTATACTTCTATGTCTAAATAGTGCACTGACATTGTACAATGCAATAAGATCTACTAATATGCATAGGTATAATAATTAATAATTCATACGCTTAGTCTAAAAGAAATAGCAGAGAAATAAATAATTCTTATTCTATTATATTAAGTATTTTGGAGTGCACATTTTGTTGAAACCACTTCTAAAAATAAAATAAAAGGTTTTATTTTTGCTGAAAACTTACACATATCAATAAAAGAAAATAATTTATTTCATTGTTGCAGTGTAATGTATTGTGTTAATTTGGGTTTACGAGTGTGTCCAAGATCAACGCGAGACTTCGGCCCTATTATCATAAAGGCAAAAATGCATGCAAGCGTCGAATAATAAAGTATCATCCTCCATCATCAGAAACGTTAAGGTGTATAATTAGAAATCCCAAGTTACCTGAACTCTGTCCTGCACTAGGATCTATAGTTAATTGATTGGCGATTCCATTGGAAAATGTGGTACATTCAGCGTCTTGTAACCTGAGATCGTCTATCTTTGGTACGACACAGGTTATCACCACATCTGAAAGAAAACAAAAAAAGAAGACTACCTAATAGATATAGAGATAGAGAGATAAAACATTTATTGCATTTACTAAAACAACATGTAAATACATGTTCGGTAGAATAATTTCCAGTTCAAAATGTCTTTTACATGTACTTTATTACTATCTACGGATGTAGCTGTTACCCGAGCCATGTTAGAAGCCTAAGGTGACTCAAAAATTCTGACACTAGGGTTTGTGTATTAGATTAACCTCGGAACCCAGACGAAGTAATTAGGAATAAAGCTCGCAGCAAAAAAAACACAAATATGTTTTTTGATAAAGCTTCTTGGTTGACCTTGTTTCTTTTAAAACCTGGTCAAATTATAAGTGAGTAAAATCATTACCTGTATACGTAACAGAAGCGAATGCTAAAGTGACTACAGGTTCCTTAGCCCTTCTGTTGAATACGAAATAGTTGTTTTGGGATGTTTGTGTCATATTCCTGAACTGTACGGAAATCACCAGATTATCTGTGTCTCGATTTATACTGGAACAAGATTATGGAATTTCGTATTTTTTTAAAATTAATATACTAGGCTGTATTAGAAAAATACTTGCAGCAGCTATCTAAAGTCATTAATAATCTGGGTCCAGCCGTTAATCCCCCATTCTAGTAAACTCCTGTATAGGACGCACCTGATTTAAAAATTCAGTCTTATCGACAGCATTCGATGGCCAAGTGGCTAAGCCCGTTGACTTCCATTCAGAAGTTCGCGGGTTCAAACCTCGGCACGTCCCAATGTGTTTTCGATTTTTGAATTCATACTAGCTTTTCGCCTCGCGTCTCTGCCCGCGTTAACAGTTTTCCCCGTGAGAATGAAGAATTTTCCATGTGTAAAAAAAAAGTTGTCTATGTTACTCCCCAAGGTCTATTTTATCTTTATACCAAGTTTAATTAAAATCGGTTTACTAGTTTCGGAGCCTATTCAATGTAAACCAACAAACAATCAAATATTTCCTCTTTATAATATTAGCATAGATGTATCTTGAAGGTGTTCATAATACTTACTAGAACTCTTCGACCCTTCCAGCGTTTAAATTGTTAATTCCTTGTTGGTCAACGATAATTGATAAATTCACTCTTGGAGTATTTAAAGTCAGTGGTCCTCTGAAAAAAATTTCATTCACGTAAAAAAATCAATGTAATGGATTCTATTTGATATCACTTACTATTGAAAAATAATTTAAGGACTAAATATTATTCTATTGTAGGACTGAACTAAGTCAATTTTACATACAATGACACATTTTGAGTGCGCAGATATTAATTAACGTGTATCCAAATTAGACAAACCATTTTATTACTATTCAGCTATTTCTTCGGAGAAACCTTAGTGATAAGCACGACTAAATTTTTATGCTAAGAAAAACGTGTAGAACATTTTGAGATAGTGGGTATGTACGATGTTTATATACAAGTTGTGCGGTTTCTATACATCGTGCCACTCTCTGTAGCGGTATTTGACAGTTGTTACGTTTTCCTTATGCCTTTAGACATAGAGTTAACCAACTGATGACGCTTCATTATAACTTTGTATGCATTTGATACTGTATGAATTTGATAGCTGTCAAATATCACTTTTAAGAGTAGCACAATTATATGAGAGGTAGGAGCAGCGCTTCTCAAAAGCGAATATTAATACAAAAGTTTATTGTCTTTGCATAAACCTGAAAAGAGGGTCTGGTACTGGTCCGAAGGTCTTCTTGCAGTGCGCATGGTTTTTGAAAAAAACCCGGATGCAGTTCAGATCGTAGACAGGACACGGCCTCTCTATTTTTTCCGTATTATCTAAACGAAAAAAGCGATTTGTTTTAATTTAACTGTTAGCAAATGATCTGGGTTACATATTTTATTTTATTAATAAAATACGAGTGCTAATATACAAATAAAACCTAATTGTTATTAATACACTTGTATTTAAGCAATTAGAAATTATTCTTATTATTCTATGTAATTTTATATTTTACCTGGATTTCCAAGTTTTAGTTCCATATCATAATAATTATTCTTGTCATCACACTCTACAAGACTACACAATAAACTAAATAACGCAAAATATATAATTATACACTGATTCGCCATTTTGTGTCTGCAAAAACTCTTTACAAACTACCAAAATATCAATAAAAGATTACCTTATAAAGCCTAGATATCGTTCTATGATCAAATTGCAAACTGAATAGTGATTAGATTTAATTAATAGTCTAGTTAAGATTACTAGGTTAAACTCATCATCATAAAATTGGTTTTATATTGGCGGTCAATTAAAAATTGATACCTAATTGTCAGAAAAATATATTGTTTTCAATCATCATTATCATCTGGAGTTCTTTGGGGGAGGTCTTTGTCCAGCAGTGGACGTCTTTCGGCTTTGTTTTGATTGTTTCACTCTATTTCAAATAATTTGTTCTTCTTCAGATAAAGCAAATTTTGTTTCACTTCGTTTAACTATATTATGTACATCTGTAGGTTTTAGTAGATAGTTTAAGTAGGTATGACGTTAAAAAACAATTTTACGAAAAAGCTAAATTCAACTATTTCTGGCCCGAAATCAGGGTTTTTATTCAATTCGTTTTCTACGAGTATAAGTTTTGCTCAAACCAAGTCTTTCCCTCATCTCACACCACTCTAATAATAAAACTGTAGAGGTCAAATGTCTGTGCATAGAAAAAAAAGATGAAATCAGAGTCAGGAGGATGTAAAAAGTAAAATAGAACATATTTAGGACAATTTTTTTTTTTTTGTTTCTCTGTCTGTTTGTTGTAATATTAAAATAGTCAATATAACAGAAATCATCCTTTGCATAAAGAGGCACAATAAAAAATTGGAAATATTAAAATTTTAATAAGTAAGGAATTATTTAGAATATAAAAATGAATCGAAAAAGTGTGTTGGTAAGCGCATAACTCAACAACGCCTGGACCAATTTTACCAATTCTTTTTTTAAAATGTTTGTTGAAGTCCAAGGATGGTTCTTACGGAGACAAATTTAAAAAAAACTTCATTCCCACGGAAAAAAAATTTAACGCGGGCGGAGCCCGTGGGGCGGAAAGCTAGTGTGTATATAAAATCTGCGAAATTTTAGATAAGAAGGTATCCAAAGTCACAGATATTGTGTTGAATAAATGTAGCTATAAGGGGCGCGGAGTCTGTCAGGAATATTTCCTGAATATTAGTCGGTATGTCAGCCAAGAAAGCGGTTATTGCCATTTGAACTTGCGGATCTGAAAAATGAACACTGTTGTTATCAATTATCTGAGTAAGATGAATAGAAAGAAGAAAGAAGAAATGTTTGATAGTATTCATTTTCTGAATTATCTTTCTAGGTAATCATTAATTAAGTTGTGTAAAAGTCGCTCGAAAAGTAAATAATTATATTTTATGTACTTTTTATGTTTTTTTTACGTATCCGTTGACTTGCTCATTTTTGAAATAATAATACGCCAAAATGTTTACCGACCTCTCATCACTCTATCTTACCTGTACTTTCTGCAGCTGAAGGATCTACAATTAGTTGACTGACAAGTCCACTGGAATAAGTAGTACATTCAGCGTTTTGTAGTCTTAGATCGCTTATCTTTGACACGACACATGTTATCACCAAAACTGTAAATTGATAATAATTAAATTCGATTTCATTTTCGTAATTTAAATACATTTTTCTTTATTAGGGAAACACACAGCTTGTAAAAATAATACAAAAACATTAATATAAATAAATAATAGTTTCTACCCCTAAACTTTACAAAGTTTTGTTGTGATGGTATGGGCCAAAAAGATGAAAATCTACACATTTAAGTTCCGAAATGCTACATATAAATGCAAATGAGGTCGAACTACTAAATTACACCAAACTAAACACATACCTAATAATAAAAATAATAAAATAAATAGAATTGCAATATCACTTGCTGGTTACTGGATATGTGCCTGTTTTGTACCTCTTATAATACATTTATTTTTCTATTACAATGTCGACACTACCAAATTGTTTATTATACTCGTAGCTATCATGATCTTAGGATAAGCGATTCTTTGCATAATTATTAGATAAGGTTGAAATTAAGAAAAGATCGGTAGAATGCAGATTTTTTACAAGATAGTTCTAACGGGTGCGGTTCATTTCGTATAAAAACAGATAATATAATTTCAAAAGACATAACGTTATTTTCATATAACATTCATTTGGGATAACGTTTATAAGCTATAATTTTAATTCATATAAAGTTCATTTGGTATAAAGTTCAGTTTTTATAAAAACATTTAGTATAACACTCATTTCATATAACATTCGTGTCACATAACCTTTATTTCAACTAATAATCATAAGATATAATGATCATTTGATATAAAATGCCAGATTATTTTTATTGAAAAAAAAATACATAATTATTATATTAAAGTAAAATTTAAATTAGGGCACCGTAATTCAGGGCGGGTGCGAGCGTAGCGAGCACGGAAATCCGGGGCACACCGACTTGGATAGGTTAGGTTTGAAGGGTATGGCAAAAACGAGTGAGGCGAGCGTAGCGAGCCCACTCGATTCCGCCATACCCTTCGGCTTAGGTTGACATGTATGCATCCCTGCATGCTTTCTTGCATGCTTGCTTGCTTGCTTGCGTGTTTTCTTGCTTGCTTGCTTGCATGCTTGCTTGCATGATTGCTTGCATGCTTGCTTGTTCGCACGTTTGCATGCCTGGATGCTTGCATGTGTCAAAAAATACAAAGTATCTGCGGTCGTTTACTTTTGAGTACAAATCAGGCGTTATACGAAAAGTTTATTATGTCTTCTAAATTTTATATAAATTGTCCGTTATGATAAATAATGATTAGTTAATATGAACATTATATGAAATAACTGTTATACCAAGTGAAATTATACTAAATAAAATTATATTAATATTACATTATATCATTTGAATCGTTATACTAAATGTTTTTAGATCATATAAAATTATAGCACTTGAACGTTAGTTTATCTAAATTTATATCATATATTACACACCCGTTCTAACGGTAATTTTAAAATATTTTCCATTATTGACTTATTCAATCATAAAATAATAATTCTACCTCTATGTTCGTAAAAGTCAACCTCATCATTGTTGTTATTATTTTCGCTGTTGTATAGTGTGTTATTGTTCTGATTGTAATCTTAACCCCATTAGACGCTGTATTATCACTACATAGTATAAAACAAAGTCGCTTTCTCTGTCCCTATGTCCCTATATCCCTATGTCCCTATGTCCCTATGTATGCTTAAATCTTTAAAACTACGCAACGGATTTTAATGCGGTTTTTTTAATAGATAGAGTGATCCAAGAGGAAGGTTTATATGTATAATACATGCATAATATACTAAAGGATAACCCACAATAACCATTTTCCCGTGCGGAGCCGGGGTGGGTCGCTAGTGTAACTATAAATGGCTAAATAAATATGAAACATAGACAGAGCAGAAATGAGTATAGACCGCTTCTATACCTTTATCACTAGCTGGTATGGCCTTTATTTTATTTTCTAAACCTGTCACTTTTTAGGTTTCACCCACTGCGCACTATTAAATTCTTACTCTCCAAGTACTAAGGTGAGGTTTAACTAATGGTATGTTGGATCCATAATGGTTCCATAAATTTTTTTCGTCAATGTTCGTTGTGTGTATGTCCTTACCAGTATAATTTACAGCAGCATATGCGACAGTGATAACAGGTTCTTTAGCCCTTCTGAGAAACGTGAAGTAAACATTTGGAGACGTTTGAGACATATTCCTGAACTGGACAGAAATCACCAGGTTGTCTGTAACCCAGTTTATACTAGAACATAAATAAAATTCCACCATAGATCCAATCGATGACAACAGAATTTACAGGAATTAGAATCCCCACATTTTTAGGACCGAGCCCATAATCGCGGGAAAGCGTAGGCTGCGGCACGGGACGATATCCGAGATTATATTTTGCAGCTTGTAACTCAAATTGCACCCGCTCTTTATGGACAGGCTGCATACAAAGTCCGATATTGTCTCAGCCCACTGTAGCCCCAATTATGTGCTATGAAAGAGGCATACTTCTACCAATAGACATAAATATGCTGAAAAAAGGAGATAAAACACTTATGCCAGCAATAAAACCCTCACAGGTACCTATTTAATTATGTGTGATACGTTGTAATGCGATGTATTATCTTGGTCTTTTTAAAATACGTGTAAGATCTGTGACAGAACCCCCAACATTTCTGAATAGTTTCCTGCTCTTGTATTGTCATTGAGATCTGTAACCCGTCTTATAAGTGTGGAGATTACGGCAAATTCCCTACTTTTTGGAGAGTCCCACGTTCAGCTATGGACTAATTATTATATGCACGATACTTAAATGAGAATGGATTAACAAGATTGTAATTTGAAAAGAGTCTTTTATTAAGTTGATTGACGACCTTCAGTTTTAATATTTGGTTGCTCTTTTAGTTCGAAAGATACTTACAAGAATTCTTCAACCCTTCCTGTATTTAAATTTTTAAGCTCCTATTGATTAACTGTAACAGATATATTAACTCTTGGCAAATAGTTACTATTTGATTCTCTGAAAAATAAAATGTACCAATGATAACCAAATTCGAGTCTAAGATAACTGGCATTTGCGTTCCAAATACCGCGTATCTCAACATAAAAATCTTTGTTAGTTGCCTGCATTGGCCTGCAGATGTAAGACGTATATAATTATTAATATTTTTTTATTTTGAACCTGAATAGAGGGTCTGGTGCTGGTCCGAAGGTCTTCTTGCAGTGCGCGTGATTTTCGAAAAAAACCCGGATGCAGTTCAGATCGTAGACTGGACAGGGTCTATGTATACGATCATTATCTAAAAAAAAAGTAAACCGGGATATTTTACTATACACATTCATTTCACACCCGATTTTCATTAAAAATCTAGTTTTTTGCTTAAAAAGGTAAATTAATTAACAACGAATAGGTAGATAGGTATACACTTATTTAACCTTATTAATGAATTTAAACTAGACTAAACATAATAAATCAGTGGACCAACCCATATCAAAAGGTACTTGTAAAAAATTACCTGCATTGCCAATTCGTAGTTCCATCTCATAATCACCACTAACTCCATAACTACACAATAAGCTTAAACACATAAACCATATTAAAATTTCTTTTAAATGTTTATCCATTATAAATGAAAACTCCTAATAAACTAGATACTTTGTTCTTGATTAAGTGTTTCTATCGCACAAAAATTTATAGCAAGTAGATGCTGTTCTAGACAATTTGGTAATGATTACACTTGCGTTGCTTTGTAATCGAGAATGCATTACATATTGATTGGTTAATAATCCAGCATTATGAATAATTTACAAGCGTACTAGCACATCACTAGTCATACTATTATAAAGAGGAAAGATTTTTTTTTTGTGTATGTTTGAAATAAATAAACTCGAAAAATACTGTGCCGATTACAAAAATTCTTTCACCATTAGAAAGCTACATTCATCCTTAGTAACATAGGATACCTTTTACCGCGGGTAAATGCCTCATTCCCACGGTAAAAACTGTTAACGCGGGTGGAGCCGCGGCGGAAAGCTAGTAATATATAATTATATTTTTTAAATTTTAATATAATAATAAATAATCTCTTATTTGAAACAAATCCTATGATATCTTCAGATTTAACAGCTGTGCTCTTATCAGTAGAATCACTTTACTGATATTACGTAAAGACTACGACATCCAAAATGTCTGACAAAATCTCAATCATGTTTTTATTCAAATTAAGTAATAGGGAATAGGATATATTTAAATTAGAAGATTTTTCTACATAACTAAATTAAGAATTTATTCTAAAGATGTAACAGAAATGATAATTTTATTGTTAACCAAGAAGGATCCCGAAGTCACAGATGTTGTATTGAATGTAGGAAGATATGAAAGTCGCTGAATCGGTTAAGAAAACCTCCTGAATATCGGTCGAAATATCTGCCATGAAAGCGGTTATAGTCTCCTGGACTTGTGGATCTGAAAAATTAATAATCACATCACACTGTATTTCTTGTTTTACTGCTACTGTTTTCTTTACAATAATCCGTACTATAATATATTTTTTAACATAAGAATTTGCCACTCAGGAGTATGGTTCACGTTTTAGGATTAGGCCAATCAATTTATGTGGGTCTTGTTCGAAACGACTTACATTCACCAATGCATTTTTCCCACCATCAACAACTGCGATTCACAGCCTACTTATCATACTTAAAGAGTATGAAAACAACTGCTGACCAAGAAAGAGGTCTATCTATTGACTGTTTTCGACAAGTCCAACTAGGTTAGGCTTTACCTGCACTTTCTGCAGCTGAAGGGTCTACAGTTAGCTGAGAAATGAGTCCATTGGAATAAGTGGTGCATTCTGCGTCTTGAAGTCTTAGATCATTTATCTTTGGCACGACACATGTTATCACCAAATCTGTAAATTTGGTACATTTTATAATTTAGTGTACCAACCTTTATACCTTATGTTGACGAATAAATGATTTGTAATTGTATTTTTATTTTGAGAATTTGCTCTCTTTGATTGCGTAAGCTTGTTATGTTTATGGCCAAGATGATCGTCAACGAAGTGGTCAACTGTTACTTTTGGTTTTGTGCACGCACAGGCATTCGATTTCATTATCCTTGGTTTAGTTATTTGTTTTAATAATTTCAGCATAATATTACTTTTAGACCCTTTATCCTGTTTGATCACTACTAAGATTTTCAAATGAAAGATATTCTGTACAATTTTCTTCAGCTAACCCTAGCTGCATCTAACATCTCGACTCGAAGTACGTCTACATTAATACAGAGTCCTATAGTGGTGAAAATATGATATTATCATGTAGATATATATGTTACAGTCAAAACTCATAACCGGTCAAAACCACTTCTAGATAATTTAGGTTCATATGTAACCTAACACGAACCTATACTATCCGAAGTAGGGGTGCCTGAACTCCCGTGCTCGCTACGCTCGCAGTCGCACCCGCCTGGTAAACTAAAAACCACTTTCGCCTGATTTTTGCAGACAAAAGTGTTTTTGACGGGTTATGAGTTTTGACTGTAACATATATATTAATGCTTGTTTGTATTTTTAATCTGTTATTGTATTTTGTTTGATACGTTTTACTCCTTCATGATGTTTTCCATATTATGTTATCATATAAATTATTATTTTTAACATAATACTATTACTTTCATCTATATCGCTATTAATAACAATAACTGCTGTTATTGTAGTAATGTCAGTAGTTTCCTTACCAGGATAAGTAACAGAAGCGAAACCCACAGTGACTACAGGTTCCTTAGCCCTTCTGTGGAATATGAAGTAGTTGTTCCTGGCTGATTGAGTCATATTCCTAAACTGTACAGAAATCACCAAATTATCCGTGTCTCGATTTATACTGGAACAATGTGAATAAGTTTATTTACGTCAGAGATTTTGGGTACGGTTCATGGCTCTAACCTTTGTACTTGAATTCCCTATGTTGCGAAAGTAAGTATCTTAGTTCTTATCGTACCATAAACTTTTTCAATTCATAAAAAATACAATGTTGTTACTTACAAAAATTCTTCAACTCTTCCTGCATTTAAATTGTTAATCTCTTGTTGTTCTACTATAATAGATAGATTCACTCTGGGGTAGTAGAGATTACCTGTTCCTCTAAAAAAGGCAAGTTAAATTGAAACATTGTTCTTAAAATTGTGTTGCTCCTGCAATAAAGTGATATAATCGAGAAACTGAAGAATTATCTTAAAGAAAAAAGTTTACAACCCTTTTTAATATAAACCGGTCTAAACAAAACTGGAGTCAGTTTATAAGAAAAATTGTAAATTGCAAAAGGCTTATACAGTTCAAGGTGTATTAATATTTATCTAATGCTTCCATACAAGTAATAATTTGCAAAACAAGAGCAATGGCATGGTAAAACGTTCATAAAATTACGTGACTTTAACACATAGGTAGTACAAAAAACTACCTCGATTTTAAGAATAAAATTATGTTTATATTTTGAACCTGAAGAGGGGGTCTGGTACTGGTCCGAAAGTCTTCTTACAGTGCGCGTGATTTTTGAAAAAAACCCGGATGCAGTTCAGATCGTAGACTGGACAGGGTCTTTCTATTTTATTCGTATTATCTAAAATAGATCATTTAGTTAAATGAAACACTTATGTTTACAAATTTGATTTGGATTTCAGAATCTATAATATAACACCGAAGTGTAAAGTAATTTCAACACAGCGTTAAAAACAGTCCAATAATAATGTTTGGCTAATATTTTTCCTGTAAAGGTATTTTAAGTAATAGTATTTTTAAATTTTGGTGATTTAAATTAATTCTATCCTATCACTTATAAATATTTCCTACAAAGTTATTTTGAATACACAGTCAACTTCCCGAGTGTTGATTACGTGGTTAATTAGTATGATATTATATGCAACTAATAATGTGCAGGCCAGATGGCTTTTAGAAAAATTCACCTGTGACAAATTGTGACAAAAGTACACGAGTTAAAAAGTAAATGATTTAACCATAGAGGTAGAAATATGTTTTTGATTGATTTAATATAATTTTCAGATAGTTTAAACGGTACGATATATAAATGGTCGAAACGAAACGAAGAGCTCCGAACACGAACATTAACAACATTACTTATGCTTTATCTAACGACTATTGCAACTGCAGAGTTACGGGGTGAACGGCAAAATAGATTCTGAAGACAGTATTAAGATAAAAATTTAAAGGGTTAAACACATTAAAAATGATTAAAATAAATTACCTGGATTACCAACTCTTAGTTCCATCTCATAACTATCACAAACTCCTAAACTACACACAAAACTTAATAACAAAGCTGATATAACTATAAATTGTTTCTCCATTTTGTTTCTGTTTCTACAGATGCTTTTGATAGACTAGGTTCAAAGATCTCAATCTTGCTTTATTAATAGTACTCTTATATTCGAAATAAATAGCGTTTAATTTCAATGCTAAGCCAAAATTACAAACTGTGAGTAATTACACTACTATTATAGTTGCAAGCAGCAATTAGGATTAATGGCTAAATCATAAAGGCTTAGCCTTTATTGTTTGCCTCAACTTCAGTGATTTAGTAAAATATTGATTTGCAGTACATTTTCAATATCATATATAAGTATTTCATTAATACACTATGGTGTTAAATGTATTAAACCAAAGCTTTCTGCTTTAGCAGCCGTAGAAAGCTGTAAAAACTCTAATCAAATTAAAATTTCTATGATCTTACTCGTATTATTATAATGTGCTGAGACATTAAAAGGTAGATACAGTTATTTTGCCTCAAGAGTGCAGGCGAGCCTTACTTGTAGTGTATTGCATATAGACACTCGCTCTTGTGTGCGTGCGTACTACTAAACTGAGCCCTACGCACACAAAGACAACACACAAGACACACACAAGTATTAGCTCGCCTGCCCTCGTGGTATAATACATCTGCCATAAAACCCAGCTGATGTGTTTAATCAGTGAGTTAGCATCAGTACGAGTATTTCTACTCTTCTATGAATTCAGTTACATATTATGCCGATCTATATCCATTTCAGTATAACGCATGAAAAAAGCCATTCAATAAATTTATGGCAACAGGAATTCAGTTGATGACCACCCACAAAAAAGAAAAATAGGACGGTTGTTCTATATAATTTTATATTCATCACAACAGCTTTATACAAGAAGTCCAAAGTCACAAATGTTGTATTGAATGAAAGAAGATAAAAGAGGCGCTGAGTCGGTAAGGAAGACTTCCTGAATATCAGTCGGCAAGTCTGTTAAAAACTCCGCTATCGTTTCAGGTACTTGTGGATCTGAAGGAAAACAATAATTTGACTTATAGATAAGTTAGTTGTCGTACTATAAGAAAAGAGCGTATTAAGAAAACTTCCTGAAACTGTGACCGAATGACGTCAGAGGATTCATTAAAGTACTTAAATGATTTTTTACCTCCGTAAAGCTAAATATTGTAGTAGTATTTAGAAGTAGTAGTTTAGTAGTAAAATTTTGTGATTAAATAGGTAGTATTTAATTACAAATTATTACCAGAACTTTCCGCAGCACTCTGGTCTACAATCAGTCGGTTGACAAGTCCATTGGAATAAGTTGTACATTCAGCGTCTTGTAATCTCAGATCATCTATCTTTGGCACGACACATGTTATCACCAGATCTGAAAATTTTGAGTTTAGTTGTAGTCACGAATGTAATAATGTATTAACCTGATGAACTAATTTCTTCTCAGCTCAAGCTACTCCTACTGGAGCTAAACTAATAAGATTTAAGTATGGCTTCATCATCATCTCAGCTAAAAGACGTCCAATGTTGGAAAAAGGTTTTGTGTGGTGGTTTCGCAGCACATGCGGATAATGTCATATCTATCTGTACTAAATTGTTACCAAATTGCTTTGAGTATAAAATAATTTTGCTTATGTTGTTAAATTTTGTTTTATCTGTTGTGTTGAGATGACCCATAATTTATTTACCAGTATACGTGACAGATACCAATCCCACAGTGACGACAGGCTCTTTACCCCTTCTATGGAATATAAAGTAATTGTTCCTGGCTGTCTGAGTCAAATTCCTGAACTGGACAGAAATCACCAGATTATCCGTGTCTTGATTTATACTACAACAAAAACAAAACGGTAAAATATACTTTTAGAATGATATGGATAGATTGGTTTTGATAACAATTTCTAATTACAATCTTAATTTCTAATTACAATCATTAAAAAAAAAAAAAAATTACAATCTAAGTTTTTACCAATCTGATTGATTACCAAATTTTAATATTTTGAGGTTTATGAAAAGTCGATCGATACGAGCATTGGCAATTGTTGTAGAGATCTTTAAAAATAATATTACTACTTTTATGTCTTTGGAAAGGTCTTTCAACTGAGTGATTATAAAAGACTTTTAACTTCCTTTGAACAATACTTACAAAAATTCTTCAACCAGTCCTGCATTTAAATTATTAGCCTCTTCCTGGTCTATAGTCAGTGATAAATTTACTCTGGGTATGTAGAAGTCAATTGGTCCTCTATAAACAAGTAATATTATTATATATATCTATATATCTACATAATAAAATTGTAGATATTGAAAACCTGTACATAGAAAAAAATTCTAAACCGAGTCAGGAGCATGTAAGAAAGAAGTGGTAACAACTTATACAGATTTTTTATAGGTGTTATAAATTATATTTTTGAAAGTGTCCAAATGACTAAATTATATAAATGTAATTGGTAATTAATTTAAATCTTATTTAGTTATCAAGTCCGGTGAAGCTTGATCCGTCGTACTATTTCGACTCAAGCACAGGTCAATAAAAAAAATCTAATTTAGTATTTCATAAATTCAAACCTGAACAGAGGGTCTGGTACAGGGCCGAAGGTCTTCTTGCAGTGCGCATGGTTTTGGAAAAAAACTCGAATGCAGTTCAAATCATACACTGGACACGGTCTCTCTATTTTATCCGTATTATCTAAAAATACAAGCATTTGTATTAAAATATTAGGAAATTAATCTAACATGGAATTATCACCAATTTTTTGCAAGCAATTTAATTGTTTGCAAAGACTTTACCTGGATTCCCAATCCTAAGTTCCATTTCATAACTGGCACAAAATCCGAGACCACAAAATGAACTTATTATCAAAACTATAACTGCAGGATGTTGTTCCATATTGTTCCCACTTAACCTTTATGTACACTGACGATATTTAGATTAACTGAAATATAAAGAACCTCGATCTCGATATTCTTCAGTAAGTCAATTTGCGTACATTTCAAAGAATTCCGACATAACAAAATAATTATGATTACATTTAATAGCTTTAAACGTAAGCGATTAATGCTATTTAACTTGATGATTAAAACAAAAATGTGTGATAAAAATTTGTTTTTAATGTAAAAAATAAATTATGCCCAAAACATTGTTTGTAGCAGTCTTTTTAGATACATCAAGATTTGCGAACGGCACTGGATTCCTTAATATTGTCCATGGTATCCAAAACAAAATATGGTTATAAACCAAAATATTGCACACAAGTAGTAGAGTTTCATTGTTACTCTTGAAATACAATGTAATTTTAGTAATTAATGCGTTGTTAATTATATGAATTAGATTTAGATTAATAAGATCATTGCGTGTGAGCTAGCTGAGCATCAACATTAATTTATTCAGAACAGATAAAAAAAACTAGTGTTCAATATTTAATTTTATGGTCATGTCATGTAAATAATGTACAAAACAAAATAAAGGTCTATAGGTAAACTAAGTATTCGGCGTTGGACGGTAGCAAAGTGGCGAGGGCCCGTGTGTATGTAAACGTCGTTTAAAAGCAGTGAAAAAATAACATTAGATTAAAATCCCCGCCACGAAACCGTTACTTGCTTGAGCTGATAATCTTCAAATGGCTGAAGATATTTTCTTGGATCATAGGTAATAAGAACACTCGATTGTGACACCTTGCAAATAAATAAAAACTAGATCGAAATCGGCGCATCCGTTTAGGAGCTACTATGCCACAGACAGACAGACAGACACACACGTCAAACTTACAACACCCCTCTTTTTTGTCGAGGGTTAAAAATACATTAATGTGGCGTGGAGCAGCTGGGTAGCATACTCTACAGCTGACTGTACGATTTGACGCCTTCACGGTGAATCTGACCATATGCATTCATGCATTGCGATTTTCTCTCTTATTCAACAGAAATAAGAACGGTGTAAAATCTAATGTGTTTAGCTCAGTGCGCTCTTGGCTAGTGTATCTACTTGTTGAAATAATACATTGCGTGATTAATCTATCAATAATGAATATATTACTTTGTTCTAGTTTTCAGTTGGACTTCAAATTACTAAAGGTTCAAGAGTGAATTTATTAGTGAACTAGATAAATAATAATAAGTAGGTTATAAGCAGAGATCGAAAAGTAGAGGGCGATATTATCAAAACTATGGATATATCCTTGAATTTCCAGAATTTCGTTTTTCGGTAACACCGGGAAACAATTAGGCTAGAAAACGGCCCCCTCTTTCCGGTCACTGGTTATAAGGTTATTATATTAATATTATAAACTCTAAGAGGTCGCACTGTTTAGCAGTGGGGGACTTCCCTTCTGTCACTAATTATCTAGGGTTTTGGGCGAGTTTTCACCAATAGTACTGTAAGTAGTCTCTTTTCCAGGGCTTACTTCAACCTACACTTGTGTCGTAAATAAACGTAATACCGAGCTTCACCTTGAAGGTTATTAGCTGGAACCACACCGGATGATCCGATCGCGCGAGACAAGAGCGCGCTCCACGAAAGGTGACGATTTGGTAACAAGGGCCTGGCCACAGCTTCGCGCGGCGGCGGCGGCGGCGGCGGCGACCAGCGGAATGTTGCCAGTAACCCATAGTCAAAATTAACATGAGAGATTAAAAAAAAAATTCATTTCTAATACCCGCTAGAAAAATGTACCGCGTGAAATTACCCAACTTTTACAAAAAACGTTCAATTTTCATGCAAAAAGTAACGTTTATCTTATTTTACTTAGAAATCGACTTCAACACTGTAATGTAGCCCAAATAAGATTAAAAATACGTAAAAGTAACGTTTTAAGTCATGTGACGCAAAGTGCTCCAAAATATCGTAAAATGTTACAATACTAACGTTCTGGCAAGTTTTGCGCCACAAGTCGTGCGAAGCTGTGGCCAGGGGGTAAGGACGTGCACACAAGCGCTCGGTCCTTGCCGCTCCAATGGGCTCGTGCAGAATTCAACTGTAAGTGGATCAGTATGGATCAGCTGGAGCGTATTGGAGCGGCGTGGCAGGGTCGCAAAAAAGTTGAAGCCGTCCAGACCAGTACGATCATGATCCATGCTCCAAGCTTCTGGATCGTGGACCGCAGGATCGCTGGCTCGTCCGGTATGGTTCCGCCTATTTAGATTTATCATCATCGTCTTAGGTGGCAAATTAATTGACAACGTCACAGAAAGATCCAAATATTTTTTACGTTTTATTGAAATACAAGGTTTTTTTTAAAGTGAGAAATAGTCCAAAGTCACAAATGCTGTATTGAATGAACGTTGCTATGTAATAAGCGGACTCAGTTAAGAAGAATTCCTGCGTATTAACTGGCATTTCTGTGAGGAAACGCGTAAACGCCAACGTCGTTTGAGGATCTGAAAAAATAAAATAAAAAAGAAAAGTAAGAAAATGTAGCGTTGTCGTCGGTGGCAAGTGAATAGCACCTTTATCTTCCATTCGAGTGAGCAATAATAATAATAATACATCTTTATTTCAGGCGTAATACCCATAGTTAATAATAAAAATACAAATATTCAATAAAATACAAAAAAAATTACGTCACAAGCTCGTAATGTCGTTTTTTACGATTTTTATTTTGATTTGCAATAAAAAATCGTAAAACTGGCAAAAATCGCCCCTACATAAGTTATACAAGAGTAATTTTAGATGTTTTATTTCCTACGTAGTGTAAGATAATTTGTTTTGAATACAGTCAGTCAACATCCCTATTCATTATACATGTATTTTTAACCCCCGACGAAAAAGAGGGGTGTTATAAGTTTGACGTGTGTGTCTGTCTGTTTGTCTGTCTGTGGCATCGTAGCTCCTAAACGGATACGCCGCTTTTCATCTAGTTTTTTGTTTTGTTTGCAAGGTGTCACAATCGAGAGTGTTCTTAGCTATGATCCAAGAAAATATCTTCCGCCATTTGAAGATTATCAGCTCTTTTCTAGTTGTTGAAAGGATCAAGTAACGGTTTTGTGTCGGGGGTTATTATTATTTTTAATTGAGTGTTTTTACGGCGGAGGAAAACATCGTGAGGAAACATGCACATACTTGCAAAGCAATTCGTAGGCTGTGGTGAAGTTGACCAACCCGCACCGGGCCAGCGCGGTGGACTAAAGCCTATTCTCTCGTGTTCAGGGTAGGCTCGAGCCCCTCGACGGGGCCATATATGAACTGTTATTAACGTACAGGTTTACCAGTCCTCGTTAAAAGACAGATTTACTCCAATACCTGAGCTTTCACCAGCAGATGGTGATATGAGGAGGCGAGGAGCAGCTTCGTTGGAGTATGTGGAGCATTCAGCATCATGCAGTTGGAGATTCTTCAAGTTTGGTATCACTGCTGTGGTGATTATTGAAGCTGAAAAACACGTTGTACTAATGAAATATCAAAAAAAGCTAGGTATTTTTAAATAGCCCATAATTCTGTCTCTTTCATAGCCTCTCCATTCTCTTTACCTCGGCTTAAAAATGCCGGTAAATAACATAGACAATTGTTTAAAAGGTGGTACTGGTACTGCACCAAATTGCATTACCTATATTTCCTTTTTCGTAATGCTCGCTAATATCAGGACAAGGTAAACTGTGACATGTGAACTTATCGCCGCGCAAAAATTTTTCAGGTATTTTTTTTATCGAAATAAACTTACAATAGGATATGCTCCCCGGAGACCTTGTGACAATGGGTTCTTTTGCTCTGCGATGGAATATAAAGAAGACATTGTTTGAACTTTGGGTCATGTTTTGAAACTCGACCGAAATAACCAAATTGTTAGTCTTCCTATTTATACTGAAAGGAAAACATAAAAGTATTAAAAATTCTTGCTTTTTTATCGTTAACTGATGTTTTGCGTCCCCACGTCTTCCCGCAATCGACAGTGACGTTGGGAAGACTGCGGGAAAGAATTCTGTACCCTCTGTGAAGAGTGATACAACTTGAGATAGATCGGTTATCAAGTGATTGTAAATCCTTAAAGAGCAATTTTTTTGCTATTTTTCTGTCTAATCGGTGTAACTCTAGCCCTTCTAGAAGCGAAGATAATTTTGACACATCTCGCATTTTTAACATGACTCTATGTGTAAAATAATATCACTCTACTTGAATTACAAAAAACTATGTTTTCCGATGATAATTTTTGTGAAAAGTGATATAACAACATCAACATTATTTGTAACTGATAAAATTAATATTTGTAACTAGTGTATAATGATTTAACTCAAAACAAATCTATTACCACGAGAACTATTACAAAATATTTTTGGTGTTAAGTGATCTAACTTGAAATATAACATTAATAATACCAAAAACGTCTATACGAAAAACGATTCCAGTTTGTGAAAAATGTTATAACTATTTCTCGGCCACAAGAAAAAACAAAGATCTTCACATCAATCGGTCTTACACTGCCCGCATCCAATCATCCAAAAAACCCCGACCCTCACCAGATCGTCGGTCTACCTTGTAGGGGGCCTGCCCTCTCTATGCCTTCCTTTATGTATTATGGACCTTTCTGCCCCAATGCCCACTGTCACTTACTTGAGTTTAATGATTCTATGGGCTATGTCGGTGACTTTGGTTCGTCTGCGGATATCATCATTCCTGATTAAAATCTGTAGGGAAACTGGAAGAAGAGCATTTTGCTTTTTGAGTGACTACATTATGTGCAAAGTTGGGTCTACCTAACTGGGCTGACATAATGGGGTATAAATTCGAGAGCAGAATCCCCAACATTTATTACATTTTTCTTCTCCATCTTCATCTTCTGACTAGTTGGCGAATCTGTTGAGCATTTATCAACAGAGGACTTGTGCGAGTGGCGCAGCCGGATGATCAGTTTCCGATATGAGAACTATTTCACCCTTAATCCCAAGTTGAGCAGTATGAGGTCTTCTAAGGTCCCAACCATGATTACAATATCCGTCATATTTTTCGCCCTTAATGTTGATACCACGCCCATCGAAGTCCAAAAACTTAAAAACATTCTCCAATGCAGCTGTGTATTTTTTTTTAAATAACGTCTTTCTATCTCTCACCCCGCTGTAGCTGCATTAATCTGTAATTCTGATCCTGGAGACGGACTGACATGGTGGCATTTTCATAAAATATTTCAGTATCTTAAAGACCGATAGTCAATTTGAAACCTCTGAAGAGACCGCAGTACTGCCCAGGTTTCGTTTGAACAGAAGACTTTATCATAGTCCACGAACGCTGAATATAGTGGCTGATTAATTATATACATGCTACTCTTTAGTCTTCTGTATAATATGTGAAAGTGGTCTAATGGTAATGTATTTTTTTCAGAAACCGACCTCCTCAGGAGGCTGAAAGTTGTCAAATCTACACAAGAGAAGGTTTTTATCGACTCTCGAAAACAATTTGTAAACATGGCTCAGAAGTAAGATGGGACTATAATTTTATTTCTTTATCGCGCTTTTTAAAGGGACCATTGTACTTCTGTGCCATACTTGCGGTTCTGTACCTTCAAGGATGACGGACTTAAAATTAAATAGTTTAGAGCCGTGTACCACCTGCTCAGAAGTTATTCTGTCATCAATCACCCAGGACCTTGATGGCTCTCAATCTCGTACAGGCTGATGTCAGGAATGTTTTCGGTATAGTGTCGGGTTAACGTAGCTCTAGGGTCAGTTGCAGTTTGACTACTGACAGGTGTTCGTGTACAAGTTTCAATATAATTCCTTGATTTCTTTTAGTAGATATTTCCACTCGTACGACTTTGAGATCTGTCTTTTGAGCTGCCGGTAGCAGGAAGCATCTGCAGACTGCAGAAATATCCTCCGTCTTTCTTTGATGAACCTGAGGTATTAAAGATCTTAAAGAACTTTAATCCAGTCGTCGTCGTAAAGACAGCTTCTACGAACTTATCATTGTAATCCTCTACTCCTACCTATTCTGCTAGGGATTCAAAAGAAAGTATTAAGGGTTCTTTATATTGGCAATAGTTAGTGTTACTTATTTATTTCTTACCTACTTATGTTGACAAATTGACGCATTACTAAAAAAATATTTCAAAGAATATATATTCAAAAAACTGTTACAATTTTACTAAAATTCAAAGAGCATTGTTTTTTCCTTTATTTAATTTGCTTACCCAATTGCAATTCGACCATAATAACATAATTGATATCAATATACACTATTTAATAAATTAAAATAGTAATTTAAGTCATTTTTCACCTTAACTGCATGGTTAAAACTTTGTGTATATTGATATAAGTTTGCAAAATACTTAAGAATTACAAAATAAAGTAAAGAATCGTAAAGAGGATACTCATAATAGTATAGTTTCTTCCAACAAAAATACGTGAATCATGTTAAAATGTTTAAAATGTTGAAAATATTAATACTATATCACTTCACACAAAAATGCTAGAGGCTGTGTAAAGTGATATAAGTTTACATAAATCACTTAACACTTTGTTCGATAGGCGTGGAAAATGATATATATTCGTCTTTTTTGCTATTTGACACAAAATTTTGTATTGCAGCATAATTTAAAATTAGTGTTTTTAAAACTTCACATGAATACCTAAGTGAATTTGTGAAAATCAAAAATCTACAGTAAATAAGTATAAATGAAATTAGAATTTTTTTAAATTTTCCAAACTTTAAGTCGCGATATCTCGAAACTGCTTTTTGAGACTTGTATTACTGTTCACCGAGGGTACAGAATTGTATGGAGGTGGCACAAGATAAGAATAGATACCGTATTTTGAAGGAGGCCTACACCAACATGGTTGAATGCGGCTGAGAAGAAGAAAAAGAAAATGTTCTGCTGGTATTTACATCATCATCAATAACATTAACATCTTGTGGTAATCCACAGTGGGCATACGCCTTTCTTAAAAAGAGTTAAAAAAAACTATTTCTATGATTGGCCGGCCAGGTGTAGCCAGCAACTTTATCTGGATCGCCGCTCTATCAAGTGGCGGGCACCTTACAGGCATTTATATGACTTACTAGCTTCCCGCCCCACGGCTCCGCTCGCGCTAACAGATTTTACCGCGGTAAAAAGTAGCCTTTGTGTTATTCTGATTGAAATTGATTGATGGTTCTAAAGGAAAACATTTTTTTTCTTGTAACAATGAAAGTTATAGTGTCACAGGTTGTGTTGTCAAACTTACAAAAACTCTTCAACTCTCCCATTGAGTCCGGAGAACTGTAGAGTGCCGGTTGTGATTGTGACGTTTATTGCTGAGAGGAACCTGTTTGTCTGGGCTCTGTAAAATCAAAAAATATATATTATTTGAAACAGAAAATAAAAATAATGTTATAGGACATAAGACAGATATTTATATTGGCCTATACAGTATGTCGCAGTTTCTATATGATATGAGTGAGTTCCTGCTATTTCAATGCAGTTTTATGCATCACCGTCACAGTACCTTACTAACTAGAGTAGGTACCACTGAAGAAATTTTAAAGTAATACAAATCTTCTTCTTCGTTGCCCGGTCAAGATCCAAGATACGGAAAAAATCAAAGCGGTCGTAGCCGTAGGCAGACAGCTAGCAATAATAAAAAAATATATATTACCCGCTGAGTGGATCTGGTACAGGACCAAAAGTTTTTTTGCAGTGAGCATGACTGGCGAAAAAATCACGTATGCAGTTAAGATCGTGCGTAGGACATGGACGCTCTATTCCTGATGAGTCATCTATTCAACAGTTTAAAGAAAATTATGTAGATAAAAATATATCAAGTAACAACAACGACGAAATTCAAGGGTTGTGTTGTGTGGGAGTGACGTCGATCAACCCGCACTGGGTCATAATATCATACAATTTATTGTAAGATCTATATAATAAAACTGCAGAGATCGATAATCTGCAATAGAAAAAAAAACGCTATAGACCGAGTCAGGGGGATGAAAGAAGAGATATAGAGCATAATAATATCAAGACTTTTTTCAAACCCTATTGACTGAAGTTTTACGAGATGGTACCTTACATCCCCGGTCAACATCTTAGATTGTTTTTACCGCGGTAAAATATCTCATTTCTACGGAAAACTGCATAGAAAAGCCAAAAAACGGACAGCAGTATTTATAAAATTAAAATTTACTAACCTGGTTTTCCTAAACAAAATATGCTTATTAACCACAACACTATAAAAATTATGTAATTTTGCATTGTAAATAAGTACAATATAAAACAGAAGATTTTAGTTTTTGTTCAGTTCAAGGTCACCACTTAACTTATTATGACTTCTTTGGATAAAATTTTAATACACGATGAGCCATGTTTGTTACACAAAGGTATAAATATGCAACTGCTGTAAATTAACCACAAATTTGCATGTTGTGATAATTACACGTTTACTCGTATTTCATTAGCTTCATTAGTTGAAATTTTCGATTCAATATTAGATTCAGTACTTTAAATGTCATCATCACCATTAACAGACTACTTTTAAAATGTTTAGCAGCAATGTTTGCTTAAGTAAATTTTCAATTTCACCTACTGTATTTTTAACCCCCGAACAATGTCCCCGACAAAAAAAAGGGGTGTTATAAGTTTGACGTTTGTGTATGTACATGTTTGTCCCAAGGATGTTATAAGTACTATTCGTCCTTGACCTGTCCTAAACGGATGCGCCAATTCTGACCGAGTTTTTTTTGTTTGCAAGGTGTCATAATCGAGAGTCTTCTTATTAGCTATGATCCAAGAAAATATCTTCAGCCATTTGAAGATTATTAGCTCTTTTTTAGTTATTGAAAGAATCGTAAGTATACATATCACACATATTTTACGCTGGCTTTTTATTTGGCGCTTTATTTTTAGGCTGTACTGTACCTACGTACAGCCTTATTAGAGTATAAGATATGACTAGCCTAATAAAACGTATATTGCTGAACTTAAAGCAAAATATTTTTAAACTATTTTATTATTCATAATTGTGTATACCTACTTGTACTTTTAACCAATTTTTGCAGACACTTAGTTTTACCAAAGCCAGACAGACATACTACAAATTATAAAAATGGCGATGGGACCACAGAATAAAATAATAGTACTAACGGGACGCCGCCGACATACCATGTATACTAAATCACGATTGGACAGATCTATTTTTGGGATCCCATATGACGGATGCGCAGATCATTGGAATAAAGACAAATCGACCAAATTAAGTTGAGCACAGGTGCTTCGATATCCCTAACATCAGCGTGTGGATGACCCAACCGCTAGGGCTGTCTCTGCCTATATGTCAAGCGTACGCAGATGTTCCATGGGCGGTGAAATCAATAACATTTTTATTTTTTTATTTTATTTTGTTCCACGAGTCTGTTCGCAACTTATTCACTGCACATTAAGTGCCCATTTCACAATGTTCTTCTATAAAATTATTTATTTTACCGGGAGAAATAATCAGCTCCGATAACCATTTGCTACTAAACGAACGCGCTGAATAGGTATATTCGGACTGTTCATACCAGTGCTTTCGGTTCATACTCGATAAGGCGCGCTCTAGCGCTCCCACATTTTTTTTATTTATACTCTAAAGGCTTTCTATTTGAAATCTAATACGAGTGCAAGAAAGAAATAATTTCAAATAGTTAAAATAATATAGATGATATTTTTATATAATTAAATAATCATTAATAATAAATAATAATAAATAACTCTTTCACTGGAAATGTAGGATAATATAATCTCGGGTAATATAATAATAAAAGTTTTGTGATAAAAGAAATTATACATTGGATTGGGGTAAAGATTCGATCTTTGCCCGATGATACATAAATTACAATTCTAATTGGTTTTGTTAGACATAGTTTATTACTGGTGTAAAAAAATATATTTCATTTTAGTGTCCTATTTTTAAAGTATGTTTGTAAAAGGTAGAGAAAAGTGAAATAAGGAAGGCAGGGGAAGACGTTGATAAAGAAACTGAAGAATTGGATACAAAAATATAAAATTTAAGTTTCATAGTTACAAAGTTCGCATCGCATTGTTGTCAAAACATTCAGTAGTTTATTTTAGCATACTATAAAGTTTCTTTGGAAAATGTGTTTAGGTTTCTAAACTACCTAAAGGTAAAGATGTTTAATAACGGTGAAGACATTTAAGTTAAATTATTTCGAAATATTATTAATAATAATAATAATAAATAATAAATATGTGGGACATCTCACACACGGCCATCTGACCCCAAACTAGGCAGAGCCTGTACTATGGGTGTCAGATAGCTGATATACGTACACATATAAATATACAACATCCAGACACAAGGCAAACACAAGTGCTCATCACACGAATGTTTGCCCTGGGCGGGATTCGAACCCGCGACCTTGTGCTTCGTAGGCAGATGTACTACCAACTAGGCTACGAGGCCGTCAAAATATTAAGCCGTTATTAATTTGTGGGCAGCCCTAGAATGGTCGGCGAATCAATGGAATATTAATTGGTTTTAAAGAGGGCTGCGGATTGTGTGTGTATAATTGGACAGTTGATTGTGGCCGTCTGTGGTCCCACCCTTTGTTTGCGAATGCTCTGTTTATTTTATTTCATTTCGGTGGGTGTGAAAGTCCATCAAAATTTCATGAAGGCAAATAAATTTTTACCTCATATTTGTTTATTTTTGTTATGAACTTGTTGGTTTGGATATCGAAATATATGCTGGCGCTTCTTACGGTTCGATTATAATAATGTAAAAAAAAAATGTTAAAATGTGATGACAATGTTGTGAGACAAGGGCAAAGTTAAACTGAAGCAATATTTTTTTATTTATTTTCCTTCACCGACCCCTCGTTTAATGAAGTAGGTACATAATATAAGTGAATTTTGTTAAATTTTTAGTTGTACCTATGTGTCACAGGGAAATGCGGAAATCAGGGATTTCACGAAATCCCTAGGGATAAATAAATATATTTTAATCACTTTTTTTGTTACGCAGTGTATGACGGAACTCTACTTCCATTCTACAAACAAATTTTCATAAAAACGTAAAACATACAATATAAAATTCTCAGAATTATGAATCTAATCGAGTCAAGAGCGAAACGCGGTTTACCCACCTCCCTCGTAAAATTGCATCAACAAATCGCAAAAAAATATGCGTTTTATTTGGAAATTCATGTCGTTGTCGAAGCCGTTTTCATGGCGACAGGTGCCGCCGATTATGACGGTAACGTACACGAAAAAGCACATGAATATCTATCAGACACACTGAAAGGTTCATGTGGAAATGGTAGAATTTTCGGTGACATTATATCGATTCTTTAATATACCCACAAAAATATAACTAAGCAGTACATTTAAGCGGTAGTTTACAAGGGTGAGCTTATCTCTAAAACAAGCACACTTTCACATATGAAATAATTATATTATTACTTATAAAATTTCATGTCACTGTATAATATATTTATAATTATTATTATCTTTTTGTGGGTATATTAAAGAATCGATATAATGTCACCGAAAATCCATATTTTTTTGCGATTTGTTGATGCAATTTTACGAGTTACCACACTCCTCCGAAACGGCTGGACGGACAGATTTTAATGAAATTTTATACATTCATTCAATAGGTTTGAGAATAGTTTGTTCACTATTTTTAAACCTAAGAGTTTATTAAGCCTATAATACATTTTCCCGTGGAAATTCGGGCAGGGGCCGATGGGCGGACAATAGTAGTATTTGAATTTGTGGTGATTTGCTTAAAATATTTTGGTTGCTTTTGCTAAAAACGCAGACACAGGTATGCCAAATAACGGTTTTTAGCCTTACCTTAGTAATATCAAATAAAGGTGCAATTACATGCCCTGCGTCAATCTAAATTATAACCACGAGGCACGGAATTGCACCTTTAATATCTTATCCACCCTAAACCAACGTTTGCAAATCTGAGTTAAATCGAAAAAATTTCTCATTTCAGTAGTTTGGTGGCGGACATTTTTTTTATTTTCCAATGACCCTGTCTGATGTATTTTGCATTTTCCAATGACACTGCGATATTTACGATTAACGAATGGAAAGATGTAAATAATAAGCAAATGACTTTTCTATTATGGCTTAGCAACATTTATCACAAACAAACTAGCATTAAATTATAAACTAGCTTTAAAACTGCCACTTTTTCCTATAGGAAAGAGGTATTTCCCTCTATTGTTGGTTACATGGAATTACTTATATAAATAAATATATTATACACTGTGAAATTTAACTGATTGTTTATCCGCAACATAGTGGTAGTACTCGTGGAACAATTTTCCGAATAGGTTCAAATTTCAAAATCGTAATTCAACTTAACTTGTTATACAAAGTGGCCGGTCACGTGACTAAAGTTAATATGAAAAGTTGTGATTACACCCTATGTTCCTTAGGGAAAGTTGTTCAGTTTCACGAGTACTACCACTATTGCGGATAAACAACCAGTTAAATTACACAGTGTATAATATTACAATTATTTACCTATATAATAAATACAATTTAGCCAACAATCTCTACAACTAGCAACTTTTAATTTAGTTTCTTCACCCCCAGCCGCAGGAGTCGTCTGCACATAATTTTTCAATTTGACCATTTGCAGCACGTTTAGCAGATTGATATATAAATCTCCGCCCTTCGCTGGGGGACTTATTGCGTTAGTCACTACCTATGTAGGGTGAACTTAAGAAGCGTTTAGATACCGCTATTCCATTCACTCATTTTTAAGCTTTGAGTGAATGAAATTATGCCAAAATACAGTTAAAATTGAATTAGTAAATGCCTTCTAATTGCAGTAAGCAATTGAATTATTTTATTTAATAATTAATGAATCAGATAAGGCACTAGATTAGCATAAGTTTTTTTTTCGAAAAGTTACGCTTGTATTATCATCGCCGGAGGAAGAGCTTTAATTGTTTCATACGTAACCCTTTCCATATAAAAATAAATTGTAGAAAGCCATAAAAAATAATAATTACAGATAAGATCGTTGCATAATAGAAAACTGTAAAGTAATCACAGTTTAAAAAAAAGTATTGTTTTAATGTTATTACTTACAACTTTATTTTTGTTTAAAAAAAAGAAGGTTACACCACACATCCATCCATCAGTAACACAACTCAATCTGACGATATAGGCACAGTACAGTTAGGTAAGTACACCGTCTTGAAACAGGAGGGTAAGGTTATCGAGTTAAAGTTCCAGCAGTCACCCCCTGCCCCCCGGCTGTTCGTACAGGGAACCGTGATCTCAGATGATAAACGAGCGATTAGTGAGTCGTCTACACGGTGTATGACTAGTATATCATCAACCTATACATTCATTCAAAAATCAACCAGTATTTGAACGACAAGGAAAATATATAAAAAAATTTGCTCGATATTAAAAAAATATGTTGTTTCCGTTTTCTCTCCTTAGAGGAACAAAATAATTATGTATGTAATTTAAATTTAGAGATTTTAGCGGCCATGCCGGAATTGAGTTCGCTGTCAATATAATTTGTCTACTAATATACTTATTTTTTTAGTAGATGAGAACAAGCTGCTTGTGGTCAAAGAAGCACTTGAAGTAAAATATTGTGGTCATGTGACCAAGGCTTCAGCCGTCTGCGAAGTGGTTGCTAATCCGGATTAGAAAATATTGTGGTATTTCATATTGCTCTGCGTTAAAGTGAAGGCGCTAGCAACTAATATTATAAATGTGCAGTAGATTTGTCTATTTTTACTTCCAAATCTATATATTATCTATTAATCTATTTATTTCATATTTTATATTATTTATTAACTTATTATAATTTATATATTATTTTACTTAGGTCCTAGACAAAAAAATATATTTTGAGGGTGATTATAATAATATTTTTAACAAATTATGTGTGTTCGCGTAATTTAAATGCAATGTTTTTTTTTAATTTTTGCTACGATTTAAATCAGTTAATCTGTAGAGGGTGATTTCATATGAGTTTTTCAGTTTATAAAAATAATGGATGTTCAGTTTAAAAGATAATGTTAATATATAATTAATTATGTTTAAACGTAATATGTATATTATATGGATCTTATACTTTGCAGCAGTAGTTGTTGTAGCTATCTGTTCAAATTAAGTTGAATAAGGTACCTTGAAATGTAGATCTAAGTTCTGTGGGTCCTGTGAAAAACGATCCAACTTAAAAACGCTACTTTTCAGGAGAGCGAAAAAACTAATTTTGGGAAGGTTTTTTGGCCATAATTTTTAAGGGTCTTGGTCTTTTTTAATTAAATATATATTTTTAAGATCAGCTTTGAGAGCTCTATTTTATGGTAAAGTTCTTTTTTTTCTAAAATGCTTATTTAAAAAGAAAAAAAAGTTAGAACCCTACCCTTTTTTAATAATGGTTCGGTGAAAAATGGTTCACATACAGTTAGCCCTTTTAGTATTCTGTAATATTTTGTGTTAAAAGATCTAAATTAATTTGAGACTTAAGAGTTTTGTTTTAAGAGATCTAAATTAATTTGAGATTGTGGGATGTTTTTGTGAAAAATGGTTTAACTCAAATTAGAGCTATTTTTAACAATATACGTCACATAGTTGAATCCTATGGTAACCTTTATGATATAAGAGGAAATACATCAATAACCGTATAGTTCTAGCAAATACGTACATAATATGCAAAGAATTTAAGAGTTTTTGTACTTCTATAACTTCTAAGTAGAAGAAAGCCACCTAGTATCTTATTGTTTGTTGTGTTGTATTGTGTTCTGTCAAATAAATAATGTCTAGGTATGTCTGTCTACAGGAAGTCATAGTCATATCTGCAAGAAGTACTACTTTCGGGACTTGAATTCTTTATTAAACAAAATACGTCGGCAAGATGTAGATTTCTGAAAGCATAAAACTATGTTTGATCTAGAATATAGCGGAAATTCTTTAAAAATCTAACAAATTTGTATGGAATAGAGTTGAATTAATCCTGCAGCAAAAAAACTATCTAATCATTACCACAGATTAATAAATAGTTACTAACGTACTGTCATTACTCAAAATAAACACCAAACTAGACCTGTGAAACACACATTAACCCAGAAGAATATCTCTTACACGCGGTGATGAACTAGGATGATGATGATTCAGAACTGAGATGATGGACATGCTTAATGACCTTAGAGACCATGTGAAAGTGGATATTTACAGGTAAAAATGGAAAAATATATATAAAGCCATTCTCAATAAGAAATAGATTGTTACCACATTCAAGATGGTGCTATTTGGATTTCGTTTACGCAACATATCGGTTACATTTGAAGACCTGATAGATATTGTTGGTGGTATGCTTGGAAAACCTTTTCTTAATTATCTTTATGACATCATATTAAGGAACGAGAGAAGATCTTAGTCCGATTATCGATCATAAAGTTAAACTTAATTTTACTGTTATTTTCGTTAATGATTTAGATAGTTGTTAAACTTTAGAAATCTTCAGCAAGATAAAATATATTAAGCATCGTAACGTAATGTTTTTCACGAAGACCATGTTTAGTTCAAAGGTTTGTAAGTACTACGCCAAGCAAGAAGCTAAGGATTTGATATACCTAAGTAAACACAACAAATGAGTGGTAGTTAAAGTGATGAGTAATTCGGCATCAAACCTAAGAGCGTATAGTGTAGAAATTTGCAGGTCAGATCAGATCTACATCAGTTTATATTCAATAGAAAAGATTTCATTTTGTCTTTTCTTAACAAGTATTTATTGTCCTGTGATGTTTTGGTATCAAAAAAGCTATAATTGTATAGTATTTTTAATGTAAAAAGATCTGATTCGGCATAATTACCTCGACAGACGGTTTTAAGTACAGTTGGATCTTTTTCCACAAGCTTTGGTTTTGAATTTTTCAAGGTTTCAAATGATTTAGAACTATTTATTTAAAAAAATAAAGGGTTTAATACGTATTAAACCCAAATTCACCAAGTAAATGAAATCTTCCGATTGTTTAAGAGAATTTAAATTCATTTTCACAATATTTTATGCTATTTAAACCACTATGCACAAGTTGTAACTCCGTTATCTTTTGACTTAGAAGAGCGTGGATTAGACCCATCGATCTGTAATTTTCAGGAGAGTCCAAATCACAAATAAACGCAAAAGGGTCTAATTCCACTTGGATCGTTTTTCACCGGACCCACAGAGTTGACCTCTTTAAAGAACCTTTTTTATATAAAATGTGTAAGTTTTCGCTTAATGCTGAAATCTGTATGATGCCATTTTTTGTTGTTTACAATAGTAATTCTATTATTAGTCTTCTAAGAAATTGTAACGGCCAATTATATAAATGAAACAAACTTATTCTAATTTTGCCATTTTATTATTCCTCAAAAATTACATTTATTATTATTTAAGTGACAAACTTTTTGTCAACGATTATTTCATAAAATCATAGCCATGTAATGGAATTGTGAAATGAGTGACTGTCTACTATAAACATTTTATATTCTTTGCCAAATAGTATATTATAGCTAATAGCTAAAGCTAAAGGAAACTAAATCATTACGGTGTAAAAAACCGGGCGCTCGATCTTCTTGAATCATATCTTACGAATAGATTCCATTTGGTCGATGTTAATTGGAAAAGATCGCCTGGATCTAAGATAAAAATGGGCGTCCCGCAGGGTTCCATTCTTGGTCCTTTTTTGTTTTTAGTGTATATTAATGATTTGCCATATCTTATAAAAGAAAAACATGGGTTGGTACTGTTTGCCGACGATACTTCTTTAATTTTTAAAGTTAAAAGACAACAATTAGTTTATGACGACGTAAACAATGCTATCCATGATGTAGTTAACTGGTTTACGGTAAATAATTTATTACTCAATGAAAATAAAACAAAATGCCTTAAATTTGTGTTACCAAATGTTACTCCAGTAGCAACTGATATAATAATAAAGGGACAGAGAGTGGACCTTGTGGACTCTGCTGTATTTCTTGGAATTACTTTGGATGCCAAACTGCAATGGGATCCTCACATAAATAAATTGTCGAACAAACTGAGTTCAGCGGCGTATGCAGTTAAACGAATTAGAGCTCTTACTGATGTAGATACGGCTAGATTAGTGTATTTTAGTTATTTTCATAGCTTGATGACCTATGGAATTCTTCTATGGGGACATGCTGCAAATGCAAATAATATATTTACGCTGCAGAAACGGGCTGTTCGTGCAATTTATAAATTAAGGCCTAGAGTGTCACATAAGGAAAAATTTAAGGAAATTAATATTTTAACATTAGTATCGGAGTACATTTACCACAATTTATTACATGTAAAAAAAAAATATAACAAAATTTGCAAAGAATAGTGATCGACATGCTCTTAATACTAGAAATAAAGACAAATTGGCATCTCACATTAGTCGATTGCAGAAAATAAAACATTGTTTTAAGGGCGACTGTATACGCTTTTACAATAAGATTCCTACTATTATACAAAACTTACCCTTAGATAAGTTTAAAGTTGTAGCTAAGCAAAAATTGATTAAAAATGCATATTACAAGATATCTGATTATTTAGAAGACGAATCTCCATGGGAATGAGGTTGCTTGAGTTGGCTAATAATATAATTTAATTTATTAAGATATATTGTACCTATAATTTACATATTAAAAAAAAATATAATTTTTATAAGATGCGACGCTTGTGGAGATTATTCGGCGAGCTCTTCTCCACAAAAGACCGCACATTTTGCTTTGCTGAACTCGCCACTAAATGTAACTTTATTTGACTTAACTAAGTGTCCAAAAAAGTGTCCAAAAGTTAAAAATAAATGATTTCATTTCATTTCATTTCATAGTACAAATATGAACCAAACTCTTTCCCTAATTGATTAACGACCACAAGTTTCTGAGATGAGAAAGTTCTAATAGTTTATTTTTCCTTACAAAGTAATAACTACTTATTTGACTTACCCATAGCTTTTTTTTATATTTTATGTTATTAATTGTAAATTTTTAAGCGCGGTGCTTGCCCTAATAAAGTAAAATTTATACTTTAATAAAACTCAAGAATCGGCGTGTCTGTACATTGATTTGTTTTTCAAAAAACTGATTGTAGGTGATAAAGGGAGTGTAGCTGAACACAAAAATACAAGTTTTGGAAAAAAAATCCTGCTGTTTGTCTGTATGTCTGTTTGTACACGCTAATCTCTGGAACTACTGGACGGATTTTAATGAAACTTTACAATAATATAGCTATACATCAGAATAACACACTTTCCCACGGGAAAACCTGTTAACGTGGGCGGAGCCACGGGGCGGAAAGCTAGTTAAAAATAAAATAATAATTGTGAATACCATATTGTATGTTCGATGAAGTTACGTTTCTATGTTATGAACATAATCTAAGAACCGAAAAGTTTGAAAGCCTTTGGCACCCCACTCCATTATTTGCCTCTAATTTCTTTGGCCTGAAGGAAAATATTGATGAAGTGAGTATGTACATTGTACGTAACATGATTTCTGTTGTTGGAAACTCTTGTGATTTTCCTTCAACGGACTTTGTAAATATTGCAATATTATTATGTAAGTAAACTCGACAAAACCTCATCCATATTGTGTCTTTTTAATTTATTTAATGACAAAGATTTCTCAAAATTGCTTTATTTTGTAGACTATAATGATATTATTATCATCAAATGTGAAAGATACCATCGCATTTACTTTCTATTTTGTTAGATTTTTTGTACTACATTTTAATGATTTTTAAATCATTATATATCATAACATGACCACTTATTTGTTTCTAGACTTTAAAATCTGTATCTCATCCAATGTAGGAACATTCCAAGTTAATATTTAAATGTAACGGAAATGTAACCACGCATCTAGTCATTACTGGTACGGGCATGAAAATTTCCATTTATCTGCATGAAGTTATCGCGCACATTTTCAAAGAGTACAAACACAATTTCACTTCAGAACAGCAACCCTTAAGTGTCTTTCTACTTATCTACCTAAGAAACTCTCTGTTAATCTCAGGGCTGTCACAAATCAACGTCGGGGCCACATGGCTCACTCATAATTGGCGAAGCAATCGTCAAGACAAATTCTGATTAATTAGATGTCCCAAGTTAAACACTTGCAAACACTGAATAAATATGGGGTGGTTATGATTAGGAGGGTGAAGTTTGAGGGGCAGATACTCGTAAATAGGTATAATACATTGGAAAACACTAGCTGTAAGTATTTAAATATTAAATTCCAACTATTGTACAGCCTAATTCAGAATTACGTATCCACCCTGGTAAAAATCTATGAAATACCCTGGAACTGCGCCACCACCTAACTTCGCAATGAATTAATTACAATGTGTAGGTCAGATGTAGGTACATAATGTACGTGTGTCGAAAAATCAGGTACGTCGTAACAAACAGTGAAAAATAACATTTATTGTGGCGCAGTTCCATAAGCTGAGTGGTTTTACGTAATTTAATTAACATTATTGTATATCTATATCACTAAAACACTTGTAACTCTAGTGTCTTCACGCTGAGAGGGGTTAAAATATACACGAAGTCAATATAATATTACGTTCCTGTGTCTCAAGTTAATGAATTAAGTAACATGTTAAGTAAGTACGTGGTTAGAAGCACTTGAGTGCTTCCAACTAGCGTGCTAAAGACTTCTCTCTTCTTATGTAGAAATTAAATTACATCATGTCACTTGACATAGATTTGAGCGCGCTTTCATTACAAAAGGGTGCGTGAAACGTTTATGCAAAAATCTATCGTTTACTTTCAATAATTGAAGAAAGAGATAACTTACAATACAGATATGCAACAAGATGTACGAGAACCTTATGGGAAGGGTAGTACCGAAATAAATTACTATGTTATTGTCATATATAATCTTTTTTTACCACGCCATAATACTCACTCGTAAAATATAGATATATAGATTTTTCATACTCAGTTTTTCATATCCGTGCCCCATAATAAAAGAAATCACTTAAAAAGTGCAGTGGGTGAAAACGAGGGGCGGTTTTCTTACGTTTTGAGACACACTGGTGAAGAGAATACAAAACAAAACTTTAAGAAATTTTCGAAATATAATTATAAGTTTTTTGGGTCTTTCAAATTTGTGAAAACCCTTCATAAACGATAGGCGCGTAATTTTGCGATCTATAATAGCCTACCGTTTGTCGTTGCGCTCGTAATAAAACAAAATGCACCTTAAGACCGCGCCGCGAGAGTCCGTTTTACCACAGACTAAATAATAGCGTCTTCACAAGCCCGCGCGTTTTTCCTACTAACTGGCCCCAGGTATGGGGCCGCCCGGCCTAGGTACATTCTGGAGCTCTGGCGCGGAGTGCGCCGGGCCTGTTAATACTTCGATTTTTCTAGAAATATTTTTCTAGCTCGTCAGTCTTCCAAACAGTGTAGTTCAAAAAATGTAGGGTGGAAACAACAGGGCTGAACAGTGAATAAAATCTGCAGCTACTAGGGGTCTGCAATCCGCAGTTGTCGACGGAAGATTAATACTTACTTCCTTTGTGTTTGTCCCTTGCAAATAGCAGACTGTGTCTAGGGGCGGACCTGCCATCTTCGCCCTTGAAATATGGCATGTAAATAAGTACTGGTCCTGCTTAAGGAATGCACCTGCTGATCTTTTATTTGGGACCATTTGTAATATCAAGACACAGACCAGGCAAAATCAGGTCAAGTTCTTAAACCTTAATATAACAAAGCTTGTGAATGCTATTTTCTTTTTCAATATTTAAGGTAATTTTTTGCTGTAAATTTTTTCCATCGTTTATAAATATCCTATTGAAAATTGGTCGGGAGACCTTTCCAAAATTTTCAAAATTATGGAACGTGACGGTTTCGATCAATCAATTTTGTCTGACGCTCCCTTTTGCAGTGTATATGTTAAGCTGATAGGTTTCTGATGAAAATATGCAATACAACACCAAATAATAAATACAGACGGCTATAAAAGGTTTTAATTCGAAGTCAGATTGTGGATGAATTCTGTATGTCAAAGATAACAAATACCAAAAACTAAAGATGTACTGTCCATGGTTGGGTTAAAAGTAGTGTTCGTATGTGGTGAAAAACGGATATTATAAGGAACTCAGAAATTTTTCTATTATACTCTAAGGGAACTCCATATTAACATGTCGCGTCTTTTCAAATAGGGCCTAATTTTAATTCAGATGTTTTTGCATCCAGAAACTGGTGCGATCGACGCGTTAAATCTATGTTTTGACATTTCTAAATTTACTTAGGTAATCTTTTCACTTTGTTCATAACAATTCAAAGTGGTCATATAAATCTTAATAACTAAAATCAGTGCCATTATGTCATAATTATTTACGAGTATTCTATAGAATTGGATAGAGTAAGCGTTTTTCATTTCTGAATAATGTCTGTGCTTCACATTAATAAAATGCCACTTATTTTTTAATAAACATCAAAGGATGTGCTTAGAAGTAAGAGTTTTATAATTCCAACGGAGGTTTTTAACTTGTACAAAGGAATTTCAGTCTGATATTTAAAAAAAAACTAGAGCACAAATACAGCTTTTTCTCTCTCTAACATTATAACTTTCCTTTTCTTATTTTGTTTACAAAATCTGCGCCGTTTTGAATCAGACTTAAGGAATATACCATTTACCTCAAATTGAACTACTTCCTTAATTGAACCTACTTATAAATTAATAATAAAGTTTCAATCCTCCCTCACTTATCGGTATAAACATTAACTTCCATAGTCTCCTAAACCTAATAATCACATAGCATTTTGCAAGGATCATTGCTTGCAGGTTTGGGGTTTCACGCAAAATTCTCATTAACAATATGTATCTAGCACATAAGTATAGCATTCGTATATGTGAACAATTTTTTTTTTTACTTTTTTATTTAGTTGTTAGTTCGCTTGGCTCCTTTCCTTGTCCATAATCACATGAAATACACTCTTATGTTCAACATTTCAAATTGTCCACTTTGAGGGGCAACATGGCAGGGTTTAGCCAGTAACCTTCTATTTTACTTTATTTAGCAGAAGAGAACTTAATTTAGGCATTAAAGAAAAAGTAAACAACCAAATAAATCCGAAGATTCAGGAAAGACAAAAAAATAAGATATGTATTAATGGTATCAAGAAAACTACATCTAGCCCTCCCCAAATAGCCGAACACAAGAGTCTTTCACAAAAAATAATCCTCCCTCACTTATCGGAAATGCACAAACACGGATATGTACTCACAGATTAAGACGAAGACAATGAGTCTGTCCCAAATCAAAATTTCTGAGAGCATGTCTAAGAAAGGTCCCCTTCCATCCGGTGAGACCCTCTGTCAATATTTGACGCTTTTGAGACATATTAAACTATGTGCTTAGGAGGAATCGTTCGTATGGTTGTTCGTTTGTGTGGTTTGGAAAAAATCTAGCAATGTCAGGGGTATTCGGAGACATAATGGCTAAGGCCGGCGCTTCTCATACAAAGCTTTTTACAAAAAAAAAAGACATACGATATTAATGTCTATATTGAGGTAAATGTATCCCAAAATAAAATCCTACTGCTAAAGAGTCAGAGCTTTTTAATTGATCCATAAAAATACGTTAAACTTATATTTATAAGATCCTTAATTGGTGAAGAACAAAAAAATATAAGTTTGCAGATAGCAGATAATGAATTACGTTTTCCCAACTACGATAACAGTTTCAAAGTCAATTACCTAATTCCTCTTAATATAAGGTTCTAAGTATGCCACATTGGTAGACAAAGAAGCGTTAATTCACCCACGATTTGTATGCAGGTGTTCCGCGGGATACACTGTGGAGAATTTCCTAAACTTTGTGAGTTTCGGAAGTTTAGTGGATCCGTGTCTCATTAAGCACGTTTGAATATCCAGCTCGTTTGACTATGGTGCTACATCGAAAGCTTAGGTATTACTAATACTCAGAAATTAATATTAATAGTTTGGAAAACACTAGAACAACGCGCTCTCGACTTAAAACCTAATCGTGGCCAAAGTTCCTTACAAGACTTTTTTAAGAAATCCAAAACAGCTATGATACCCTTTTCCATCATGAAGTTTCAGTTCATATCTTCCGGCTCCATCATCAGATCAGTTCGACAGGACCATATTGTACGTAGTTCTGATGCCAATACAATAATATGGCCTACATACAGCTGCCAATTTTCATTTCGCTACGACCCTTGGAAGATGGCTAAATTAGTTAGTTACCTTAGATTCCATTACATAGTTAGTTACATACAATATTCCAATGGTTTTGCCCTCCCGTCCAAATTTTGTGATTGGTATGCGTTCTGAAACTGTTTATTTTTTTTTATTTCGTCCTTATTTGAGATTAAATCTAGAGCGTTTATGTCTTTAACATAATTTTCTAGAACTTAAAACACTACAGATTCAGAATACATTGTGAAACAAATACAGATGTTTTAATAATTATGAATACAACTGAGTTTTATCGAGCGCCAACAATCGCAAGTATAAATTATACTACAGATTCACATTATAATAATTATATTACGTAATTTATTTTATATAATTATTGCCTTTTTTATATAACTTACATTTTAAATACTAGATTGACGCAAAATTCAAAAGTTCAAAATTATTTTATTCATTGCATCACAACACTTAATGACGTCACTTCAGAAGTTAAAAGCTTCGCTCAAAGCAAGACCGGCTCTCGTCTCAAACGAATGTACAAGTTTAAGATCAAGAGATCTTCTTCATAAACTAACATAATAATCAACGAATATCTTTTTTTTATTATTATTTACAAAAATGCTCTCTCTGTGCTCTCTCCCCTGTTGAAAAAACCTACAAGTATTTAAAACACTGTAGCGCATGCGTGAAGAACAAAGCAGAATACTAGAACAGTTCGCCTCTTGAGCAAGTGGCGCTTTGTTCCTATCTTAGGCAAAGATGTAATATTACTAGTAAACTAGATTCGTCCTTTTGTTCTAGAAACATGAATTTCTAGCATCGAACTACGCTCTGAACATTCAAAAGACAAATGGTACGCAATAACAAATTTCGTAAAGCTCATGACTGCAACATACTCATTGCTCAGGTTTGCGAAAAGACGTTTTCGGTTCGAATCAATTCACTTTTTTTATACTTGATTTATTTGTCATATACTAAAAAAATGCAGAAATCGGAAACTTCATCCATTTTTTGCTGCCCGCTTCACGTGAAATGCCCCAAATACAAAATTTACGAGACATAATAAAATAAACCTTTCGTATAACTTTGCATTTTTAATAAGCAAGCAAGCTAGCAAGCAAAATCGTTAAATATTTTGAAATTAGAATATTTGTTTATAAAACGAAATGAACCACATCCTCAAACCAATTTTAGCTCTTACTGATAATGAACTAATATTCTTTGAAATAAAGTCCAATCTAGTATTGTGGGCTTCGTCGTTTTCAAGTACGTCCAGTGCAGAGTCTGCCCTCTCCTGGGGATTGCGTCTCGGACACTGTTTGCTGCTGTCTTTGTTATTTGTCTAGCAGACTGGTTCAATCACATCCAGTTTATCTTCAACTTAGCCATTGTCATTTGCTTAGTTCTGATTTTTTTTCTCTATCTTGAAGATAATTTGTATTTTTTTACTTTACCTACGCTTGTGTGGCTTAATCTCTACGGAACCTGTGTATTCTTTGTAATTAATGCATGCTGTGTCCACATCGCGTAGGATACCCTCTATAATCCATGCCATGTTTTTCTGTACAAACTTTCATTAGGTACTAGGATGTTGCATTCAGTTTTGTGGATTTTCATTAAAAAATTAAACGTCTCAAACATGCGTTATACTACCTAGTTGTTCACTAGCGGTTACGTATAATATGATTAAAAATATTTCCCGTAGTAAAAAAAGTCCAATTCACTCTTGAGACTTTCTTCTATTTCCACAGTCGCAGTCTACTGCTAAAATGTGAACTCTTTTGGAATCAAGGTAGTCGTTGTGTTTTAAATTATATTATAAAAATGTTCTTATTACAAATGCGTTCTGATTTTACTCATAAATTTAATGCTCATTGAAAATATATTTATCAACCTAGCCAGATTCCTTAATTGTAACAATAATCATCACTGCAACAATATGCACAGTGCACACAAGATCTTGAAACAATGACTTATTGAAATAAACAATGAAAATGAACAACCAAAAAGTTTCAACAATCTTCAGACGCAATTAAATCGACAAACACGACTCGCCCTCATTGATCCCCTAAAAGCTCTTCGTCAAACTCGAAACACAGACGGCAATCTAAATCGCAGAGAAAAACAGCTGCGGGGTGCAGTGGGTATCAAAGTGGGTCCTCAACACACAGATGTCCCGGATAAAGCCTTTGCGCCATTGAGCGGCCAGTTAGCATTCAGAAAGACGCCGCGGGCGAAGGCGCGATAACATCGTCGCGAGCTGTCACCAGAATCCACCACACGGGTCTCAGGTTACACTAAACTAGCAAACGGCGAACATTCTTGCCAGCCAGTACAACCACAAATCAGAAAAATGGCGGCGGTCAAAGAGTCAAATTACGCACGCACACGCACACACGCACATTTACAGGTCAGTTCAAGCAGTATGAAGCAGTACTAAGCCAGTGACAGACAACCCGAACAGCTTAGACAAGGCGTGAGGTGTACTGCAAGTTTACGTCTCAGAATAACGAAAGAGAGAATAGAGTATTAGAGAGTATTGAGAGTATTAGAGAGTATTAGAGAGTATTAGGTGAGTATTAGAGAGTATTAGGTTTCTGTCATAACATTTAATAATGACGGGAGTGTTCTTTCGAACAAAACGCGCAGATTTTCCCTAGCTCTTTGCTTCTTTCTGTAACTTTCTAATATTCTGTGGTATAACTGTTCAGTAATCTGTGGGTTAGATGGGTGAGATAAGATTCTTGGCAGCAGTACAGATGGATAGGAATCGTGCAAACACTTGTGACCTACTGGCAAATGCTGATTTTAAAGTTAAATGCTCGCTACTGCAACATGCATAAAGGAGGCCTTTAGATTCAGTTATACAACAACCTGTTTTTGGTGTATTTTTTATTTTATTTTAATCAGGGTCTTCAAAACAAGTAGGTGGGTAGGTTTTACTTTTCAAAATGGATACGGTTTTCTGTACAGCGACATTATGTAGGTAATCTTGTGTGTTGTCAATCTTGAAACAGTGTTTCTTCCTACTCCCTACCGCCAAGCTTACAAAAAGCAAATAGATGCTTGTTGAACTGTGGTTTTAATTAATGTCGTGATGTTTGTTGGTGGATCTTATTTCATTATGTATAAGGGCGTTATAAATTTGTATCTACATGTACGTGTGTTATTATTGAATATATTTTTAACACTTATCCATTATACATAATGGATTATCATAGTAATATTAAAAAGAGGAAATATTTGTATTTTTGTGTGTGTGTATGTTTGTAATTAATAAACTCAAAAACTACTGTGCCGATTTCAAAAATTCTTTCACCGTTCGAAAAATTCACCTTGAGTAACATTGGCTACCGTTTACCGAGGAAAAATGTCTCATTCCCGCAGGAAAAATTGTTAAAACAGGCGAAGCCGCGGTGGAAAGCTAGTATCTACATATTATATACAGATTAAGTTAAAACGATACAATACAACATAATTCCATAGTTGTCGGTCTGTTATTGTCTGTAGCAAATCTTAGACAATTTTTCTTTGTAATTAAAGTAATACGATGTTACGCCTAAATCGTAATATAAAAGGACACCAAATTAATTGGATTAATTCGTTATACATAATTTCAAATAGTTATTAGATGTTTTGAGAAAACATCTTACACGTCATATATGACAAAGGCTGTGACAACATTGGGAGTAACCATTAAAAAAAATTGACGAATGTCAGTGAAACGAGCGAAGCGCAAAGATATTTTACTTGTTCGAGTGAAACCTAAGATCAAGGAAAATCGCGCTTGAGAGTGAAACGATGAAACTATGACTGAATCCATGGTCTAAGAAAACAAGGTCTAACAAGAAGACCACGTGACTGACACAAGCCTACGTCATTTCTACGTCATTTTGCCTATTCATCCTTGTCGAATGCGTGTAATAGACAAGGATGAACAGCGCAAAATAACGTAAGCTTGTGTCAGTCACGTGGTCTTCTTGTCAGACCTTGTTTTCTTGGACCATGACTGAATCGCTGCAAATCATAGAGTAATAAAGAATATTTTTTGCAGCAAATAGAAGGTAACTGCCGACAAAATAGCTTGTAGGTAGTGTTACTTACTCATTCATTTCTTTGAAATAAGTTAAGTAGATTAATATAATGTACACCACATACTCAGCTCCTCATGCTACTGAGCCGTGTCTCTCAATCATCTCGCTATTCAGACGACATCTCGTACGAGCAAAGGCAAATCACAAGCGGCTCATCATACATTGCGCTTTGGTTGTATAAGTAACGAGCAATGGATGATGTACCGGTTTTGTTCGAATGTATCATTTTTAATACATAATATTAAAATTGTTGTAAATCGTTCTCTAAACATAAAGAATGATTTAAAACCATGATTGTTTCTCCTTCTTTTTTAAAAATGTAGCTAGGCAGTAAATTTTTACTCAAAGGCTAAACTTTCAAATAATTTTTTTAAAGAGTTCAAAGAATTTTTTTTTTAACTTTTGGACATTATTACATCACCCAGTTAAGTCATCACCAGGTAAGAAAAGGTCGTAATATGTTACATTAATCCCAAACTACTTGTTATTCAAAAAGTATTGCAAACACAAGAAAATAGTTTCATTTTATTTCATTGAATTTTTTAATACTATTTCACTCTATTATATAAATCTTTGCGAAGTGTTCAAAGGTTTTATGTGAATTTAACCCACCCGCTCTATAACGTGGTCCCTTAGGCCTATGACCCTGATTTCAGGGAAGGCACTGGACCCTAGGTGGAAACATAATTTTAAGAGCTGTGAATGACGACGGCAATGTAATTTTTCTACAAACAAAGAAAAATAATTTCTGAAACACTACGATGAATGAAATTTTCAAAAGCAATATCAACGTTACAGCTTAAAAAGTAAAAAACAATGTATATTTCACATTGATGATACCGAACGTGAATAACAATAGTCTATCTACGAAACAAAAATTTACCAAAAAGTGAGTTTCGCTATCGGAAACTCTCCATTCACCTTTGAAACGTTGCCGATAAAAACGGGTATTGTTTTGACGGGAAAGATATTCAAACAGCAGCAGTTGGGAAGCTGGGAAAATATTGAAAAGGAATTCAGCGAAAATCTGACAATGATGATACAATACTCGAAGAAACGATAATAATAGGTGAATAAAAGGTTAATAATGCCTGAACAGAAAAATAATATACCTGCTCTGGGGGCGTCACGTGTATATTTTTTATGTATATGGCAACTATTTCCTTTATAAAATTAGTTCTATTAAAATTCCGCAAAATGGCGAGGTTTTTTTTTCTTTGGTCAGACTTTATAGTAAAATATTTAACCAATATAGTTTACAAGTGACAATACAATACAAAATATTAGTAGGACACCGATAATGTAGAAAACAATCACAGAATTTCAAAAAGAGTACAAGGCGTGCATATTGCTTATATTCCAAAATATATTTTTACTATCGTACTACTATACTAGGGTGAATGTAGCTCTCTAATGGTGAAATAATTTTTGAAATCGGGTAGTTTTTGAGTTTATTAAATAAAAACATACACACCCACACATACACACACACACACAAATACAAATCTTTCCTCTTTTTAATAATAGTATGATAAAATAATATTTATTACTTAGTAGAAGATTGTAAATATAAAATAAGCGTTAAGAGAGTACCTAGTATTTTTGCAAAGAGGCACTGGAAAGGTTTTATCAACACTGATATAGCAGCAAACTAATCAAGCAAACTCAGTTAAAGTGAAGCTTAAAGGAGATCCTTCGCAGCCAGCTAATCTCGGAAGGAAGGAAAACGAGCCAGGCTTACGTAGGGCGCACTTGAAAACGAAACAGTTGGCTTGGAATTCTCATAATGCTCTCAGCAAAAAATATACTGACAAACTGGCAACTTGTGACTAGAGTGTAAAAAAGAAAATTAAAAAAAAGAAGAGGTAAAGCTGATTTCCCGCTAGTTTTGTCAACCGAATTAGCAATAATAAAGAAATAATTTATCTAAAACCAATAAAACTATATTGATAGAATTTTTACCTTTTCATAGATTTTTCCAATCAAATATTAAGTTTCTCTGTAAAGGTTAGGTTAGGTTATGTATATAAACTGCTATTGTGTAATTCGACATGAAAATATACACAGTTCAAAATCTCTACCTCCGTTCAATCAAATATTGTTTTTTATTAAAAACTTTGAAATTTTATTAGATCTTCATCATCTTATATTCCAAGTAACATGATTTTTGCAATATCGTATATTGTTTTAGTAACTCAGGGGGAATTTTAAAATTAAAACCCCTATGAAATTGATGTTTTGAACTCTACATCGACATTGTTGAGAAAACTCATTACTGTTGTTTGTCTTTTTGTCTGGCGATATGAAATGTACCACATGACTTACCTACATTCAAAACAAGTTGAGTAAGTAAGCAAGCATATAATTGAACGAAACCTTTTGTTCCAGGTAAAAGCCACCGCACCGAAAATGGACCGCAACGGCTACTTCTTTTACGTGGCTTCGACCGCGAAAAAGAAAAAGATCAGCCTAATGCAACCCAAACCGCCACGAGTTGCGTTCGTAGACGAAAAATTTGAAAAAGGAATCCGAAGGCCAGGGGTTGCTGAGAGGATACACCATCAAGTTAGTGTGGCACTGAACGCCACGGAGTACGGACGTGGGGACGCTATGTCGGCTCGAGGCCCATCGCCCGCGCCACGCGCGCGTCTTTATACGCAACTTGAAAGCTACCAACCTCGGTACCATACTATACGGGAAAACTATGGAAGTGGAAGCAAATATAGTGAGAACAGTGCAAAAAATGATAGTGAGTGTCGGAAGAGGAGGAAGGAGAGGCCTGGTCATCCTGGATATCCACAGGCAGTTTCAAGGTAAGCGATCAAAACAATGCTTTATCTATAACTTTGATCAACGAAAGAAATAATAGCCAAACAATTTGTTAATTTAAAAAATATGTATTGTAAAGGACACAATACTGCGGAAGTCTTTGGAAATCAATGTATTTCATCAGTGAGCTGTAATACGTCATGACGATAGAACTTTAAATTATTAACAACTATGTTCCGAAGCGCTAATTACATGGTACAGATTTGTACACATTTATGCAAATGCAATTAGCTCCAATGTACGGATAGGCAGAAAATGGAATAAATAGAGTCAGAGTCGTTTGCACGGATTCCAACTAGAAAATGAATATTAATAAAGTTTCCCAACGCGTGGATGTGGATAGAGCTGTGTTGCAGATTGAAAATTTAAATCACAAAGATAATATGGATGAAATTGAAACTGTAAGTGAATGAGCTTAAAACAAATTTGCATTTAGTAGTAATAATATTGTTGACTTTGATGCTCACGGGTAAAATTACGTGATCAATGTTGACAAAATATTGGATGACACTTAATTTGTTATCGATTTTTTCTGTGCAATATGTTTTTAAATATCAATAAAAAATATTTAATTTAATTTTTTCGATACAGATTTCACTGCTTTGCATATTAAAAATTATTTACGACTGTTTCATTAAATATAATCATATCGAATACCATTATAACCATAAAAAAATGACACCGTCATCGAATCCTTATTTAATCTTGTTAAAACTTTGTTGTCACCTTAACTCCATTCTAGAGTAAATTTCATATTAAATTGACTTCGACATTATTGCATTACTTTTCACACCCTTATCCAATCCAATCAATGTTAAGTTTATATATCGTTAAAACACACCTTAACTTTTACGAAACTTTTAACACTTACGGAGTTGTAAAATACATATTGACCATATTCGTGAAATGAAATGTTCAATAAACATTACTTTGTAATGTACGTATGAAAGGTTATCTTTCGGAAACAGAATCTTAATGCAGCCATCATCAGTTTAATGGAACGGTTCATGTATGAAATTCGATGTCTGATTGGGCCTCCTTTATTTGTTTGTATATTTTACTCTGGTTTTTGTTTCTTTTATCTGAAGACAATCAATTTATCTGCAATACTCGGCTGCTGTTTATTAAATTGTATGGTTCTTGTTCGTTACTACGAGAACTTGGTACAGACTTTGTTGTCTACTTTCCTATTTTACCGCTACGTGATTTGAAAATTTTCTAGTTCCCCTAATTTAAAAAATCATTGAGTATAATTTATGATATCAGATTAAATAATTTTACTAGTTATAGATTACGTTCTTTTTTCATCTTCCTCAATAGTATAATGTGCAGAACTTTAAATGACGAAATGTAGAAGCATTATTACCTTTAACATAAAAGACAATTATCAAACATGCTTTAATAGAAGCATTATTACCAAGACAATTAAACATACATATTATTATATAGCAAGTAAAGTAGATATATTTTACGTCAGAATAAGCTAGGATATAATCAAAATCAGCTTAAAACTACCAATACTTAATCAGTTAATACCTGCCTCATGAGTCCTCCTTTTAAAGGCTTTCCATCAGATAGCTCCCTGGTCTTCAATTATTCACTAATAAGTGCCACGTAATTGCGCAGTGGTTCGAACATGGTTCGGGCCCATACCTGGCCATGGTTTAATATAATCCTCTTTACTGCTAAAGGAAAAGGTCTACTTTGATTAATAATGCAACGTGTGGTAGCGTATGAAGTTTTAAAGCTGTACCGCTTTTCAATAATATGGGTGGCTTAAGGTTCAATTTAGTTGATACCTACAATATTCTGTAGTAATCAAAATCAGATCTGATTATGTCACTGGTGTTACTGTCATCGTTACTGTGATGGCCAAACTAGTTTGAACTCCCCTCTCGTCAACACAAAAATATGGAGGTGTATCACCGGATCATTTTGTATTAGGGAATACATAATGCACTTCAACCAAATTAATAATCTGCTTATAATTAAATTCGTCAGATTCAGGATTTTGATGTAGATTAAGATCTTTGGACTGTTTGCTCATCTTTATAATTAGTAAAGTCTTTTGGTATTACACATTTTTGGCACGATATAATAAAATTGACGTCTTTCGGTTGAAATGATGATGATAAAGATTCCCAAATGGATTCAGCTATATGCAAAATGATAGTCCACAAAAAATAACAACTTAATCGGGATGGATGATTGACGCGTTGTCGGAATGAATGTTTCGGCGAATGTTTCGTATCGGTTTTTTATGTAGATGACATGATGCTTTTGTCCGAGTGAACCACGTATCTAGTCACATTTGTTTGCACAGTTTCATAGTTCCCTGCAGGAATTGGATTAGACTGTTTTGTGACTATGTTGTCGCGAATTTTAAATTTCATATATGAATTGGTTTTGAATTCAGTATGTACTATTGGCTGTCTGTAGCATTTTTTAGTTATAAAAACATATTATATTATTCAAATTAAGGATACATTTAAAGGCAATTTGATAAAGAGACGCACTTTAAAATTAAAACTCACACACGCACTATTAGTTAGTAAGCATGGGGCCCTAACGGCCGGACCCAGTACTAACATAAATGCACTTTGGAGTGGTCTAGCAATCAATAATTTTTCTAATTGTACTTAGATAGATTCATGAAGAATTATTTTAATCTGACAATATTTTTTATTCCATAATTGATAAATTTATGAAAACGATTATAATTTTTCCAAAATGTTCGCGCTGGGTTTACCTTATTTTATTTACAACTAACTAGATACAGTTAAAGTGCAAACTATTAAAAGTTTAGAATGTTCAATCTGAAAAGATTATTTTCATTGTTAGCTTATTAGTTATAATATTCCTCTAAATTGTTTCCGTTGACTTTAAAACACTTTTTAATACTATGAAAAAAAACTAAAATCCTCCATTTTGTTGTCGACTTAAAGTGCCATATCACATAAATGTTAAAAGCAAAAACTTGACACCTCTGCACACCTGAGACTTCGGTCACGAACCTGGCTGCCATGCACTTTGACTAATAAAGAAAGATTAATCAGCTTCAGCTGTTGTTTATTCACCTTTGTCATGTTAATAACGTGGTTCTGTTTTAATTTAATACCCCACTTTATGTTTTTGAGTTTCTTTGTGTCTTTGCATGGACTCCGAATGAAGCAACTATGTAAGTTGAAATTGATTAATTATAATAATGATCGATGCTGACTAACAAAGTTATAGTAATAATATCAAATAAAATAAAATAATTTAACATACCAAGTTACTATAAAAATCGTAGCCTAGTCGGTGTGCATCCGTCTCAAAGGACAGGGTTGCGGGCTCGATCCCCGCCCAAGGCAAATATTCATGTGCTAAACATGATGTTGTATTGCCTTGGTTGGGTTGCCTGGTAGAAATTGCTACCTTAGCAATAAGGCCGCCTTTTTTACACCTGTGTTGCTTTTAATATGTTTGTTGTATTCTCTTGTGTGCAATAAAGTATTATTCTATTCTATTGTATTCTATTGTATGTTTATATAATTTCTCTATGTATATCAGCTGTCTGATACCTATAGTAATATAGGCTCTGTTTAGTTTGAGGTTAGAATATGATCGGGTGTCTGAGATGTATCTACCTAAATTCAAAATTCAAAATGTGTTTATTCGAAGTAAGATTTAACAACTTTTCGACGTCGAGGCGAGTTCACAATTTGGCTGTCTTCTGTGGAGAAGAACTCATCGGAAGAAACTCCACAGGCGTTGCATCTTTTTAAAATATTTTACAAAATTATTAAATTATACAATTTTATTGTTATAACAAAGAGTGTGACCTATTTATTAAGTATTATTTATATTTATTGGTATTATCGCCAACTTCGAATTTATTTGTAAAAATCAAATAAATATTGGATCATAATAATACCAAACAACTTTTTCAGCCTATAGCTAGTTATTATTTTCTTCGTCTTTGTTTTTGTAATAAATAATGACTCTTTCGCTATAGTCAACTCACGTACTACCTAAATTGCCTAAGAGTTTGTTCGTTCCTATAAAAATGAGAGACATAAATAAAGATGATACTTTCATGACGAGTTTTTTGTTACATCGTGCGACGATTTCTGTATTCGGTAAGTTGTTATTGTCAACATCATGTTTTATTATGATAACAGTTACGAGAAACGTGTTGTATTATTCTTAAATGGCTTCAAAAACCGATTAAATTTCTTATGTGTTTTGGAATGTTATTGGTTAGTAGTTTATACAATAATTCAAATTAATAAAATTGATGTTGGAATAGCATAGAATCTTCTTCCCATCTAGGTAGGTACGTAAATAATATCTAAAATAATATTGTATTTAAGCTTTCAAAATCTGATTAATTTTACTATAAATATTATAATTCATCCAAAGCACGCAAACCCTCGAAATATTAATTTTAAAAACAAACACCGCAATATCATCTCAAAACAATATCAATTCCAGGATTCTAACCTTATCAAATCAATTGGCACATTTCAATTTTGTTTACATTTGCCTCCAATTGGTATCATCTGACAATTCCCCGTTCCCTTTGGCAGTATCGCTCACCCACTACCCTCGATTCCAATTTCAATACATTTTATCTCCAACAATGGCCGAGAATGAAAAGCCTCTGGAAGTTCAGAGGTAGGCCCAATCTACCCACATCCGAGTTCTTTGAAAGGTTTTCCTACAAAATTAAGAAAGTTTAATGAACGCAGACGTTGAGTCGCAATATTGAAAAGGTCCCTGGGAGTGATATGTTTGCGATGAATTGTGAAGAAATTTAGGTCAGCAGATTTTTCCTCCCTCTTAATAAATACGAAATCTTTATTATTAACTCGCGTTATATTATAGAGACTAAAAAAACCTGTATTTGGGTTTCGAAACATGTTTGTTTATGTAAGAATTACCATGACATTATAAAATTATTGCCTTCAGGCAGGCTTCTACCAAGCTTGCTCGGCCATTATGTATCACTGGTATGAAAAAAATGATAATATCATTGATTATGCTAAAAAAAATAAAGACTGACTTGCACAATAAAAATACCTGCTCTAGTGGTGCCACATGAATTTTATAATAATATTTTATTTCTGGCAACCTTTTCCATCATTAGAATAGGTACTAGCTTCGCCCGCGTTCAAAGTTCTTCCCGTAGAAATGAGATATTTTCCCGCAGTAAAGGTTAAGTAGCCTATGTCCTCTTCCACAATCCATTCTACCTCTGTACCAAGTTCCATCAAAATTGGTGTAGTGGTTTTGGCGTGAAAGCGTAATAAACAGACAGATAGACGGAGTTACATTCGCATTTATAAATACATATTAGTAGGGAGGGATTAGTATTGTATTGCACAAGATTAGTTCCATGGAAATTCCGCAATATGGCGAGAGTTTTTATTTTTCTAGTCAGGCTTTAGCTGCTTAGGTTATAAATTAATTATATACTCGTATATTTCAGTAAAAAAATATGCAATGAAACCTAAGATAAATTTTTTTTGGTGTTACCTGCTGACTGTTTGAGCAAGCAATGGAAAAATCGTGGAAGATTTATCTACGATTATTGAGAAACAATCTACGCTTATTCATGTTCATTAACAAAGAAATTTTCTGCTTCCTATGGGAAATCATATTCATTCATAGTTTCATTCTAATTATCTACCGTGTCTATCAACTTTCTTTGTAAGATTTTCGCACAGTTTGCCTGCTTTGAATTGCGTTACGTCATGAACTTAGTTTAATATTAGAGGTTCACATGTATGTAAGTACTTGATGAGAGTTTATTATGAACTAGCTGTCTGCCCGTGCCTGCGCTCGCGTTGTTTTCCGACTTTTCCGTAGTATTTTTTAACTATCCTAAGGAAATTTTTTAATTTTGCGCAATCAGAAGTATCTAAGATGTTAACCGAGGATATAAGGTACTAGCTGTGGTACTAGCATGCAAAATTATGTTTTATTTCACTTCTTACATCCCCTTGCCTTGATTTTTAGGATTTTTTTCTATGTACGGACATTCGACCTCTACAGTTTTATAATTTAGATTAGTTTTTGTACCTAAGTCTTTGAAAATTAATGATTAATTAGTTTTCATAGTCAAGAGTCTGGTAACAAATTAGTAGTTTTCTGTGCGTTAGGTGTTGATAGTTTTTTGTGATTAGCTTATAACTTTCTAGACCTACGTTGTACAAAATGAGTTTTTTATTGCTCACAAGTTTTATTATAAACTTAATTACACGTTAGTGATTGAGATTAAAAATGTTAAAGAATAGGTAGATTAATAATACACGTTAGCCATACAAGTCTCTACCATAGATATAATAAGTGCTGTATTTTATTGTTAGTAATATCTAGTGTTTTTTTTTTAATTTACCTGTGCTTGTGTCGTAAAGGTACGACCAATCAAGCTTTACCGGACTTGCGGGGGAGCTAATATCTAGTGGTAATAAATTAACATACTTTTTTCGACAACCGAGTTTATATCCAGTTTGTCCCATAGAAAGCGGGCGCAATCTATGTTACAGACTTATATAAACTTGGATATTGCCCCGCAGACTTTCTTGTGTCTTTGTGTTCGCTCCTTTCATTTCATAAGCACATTATTTGTGAATGTTTAAAAATAAATGCTTCCCTTTTCTCTGCTTTTTATATTCCTGTATTTGTGTTCATGAGCAATAAAGAATATTTCATATTATAATAAACACCTCGCCAAGAATGCATACTTCATAAAACATCGAATAATGCTTCTAGATTTAGGATCATTACTGGTTAAAACCTTATTATTTATCGCAAAAGGCGTATTATCGTAAATCGCCGGTAATTCACGTCGAGGTGTCGATTTATGTGCTCTTGCGCAGGGCCGCCCGAGCGCCGCTAATGGCGGGCGATGACCTTGATCAGAAAGTGTAAAAATTTTTTTTTTTTCAAAGATGGTACCTATTCTACGTACAATGAATTTTCACTATGATTTTAGAATAAAAATATAACTCCAATAGCAAACAAATTTAATTTTCTTTCCGTGATATTTTTCATCGTATTTTTTTTATTCCTGTTCAAAAATTTAATATTATTTAGATGTCTTCTACGTCTACTGGCTGAAATGATGATGACGATGATGAGATGTCTTCTACTCGTTATGAGTAGGTATATCATAACTAAACTTTATAGTCACTATAATTGTCAGAAAAAAAACGAATCTGTACATTTCACAATTTTATTATCCTGTTTTTATTTATCTGATAGACTTTTTGTGATATTGTTTTTGTTTTTAATCTTGGTGATGTTTATATTGAAGAAATACACGTGACATACGAAGTTATGATGACTTTCCTAAGACATAATCTTGCATCAAGTTGGTAGCTGGTTACTACTTAACTCAATAAAATTATTATAGTATTTTAAAATTTTGTTCATTATCTTCCTGAAGAGGTCATTTTACATAATTCCTAAAGGTTTTGCAAGATAATTTGGCTCGTCCAGGGGAAATAAGTGATGTAATAAATTTTCTCTAATAACATGTCGGGTGACGCTACCTCGGTTCAAAAGGAATTTCGCTGGGATTTTTTAAGACAAAAATAAATTAATTCACCTACTCTCCTTTTTATAATCATACTATTATTATAAAGAGGAAAGTTTTGTATTTTTGTGTGTATGTTTGTAACGAGTAAACTCAAAAATGACTGAACTGATTTCAAAAATTCTTTCACCATTAGAAATCTCTACGTTCACCCTGAGAAACAAAGGCTACCTTTTACTGCGGGAAAATGCCTCATTCCCACGGGAAAAACTGTTAATGCGGGCTGAGCCGCGGCGGGAAGCTAGTATTATTATATAAAGCAGTACTTTAAGTGACTAAATTATTAGTGAGTTAATGTGTAATATATTGGCCATTTTGACAGTTGTTAGTTTCAAAAACGCTACGTAAGCCAAATAAATGAAAACTCTGACAATGATTACAGATGTAATAAAAATGGAGTCGTGACGATGTATGTGCAATAGAAGACTCTAAAAAGACCGTATCAGAGCTTCATGTTGATTACTTTATCTGAACACTTATTTTATTGTTCTATTAATCGATGCTTCTACAATTTAATTTTTACTGCTTTCTACCTAGATATTTGTGGAAATAAACAGAGCGAAAGTAATTTATGTTCCCACTTTTTTTCTTTAAACTAAACCATCATCTTTCACTTTCATATTTCCGTACAAATGAATCCAAAACCGAACTCCGACAAGACTCTACTCCGACAAGACACTACTCCGACAAGACACTACTCCGACAAAACATAAAACCTAACCTAACCTAACCTACCGAACTTGTCGGAGTAGTGTCTTGTCGGAGTAGAGTCTTGTCGGAGTTCGGTCCTTAAACCGGTCCAAATATTCTTAAAAGACACCAAAATAAAATGATAGTAAAAATGATAGACAATTTAATGGGAGTTTTATGCTAAGGTAGCAATCTCTACCACGTAATTTAACCTTTGGGTAATAGTAAATAGACAGATAAAAAAGATAAGAGCATTGCGAAAGATCATCGCCTTAATACAATTTGTCGAGATTTTTCCACAAAATATCTTTCAAATTTACGACAGTGACTGTCGAATTATATTCAGAAGGTTAATAAAGTAAGAGCCTTTGAAGACGTGTCATTTAAAATTAATCACTACCTTTGAATTCATAACAGTAATTTATCGGTATTATGCGCAATTTTTAAGGCAATCGAAAGTCCATCGCGTAAAGATGAGTAAGTAGGTAGATAATTCATTGTGGTTGATTGCTGCTTTAAGTTATTGATGGATGACTGTAAGATTTACGAATTTCACTGCCATTAATAATTTATTATATAATAATAAAACATTCAGCATTGCACTTTCACTATATCAATACGTAAAATGTCAATATTCAATGACTTTAAATTAAATTAATACGTACAGATAATAGAGTTAAAACAATAAAAATTATACTCTCTTATGATTAAACGAGATATTATATTATTCTTAGAACTATCGGCTTATCCTTTTGTCTCCCACACCATATCATCATAACTTTAATCATTGTTATCACCAACAGAATATTATAGTTTGATTGTCCAATAATCTGACTATATAAGCAAAGTATTACAACTCATACAGTGTAGTAACTCCTTTGAGGTCACACATTGCCGCCGCCGAGCGAGGCCGGAAGGAATAAGTAAATATAAAATGATATACACAATTTTTTTGAATAAATCTTTGAATCACTTTTATTATTTAAACGACTAACAAGAAGTATAAATTGTGGTGGTGCAAATGATTAACATTCTTTACAGAATGACCAAGTCGATAAATTTATGATGAACGGCAGTAAAACGTCCTGACTTACAATAACCTTAGTTTGGTCGTCTTTCGGCTGAGATGATGATGATGATGAGATACCAAATAAATGAAACAGGCAGCAATAGGTTTAACAATCATTCAAATGACTTACTTTTAAATTGAATGACAAGATTACCTCATGTACGCGTTTAGTAATAATAAATTAAATTAACAAAATATATTTCAGTACGCAATTCAACTGTTGACTAATAATGTTAAGCTTTATTGTATATTGCATTATACCCAAGATTATATGAGATATACCCATAAATATTACAAGCACTAGTTTCTCGTGACTGTCTTTAAAGCTAGAGTCGGCAAACACGTGGAGTTTGCTGGAGCGCGGCCGCGTCACCGCTTCCCCGCGAAATCCCTGCTGTTGTCCTACGCAATTACCTACATTAGTTTCCACACTGTATGACTTGTAGTACTGTGATATTACCAAGCCGAAGACGTTACGGTATTACCACACTATCTCTTTACGGGGTCAGACCCACAGGGACAGATTGACTGTTTTACGGCCCTGGCGCCATTCAATTGTAATGTCGGTAAGGGACGTCAACTTGATGAACAGTAACGACCACAAACTACATGTCCTCACGATAAATAATGTGTACCACGCTTTGATTCATTAAAAATAACTTGTAAACTAAATTCTACTTGTGACTTTGTTGTTTGAGCTGCTTTTGGGAATTTTAATATGAAAAATGATTTAAAAAATTAATAAAAAATGTTTAATGACGCCAGTAAAAAAGCTTTGATCAAATCAAGCTGGGTCTTGTTCTAAGTTAAAACAACCATAAAATATAAACAAATTATTTTTTGACCATGTCTAATAAATAGAGTTAATTTAAAAAACGGAACTTTAATATCACACACAACAAATATTATTTATTGTATTTTTGTATATAAGCAGTTAACGAACGTACGAACGAACGTATTTTTCAGATAAAGCAGCCATTTTCTTTTTCAATTTAATTAAGAACATTCGACTCCAGTAATTGAAATTTTTTTCAGAGAAAAGAACGATGTTTAGTTATAGAAAGAAAGAAAGAAAAAAAAAAACAGAATACCATTAGTTGTTTAGGTATACCTTTTCTTTTTAATAAGATGTTCTTTTCAATAGAACCCTACAACGCAACTTTGCTCGGTCGCTCGTTTGTAAAGCAAAACAACAAACTAACCACAAGTAACTGCTAACATTAATTTCATCAAAAACAAACTGTAGCCAGCCAGTACAGGACAGCGGAGGGTCAACAAAATAGGTAATCCGCCTAAGGTCTTATAAAGTAAGTAATTAAAAAAGTTTAATTAAACGAGACCCCATTTTGGTTTCCTATTCGATTTGAGCAAATTCGCTACGTCATTGACAGGATTACAGACGGATTAAGCCAATATTTTAAATCTAAATAAAATAGATCTACATAAAAGAATGTTTTGAATTGTCTGTGAAAACGTTACGTTGCAAACTTAAGAAAATATTATTAGCTGGTATTAACGCAATGATTACAGAAATCCAAAGATATTAGTCTGAACGAGGGGTAAACAATAAAACTTTCTAATAAATTAGACATCCAGAACAACACAAAACCAAATAATAATAAGTCAGTGTGTCAGATTGGTGTAGGAATTAGAATTTGTGATGCAATAAAAAAGTTTAAATAACTTTAGAAAACTTTTAGAAAACTAAGATGATATTTCACTTCAATATTCTTTCAGACATTGACTTTTTTTTTAGTATAAGTAGGTAATGTAATGAAAAAACAAGACTCATTCAATTAAGGTAAAAACTTTGAGTAAACGTTCATTCGTGTACTAGGAGAACATAAAATATAAATATATAAGCGTTTTACAGTACTTAATAAAATTACATTATATCCCAACATTTGACTTAAACGGCAATGTCTAGCTGAATGCATTAATTGAATTACCGATGCAAACAGTTGAACGGCTTTGAATCAATTAATTAACGCTATTCAATAGCAGTGGCCAGTCGGTCATAACCAGATTAACATGAGCCTCGTCATCGTCAGAACTATTTGGTCTCATAAGCTCTGGATATCTTGGTGTCATACTGTTCCAGTCGGAATTATCCAGATTAACAAGAGCCACGTTGCCTTTAGAAATATTAGCCCCTTGAGGTCTGCTTAAGCTGGTGTAATGCTGTTCCACCATTTCTAGTTCTGACTGACGGCACAATGGCTTGAATCGTCAGCAAGTCAATCGAAGATATTCTGGGTTACCTTAATAGATATTGGGATTATTTCTACTGGAAATTAATGGGGGTTTATTACTACAACATTTGATTTGATTTTCTCTTCACCATTCGGGCCTGTGCCATAAAGCTATGTAAAATGTAAAAGTTACAAGTTTTGATTTTTATAGTGGCGTTAGAATTATATTTTCTCAAGGGTGGACGTAGGAAGGAATTGTTGGTTTATCAACGATACTCAATAATAATAAAATATTATACTCTAACTCATACTCATACTTATATGAGTTCTCACTCATTTATTCAAATCAAAGAGATTGGGAACATTATTATTATTACTATTATTATTTTAATAGCCTGTTTCGTGTCCCACTGCTGGGCAAAGGCCTCCCCTCTGTTACGCCATGAGTCGCGGTCAAGAGCATCTGTACACCAATCTTTGTTAAACGCGTCCAAATCGTCACGCCAACGTCTATTATAAATAATTATTATGATTTTAACTAAGCCTAAAGGATCCCACTGCTAATAGGCCTCCCCAACTTTTTCTTGTCTTTGCGGTCGCAATTTGCTTTCAGTCCTGTCTAAAGTCATGTAAGTCGTACCGCCATCTTTTTTGAGGCCTACTTTGATGCCTATTCCTGTCGCAATTTAATACATGTTCATCTCGAGAGCGTTAATGGTCAAGTAGCTAGGGCCATAAACGTCCATCGGAAGTTCGCTAGTTCATGCCCTGGCACGTACCAATGTGTTTTCGATTTTCGAATTCATATGTACGTTTATTCGACGCTCTTACGGTGAAGGAAAATATCGCGAGGAAACCTGCACACACCTGCGAAGTAATTTAAATGTTGTGTGTGAAGTTACCAACCCTCACTGGGCTAACGTGGTCGAGTAAGGCCTGTTCACCCTGATTTCAAGGTAGGCTTGAGTCCCTCAGTAGAGACAATCAGAAGATTAAAAAAAATCGTCTTTATCTTGAAAATTTCTTCTCAATCCTGCAAAATCGGAATCATCATCATAATAATCCTGCCATACAAGTGCAAAAAAAATTACAACCCTCATACTTTAACCAGGTAAATACAGACGCCTCCGCATCGCATATGTAATATATTCTATGTATTCATGCCGAGGCTCAGATTAACCGAATAAGTTTTATTGGAACAGGGAAGTTAAGCAAACCTACTTTCCGAAGTTGAGATAGAGCTGGGCAGATTCGGAGCTAGTATTACTTAGTATACGACTCGTAGCTAGTATTACTTAGTTTAAAACCGATATACAGTTCATATTTGACTATAAACAAAAGAATAAACTCGGCAAATCTAATTATATATTTTTTTATGCTGGAAATATTCATCTAGCTGTTATTACCTAGTATATAAGACTAAAACACATTTTAATTCATATTTGACATTATAATACCTATAACAAAGTCTGCAAATTATAACAATTCAATTTCTCATTTTTATATTGTTGATGCAACTAAAACATACAAAATGTTAATGTTGATGATGTTGTTAATGTTATGTTATCATAATAACTAAGAAACGGCACCTATCAAAATACAATGGTATTTGTAGTATGTACTTACTCGTTTAGCTATTAAATACATTTCAAAATAAGAACGAATAATTCGTTCGAGTTTGCAGCTTTTGTATTTGTTTTTAAGTAATAGGTATCTTATTGGAGGGTAACAGATATTATTCTGTTATCAAACCCGCACCTATTTCTATCTGGAATCCGTATTCTAGAACATTTGCTCGAGCACAAAAGTATTATAAGTAATATTCCGCTCCAGTCATCATTATTTTGTTAGTTACTCAGTGAAAACAAAACCTAAGGCAAAGAATATAAGTACGATTATTCTAGAAGTGTAGTTTAATAAAAGACAGGTACAAGTGTATGTAATTAATCCAATGCGGTTCTTGGATTGGAATTGAATAATTCAATTTTTCCTAAATAATAATAATAATAATAATAATAATTTATTTCAAATTTCATTGTACAAAAAATAAATTAATAATCTAGACTAAAATAACAGTTGTAGCAAAATTATATGTGCCCAAGCTAGGGTAAATAAATCCCTGTGTTATGGGCAAAAAAGAAGGACTTATACTAACTTAACAAAATAATAATTTAATATTAACCTCTACATTTTAAAATAGCTAAGTGCAAAATAAAATAATTTAAAAATAATCTAAAACAATTTTAATCTTAGTATACTAATAACTTCTCTGTGTCTACATCGGTTAAATTTTGAAATTTTACACACGGCAAGCTGACCCCAAACTAGGCAGAGCCTGTACTATGGGTATCAGACAGCCGATATGCATACAAAGGAATAACATCATCCTAACACAAGTCGAAACTGAGCCCTCGTGCTTTGAAAGCAGGAGTATTACCAACTAAGTTACGGGTGACGTCGGTGCATATAAAAACTGCATATTTATTAGATTTTTCAGTAGGTATTGCTTTATGGACAATTCGTAGTAAAGTAAGCATATTATACAAACATCTTGTCTGCAGAATTGCCAGTAAACATAATGATGCGAGTTTAGGTAACTAGGAAGTTGGCGATTTAAGGTCAGTAGGGCAAAACAGCTATTATATGCTTTAGTTTTGGACACAGAGAGTTTATCAAGGTTGGAACAATATTTTTCCTCGGACAACAATGTTAAATAAATTAGAAGTTCTAATATAGCACTAAAAATGGCGATTTTAGGCACCTTCATAATCGATAGTATTCATGAACCTTTTCTCTGCTAAATTTTTGGCCGGACACTCGGCATCGCCAGTTTTATGGTCGCACGGCTTCTTGAAGTGCAAGCAAGTGGCACATTTTGGCGGCTCGGCTTTTTTTGTGCACTCTTTTATCGTGTGACCTACATCGCCGCAATGACCGCAGGTGCTAGCATCCTGCCGGCAGAACTTAGCCGCATGGCCATACTGCTGGCACTTGTAGCAGCGCGTGACCAAGGATACATACATACATACGTATGTACATACAATTTAGTACGTACAAGATACACAATGCAACTCAAAAAATTAGCAGTAGCTAGCTGTAACCAACTAAAGTCAATGATAGAGATAGCCTTAGTCCTTAGCAGCTGTGGACCCGACTATTATGTTGGCTATGTACAGTAGGCAGCACATGCGGCTGGACATAATGACCTTGAGAGTGCCCGTATTCCGTAGCAGTAGGGGTGAATTTCGTAGTGCGAGTTTCCAGCCGCATGTGCTGGCTTCTGTACTTAAAATTCAGTACATACATACGTACGTGATTTATTAAGTTCGAGTAAGTGAACTTCATACACAACTTTGAATTTCTTCGCAGATATGTGTAGGTTTCCTCACGACTTTCCTTCCCCAAATGAATGTTATACTTTTCAGTCTAGACTCTAGGAGTTCTCCTGGATGGGATGGTATTCCCATAAATTTTCTCAAACTTACTAGTGACTTCATTGTACCACTTATCACTAATCTGGCTAACCTTTGTTTCAGCACTGGAGTCTTTCCCACTTGCTTGAAACGATCTATTGTCACGCCTGTACACAAAAGCGGTGACACCACTGATGTGAACAATTACAGGCCTATTGCTGTACCAACTAGTATCACAAAAATTATTGAAAGACTACTGAATGCTAGACTAGTAGGTTATTTGAACAGGTACAATATAATATCATCTTCTCAATATGGATTCAGAAAAGGCCTATCAACCCAAGATGCTATTCTCGACCTTACATCATCTATAATAAAGGAAATAGATAGTGGTAATAAGTGCTTGGCAGTCTTTATTGACCTCAAAAAGGCTTTTGACACCATCTCTGTCTCAATTCTTTTGCGCAGACTAGAGAGTATCGGGATACGGGGCACGGCTCTCTCCCTTTTCAGCAGCTATCTTCAGGACAGAACCCAATCTGTTAAAATTGATACTTACCATAGTGATGAGTCATTCGTAACTTATGGCGTTCCGCAGGGGAGTGTCCTCGGCCCTACACTTTTCTTGATTTATATTAACCAGTTGTGTAATCTTAGGGGTGTTGGAGGGAGGATATTCTCTTATGCGGATGATACTGCTATTGTTTTTACGGGAAAAACCTGGACTGACGTAAAATCTGCAGCTGAAAGGGGCTTGCGTTCTGTTTCTAATTGGCTAAATGACAATCTCCTAACCTTGAATGTACAAAAAACAAACTATATAATATGTTTTGCTCCATATGCAAATGCTCAACCCTTATCTGACTTTAATATTAGAATCCACAGTTGTCCAAATTCTGATCACCAAATATGTAATTGCCCCTCTATAGAAAAATTGAACTGTACTAAATATTTAGGAATTATGGTTGACCAAAGGCTGAGTTGGCATTCACACATCGAACTTATAATGACTAGAGTCAGGAAATTAATGTGGGTCTTTAAAACACTGCGTCATGTTATGGATAAGAAAGTTTTAAATAATATATATAGCGCTCTTGCCCAATCGGTAATCGTTTACTGCATCCCCGTGTGGGGTGGAGCGAATAAAACCAATCTATTGGATTTAGAAAGGGTCCATAGGTCGTTAATAAAAGTCATGTATTTTAAACCTTACAGGTTTCCTACAAGCACCCTTTACACTATTAGTGACCTTCTTTCTATCAGAAAACTTTATATCCTAAAACTTATTTTGGAATACCATACGTCTCTAGCTTATGACCAATGTACGCAAAATAAGAGACGAAATGATATTGTTGCCCCTTCATATCAAGTCCGTACTATATTTGCTAAACGTCAGTTTGCTGCTCAAGCCCCGTTCATATATAATAAGATTAACAAGATTTTAAAAATATACCCCATGCAATTGTATACATGCCGAAAGGTCTTAACAGGGTGGCTTAAAACACTAACCTACGATGAAACTGAAGCCTTATTTACCAGAATTATCTAAATTATATATATAACTAAATGTTCTACCTAATCTAATAAAATGCCATTATACCGACCATGAGTTATTGATGATGTAGCTAGGATGTGCTGACCGACCACCTGCTTTTGGTTTGTGTGTGACAATTTAAAATCAAATCTCTGTTGGTCCACAAATTGACGACTATCCCTATGCGTGATAATTTTATCGATCCCAAGGAACCCTTGTCCGTAGGGCGTATAGGATAGTTAGCGGATTAGGTTTTGCTGGGCACCTCCTACTTCCTATTAAATGTTTATTTGTTGCTTGTGGATTCAGTCTCGCGAATCCGAATAGTATCTCTATATATATATATAGTTGTTTTGTCTTTTAGATTAGGTGATAATAATCTTCTTTGCGTGGTAACATTTCACTGATCCCAAGGACTCTGGTCCGTAGGGCGCATAGTTAGGTATTTCACACAAGTAAATAATAACTTTCTTTGTGATGAAACAGGTGATAGATTATCTACTACATGTATCTCTGTATCTGTTTAGTTTATTCTAAAGGACTCACATTCAAAACCAGAATCTACCCTATGAAGGTGAAATATAAGTTCACCACATCAGTAAATTACACAATTACTAGTTTGTGTGCACATTACCCTCTAATTATTCACAATTATATCACTACCTATACAATATATTCACTAATAGTGCTATGACCATCGTTTGCAAACATAATGTACTTAATCTACCTACTTCTTTATTCTGCTTGTACTTAACTTAAGTAATTAATTTTATTTACTACCTATGTACCATCAAATAAGTATTTACCTACTTCTTGTAACACTAGATGGAAGAGCGAGGTATTCCCAACACGAGTATCTTTGATTACTCACTGGGAAGCCCCGTCTATGAAATGTTTTAGTTATATCGAAATAAATGCATTTTTAATTTTAATTTTTAATTTTTTTTAGAGATAGCCTTAGTCCTTAGCAGCTGTGGACCCGACTATTATGTTGGCTATGTACAGTAGGCAGCACATGCGGCTGGACATAATGACCTTGAGAGTGCCCGTATTCCGTAGCAGTAGGGGTGAATTTCGTAGTGCGAGTTTCCAGCCGCATGTGCTGGCTTCTGTACTTAAAATTCAGTACATACATACGTACGTGATTTATTAAGTTCGAGTAAGTGAACTTCATACACAACTTTGAATTTCTTCGCAGATGTGTGTAGGTTTCCTCACGACTTTCCTTCCCCAAAAGGCGTCGAATATTATAAAGGCGAAAGTTCGTGATTGTGTGAGTGTGTAAGTGTGTATGTTTGTTACTTCTCCACGTCTAAACGACCGGAGCGATTTTAATAAAATTTGGTATGGAATTAGAAAAGGATTAACACACAGGCTACCACGGGAAAATATCTCATTCCCACGGGAAAAACTGTAAACGTGGGCGGAGCCGCGGTGCTGAAAGCTAGTGTAAAATAAAAATTGGTATGGTGCTGTTTTGTTGCATTAATATTGAACTCGAGCCTACCAAACGAAAAACAACGGCTCTAGCCATTAAGCCACCGAAGTTATTGGTGTCTATAGCCGAGTGGTAAAAACGCTCACCTTACACAATGGAAGTTCCGTGTTCGAATCCTGGTGGGACAGAGTTAGTGAAATAGGTTCACTTAGAAACCTACTATGTGATTTTTAAAGGAAACGTCAGAATAATCTCCCAAAATTGCCCTTGTGACATACAAACGGCCCCATACATTTTTAATGTCCCTCTTAGACTAATGCCTGATGGAATGAAATTCTCTTACTTGGATGAAACAGAATAAGTTAGGAACTTCTGTCTTTTGATAAATGAAAAAGCAAAGTAAATATGACAGAGCTTAAGATTTGTAAAGGACTTTTCTACAGAAGGTACCTACCTTATAAATGCTAAAATCTCATCAATTATTTTCTTATACAAATACATACATACATACAATGTGCTAGTTAAATAATGCTAAACCTCTCGGGTGGTAACTGGGCAGAAAATTGCACGTTTATTTTAGAATGTTTCCGAAATCGATTTTAGAATAGAAAAAAGATAGATAGATTAGATAAATACATGACAGATTTTATTGCTTTTCATTCAGACTGGTCAGCTCAAATTAGTAATAAAAGAGTAGGTATGAAAGGTATGGAAAAATAAGTAAATAAGTAAGTAAACACTTTATTACACACAAAAATACAGAAAATAAAAACAACACTTGTAATACGCGTCCAACCCATCTATTTATTTAATTAAAATATGAACTACTCAATAATAATCTTGGCCAAAATTTAAATGTGATCGTCTAAATATTATACCCAATTACGTTGTGTTATTAGAATAATTTCTGTTTGACCCGTTTTGAATTTTAGAGAGGAAAACACACACAAAATACACAAATTAAAATAAAATAAAATCAGTTGTATGAAAATGGATAATAAAGCATGCAACTCACAAACTATCCAAGGCGATAGATGGTCCCGATTCTTTCTTCTGTGTCTTGTTTCTTCCGAGCTCAACTCTAACGCTATACACGAAATTATAATAAAATATTATAATGAAATGTACCTTGAAGTTACTAAAATATTGCTGTCCTGAAATAAAATCAGACTCAGAAAACCGGGAAGGGGTATATGGAAAAGACTATATAAGTCTAGAATTAGGATCCTATCTAAAAATTAAGAAACCCGGGTCTCCCTTCCGCCCTACAACCCGGCCAAGCTCACAGAATCCTTGACAGACCTAACCCCGTCCTAGTCTAAAAAAAAAACCAAACCGTCCCTCGATTATACCGATCATCATTATCTCACACTGAACATACATTCATCTCACCTAAAATCGGTCTGCAGACCTCATACACGCGAGTCCCTAAGCCCTAAGTTCACCTGTGATTGGTGACCTATGGCTCGTCTATAATTTTCCATACAATGTTCAACGGCAGAAGGTACTTCAACACAGACGCACACCAGCAGGGTGGCCATACCAGGGATACGTGGCGACACTAGGGCCCCAAGACCAAGCTACAGCCCTTAACCAGTATCAGCATTGCATAGAAAACTAAGATACTGAGGTGTGTCCCTAGCGCTTGTACCTGCTGCAAGGGGAACTGGCTAGGTCTACCTCCGGAGGCCAGGGCCCGTCGCGTGTGTAGAGAAACAAGTGATTGACATTTTGTAAGTGTGTAAGTTGTATCGGTTTATGGATGAATTTATATTAAAATGTAATGAAAATTTATTATAGAGTCCCTATTCACAGCTATAATGTGCCATGCATATTTTAACGTGTAACATTGCACATTATAGTGTATTTCCTAATTTTGAATATAATGAATTTTATTATTTTTACGATAGTCTCGGTCATTCATCACCTCCTATATTTCCCTAATCTATTTGCGCACAACCCTTAATAGTCCCTATTTAATTGATTGTAATAGCTGCCCTTTACTGCACTGAAATTAAAGGTAAAATGTTCCTAACGATAAAGATAAATTTGTAGGAATAAAATAAACGAACCTCTGCGAACGAGCTACCCCATCAACGATGCCTTCGCCGCACGCCGGAACACCTAGATTATAAAAAAAAACACTGCACTATCACAACACCATACACCACACGCCGCACAAAACACTCCGCCCGCTGCCGCGCCGCTCACCGTCTGCCTCGAATCCTCCTTGTGATTTTCGAACACAATTTTGGCTTCTTAATGTTTTCCGTCAGTTTAACTCTCAATAGACCCTATTACAATGCGTTACAAATCATTTCTTACAATATGGTTGTTTCTTGTTTGAAACATCAACTTGTCTCTCTAGAATGCAAAAAAATTAAGGGCCAGTGTTGAGTAGACGAAACTATGAATAGATTTATAGTTACACAATTTTTTCGTTATTCTAACTTACTTAATAAACTGTACTTTTCCAAAGAGTGGCGGTAAAGTTCGTTACACACTGGAGAACATAATGGGCGAAAGTGGTCTTATCGCTTGCAGCGATCTCTACCAGACAACCTTAGGGTACCTATAAGAATAATAATTAATACATTGTAATATAAACTTCTAGGTATCTACTCTTAACACCAATACATAAATAAATCTGAATCCAAATATTTTTTTTTAATATTTTACAATCAAACCAACCAAACAAACAATCCAACTGTCTGAAAAAACGTAGACTTTTTTTTTCATTCACTTAGTAAATTTAAAAAATAAACTTTACGGCTTACTGCCCAAGCCTGCCTTAACTCATTACAAAGCGAATGTACTTACTCAGCATATGAAAAAGTTTTATTTTTTCCACATGACAACACTCATAACATTGTTGAGGGAAAACGGGTGGTGGGCGCAACTTTAAATACGTATTTTTATTTTACGCGGAGTTCTTATGATGAGAGAACGTTTGAAGTCTGGATGTTGTGTGAAAATTATAATAAAAAATACATTACCTAGGTAGCTCCAAGCTCGTTAGAGGCCTAGTAGAATAACTTTGGATAGTAGAGTGGAAAAAAAACTGTCTAGACTAAGCCTGATGAGTCGATTTAAAAAAAAAAACGTATAGGTCAACTAAAAAAACCATCTGATCTAAAATCACTTATTCGACTACTTTTCTTATCTTTTCATTAGAAGAAAGGAGAGAAATTTGTGAACTAGTCAGTAGAGCCACAAACTTTCGTCCGAAAGGTCTTAGTAGCTATTACAGTCCCACCAATATTTGATTTCATCAAATGAATTTTCAATAATCTTACAAATCAAAAAAAGGAAATTTTGCGAGACTTCCGTCACAGGTCATATTGAAATATTAACTAGGTACTAGCTTTCCGCCGCGGCTCCGCTCGCGTTAATAGTTTTTCCCGTAGGAATGAGGCACTTTCCCGCGGTAAAAGGTAGCCTCTGTTACTCAGGATGAATGTAGCTTTCTAATGGTGAAAGAATTTTTAAAATCGGCTTATTAGTTTTGAGTTTCATTACAAACATACACACAAAAATACAAATCTTTCCTCTTTTTAATATTAGTATGATTGTCTAAAATTTCTTATCAGCATACGTGACGTCACTTTATGTATTTTTAGACAATAACGCCCACACCAGGTCATGGATATACCTTTTTTATTAAGTATACCCATATAAGAATACATGACAGCGGGATGAGAACTTAGAACCTTATTAATAACATGAGAAAATACCGCTACGCTGTGTTGAGGAATTATTTTAATACAAATATAACCATTATTATATAAGTTGACGACAATATTGAACAAGAACAGCAATAGAAACTGAATTCCAAGTGAAAACAGCATACAAGTTAAATTGAACTCAGAGTTTTTCAACGATTGGAGGCAAATAACGCCCCTAAACAAATTTTGTATGCATTGAACAACTTTTACAGAAAACTCGAACACTACCTAGACTTCGAGTTCAGTTTATTACTTGCAAACACCGATGAAATAGTAAGACATGACTCTGCTTCTGAAACGAGAGACGAAATCGATTCTTAAAAAGCTTTTGGTATAAAAATGTATCAAATATTAACGATAAACTGACTTTGCTTTAGGATAATGAAGTCGAAGAACGTTTGTAAACAGCTAAGTCTGACCTTAGATTATTTCATTCCCCTATTAGCTCAGGATTATTAGATTAAAATTCATCAAATACCTAAAATCCTTTATAACTAGCTGAAATTTGGTATACTGACTCTGTGTTGGATAATTAACAACTAGTCAAAACTCCCCACGCCTCCTCCGCTTGCGTTCCTAGATACAGCCCCCCCTCCCCCTCCGACTGCCGCGCATCAATTGAAACAACATTTCTCTAAAACTATGCACATTAGGGCATGTAATATATCATTTTCGGATAAACTAAGGATGAGGAATCTAATTTTACAACAAAAATAATGCACTTTCTAACATATAAATCGAATAAAGTCGAAAAAAAAAAAAAAAATCGTAATTTTTTTTTTATATAATTACCTTTTTTTTTTTAAGTATAGCCGAAATCTTAAAACATAAAATATTGTCGTAAAGCTACACTTATGCCATTTTCAAAAATATATAATTTGTTACATAAATCTGTTGATACATTAGAGATAAAAAATTATATTAAGCGTGGGTCATAGCGATCTCAAGCTCAGAATTATTAGATTAAAATTGACCAAATACCTAAAATCCTTCAAAACTAGCTGAAATTTGGTATACTGACTCTGTATTGGATAATTTACAACTAGTCAAACTCCCCAAGCTTCCGCCTCTTGCGTCATGATAAAATAGTATCTCTTAGAGGAACTTTAAATAGTAAAAAAACTGTAAAATAGATCTGTTAATATTTATTAAAAAGAAAAAAAAAAGAAAAAATCCATTATTTAAATCACATCATCATCATGTATTATGTCCGGAGAATTTTCACATGATTGGCCAACACAATGGCGACACATTCCTGAACACATTAAGCCTGCTTTTCTACAATCGCACCAACGTTCACATCCCTTTTTGCAACCACAGCTGATGAGATTAAGTAAATTATCAGGCGCAGGGGGAAGCTCTGTAGTGATTGGAACAAGTGTTGGGCCACGCTTTAGCCAACCCCATTCGCACGGTGGAAGACAGTTTCCCAACCATCGCTGCACTTGTAAATATACCCGATACGAGTGTTGTCGAGTTGCATCTTTAGTAGGTGGCAAAGATGAAAGCTGAAAATTATCCTTTATGCTTTGTTTGGCAACAGTCTGTTTAAACAAAAAGTATCTGAGCTCATCTAAATCCATCAAGAGGTCAGATTTATTATATATGTGCAAAACAAATGCTTCCCCAGCTTTCGCAATGTCATCATGTTCAGTTCGAGGGTCGTTAAATACGGAAACGGTTGTCTATATATGATACATATATAATACATGATGATGATGTGATTTAAATAATGGTTTTTTTCTTTTTTTTTCTTTTTAATAAATATTAAAAAACTATTTTACAGTTTTTTTACTATTTAAAGTTCCTCTAAGAGATACTATTTTATCATGACGCAAGAGGCGGAAGCTTGGGGAGTTTGACTAGTTGTAAATTATCCAATACAGAGTCAGTATACTAAATTTCAGCTAGTTTTGAAGGATTTTAGGTATTTGGTTAATTTTAATCTAATAATTCTGAGCTTGAGATCGCTATGACCCACGCTTAATATAATTTTTTATCTCTAATGTATCAACAGATTTATGTAACAAACTATATATTTTTGAAAATGGCATAAGTGTAGCTTTACGACAATATTTTATGTTTTGAGATTTCGGCTATACTTAAAAAAAAGGTAATTATATAAAAAAAAAACAAATTACGATTTTTGTTTTTTTCGACTTTATTCGATTTATATGTTAGAAAGTGCATTATTTTTGTTGTAAAATTAGATTCCTCATCCTTAATTTATCCGAAAATGATATATTACATGCCCTATGTGCATAGTTTTAGAGAAATGTTGTTTCAATTGATGCGCGGCAGTCGGAGGGGGAGGGGGGGCTGTATCTAGGAACGCAAGCGGAGGAGGCGTTGGGAGTTTTAGGACGTTATTTTTCTAAGTATTAGGAGTAGGTATGCAAATTTTTAGCTAGTTATAACGGATTTTATGTTTAAAACCTAATACTACTGAGCTATATAAGGGTCATGAGTAGAAAAGAAAAGGAAAAAAAAATTGACAAAATCTTCTAACCATATCTACCACCGAGGTTAGCTGGAAGAAATGCTATGTAGCATTAAGCTTCCGTTTGTACATTTTTTGTGCAATAAAGATTTTGCATTTTTTTTAAATCATTCTTCTTCTTCTATTTTGGCATATATTTTGGAACTCATGAGAGGGATAGCTCCTATTTTTAAGTAAAGACCCTAACACAAAGTTTTTATTGCAATTGACAGAACGACGATCAATATTATTTCGATAAAATATGAGGTTTATCAACTAGGATGCAGCGGAATTCCTAAAACATTAGAATATAATAGAATATACTACTTTATTGCACACCAGTAATAAATTACAAGAAACGTTCGATACAGTTACAATAATATGCGTGTACAAATGGGCAGCTTTATTGCTAAGGTAGCAATTTCTACCAGGCAACCCACATTGTTGTTTTAACAAATAGATAGACCAAGCAACTGAACTGACAAGATAGAAAGCTTTTTACCAAAATGTTACCATCCCCAATGGAATATCGAAAAATGACGGGAGTTTAGCCACAGAAAAACATGAAAAAGAATCATCAATCTAGGTGAAACAATAATAATTATGAAGAGTTTTGGAGTCGGTGTTTCTAAAGAAGATAAAGTTGAAAGGCGACTCTTAATCAGAAGGAAAAGCCATTAACACTTTTACTTAGAGATTTTCCCTGATTTATGTGGACAGGAGTAAGGGAATTACTTAAGAGTCGAGACTTAGTGATGAAGTGCCGCTTGTGGGAGTTTTTATTAAAATCTCGAAGAAATGTGTCGAGATTTTAAAAGGTGCTAAAAACCAAAAAGGCTTTGGTTCAAATCAGATTAAAGAAAGCTTAAATATTATTCAAAACCAGTGTTTTGTAAGTATTAAATTTATTTGTAAATACAAACAAAGGACACGAAAAACTTTACATTACATACTTGTACTAAAATTTCTTTCAGCGTACCATCACCACACCCATTTGCTTTTTTAACAATTTTATTTTTATTGAATTGTTGTTATTTCTGTTGATAAGGCAAGTAAACAATAACGTAAAGTAACATTAACACACAGCAGATAATATGCGTAGCTTATTGGGTTATGACTGATATTTTATTCATATTTGCCTTAAATTTCTTCAGTTACATACTTTAAATTATATTACAGTCTGTTAAATAAATATAAAAGGCCAACTGGAAGACATTTCGTGTGAAATAAGCTGTGCCTGTTGTGTCATTCTTATAAATGTATGTTTCTGTCCATATTAAAAAAAAAAAAAAAAACGAATCCAGTGAAGTGCTAAAACAAAAAGTCAAGACAAACGTAAAGACGTTTGTTGTTGTATTAACCCAGGTTACTTTCTAAACATAATTTTTCACCATCTGTATACCAACAGGAAAGAAAGCAAACACAGTATTTTCCAACAAAAAGAAAATATTATTTTCGGAGATAGAAATAACACGATTTCTTACTCCTTATTTTATACATGCAACAGGACCCGGCAGAGTTCCTTTCTTCGACTCTTCCTTCCTTCAAAAACAGAAAATATATTTCCAATCCCCCGGTGAAGCATATTCGACCTTTTTCTGATTTATTGTTGAGTTCTCCCTTGCCTTATGTTGACCGCCTGAAAATATTAGTGACTGTGCAAACGGAGCGATTAGGATGTTTTTAAAAGGTTTTATTTAACTTGCAATGTATGTATGTATGTTCGAGTGGAATCTTTAAACTCAATTTTGAAGTAGATATATCTTCAACCAATTGAACTACAACTTATATACTTACTAGCGACCCGCCCCGGCTCCGCACGGGAAAATTATTATTGTGGGTTATCCTTAAGTATATTATGCATGTAATATACATACAAACCTTCCTCTTGAATCACTCTATCTATTAAATAAACCGCATCAAAATTCGTAGCGTAGTTTTAAAGATTTAAGCATACATAGGGATATAGGGACAGAGAAAGCGGCTTTGTTGTATACTATGTAGTGATATCTCATTACATACAATTCATATGATCATAAAAGCTTGTCGCGAGATTTAATTACCTATCAGTATTTAGTTAAATAAACTTAGGTACTAGTTTATTTACAAATTGCGCGACAAGCTTTTATGATCATATGAATTGTATCTAGTGAGGTTATAAGTTGATAGTTAAATTTTTTAAGGAAAAAAAAAATTCTTTTTTTAGAGCGTTTAAATAAATCTTATCTTATCTTATCTAACCTAAACTGTCCCACTGCTGGGCAAAGGCCTCCCTCTTTTTCTTCCACTGCTCCCTGTCATGAGCTACTTCTGGCCAGTCTTTTAAGTAGCTGTCAAGCTCGTCCCGCCATCTCCTACGCGGAGAAATAAAAGCTTTTTAAAATAAGTTTTTTAGCATTTAATTTATTCAGGTTTGTGTTCCAAACGACGTATCAATCTTCAGCGGCTTGAACGTAATACTTCTTACGTTATGTTCAAGCCTCAAACCATGTTTAGTTCTATCATGACTACATTTTGTTTTTTCACAAAACACTCTCTACTTGTTCATGTGTTACAAATTCATTTTTAAATGATTTCCTCAGATTTTAATAATGCTGTTAGAAATTTTCTTGCAAAAACTGTTGACATTTCGCTTTAATAGTAAAATTACTTAAATGGTCAAAATATCTGGCCCAAATCTGCAGAATTAGATATAAAATTATTGTGAAAATGTTTGAAAATATACGATACAACACGATGTAAGGTTTTATTCTGCACAGGCGAACCCCAGTGGCCAACAGAGCGTCGTCGGTAGCCAAGTGGCTAGGGCCGTTGACTTCCATTCGGAAGTTCACGGGTTCAAACCTCGGCAAGTACCAATATGTTTACGGTTTTAGAATTCATATGTACGTTTATTCGACTTACGGTGAAGGAAAACACTGTGAGGAAACCCGCACGCACACATCTGCAAAGTAATACAAATAAAAAAGTTTGTGTGTAAAGTTGACCAACCCGCACCGGGCCAGCGTGGTTGGCCTAGTCACCCTAATTTCAGGGTAAGCTCGAGCCCCTCAGTTCGAACGCCACCTTTGAACGGCCAACCAAATCAACAACTGGGCTATGGTACTTACTCATTAGCTTTGACGTCAAAAAATATGACTTTTTAAGGACTTTTTAAATTTTACATCGAATAAAACCTTCTGACTTTGACTGTGGCGTTATTTACAGGTATAATCCAAAGAGGTGGGAAATTATTGTGGAAGTATTTTATCCCATAAATATAAACAAATGGATAGCAGTTGTAAAGTCATCTATAGGCACGTTTCACCTAAATAATCAGTATCGTAAATTGATTTAGCCAAGACGAGTATTCCTACGCGAAGCAAATAATTGGCTGTTAATGGTCAAATGGCAAACCTATTAAAATTATCCAATCAAATATTTTATAACAGCCGTTGGGGTTAAGGGAAAACTTTACGGCGGCGTCTTGGATTTTCTAAAATAAGTACCAAACTAGTGTTCGAGCAAGTAAGTACTATAGTATATTCTGTGGTTAAAGTGAGTCAAGTTCAGAGAATAGACAATAAAATTGGCTTTCGGGTGCACTTAACAATAAAATTTATGGATTTGTATTAGACAATTAGGAGATATTTTACTGTGCCCTAGAATTCGCAAATGAAACTTGATACCGTTAACAAGATAGTTCAGCTGGAATCAATATCCCTGTTTATTGTATACTATTCCAAGCTCATAGAATTTCCTTTATAAATGTCTTATGTTAAAACTGCTCTCAACAGGATATTCTTTTTAAGTCCTCAGTACTATTTTATTCTACCTTTTTTTTTCTTCCCTTTTTTATTTTTCTTTTCTGACAATAGCCCCTGATACAAACGTACATAATATATAGAATTGAATAGAATATACTTTATTGCACACCAGTAGTAAATTACAAAAGAAATACAGTTAACAATTAACGTGTACATACGAGTATGAGCGGGCTTATTGCTATGGTAGCAATTTCTACTATGCAACACATATATATTCGCATCATTCAAATCTTACATCGAATAAAAACCTTTTGATTGTGGACCAACCTGTTTCGCGTTAGCACCGCGTCGAAGTCGCGTCGTTTGTATGCCCGCTTAAATTTCACCATCCGCAATAGTTCGTAAGTTTTATTATGCTCGCGATCGTAGGAAATCCGGACTTTTTGACTCTGGCTAACTTTATTGCGCGTGCTAACTTTGGGCGGTGACATTATTCCCCGTGTTGGTTGGCACGATAAGTTTGCAGTGTAACAGTAAATAAAAGCGTGGCTGAAAGTTACGCGGCAAGTTTCTTAGTAACAATTCTCTTGTATGCTGGAGACAGTAGTGGTTGAAATTAACGTCTTATTATTTGAAAAGTTTTAAAAATATTATTTTTGAGAGAGAAATTATGTTAGTAGTTGACTAAAAAAATACATTCTCGTGGTTTAATGTTACTAGCCGATCTTAGATCTATATTTTGTTGTAAGTAAAGGTACAGTCAGCTGGAGAGATTGCTACCCAGCTGCGCCACATTATAGGTTTTTTTTTCACTGTTGAACGACATACATAGTGAACATTCTTAGATTTTCGCGGTTGTTAATTGCACTAACACACATTTTTACGGGTTTTCTAATCGATTTAGTTCTAAGGTTGAGCTAACCGATATTTTGATCGGGTTACACTGATCATGGTCACGGCAGAACTTTCTCTCAATATATTGATAAGCTCAATTCTTAGAGTATAAATAGAAAAATTTCTGCGCTCAATTATTCAGAACGAACGACGTCATGATTTTTCGACAGACGTACATTATGTACATTATGTAATTAATTCATAGCGAAGTTAGGTGGTGGCCCAGTTGCAGAATATTACATAGTTATTTGTCGGGGTGGACACCTAGTTCTAAATTAGGATGTATGTGCATTTTAAATATTATTTTGTCTGTGGTAATTGGTTAGATATACATAATGTTTATGTAGATTATATGCCTGCTTTACTTGCTAAATCGGAACAAACTAGTAAACCGAAAAATACAATCCATACTTTTAGCTAAAAGCTGATTTGCTTGTTTCCGCCGAAATATCTACCCCACCTTATAAAAATGAAATAGGTGACCAATTGCCCGTAAACTGTTTGATGTTTAAGTATGTACCTTTTTTATTTTATTTTAGTCAGTCAGAATATATTATCGAGTGTTTGAGCAGCAGTAGTGCCATCTACCCTCGCTATTGCGTCCATAACTCAACTTCGAGGGTGAAAACAATAAACACTCTCTACGAACACAGACGTATTAATCAAAACGCGTATAAACGAAACGTGCTCATAAAATATCGCTCGTGGACAAAAAACCATAGACTCGCGATTACTGTGGCCTTGGTTGTGCGATTTTGTGGGACTTTTTCCAAAATATTTCATTTATCAATATTTTTTGAGGTTTGTTCCTTCATATTTTTATACCAAGTTATTTAACTATTTTTATATTATGTAATTTTTTTTATGTGAACTATTTTTTTTTTCAAATCTATGCTTTCTTGTACTTAAATCTATACAGCAGTAAAATATTTTGTAATTGAACTCAAATTTATTTTTATCTTATTATTTTATTTTTTTCAATCCTTTTTTTACCGATCAGATGTTATTCACGTAGTCTGCCGTTAGTGTTTGTTTGAGGCTTTCGCGCTTAGTACACATTATTTTTAACGCGTCGGGCAAAAATAAAGGTATCGTATCGTAAAACATACCTATTTAAAATTATCGTGTTAAGTAAGACCAGTAAATATACAGAATAATGTCTGCCGTTAGATTTTTTTCGATACAAAAAGTTTATTATACTCAGGGAAAAAAAAAGAGCAATAATAATATATTAATATTATAGTTACTCTTCTTACAAAACTTTTTGGAAAGCCTAAATATCAGCTGAGCCATGGTCACCGCACACGGAGCCAATTTGTAGATTTATCGCGGGTAGCTCGAAAACATCTGTCGCTGCAAAAACTGTTCGCGGCTCGTTAATTGCTGGTTGCTCCGCATCCGAACAAGACGCCACAAATACAACCCAAAGAGGAATCCCTTCCTTTTTTACACCCACTTGAAAGTAGCTTCTGACTTCCTGGTTTTATTTACTGTGGTGAAAAGGTACTGTTTCAATATCCTAATAGATGACAGTCCTATTCTGGATTGAAGTTTCTCTTTGAAAACCGCATGCCACCACATTGTGGGAAAAAATCGTGCGACACGAAAACACCTTGCGGCATGTGGTAAGCTGCCGCAGCTTGTAACCGAATACGATGGATTCCATGCACATTTTCCATGCGGAAAAACAGTTTTTGCCTGTAAATTGTTTAGACAAATAAATTTGTGACTTGGAACTTTGTTGCATGTCCTTGGCGTAAATAAGGTTTTAGTGCGAAAATATTAAGTCTCTACGTTGCTATTTGCATATACTGACTAAACAGATTTGGCCTTTTCTTTCTACTCGAAACTTTTCTTCGCCTTTTTCCCTGTCGTGTTACCAAGTCTACATAAATTAACCGGACTAAATACCAGACGGGTGAACCGATTGATAAATGGTGTAATCACCAAGTCAATTTGCGATTTCACCGGTCTCAGTAATCGGTCCGGAGCGGCGGATGTAAGATCGTCCTGATATTTAAACCTGTTCTTCTGAACTTAATACTGCTATGTATAAAAATAGACCTATTAGAGAATATAATCTTTAACAAAGAGTGTTTTATATTACTGGACTAGCGACCCGCCCCGGCTCCGCACGGGAAAATGGTTATTGTGGGTTATTCTTAAATATATTATGCATGTATTATACATATAAACCTTTCTCTTGAATTACTTTATCTGTTAAAAAAACCGCATTAAAATCCGTTGCGTAGTTTTAAAGATTTAAGCATACATAGGGACATAGGTAGGGACAAAGAAAGCGACTTTGTTTTATACTATGTAGTGATAATGCATCGCTTTTTTATATTATTTATACCCTAGCACTAAGATTGATTTTTTTTTTTAATTGACCTATGCTTGTGTCGAAAAGGTACGACCAATCAAGCTTCACCGGACTTGACTAAGATTGCGCTGCTGTTTTTTTTTTATTTTACATTGGGTGTACCTAACATAAGCACCGTGCTAAAAAGTACCTTATTATTGGGATATAACATTTGGTAAATACAAAAGTAGTCCAAATATAAACGAGAGTCTGGTGTTGGAGTAATAAGTACTTATTTTTGAAAGCTCTCTTATATACTTCAAGCTTTTATTTTTTTCATTATGATGTTAAGAATAATAACATAATCATTCGCAGTACACAAAACTGAATGTACAACAATAGGATTAAGAAGTAATAGTAGACATTTAGTAAGTACAAAGGTTGCCTGGTAGAAATTGCTACCTTAGCAATAAGGCCACCTTTTTACTCTTCTCTTTTGTTTTATTTTTTTGTATATGTGTTGTATTTCTGTTTGGTGTCAATAAAGAATATTTGTATTTTATTAAGATTAGTTATCATAAACTCTTCATACTGATTGAGCTATTTCGTGTAATTTTTGCATTACCATAGCATTATTTATTTCCGTCCAGATTTTTATCTAGCTAGTATAAAATTTCTAGTTAACCCTCAACCGGCTTCACCCGGCGCCAGACTAGCTGCACCTCCGCTAATAATTTACTCCCAAACGTCATAAATAGCGAACAGGCGTCTATTATTCAAGAAGCTGCCTGCCTAGTACTACCTCAGACTAACAAACTATAGACCCCCGAGATCGATCTCGCTGTTGAAGCAGCTTAAGATCAAAGGAAACAGTAGAGTGCTAACGATACGCCAGTTTATTTTGAAAGATTCTGTAATTTAGCATTAAATATTATACATCTGATTCCAATAATTGTTATTAAGATAATGCTTTTTTATTATTCAATTCTATCTTACATTATATTGTATTCTAAATATTAAAAAAGAAGCTAAACAAAGTCTGATTTTGTCAAAGGTTCATCAATTATAATTCAGGCAGAGTTTGTTAGGTTAGGGAAGGGAATGCAGGTGACAGGTGTCAAAATAATGGGTTTTCGGAATGTGCCCCTTTTGAATGCGATTGAAACATCTTTTTACCTGCTGTCATTTTCATCAGGACCAGCTCTATTGAACTAACTAATCAGAGTTTCATGCCGTGTCTGACACAGGATTAGCTATATCGTACCGATAGGAAAATATGTTTGTTTGTAGGTGAATATTTTCTTTATTTCCATAAGATTTTTTATATAAGCCTTAAAATCCTTTAGTCAGTTCAGAAGTCATAAACTGTTTAATAATTCTGACACCAAGGTTTGGTAAATAGGTGAACCTTAAAAAACTACACGATAAGCAAGCAAGCAAGCCCGAATCAGTAAGAAATTCATAATACAATTTTTTTTTCATTATAGGCTCCCTCAGAACACTTAATGACGTCATTTAAGAAGCTAGAAAGCTTTACTCAAACCAAGACCGGCTCTCGTCTCAAACGAATGATCAAGTATAATAAAAAAGATATCAAAAAATCTAAAAGAGGCGATGCGTTGTGTAGTTCAGCCTTTGCTCTTAAGCTACATCTATATTTTCTTAATAGTTTGAGAATAGGTCAAGTTCGTTGCAGCCAAGATCGATGTGATATTCCCGCCGGACGTTTATGCATTACTCTGGCTGGCATTACTCTGTTTATACATTATCCTGTACGTGATTTGTCGGGAACAATGAAGGATTTTTCGCTTGAAGGCAGAGGAGGCTTGCAAGGTAAGTTGGTTATGTGTGGTACAAAATAGGAAAATTGACGACAAATATTGTAGATATTTGTAATTTCCTCTAGTTGTTATATATCGAGGACATGAGTGTTAGTAACTTTGATTAGCGAAAGGACCATGCACCCAAATTTAAAGTAAACACTGTCATTAAACTCTGTCTGGGTTTTTGCCTATCGGTAAATGGTATCCAGTCCTCCGTCCGACTACCAAATTGCAGTTCTCTTATAGTTAAAATGCAGTCGACACAACTGCATAGAAATTACAAGCCTCTACGCGTCTAATCCTCTTTTATTTTTGCACAAAGATTTACTTAGAAAATAATGTCTACATGTCGAAGACAAAACGTTCAAACCAAATACTAATGTTGTGTTCCATTTTCTGTTTGTAAGTGCATTGTATCTACCCATCCTTTAATTTTCCTTCTTATCGTTGTTGTTTTTGTTTGTTCTGTGTTATCTGTTTGTGTTAGTCAATAAAGTGTTTATCAATCACTCAATTAATCAATCAATTCCAGCACACCGCTTATTCTCTCGCCGTCTCTCTTCAATCACACCAAGGCCCAATCGAAGAGCTTACACGGCCAGTCAGATAGGATCTTGGTATCGCGTCGCATCGCTCCTAATCGCCTATTGTGCGCAGGCGATACGAATCAGGCCTCTGACTCCAGTAAGATCGTCTAAGGGTTCCCACGTGGTGGACTTTCTAATGATGCGTCTTGTTTGTTTATCAATAATGTCGATATTTTAACTTTGAGTAGGATTAACGTACCACAATGTGTCTTTTTTCATCATCATCATCATCATCTCAGCCGAAAGACGTCCACTGCTGGACAAAGGCCTCCCCCAAGGATCTCCACAATGACGGGCCCTGCGCTACCCGCATCCAGCGGCTTCCCGCGACCCTCACTAGACCCAAAACAGTGTCTTTTTTATCTGTGAGTAAATATAGTTTTGTCGAAACTGAACCACTTTTCCTAAGGAACATAGGTTCAAATGGACTTGAATCTCAAAAATAATTTTCCAGTTGTCACACAAAGTGGCCGGTCACGTGACTGAAGTTTGAGTATAGGTAGGTACTGAAAGTGGAAAACTTAGAGTATAAATAGAAAATTTTCTGGAAGGGATAGAGTACGCCTAATCGAGTATGAACCGTAAGCACGGATATGAACAGTCCGAATATCTTCAACGCGTTCGTTTAGTATCAAATGGTTATCGGAGCTGATTATTTTTCCCGGTGAAAATGAGAAATTTAATAGGAGAACATTTTGAAATGTGCAGTGATAAGTTGCAAATATGACTCGAGGAACAAATCAAAAAAGAAAAATGTTATTGATTTCACCGCCCATACAAAATCTGCCAAAAATTGCTTACGCTTGATATAAAGGCAGCGGAGTGATGCGCGTGCTCTATGTATATTTATTCTCTAAGGTGGAAAATTATTTTTGTGATTTCAACTTATGTTTCAGTTGTTCAGTCTCATGAGTACTACCACTATGTTGCGGATAAACAATATTATCAATAATTTCTTCTAGTAAATTTCGTTTTATCGCCTCTTTTGTTCTTGTACTTACAACATTATCTACTAACTCATGTTCTTACGTTGTTTTAGGTATGTGCCTGGCGTATTACATTATTCAACGCATAATATTTTGTAAGTATATTTTTTTCAGAATATATTTTGCTTACCCATGCTTTCAAGAAAAAGCTTTTCTTACTTTTATAAGCTAAAATAAAGTAAGCAGATTTTTTCTCGATCATTCTTTTCTCTATATAAGACTTTGAATATTGGTTGAAAGTACCTAACTTACATGTAATAAACTAAAATTCAGATTACACACAAACGGAATGCCTCATCAAAAGTAATGAAAAAAATTTCGGCAATTTTAATCCCAATGACAAGTAGAATACGGTTCAATATCCCCGCTAAAAAGTGTAATCCACCCTTTGAGAGAAAAATAAAAATTGCATCAGCATCGGCTAATATTCCGATTGCGAGAGTGGGCAGAGCTAAATTACATAAATAACTGCGCAGCGAGAAAGCGCTTTTGTCTGAATTATGTAGCGATTCAATATTCTAGCACACTCCAGCACGCTACCATTGTATTGTGTTCATTCTATTGAAAAGCAATGAGAATAGTTTTTGAAAATAGAAAATATGAGCCGCTTGAATCATAATTTAGAGTGCTTGATGAAGTCGACAGAATAATTTTAGATAAACACGACAGAATAATTTTACCTAAACAATATAGCTAATTAGTTGTATTTTTTCTGTAAACCCCATTTTGGTGCATTTTCTTGTGTTTAACAAAATATTATTTGTCTATTTCTCTCACTTGCATATGCTTGGCTGGAAAGGATCTCTGTGTTGAGCTATGCTCGCTTATACTTTAAATTTTCTGTTTTGAGGTAGGTATACAATAATTTAAATATAATTTAAAATATCGCTGTTATTCTCACAAATATACTCGTACAAAAGCCGTTAAACCACTTGGCTATTGCTGTACTATGTGTGCGAGTTTATTTTGAATGAATGATTGAAATATTATTTATTGCACACAGAGAAAATGTTGTACAATTGGAGCGGCCTTATTGCTTAGTTAACAATTTTTTCCAGTTTTATGGAAACACGAAGAACCTTGTTTGTTTGAGGCTTTCGCGCTTACTACGTTTACGGGTCTTAGCGCGATAATTTAAAATAGGTAGGTATGATTACGTACGATAACTTATTTTGCCCAACGTTTCGGCGGGGTTGCACCTGCCGTGGTCGCGAGCTGACTGCGTAATACATACCTACCATGGTCTAAGAAAACAAGGTCTAACCACTAGACCAAGTGACTGACAAAAATCTACGTCATCTTGCGCTGTTCGTCCTTGTCGAATGCGTGTTAATAGACAAGGATGAACAGCGAAAAATGACGTAGGCTCGTGTCAGTCACGTGGTCTAACGGTTAGACCTTGTTTTCTTGGACCATGATACCTACCTATTTAAAATTATCGCACGAAGAATCTTGCTTAAAAACTCAAAAATAAACTTTTCAGATACCTGAACTTCAGTCACGTGACCGGCCACTTCGTATGACAACATGAATTTTAGTTTTAAGATTTCAACTCATGTTCCTTAAGGAAAGTTGTTCAGTTCCATGAGGACTACCACTAAGTGGCGACTTGCGGATAAACAACCACTTAAATTTTACGGTGTAGATTTAAATAAGTGACGAAAAAAGGTTAAAGGTAAAAAGAAGAATAATTTTCTTTTGCTGTTATTACAAATTAACGAAGGTATCATTATTTCATACAAAAATTCGAGCCACCCATTCAAAAGGCGGTGTACATGACGATTTATACAAAACCAGTTTAACTGGGTCCGGTTTGATGTACCATTTCTGCGGTGTCATGTCTCAGCTTATACTGGGCAGTGAATGAAGCTAGATGGTGCCCCGCGGCCTCACCTAGATTAGCTGCTTCAAACTGAGCAGATGACTTAGATAAAAGAAAGTGCTTTCACAGAAAAACATACTTACGGCAATTTTGTGTCTTCCTTTTTAAAAAGGTAAGTAGGTAATACCCGAATTTCTTTTTGATGAGCTTTTTCTTCATTAACTCTACTTTCTTACATACATCATACTCATACTAATATTATAAAGAGGAAAGTTGTATTTACCGAATCCCATAAGCCCAATTCACACGCAGCTATATTCATATTAATATGCCCAGCCCAGCTATATTATATCTCGCCACCACACAAGGTAGCTGTACTGAAATACATATTTTCACCCTTACTGCGTCCACTTACGGAATACCTATAATATGTCGACATTTATATTAATATGCCGTGCTATATCGGTCGCTTGCTGTGACGTCACCAAAATATGTCGACCGATATAGCAAGGCATATTAATATAAATCTCGGTATATTAATATATATCTCGACATATTATAGGTATTCCGTAAGTAGACTCAGTAAGGGTGAAAATATATATTTCAATACAGCTACCATGTGTGGTGGCGAGATTATAATATATATTAGAGCTGGGCATATAAATATGAATATAGCTGCGTGTGAATTGGGCTTTGGGAACACCCAATGGGAAGACATGGTCCTAATCTAAAACCGGAACCGGAACCGCACGGCTATTTCTTTCATATATTGTGACAATTTCATTGTTGATTGATTAGAAATTAAAGGTAAATGAAGTGCAGGTTCTGGCATTTCTATGGATATCTTTTCAATATCCATCTGTGCTAGTCTACTTTCAACCTTCATAAAATAAATCAAAATACATATAAGTATTGCGACAGATAGACAAGCGTGATTAATAATAATATTAATATATTATAAATTTACGATTGACAAAGATCTTTCTATTTTATTTTACTTAATCTATATAATAAAACTGCAGCAGTCGAAAATCTTATAATATAAAAAAAAATACAAAAGCCGAGTCAGGGGGTTAAATAAGAAGTGATAATATACTCGTAGAGCATAATAACCCTTTTTTTCAAAATTTTTGTTTCTCTGTTTGTCTGTTTGTAGGGCTAATCTCCGAAACTGTTTGACCGATTTTAATGAAATTTTGCATAGTGTTACCATATATCCCCAGTCAATATGTTAGAAAGTTTTCACCGCGGGAAAATATCTTATTCCTACGGGAAACTGCACGGAAAAGTAAAAAAAATGCGAGCAACAACATCAGAAAAAAGCGGCATATTTTATTAGAGTAGGATAAATGGAAATATAAGGAGCTATCTCACTCGTAAGTCATAACACAACCGGGTAAGTCTCAGACTGTGTACAAGTCGCTGAAGTTGTCTCACATGAGACGACTATTTGACTAAATTAGCCGCTTTACTGAACACACTCGTCTTGCACTACAAACATAAGGTTAGAGACACAACAAGGCCATGGTAATCCAAGATTGATAAAATAAGTATTCGAAAAATAAACTGAAAAACGTAAATGTGCACTTTCAACGAAAAGAAGCAAACAATGCATAAGATTAGGCAAAATTTCAATAATTTTCAGTGTTTTTTTTAGTAGGTACTCGTAAATGTAACAATAATTTCCGAGAAAATCCAATAACACCTCTTACAATTCAATACAAATATACTTTATAGACACCAAGCAGAAATACAACATATATACAAAAAAACAGAACAAAACAGAGGAGTCAAAAGGCGGCCTTATTGCTAAGGTAGCAATTTTTACCAGGCAACCTTTACTTTACTTCTTACTCTTCGATTCTTCAGATGATTTTTAGGTATTATTCTTATAAGTACTAATTTAGCAGTACCTAATTTCAGTGTAGGCTCAAGCTCCTGTTGATGAGTATTTGATTGTATGTCCTGCACACCCTGAGTCTATTTAACACACCGTAGGAGCGCACGAAAGCCTCAAAAATTCTAAATAAATAAATATATGTGGGATATCTCGCATACGGCCATTTGACCCTAAATAAGGCAGAGCCTGTACTATGAGTGTCAGATAGCTGATATACTTACATATTATATAAATATTCAACATCCAGACACAAGGAAAACACAAGTGCTCATCACACGAATGTTTGCCCTGGGCGGGATTCGAACCCGCGACCTTGTGCTTCGTAAGCAGACGTACTACCAACTAGACTACGAGGCCGACAAATTCAATTCTATTAGGATGGAAGCGTATTGGGAAACATAATATAAGTAATTACTAGCCGTTACACAAAATAAAAATATCCTCACTAAAACAGAAATAGTGTTACAGAAATTATTTTCATCTATCACAGTATATCCACCGGACAATAAAAGCGCAACCTTAACTAAGCAGCTAAATAAATCCGGCTACATTAGCAACGGAAATTTGCAACCAGTTTCCAAACAAGAAAAGGTATTCTTGTTACTCAACCAGTTGTCAAACACGATAGGACGTTTGTATACCCAGACCCTTACTGTAACCGAGCCTGGGAGCGTTTCCAAGCACCCAAGCTTATTTATGATATGTGAGCGCGAGATGAATTTATGCAGCCAAGAGAGCAGAACATCCTTGTTTTCACCTGTAGCCACACCCTTGACTTATTTTGAAACAAACAGCTTTTAACTTATTATTCTATAAATGAGAATTCTTATTTTAAAATGTAATCTTGAATCTTATGATCGTTATCATTAACACTATGGTCTGTTTTATATAAATCCAGACAAAAGTTCATTGACCTCATTCTCTTCTTGAAAGTTATTAAAAATAATGTAACGCCAAAATGTCTGGCAAGCCACACGCTCACGCCGCCGCCTTCTACTACGGTATGCCAAATTACGTATTTTGCGATAATTTCCTATAGTTTGATCCCTCGGTTTGATCGTATCGTTTAAAAAAATGTGCGCATTGTATGCAATCAATGAACTCTTGTCCGGATTATTATGAAAGAAATCACATATATGTAGATCTTCTATAATAATAAAGGCATTTGTTTATTCATCTTTTGAAGTCGACAGCAAACTCTGATAGTCTCGGCCCAGAAACCAGCTACACGAATGAAGTTATGACATATACGAGTTTATTGACGAGGTTTTAAAACATCACCTCTTTAGGAACTGGTGAAACCAAAGTAATCTTTTTAAAAATATTATCATCATTATTTCAGCCTGTCCAGTCCACTGCTGGACAGAGGCCTCCCCCAAAGATCTCCGAAACGTTCGGCCCTGTGCTGCCCACAGTCACGCCCTCAAACATTTTGAATACACTGCTATTTTTCTGTACATAGAAGAATAGACTTTTTTAGTTTTATCTAATAACTCAGGTTAAAATCAGCTGCTTGCTTGCTAATCGAGTGGGTTTAAGGTTAACCTACCTCACAAACCGTAGTGTCGGAATTGTTGAGCCGCCTTAGATTTTCGACATGGCTCCTATAACGACTACATCCGTGGATAGTAGCCGGGACCAACGTGCCTTCCGAAGCACGGAATCATTTTTTTTTCGGACAATCAGGTGATTCAGCCTGCAATGTCCTAACCAAACTGGGGAAAGTGATATTTTGTTCGACGGATCTTCACCGGGATTCGAACCCGGAACCCCCATAACGTCAGACGAGCTTTTGACCACTTGACTACGGAGGTTGTTAAATCAGTCACAATACTTGAAAATGTATCTCAATCTGAATTTATCATGTAGGTAGCGCATGCGACCATCTGAGGATTTTCATATTCACATACCGCGTGTTTTCGCGAAATCTAACTGAACATGTCGCATTTTTCAGACTACGGAATTTTGTAATAAATACTGAGGTTGAATCGTGTGATGTTGGTAGGAAATTACTCATAATAACTTGACAAGTGGTGGTTTACGGTTTATCACGAGATTTAACAATTTTCAACCCTATTTTTCCCAGAATCGAAAAAGTAGAATATAATTATGATTATTTGTAGGACATAAACATTATAATTACACATTAGAAAACGGAGAAAAACAAATTAATGGAGTTTTCTAAGAAAGCAAAAGTTAAGAGATTGATTTGATTGATGTAAATACTACATTGCAGACTTTGTAAATATGTATGTTTTCTTATATTTTTTATTCTCAGCTCGGTTTTGTCCTAAAACAGACACAGCATCATTGCAATCTAGATACTATATGCAGTGACTCCAAGGTCTATTTCCATTATGAAAGCCACCTGACTAGTCGCAGTGGCACTAAATATTGCAAAATGGAATCCCTGTGCTAGATTCACGTGGAATTAGTCAAATACGAGGAACTAACTTTGGCCTTCGTAGATGACTCGCCCCTACTACGGGAAACCATAAAAAATATTTGATAGCATGTCTTATAGCTTTTGATATCTTCTTACTTAGTTCTAAGTGGTTTATTTACTACTTTACTTGAGCTTTTTGGTTCTACTCATGGTCCAAGAAAACAAGGTTTTACAATTAGACCACGTGACTGACACAAGCCTACGTCATTTTGCGCTGTTCATCCTTGTCTATTACACGCATTCGACAAGTACGAATAGGCAAAATTACGTAGAAATGACGTAGGCTCGTGTCAGTCACGTGGTCTAATGGTAAGACCTTGTTTTCTTGGACCATGGTTCTACTGGAGTACTTATTTCGTAAAATATTTACAAGAGATAATTTCGTCCAATCATCGACGAGTGTAATGGTTGATGATTTGTTCAAGTCATGATAGTGATGTTTGACTTTTCTCTTGAACGTCCTCAACAAGAACCAATTAATTGAATTGACCAATCTCTACCATGGAGATAATTTGATCACTTGCAAATCAATAGGAAATTCCATACCTTCATTGATTTACCGAATCTCCACTACATCCTACACAATGAAGTTTATCTCCATACAATTGTTAACTTTAGCGGTTACTATCATAAAACTTGTGCGACACTTAAAGACGAGACGCCGAAAGTTCTCTTTTTTTCGATTTGCAGATTTCTTTGATTCTTTGATGTGGTCACAGATAATATAATACTAGTATACTAGTATATGGTTTAATATGGTTGCTATCGAGAATACCTAGTACGAAGTTTCGCTAGTATTAGTGTAAAACGGCTTAGTTGTCGCCGACTTCCCTCATATCTCGCTGGATGGAATCTTGGGGGCTTTCGACTCGAGCATTGCTTTGAGTGTAGGTTCATTACTTCACTGTGTTGATTACATCCGCTTACACTCTGCTTCCAAAGTAAACGAAATCTCATCAAACAAAAGAAAGTTTTCCAATTATTAATTCATCGGTCGCATCATAATATATATCAATACAATAGTTTTTATTGACACCAAAAATAAACATTACTAAAGAAACATTTTAAACAAATACAAGAGTCAATAGGCGGCCTTATTGCTAAGGTATCTATATATATATATCTATCTCTGCCAGGCAACCTTTGCTAATGCTGTTTTGTACGTGACCAAAATAAATAGACTTGTAAAAATCGAGTCCCTATTTTTTTAGTTCAACATCAGGTTATTAATTTGATCTCTTCCTAATTATTACAATTTTAGGTGAACGATAATTTTGCCTGCTATTGTACTAAATTGAGACCAAAAGCAACTCCATCGTTATATTCATACTAATATTATAAAGAGGAAAGATTTATATTTTTGTGTGTGTGTGTGTATGTTTGTAATGAATAAACTCAAAAACTATTGTGCCGATTTCAATAAATCTTTCACCATTAGAAAACTACATTTCCCCTGAGTATCATAAGCTATCATAATATTAGTCTTATTCTTATAGTCAAACAGAACAGAATTGTGTAGACTCCACCGACAAGAGCGCGGTTCCTAAATGTGAAGAAGATAGTCTTATTTGTGAAGTCTCCCACGGGATAGCGTCATCAAAATTCGGTAAAGTAATCGATATATCTATAATCCAACCGATTGAAATCAACCTCTCGATCAGAGTACTCTTCTTTACGACCGGGTACCTATTCCTCCGAGTTCATTATTTGCTTACACCTCCCAGGCGGGATGGTAATTTAAAATCGTATTTTTCCTGTACTTTCAACGGTTGTTGATTTTGACTAATACAAATGTTCAATTTAATTTTTACCTAATCTAAACTCAATTTAGGTGAATATTAAACAACAAGTACAATTAATAAACTACCAAAAAAAATTCTTCTTACTCTATTGTTAGCACAAATGGTACAATGCGGCTTTCCCACATCAATGGTATAATATATTATATATTATATTTTATTTAACTATCCAAACATAGAAGGAGATTCTCGTTTGTAGATATTTTTACTATTTAGTTAAATCTATATCAATCAGTCAAAACATAAGTCTTATTTATGAGACGGCGGCGGCGTTGTGAGCTCGATTTGGTAGTCTTATATTTCAGACCATGGCGGTTAAACTTTCGTAATTTTCTTCTTATTTTCTTATTAATTAATATTTTCACACAGAATTACTCGACCTATTAAAAACGGTGCATTTTTTTATGTTGTGAGTAATTTATTGTAATGTCTATGGTTCTTTGTTAGAGATTTCTGGCAGTGTTCTTTATTTCAGTGTTTGATGGCCCCGTAGCCTAGTTGGTAGTATGCCTGCCTACAAAGCACAGGGTCGGGGGTTGAATACCCGCCCAGGACAAACATTCATGTGATGTGCACTTGTGATTGCCGTGTGTCTGGATGTTGTATATTTACATTTAACATTACATTATACATTTTGTATATTTTTTAATTACCTTTCAACATTTTATATACCTAGCCCGTATTATAACTTAACTTCAAAATTCGTTAGTAACGAAGGTGTCGACGACAAAATTTGTAATTTTTAAGTGGCTCTTGGTCCGTGAAAGGTCTCAACTCAAGCATTGCTCTGAATAGCTCAAGTTTCTTTCAGTCTACGAGTTCATTATAATATATAAGTGGTACAGAGAAATGATATAAAAGAAATAATTAGACTTAAAAAAAGTTATGAAAAAAGTCTTGACGAAATGCATTCAGGAGAGGTAATAACACTCACAATATGTCTTTTTAAATTTCAATTTAGGGATATTAATGAAATCGATCCAGCCCAGTACACTGATGCATCATACTTAAAGCTCATAAGAATGTTTGCTTGATTTGGTAAAATAGAACAACGGATTGAAAACCACTTTCTTTTTAAAAACTTAACGGGAATGAAAATAGTAAAACCAACTTTTATCTCAGAAAACTCACACACTTTACTTATTTGATAAAATTTACTAAGTTTCCAACTCACTCTCTTTACTTATTTGATAAAATTTACTAAGTTTCTATTCCTTGGTGTCTCAAAAATTTTGTTCCAACGGGAAAAATCTAAAAGTAGGGAAAGTCACGGCTATGAAGTAACAATAAATAATAATGTTTATAGGAAAAAGGCCTCCCCGAAGGATCTCCACAATCGCACTTTTCCTAATAGTGAATTTCTAAATGCAACACGTTACATGCCTCAATAATTTCGGTTCCCGCTAAACTATTTCAAAGCTCATGTCGTTACTGCGCTTTAAATATACCAAGTTCATTCCCACCAAACATGAAAATTTGCTGTATTGTTTTAGCAAAAAAAGGATTAGAAAATATAATATATCCATATTTTATACTTTGTTATTAAATATTATTCTCTCAAATTATTATCATCATCATTTCAGCCGAGAGACGTCCACTGCTGGACAAAGGTCTCCCCCAAAGATCTCCACGACGATCGGTCCTGGAGAAATTATTATAGGTATTATATTATTATTATTACTTTATTATTATTATTAATCCGTCTTGTCAAATTAAGTGGAATTAAAAGTTAAACTCATTGTCATGTTGTTAAAAGAGTATCTAAAAAATCGTCTTAGATTTTTAATTTTCATATTTATTATAATGATATTTGCCAGGAACGTAGAATTTGTTTCGATTTTCAGCCTTCAGTGTTCGATGCAGTCTACGCCATTCTGTTTTTTTTTATATTATTTGGTAGATCAACTATCTACGTGCAATAGTAAATCACTAATCCTACGTCGTCTTTCTATATAATATGATTGTCCTTTGTCTGTTTAGGTGTGCAATAAACTGAACATAAATAAATATAAAATACACAGTTTTTTTTTATTAAAGCCGTTAATATATTCGTAACAAAACAAAATACCAAAGTTTAAACAACCGTAATCTCTCATCCCAAAGAAACATCTCAGTCCTAAATAGCCTACTTTTGAAATGGAATTGTAAAAGAACAATTATCTAACTACTGTAGGCCTTTGAGTGTGTTTAATATATAATGTGGGCCCTCGGGCGCGGTCCCGAGTTGGTTGGGAGAGGACCCCGGCCGTTACTATGGAATTCTCATGAAAAATAAAACAACATTTTAAAATTTTGAAAACTGACCAAGAAAATTGTTTTGGACATTACAACACAGAAAACTAGCGGAAGAAACAAACGGGAAAGCAACTTCGTTAATTAGTCCTTTGTGAATTGGAAAATTCTCTTATTTTTACTTTTAAGGATTTCTGAACAAAACAAATTAATTATTTTATCAATATCCTTTTATTGAAATAAACCAATGAAAGGTAATCTAAATGATAAAAATGTTATTTTCAAACTTCGTAGGTATGTTATTTTGTTCTCCAACAAAGTTCGATCACCAAAGTTATATTCGAACTTCGTGCCCTATCAAAGTCAAATTTCTTTATTCATCACGTCATGTTTTTTTTAACACTTAACGACGTCATAACAGAAGTTAAGAAGCTTTGCTCAAACCAAGACCGGCTCTCATCTTAAACAATATACCTACAAGTTCAAGCAATGAAAAAGAGACCGAACAATCTAAAAGAGGCGATGCGATATCAGTTTGAACATAACTGGCAGGTTCGCGCAATGTGTGCGCTGCTGTGGAGAAGAACCCGCCGAAGAAACTCCACAATGGCTCATCTTTTGTATTTTCCTCTCATCGTCGAGAACTCGTCGTAACCAAACAGTTTATTTAGGCCGCGTTCTAACTCGCATTTCTTTGTCAGCCTTTACCTACCCTGGTAAAATATTCAGGATATCTTCAGTGTGGAACGCCTCTGCAATATTAAAGGACTGTTTTATTGATAAAATGTACTGTGTTATATGATCGGAACGATCGACGCACGAAAGGGAAAAGGCTTCAGTTTTTCATAAGAATATTGTTTTTTTTTTTCTTGTTGTAATTTTTTTATATGACTGTTTTTGGTTTTGATTGTTGGTCTCTGTTTGTTTTAATAATAGAATATTTGCGCAATTTCAATTTGATGTCTTGCTAGAAGCTATTTCCTTTTGGAATTACAAGTTAGTGAGTGAGTTTTGTTACCTACTTTGTTAAATTATTTATCAACATCAAAAGCTGTTAAATACCTAGAACCAGACTGTCCATGGCTGGTCATCAGAATAGATAGATAGTAGGTACTTAGGCTTCTTTTAAAAACTATATTCAATAAAATAAAATAAATACCTCCAAGGTTACTTATAAGAGGTTACCTATCCTTCAAGTCTTTTGAAGATACTCACATCGACTAAAGGTAATTTCTTTTAACTAGTATACTTATCGCGAACCTTTTTAAGCCGATTGAGCTCATTAGAAGAAAACGCTCTAAGAAAATGACTGCTCCTTAAACCCCGAAGATACTGGCAGTTAGAGCTATAATCTTAATTTTCTGTATAATTCCACCAATTTATCGCCTTCTGAGCCAGTAGAAGATACCGAGAACTGGTTTAAAACTTTTCATATATTTTTGGAGATGTAACTAGTCATCATATACCAGGGTCGATAATTTTCAAAATGGTAAAAAGTCAAAAAAAGATAGTAGGATGAAACCCATTAGAAAAGGAAGAGAATATAACAAAAATGAAAGGAAAAATAATTTACGGGCGATCTGAGGTCGGGAAGGGAAAGGGAAATAACGGTTTATCTCGATTTCCCGCAAAACAACAAGTCCAGACATCATGGTTAGGTACTAACCTAGCGTCGTGTGTGATTTTTTTACCTGACTGCAGAAAGGGTTATTATTGTTTTCGAGTGTATGTATGTATGTTTGTTACGAGGTATCGTTAGATTCATGCTAATAACGAGAGTGACACGGGGTATGTCAAAATTACTTATAACGTAATTAGTGGATTTATAGAAATTTAAAATGCAAGTACGTTTTTTTGCATTTTACAATAATTACCTATATTGTTATTTTTTTGTAAACGTTTAAGGGGGCGATGCTCAAGGATTTGACGTTGGATCCGGTTCTGTTTGAGTAGCTTCGTGTAAGACGGGGCTAACTCTGCCAGGGAATTATTTAGTCAGTACGAATTCAAGTTCTCGAATTTTCTGGACTATAATTATATTTACTATATTTCAGTGCTCAGCGCTGCTCTTGCAGAACAATTCGCAACAAGCTTATTTGATTGTTTTTTGCTAAATGTGTATCTGGCTGGAAATGTATTATAGGAGCTTTTTAAAATTCAAACTAAGAAGGTAGGTACTATAAAATAGAGCAGGCCGATTTTATTATTTTAATCAATCATTGTTCTGTATGCGTCCTTAAAACATTGATCTCACATTGTATGAAAACTTTTCTAGGTTATTCTGAGGACTTAGGGGTCAGGCAAAATAATATCTAGATAGAAACATGATACAGCATTTAATATCTGTGGCAGGACGAGGTTCGCTTGGTCGGCTTATAATCAGTGGCGGCTGTACCTCAAGTGCGCTCGTGCGCTGCACCACCATTTTCAAAATTATTTAAAATACCTAGATTACTTTAAACTTTCACAACAATTAGGTATCCATTCATACCGGCATTCTACAAAAAAATCATAAAACATCACATTGTTATCGTACGTAACATCTGTTTTACGATCATATGCGAGTCAAGTAGTTCTAGTTGCTACTGTAAAGAAATTAGATCTCATTATTGCTTAAACAAAAATGTCTCCGTGCGCTCGGTAAAGCGCACGCAGACAGCTCCTACAACTTGTATGAAACGCGATGCTAACTGCCCGGCGCGTGAGACGGAAGATGCTTGGTACAAAATGTATTGGAATTTTTGGATAGTTCGTGCGCCGCACGCGCGACCGCTTCCGGAAATTACCGAGAGAATACGGAAGTTCGCGCTCGTATGACCCAAGGCCTTGACCCCCCTTGCTTGACTTGACCTACACTTGTCACTGTTTGCCAGTAATCTCGCGCGTGTGCATTAATTTGTTTTGGTAAAGCGTTATTCATTACTTGTTTACAAAAAATTGGTACGAATTATGTGCAAAAAAATGAGTGTTTAAAGTAATATATTGACTTTATTAAAAACAATAGGACTTAACAAAATAAACTGGATATTAAATCAGCGGGACCGCCTTGGTTTTTCTCAATCTAAAACAAGAGTGTAAAACTAAAAATAAATCGTTCATTGGAACTTTCAAAAGTGAAATGTATGATAAAAAAAAGTGGTTACCTATGTGAATGTGAATTGGTTTGTTTTTTTTGCTTACCCTGTGTTATTTTTGGTGGAGAAGCTATTTGGACGGAAACAGGAGTCAACTTTTATTTCGTAATTATTCCCTAAAATACGCATAAACATATTTATGCAGTGCACCACCGGGTCTGTGAGGCACCAGCCGCCACTGCTTATAATGTATAAAACATAAATTACTATAACAACAATTTTTGTGTTTCACAATCACAAGATTTGTAAGTTTTCTCATTATATAAAATAAACAATTCAGTAAAAAGATTTTAAAAAACAAAATCAAATACCATTTAAGTTACGTAATACTTCATAAAAATATTGCTACTATAAAGCGATTTTCACGAATGCAGGGCCAAAAATTTTCAGTTATTCGTGTCGCGAGCTCTATGCTGAAAATAAATGTCCGTCCTTACACGCACACTAGGGCACTAAAGGAACTAATTTTATTAATTTTAAGCACCGGCCTTTTGCGTGCTGACACACATTAGACCCTCCCGTGATACATGGGACCCGATTGACCGACGCGAATGAAAACTTCGTAACCGAGCTATTTTAATTTTGAAGGAAAGTTAGTGAGGCGTGCGCCGGAAAACGTATCGCGCTCAGGTCCCATACAAAGTGGACCGATGATCTGGCATCGTTGTGGAGATCTTTGAGCGAGACTTTTGTCCATCAGCGGATGTCTTTTGCATGCATGAAATAATGATGATATTAATGATTAAGTGGCTTCAAATAGTAATTTTGAACTTGAAGCTATAACTAACCATATCAGAAGTACTAGTTTATTCTTGAATGACTCTAATTCAAGTACCTACTTTTGTTTGAATTTTATGTTTCTTTATCAAGTCAGCTTAGTAATTTTTAACCAAAACTTAGCTAAGCTATAAGTTGAACAAATTAAGTAGAAGCAGTTGTAGCGTGATAATTACAATATATATTCGGCCTATTTAAATCTATTGACGTATATCCTTTTGCAAAAAAATGCTCTTACAATCCTCTTGATTAAATTGGAAATAAAATTTTACTTTTAATTATACTCATTTATAACTCTCTCTACTTTGACACTGTCAAAAAGTAAGCCAAAAAACTACATCTAACTGACATACAACGTTTTTCCACAGGGTCTCGCGATAAAGCAACTATGAGCGATATTCCAAGTGTTCCGAAGTAAACGCGGTACCCCGGACCACCCCTATTTAAAACGCCATTAAAATAATAATATCAACGATAGCGCATATTGTTAATGAGCCATTAGCATTACGGCGACAGTGGCGTGAGTTTTTATAGTAACAATGCGCTGTTTGAACGAGATAAACTACGTTTGCTTAGAATGGTAAACGGCTTGACACTAGCGCCGGTAGAAACAACTGCTGAATTTTATTCCTTACAAACAGACCCGGCAAACTTTTGCAATAAATATTGTATTTATTTTTTTATTCTAGGTAAGTACTTAAATGTATTTTTATAGCTAAAACAGAACTCCTTAAACGTTTCCTTAGAACCTTGCCAAAAATTACAACCTGATTGATGGTTTAAAAACGCATAGATAGAGAACTAACATACTTCTTCTTCTTCTTTACATACTAACATTTGTTTTTTTCTTAAATACATAATATTTCTTAAGGAGGGTCATGTTGAGCCTATAATGACATAAGACAGTCACTATAAATTATAAACCCTATATATAAACCCAGCCGAGAAAATACTCCCTCAAAGAACTTCAAAAAGATTGGTTCTAGTTACTTAGCAAGCAGCCCAATACACACGTAGCTATAATCTATATTAATATACCCAGCTCTAACATTATTACATCTTGCCACCACACACGGTAGCTGTATTGAAATATATATTTTCACCCTTACTGCGTCCACTTACGGAATACTTATAATATGTCGAGATTTATATTAATACCGAGATTTATATTAATATGCCTTGCTATATCGGTCGACATATTTTGGTGACGTCACAGCAAGCGACCGATATAGCACGGTATATTAATATAAATCTCGACATATTATAGGTATTCCGTAAGTGGACGCAGTAAGGGTGAAAAAATATATTTCAATACAGCTACCATGTGTGGTGGCGAGATGTAATATAAGTTAGAGCTGGGCATATTAATATAGATTATAGCTACGTGTGTATTGGGCTTGAGGCGGCGTCCAGATATTTTATTCACATAGGCAGAGACTTTGGTGCACCTATTCATGAGGAATTCTTCCCAAGTCCGGTGAAAGGTAAAATTAATACGACGATATTGCAATACAAGCATAAGTCATTTTTAAAAATCCATAGCTCATTCAACATACAGAGGTTAACTGAGCAATATAAATCTTGTTTCTAACATTAACAACGTGGCGCTAGTTTGCCGTCATATTCCCCTAACTATATCGCTGAAAACTACATTTTAGTATACATTAATTTTTTTGTACAACGATATGTTTCTACCGTTTCAGCAAAAGCACCAATGACGCTCGTAGGCACATTTTCTTTGTTAAACGTAAATGTTTGCTTATATTTTCGGTAGTTTTGTGGTATTCTATAAATTATTGATAATGTGTGCTTTTGTTATCGTGGCTTTATTACCTTAATTACGCGCTAATGGGGTATTAAGCGGATGTTTGTTTGATATATTTGCTTACACGGAAGAATGTTAAATTTACACACACGATAGGTTTGTATAGTTCCACTGTATCACCTAACCGAACCAACCAGTAGTTGTTGGGATAACCAGTAGTTGTTGTTGGTTACACAAGCAAATTTTTTCTAAGTATATTGCAAAACGAGTAGTTTTTATGACGAATTTGAAAAGGGGTTCATTCAAACAATTCAAAATTATTTTTTCATAATATTCCAGTATTTTTTTATCAAACCCTTACTCTGGAAAATAAATTGTTTTAATCCTATTTATACGCTCATATAAGTTTTGGTTCATACAAAATAATTCAAAAAACCTATCTTTTATTTTAAGCTAATTTATTTTGTGACTCGAGTATATTAGAATCCAGGCAAGTTACATGATATGAAACAAGCTTTACTTTTTAAGCACCAATTTTGAGCTGGATAACCTTAGCAAGATGGTTGAGGAAAAATTCATGAGGAGACCTCCCGTTCCCGACTATATATTGGGGAAAGAGGAGCATCTCGAGTAGGGTAACAAGACTAAAAATAAAAATTCCGTAGATCAATCCCGATATGTAAAAATAATCCGGACTTTCGTACTAAACATACATTTTGGTAGACATTTCATTGAGAGATCCAAAAAACTGTACCATAATTTCTTCCGAAATACGTCCATCCACTTATATTATGAGTTATTTTCATTGTTTATTTATATTTACCTTTACAGTGGAAATTCCGGACAGCTAAGAATTCAGTCCGGAGTAATACCGGACATGTCCGAATAATTCCGGACGTAATGGCAACCCTTATCTCGAGGCATGTTTATATCCGTGGGAACATCGTGAACAATCTCTGGGTACTTCTTTTGCGTACTAGAACGTCTTTATGCGATACGGGCATTTTTTTGTGCGTCCTGCATGTTTTAAGTTCTGTTTGTAAAAATAAAAGAAAAATAATTTACGATAGGTATTTTATTATTAGGATTACATTCAACATTCAGCGTTTTCACAATTCAACGAAAAGGCAGTGTTATTGATAAGACATTCCATTTCCTAAGTAAAATCCTTTGGTCCCCTAGTAAGTACAAAGCCCACCCCCTCAGGCGTCGCCTCCTTCTCGATGTTTTAACCGTATCAACGCGCTAGGCAGGCCTATGTTCGAGGCTCTCTCGAGCCGCCCCTAGATGCGTTGGTACATGACTACCATGCGGTAGAGTCACAATAAAAAAGAACAATTGCAACAGGAAAAGTTAGATTGACCCAATTCTCAGCCGGACACCGCGCAGTATGTTTTAAAAAAGTATTCAAAGACAGAAATATCGTCAGTGCATCAAGTCTCTCATTTTGACTATATTAATTTCCCAAACAAAATACTCCAAAAACAAGAATATTCTCAACTCAGTACGACAAAAAAATGGATCTTTTCACCCCGTCCGTAAACTTCAACGCTCCAAACTTACCCCACTAACCCGGATATTCCGTGAAACATAAAAAACAAAAGCAAAACAATAATTCAAGCACTTCATCAACTGCTGAAAACCGGACCGGCCAACTATAGATGCGAGCCGATAAACAAAACACGACGAAACGAAGCGCACACGCAATACTTGGAACAAAGTGAACTAAATTAATTCCTATTGTTTAGTTTTGTTTCTATTATAAAATTTTGTTGAATAATTATACTGATAAACATTTTTGAGTACTCACTCCGAATAAGGAATAATGAGATCTGCAGGAAAACCAAAGCCACCGACATAGCCCAAAATCCCGTCAAACTGATGCCAGCCTTGGTTGGAAGTTTGTAGTACAAACATCATTTTTTGTTTAAAAAAAAACATGTAACTAATCAACAAAAGGAACTGCTCACTCTATGGTCTCTTTGCCTTTCTTTTGGCTAGTGTTGTACACGAACCTAACTCAGCAAACGATTTTGGCTCTCATATAGGTATTTACCGAAATTACTAGAATCATTACTTAGAATATAAATAGAAAAATTTCTGGGAGGAATAGAGTACGCCTAATCGAGTATGAACCGTAAGCACGGATATGAACAGTCCGAATATCTTCAGCGCGTTTGTTTAGTATCAAATGGTTATCAGAACTGATTATTTTTCCTGGTGAAAATAAGAAATTTAATAGAAGAACATTTTGAAATGTGCAGTGATAAGTTGCAAACATGACTCGAGGAACAAATCCAAAAAGAAAAATGTTATTGATTTCACCGCCCATACAAAATCTGCCAAAAATTGCTTACGCTTGACATAAAGGCAGCGGAGCGATGCGCGAACTCTATGTATATTTATTCTCTAAGAATCATTACTTTCTAAATATATTTTAATTGTTAGTACAAAGATAGAACTAAATAATAGTCAGTCAGATTTGTGAATAATTACGGGTTCCTAATTCGATTGTCCAAACTTGAAAGTTTTAATAAAAATAATTTCCTCAGGACCTTTAATAATCGAATGACATAATATTTCAGAAGTTCCTCAAGTTACAGTTAATTAAATTTTCGGCTATTCTAAAATACAGGTACCGCCTCTGTTGCCTTTTCAGCCGACTTTAAGCCGTAGTCAATAGGGATGATATTTGAGAAGTGTCATAATTGAGTTGAGGCAGACTGTACTAGGCGGCGTTTGATTAATTTACAGGGCTCACGGCTTTCAGTCCACAAGGGTGAATATTAACTAGGTATACATACTATGAAACTATCTTAACACCAACTGGAAAATATAGTTAACTAAGTGAGAAATAAATGTTGAAAATCAATATACTTATACTTATGTTTTACATCGCTAAAACTAAAAATCAGAAACTGCCGAAGTTTTGAATTTTGTAAAATGTTTGGAAATAATAATGACATTTCCTAGAGTAAAAGCTACTTTTTACCAGCATAAAATACCACGGGACACTGGCGCAGTCACGGGGCAAAGATCTAGTTATAAAAATAAAAGAAGACTTCTTCTTTCAATGTCTTCTGTAAAAATACGTTAAGTACCTATGTGTAATAAAACTTTTATGCCCGTTTGCACTAAACTGAGAATTGCCTAAATTGATGCCTAACTAACGTATCTAGGTGACCCTTGATGAAAATTTGGTTTACGCTAACCTTAAATCATTATTAAAACTGCTTAGGTTATGCTTATCTTTATGAGCCCGATTTGACAGCGCCAAGAGCTTAAGAAATGACCTAAGTTGTGTTTTTATTTTGTGGATCATTTTGTCATAATTATATAGTATCTATCTTATGTAATTATAACATTTATAACACTTATAAGCCCATTAAAATGTCTCATAAAATGTTATAGATTAAGCAGATGTTATAGATCCAGTTCAGGTTTTCCTGAGCCTTCATTTTTCCCACAACAGCGAACGCATTGAATTAGACTGACAATAGAAGCTATTGTCTTAGGAACGCTAGGTATCTATCTAATAATTATTTCCTTTGTATTATTTACCCCTCACGGACAATTAACGTTAGACGCTGACTGGCTGACTGTACGCGGTTTGAGGTTCGTGCATGCTGGGGTGACATTTGGCTGCGTATGGGAATCTAAATTAAATTAAAAGGTAACAATTTTATTTACAAACTTTTTCAGTGTGATATATTTACTGACAATAATACTTAGTCCGGTGAAGGTTGATTCATCGTACTTTTGCGACACAATTGTAGGTCATTTAAAAAAAAGAAAAGTTTATTTTATCAAACTATTCACTCTTAAAGTAATAAATTGTTATTTGATTTACTGTTCTATAATTATTACTTTTTCAATTAAAAAAAAACTCTTTCGATAAAATTGTAAAATTTAAAAAAAGCAAGTACAACATAATAATATTTTAATAAAGCGGAACCAAGTTTTAGTAATTAGGATCACTTGTAAGTATAGTATTTTGTAGACTCAAAGAGAGAAGTTTTGCAGACTCCTTGTGTTGGGAACATAACAAATCATTGCACCTTTGTTCCTTTTAAACTCATTAAAATCCGTTTAATTTAAAATAGCTAATTTGAAAACGTCATTTATAATTCATCTCGCGCGCAAACTCCTGTCCAAATTAGAAAGTCTAGACTTTGCACTAAAGTTTTAAATGTTGTCTAGGCGTAAGTCTAATAACTGGCTGGCTGGTCAGAGGTAGTACAAGATTTAATGTTAAAAAAAAGAACAAGATTTACTAAACAATGTGTACGACGCTTTGCAATAGGGTGGTGGTAATTCTGCACGCGTGATGGATTGGTGTAAGATTGAATAGGATATATATGAGACTGGTTTGAAAAATCAGGTTATTTTAAAAAAAACATAGTTAAAATAAAAATAGGGTTAAACTAATGAGTTCATTTTTTTATTTTTTAGATAAATTATTTACTATATTGGGTAAAGTAATTATATGTGAGTATAGTCATCGTAATCAATATCAATACCAAAATCAAAAGGTTTTTTTTTCGAAGTTTTACAAATCATTTTTCGACGTCAAATTTTAATAAAGTTGCTAAGTTTAGCTCTCAACTAAGGCTGGCTGTCGTCTCGCACTAATGAAGAATAAACTCTTAAAATTTAAAGAGGCGATGCAATATTAGTTTGAACAGAACTCGCAGGTTCACAAAATTTGTGCGGTGCTGTGGAGAAGAACCCGCCGAAGAAATTTATCACTATTGTACAACTGTAAGAGCAGAGAGAAGTAATAATGATCAATACAATACAATACAATACAAAGATTTTTTTATCTTCATCCCATAATCATCATCATTTCATTACGCTTGTAGATGCCCACTGCTGGGCACTAACATCGCCAAGAACTGATAAAACAAAAAAGATTTTAAGAGCTTTTGCTAAAAAATATAAGATTGTAAGACCAACTCATCATAAACCCTACAAATAAAATACAATAACATTATATTCATAACCATTTAATTTCATAAACTAAAGCAGCTTCGTACCTCGCTTATTCCAGATTATTTCAAACTCCCGACTTCAAAACTATGCAGACATATAAAAACTGATAAACCAATTTTACTATAAAAAAATTCCAGGCATCACACTATGCTTTATGAATTTTACAAAGTGGCTTGAGCCCTCTAGGTCAGAATTTGCAGAAACAATGGTGTTCACGGAACCTGAGAGTTGTTTCAATATTTTCACCGACTTTGACAGCAAAGGGAATTTCTCAATAGAGTGAAATAATAATTAGTTCTGAAGCTGACGCGGGCAATACACACAGCACTGACGTTCAGCGAGCAATCGAAGACGATGGTAATAAAAAGGTTGCCGAAAAATTACAGTACAATGTATGTGTTGGGGCGGGGCTGGAAAGTCGCGATCTTTTGTAATTCCAGCAAATCTGTATTTTTATTAACTGATCAGAGTAATCATTTATCAATTAATGCTATTTCTCTATTTGATTCCTTGTATTTTATTTTTTTTAATAACAAACAAACACAAGTGTTTATCACATGAATATTTGTCCTGGACGGTATTCAAACCCGTAACCCTGTGCTTTGAAGGAAGACGTACTACCAACTAGGCTATGGGGCCAACAAATAAGGCGTAAAAGCTACATAAAATATATATATTAATATCGAAAACCTATGTTGGTTATAATTTAACAAATGACATCAACATAATTAAGTGAACCTTTAAAAATATAAATATCTTGTTCGTTATTTAAAGATTTTATTGACATAATCTTGCTCTTTGAGAAACAATGTTTATTTTGTATTCTGCATATTCAAATCTGCACGTGTTTCACATTGCTTTCTAATCTTCACCGCAGTGTGGCCAGGTAAGGATGCATTAATAATGCAGCGACGCTCGCGCCGTGACGGCTGAGGGGAGGGGGGTGTTCCTGTCCGCCAATCACATTAAAATAGCACTGTTTCGTAGCACAGTTCGCTCATTGTTTGTGCTTGTGTGTAGAGCGTTATGAATATTGCATAAATATTTGTTTTTTTGGCTATAGAACCAAATTTCAATGAATAGTTATTTAGCGATTTCACTACAGAGGAAAGCTCGGAATTCATTCTCTACGCTCTACTAATAGTAAAGGAAAAAAATATGTTATGAAGAAAGTAAATCAAAGATGTTTTGTAAAATCTACTAATATACAGTAAAATTAAATTGTATCACCATTTCTTAGTGATAACGGAAACGATTCGAAGAATAAAGAAAAAAAAATATTAATAAAAAATATTTTTATTGTAATAATTAGGTAATTGAATCAAAATATGTAAACGCAAAGTTTATTTATAATAATATGACATCATCATCACATAAAACTTAATTTTAATTTAAATATGTACAGGCTGTGAAATCGAACATCCTGATCCTGACTTCCATGCTCGGAAGTTTATGTGTTTTAAAAGCCAAGGGTTCCTCCGCTAATTAAAATAGTAGACTAGAGACAAGACTTTCCGTCTTTATATAATTATTATGGCAATAGTTATTTGTATTTTAGTATCGATTTATAAATTCAATAAAAAACCCCTATCAACATAAAACCCAATTTCTCCGAAATCACCAAAAACAAAACGCCGTGAATCGTTTTCGTCATACAACAGTAGGTCTACGGGGAATGTCTATTATAATTCACGTCGTCGGTGTTCCGTTACGGGCGTCAAAGGCGGTGCGTCTGCCGCTCACGACTCGAGTTACGAGCCGCGTGCGCCGCGAATACCAAAAACCGGCCAAGCGCGAGTCGAGATACTGAAACTCAAGCTCAAACTGATTTCTTATCTTCTTTATCAGCCTTTGTTAACCCACTGGTGGGAATAGGCCTCTTCTCTGTTGAGACTCTCCTTTCCGTGCTAACTGCATCCAGCAAGATCCAACTGATTACTATATCGCATGGTCCAAGAAAACAAGGTCTAACAAGAAGACTTCGTGACTGACACAAGCTTACGTAATTTGCGCTGTTCATCCTTGTCCATTACACGCATTTGTCGTACCTTTTCGACACAAGCATAGGGCAATTCAAAAAAAAAAACAACACCAAATATTTTTTATACCTTTGTGTCAAACTGACAGTTTGCGTTCTTCTAATAGCGTCTCATCCGAAATGGTGTGATTTTGTATCAGTTTAATGTTTCTCGCAATTTACAACCAAATTGTGTTTCCTCAAATACTACGTCTTTATTGGCCACCAATGAATTAACATTAATTAAAATTTAAAAACTAATGAAAAATTGTACATCAGGTTTTCGAAGTAATAATTTGAGATATTATTTTTGTTAGAACGGAACCCTAATCCAGGAGTCCCGGTGGTCTCATCGTCTTGATTTGAATACGAGCTGTCGTAAACAGAGATCTATGGAAGAGTTATTTTACGAGTTTATTGGGAGCTCTTATCTTAAACGACAAAGACCTCAATAAAAAAATAATCTCAAATGTTTATAATACAATCATTAGAAATTTTTTAATAAGACATTAAAATACATTCAGCCTGCTAAGCAGCAGTGTTACAAAAGTTCGCGGGAACTATTGAACAAAAATCATTTTGAGAGACATTTCCCAGTTTGGTAATAACATGGCAGACTGAACCACCAGATTGTATGAAAAGAGATGATCCCGTGCTTCGGAATGTGCGTAAAACCGTTGGGATCGGCTACTAAATTCGAATATAAAAAAAAAGTGTTTTACTTTTCAACTAGCTGTCCGCCCACGTCTACGCTCGCGTTATTTTTTTTACTTTTCCGTACACAGTTTTCCGTAGGAATGAGATAATTTCCCGTAGTAAAAAGTATCTAAGATGTTGAAAGGGGATAGACGATCAAAATTTCATTCAACTGGGTGTAGCATTTTCGGAGATTTACCCGTACAAACCTACAGAGATACAAAATAAATCTAGATTTGTTCTATTTTACTTCTTACATCCGCCTAATTCGATTTTTAGACACTCAACCTCTATAATCTTACTATATCTTATATAGATTTGCAAGTTTTTATAATATAAATATTATGGTTTCAAAACGATTTGCTGAAAATTTATTATAATAATTATTATTATTTTTTTTTCTTTAATAAATTGTATTATTTATATAGATAAGTACCTTGCACCGCGCGAGAAAAACATATTTCTTGAGGAAAACACGAAAATAAAGCGCAAGTAAAGAGGCGGCTTAGTGTTTAATAATTTCCATATTTTCTGTAGAGTTTCGTATTAAATAAAATAGGTCATGAGGTTTATGAGTGCGTAATATTCGCTACAGCGATTCTTTTATACGCGCTGATTAAAAAAGTTGGTCTTGCGCACCTCGCCTGCATAAACTATTTTGTTTTACTGCAAAACCAGTTTAGTTTGGTTTTATAGACGCATAAAACAAGCTGGGATATCAATATTGTTAAGATAAAACCGTTTTAGGATCGGGGTTTTGGCGTAATTTTTTTATTAAAATCTTTTTACGGGGATATTACGAAGGTTAAGTTTTTTTATATAATACTTGGAACTGGGTATGAAATATTTAAGAGTTCGTTGACATATGTCAAACTCGCTGTCAGTCAAGTTTGACATATGTCAAACTTGCTGTCAGTCAAGTTGTTATTACGTCATTTCCTTTTTTCGACAAGTTGTAGTTTTAGCCAAATTCTCTTTTCGTCAAGTCCTCCAATCGTCAAATTACTCCTACGTTTATCCATTTATATACAGTCAAGAACACAAAGCAAATAATACATTCATCAAATTATAATAAGAAATTTATTTCAACCAAGACAATTTTTTTAAACATTTTATAACACTAATTTTTCCTTTGATTAAATCATCTAAAATGCCTTCAATTTTGATGTCTTTTAATATCATTTCCGTCTTACGCTTTTTATTTTCTGACTTTTTCACTCTTCTTTCGTAAAATTTAGCTTCTTTCTTTAATGTGTAAATGTATAAAAATAGATTCTGTTTTTCATCAACTTTCAGTTTAAGCCTGTTGTGCCATGCTTCTAAAGAATTTGTAGTTCTATGGCGTTCATGAGCACAACACCATACATCGGCTGTAATCTTTTTTATCCATTGATGTGTAAAGTATTCAACAAATTGTTTTGCTTCTTCGCAATCTGGTAGCAATTCATTTATTGCTAACCAAGCCTCCGGAATAAAATTGTTTGGTATCAAAGCCAGGTTACTTGTTAAATATACACATTTTTTTAATTCCTCTTTTTCAGTCATGCCTAGTTCTGCTCCTTTTTTAAATATAGCTCGTTTGAAATGAAAATAACAGCCACGCACTTTTATATTCGGGAATATTTTTTTAACAGCATTAATAATTCCTTGTTCATAGTCACATTTGAAAAATTTTAATCGAATGTTCCATTTGTTTTTTAAAAACGTAAATAGCTTTTCGTAAGTTGTTTGTTTTTTGTCAGCTAAAAGACAGTATATTGCAGGTACTATTGAGGTGTATTGTCTTGAACTTCCTGTATCTAAGTGTAATGTAAAAAGCTGATAATAAGGAAGGGGAACAGTTTGGAAGGTACCATCTCCTAAGAGTAAATCAGTTTCCTTACAAAGTTCTACAAAAAAGGGACTGGCAAATATTAAAAAATCATTACTTTCTGATATTTCATGAAGCAAAAAATCTCTGCTTAAAATTTTAGGTATGCGGACTTCTTTAACAGTTTGGAATTTACATTTGGTATGGAATGCTTTTTTTCTAGCATTATAGAGAGAATTAGCTTTGGATTTCAATGCAGGAGTATTATCAGTGTCAGAATCCGATGTATTCAGGTCATCAAAACATTCCTCGAATATTTTCGGAATTGACTTAAACTCATTCTGTACCCTTTTCCTACAAATATCCATGCGCTTATCAATTTCATTTTTCATATAGTTTTGAGTGCAGCAATGCGGCCTTTCTCCGAGAATTTTTTTATGATCACAGCTTATAGTTATTGAACCTAAAACAAAAAGTCAGATCTATGCAGTAATATGTAACTACTTAATGTTAATGAAAAAGGATAAATTATATACCAGCTTTATAGGAAAAGTTAAATAAAAATGTTAAACGAAATTGGTTCAGTAGTTTTTGTGTGTTCAGTATATAAGAAAAGAAGAAGATCTTACCGTTACATATTTCTCTATTAACGCAGCGCCAAATAGATGTGCCATTTTTGTTTTTCATATTAAAATTATACTGATGCCCAGCTCTTAATAACTTTTCTTTCCCTTGTTTTGATTTTATAAATTCTAAATAGACGTTGCCACTTGAACTGGACGCCATTTTTTTACTTTTTGGCAAAATAGTAAGTAATATCTATTCGCAGTACAGTGCAAAAAACGTATTTAATCAAAAACATTAATTTAATTGACAAACATGTCATTATGTATTTGTTTCCCTATTTGTTATCTATCAGCCAGTCATTATGTTGAACTGAAAAAAGAGGTTTTGATTTATAATATTGCATAAAGGTCTAATTTCTTTTTTGTATTATGTGAATGTGAAAGTTGATCGTATGTTTATATAATAGGCAACTGTTAACAAATAAACAATTATTATATTAATGATTGTACCCGACATTGGCATCAAAAAAACTCGGCGATTGGAGGACTTGACGAAAAGAGAATTTGGCTAAAACTACAACTTGTCGAAAAAAGGAAATGACGTAATAACAACTTGACTGACAGCAAGTTTGACATATGTCAAACTTGACTGACAGCGAGTTTGACATATGTCAACGAACTCATATTTAAATATTGTACCTCATAAGTGAATACTTATACGGTTCTAGTGATTTTTTTATCTGTGAATCTTTTGATACGTCGTTTTGTGACACATTTAGCTAGAAAATATCCAAGTGAGTACGTCACCGTCGCGGTCGTCCTAACAACCCCCAGATAAAATGTAAGTCTTTTTGTAATACAGGCGGATTATTACCTTAATCCAGGGATTGAACAGATTCTAGCCAATTTTACAACAGAGTCCCTTCCACTGAACAATTTTATGAAAAACAAAAATATTGATGATGGTATTTCACTGGAATCTGTGAAGGCACAAAGTTTCAAGACCAATCACAAACTTTTTTTGGTAATAAAGCCTTTATCTGTAGATAAGACAACTGAGAATAGGACAACTCCAAAACTTTCTGACGTCAATACTGTAGTGAACTAATAATATAAATTGCTGTTAGTCAAATAAATGCACAAATTATGGACACTAATCCAATAAATGTTTAACTGTGTTATTCGAAAAGCTTACTACTTTAAAATAATATTTAAACTTAAAGCAATATCTTTAACAATATCAGTAGCGCCGTCTGGTGGTAACCAAGAGAAACACGAGGTTCCCGTAGGATTTCCTCAATCCTAAGCTACACGTCCCGGATACGAGACAGGACGAAGTTGGTACGCGCTTTCTAATACAGATGGCGCTAAGTGGGTTTTCAGAATGGTTTTTGTGAAAATATATTATGAATATAACAGGAATTTTCAGTAGGTACTAAACTTGTTACTACGTAAATAAAAATAATACGATCAAGACAGAAATAAACCAGGGTAGATTGAAGCCCCTTTGTTAGGGAGTACCCTGACTAGGTACCTATTATAAAAAAATATTGACCTAATGTCGCGTAAGCGTTTTTTGTTTATGGTAATTATAGGCTGTAACTTTATCAGGAAAGTAAAAAAATATTTACGCTTCACTTCTTTGATATTATGTATCTAAGTATATTTCTGTAACACTTCCAAGTAAACCTCTACTTACACGAAAATAATAAAACTTCTCACAAACAATGTTGCAATACTATTGACTTTTTAAATACCGGAAATGAACGGTAAACCGTCATAAAACAAAAACAACACTAACGCACTTTTTACTGTTTCAACTTTGTTTTTTTACGCCCAACTTAAATCCATAAACTTAAAAAGCTTACGACGCTTCTGCGTCACAAAAAACCTTTAAAACATAGCGAGTTCTTGTTATAATGTCGTGCTTTTTATTATTTTTGGAAACATACATTTTTAGGCTTGTCGACTGGTTTACAGTTCACACGTGTTTTACTTTGTCATAGGTACATCGTTTTATGTTTTTATTTCTGTTTATAATTTATTTATATTATACCGCTTATTACTCAGTCAGTAGGTACATAATAACACAAGTAAAGTTAATAGATACTAGAATTTCCATTTTTTAAAGCATTATATATTATATTAGCGCATAATCCAGCATTTATCGTTGCAACTCTTTAATCCACTATCCAAAGGGTTGCCTGGTAAAAATTGCTACCTTTAGCAATAAGGCCGCCTTTTTATACACTTTAATTGTAAGGGGTTGAAATTTTTTCGGAAATTTTGTGTGCAATAATGTTTGTATATTTAATTCTATTCTGTTTTATAATACGAGTACTTATGCAATAATTCCTTACACTACTGGTGTTTCTACACTGCCAATTGTTTGCTGTGTTACATAGTGTTTACATAGTTACTAACTTTGCCATAATCCCCACGCTTAGCAGTCGGGATGGCAATCGCAGTTTGTTTGTTTTCTTGGTTACACAGGTGAACGCTACTGTCAATTCCCTGGATATAACTTTAGTGGGCTTAGAATAGAACCCACAGGAAGAGAGTTCTTAGAGTACCATACCCATACGATACACTTCTTAAATCACTATCATCACTACATAGTATAAAACAAAGTCGCTTTCTCTGTCCCTATGTCCCTCCCTTTGTACGCTTAAATCTTTAAAACTACGCAACGGATTTTGATGCGGTTTTTTTCAATAGATAGAGAGATTCAAGAGGAAAGTTTATATGTATAACACATGCATAATATACTTAAGAATAATCCACAATAACCATTTTCCCGTGCGGAGCCGGGGCGGGTCGCTAGTGTAAACCAAAATTTAAAATATGATGCTTGAAGTAGTTTGAAATATGTTATAACGAGTTAAAAAAATACCTTGTGCCCTTATTCCAGATCACAGCGTATAACTCGAATGAAGATCTTTTATTGGCCACTTTAACTTCAAGTTAACTCATAAAAGTTTACTCTAACTCAATTTTGCGTTCAATTGCTTGAAAATCCAACTTAAGTTTGTCTGGAAAACTGAAGTAGTAATTATATTTAGATGATTAGTGTTCTTAGCTATTTATATCTAATTAAAAAATTATGAAAGGGTTTTGAGTCTGCAAACCATTTTTATTGTCAGAGAACATGATATTATTACCATGTAAACATGTGAGGAAACATTACATAAAAACCATTTTTAACGTTAAACAACACTTAGTTAACTTCTAGATTGTTTATTTGAATGCTAATCTAATAAAATTATTATTTTGCCACACACACAGTGCTCACATCTAAATTATTATAAACAGGAAAGATTTGTATTTTTGTGTGTGTGTGTGTGTGTGTGTGTTGTAATGAATAAACTGAAAAACTACAAACTGATTTCAAAAATTCTTTCACCATTAAAAAGCTATATTCACCCTGAGTAACATAGGCTACTGTTTAACGAGGGAAAATGCCTCATCCCCACGGGAAAAACTGTTAACGCGGGCGGAGCCGCGGCGGAGAGCTAGTCGGTGATAAACCTGTCAAATTAATGGAATATAAAGCAAGACATTCACTATATTAGAGAACTTCTCAGGCATTCACGCTCCATTCTAAACCCGTGACATGAGATGCGCCCGCGATATTGTTTCTGAGTTGGATGGTAATATGCTCTGATGCTGACAGTCTGACATTCAGACAGACGTTCTGACACCCTCTATTATTAAATACCGGTAAATTCTAAATGTGATTTCGTTGGTAACTATGATATGCTTTGTTTTGTCATTTGTAAAGCATGCGACCCGGATGAAAGCATCTTTTTGTGATTTTAATAATGGAAAATAATGCATATTCTTGATAGTGGCTCTCATGATAAAAAAACATTAAAAATGTTAATGGGATACATTTAGGAATATAAATTAGAGACCTTTTTCTTAATATCTTATTATTTTTCAAACAAGAAAGTCTATATCTCATATTATGCTGTTTTAATTGATTGAAAATAATGATGTCTCGTAAGTTTTATTAAATATGTAGTGTATTCTACTAATAATTTCTATCACCTATTCTTCACTTACACCTTAAGTAAATTCAAATTCAAAGTATTTATTGCTAGTCACAGTTGGTACATAGAGATCTTAACAAAAATATACAGACAGTAGTGACGCTCTGAAAGAGCACAGCAATATAAGTAGGTAACTATTTCATTTTGCTATTAAATTTGTTGTAACACTCTAAGCTAAATTGTAATTTATTTAGTTAAACAATAAGGCCTAAAATAATCAGTACAAAGGGATACAAAAATCTGCTCCCGCCAACAACAATTTGTAAATTATTTCTGGCTACGCTACGCCCATTAGTGCTTCTTGATAGCTGTCCGTCGTCTTCTTTCAACGTCTATTTAAAAGCTACCGAAACATGCATCCAGTTACATTTCACCAACATCTATTTCGTCTACTACGTACTCTGCACGATGAAACTCATAAGCAAATGCAAGTTCCTCGACAGCAAACATAAATTTGTCGATGCATCTTCAAGTATTTATGGTAACATACGTTCCAGTTTTATCTTGAGCTTTCTCTTCTGTTTCCTGTCTTTATGTAAGTCCTTCCTAAGTGTGATATTTTGAGGTGTCTCAGGTCATGTTAAACTGGTTTTCGTCTTGTTTTGTTATGATGTCCGCTTCAAAAGCGACTCGGGTGTAAGGCTACTTTTTAAACATAAGATGTATCGCTTTTTATTTATGGATTATCGGAAGCTAAACGCCATGTACAATCCATAGTTGATTTATTAGAGGAAAATGACGATTATGGATTAGACGACTTATTTTTGGTTTGTGAGTTACAGTTTTTATTTCCTATGTCGCTAACATTTTAAAATTATCATCACTAGAGCATAGCATAAAGTATTGTTACAAGAGATTATCTCACATAAGAAATCCGCCATATTATTAGAATTTTCTCCAATAGGTTTAGAGTAAGTATACATACGATGAAACTGTGTTTTGTCATTCTTGAAGCCTCATTATTCCCACCTATTATTTTTCTTGCAGTCGTATTTTTATCACAATAACAACCATCACCAAAACATTTGTACTACACCTTTTGTTGGTAATACAAAATGAACGCTACTACTCGTTTTAAATTGCGTACAACGTACAACCCCGGCACAAATCATTATAAGCTTATAAGATCTTAACAATGATCTAATAATACTAGTGTCTATAATAATTTATGCATCGACAGTATTCGACAGCTTTGGACGTTCACCTTGGTACATCCATCAAAGTTAGGTAATACTAACTGTCAGTAACACAAAGACAAGTACTAAGCCTAGAACACGATCTCTCGGTTTCAAATTAACCTATGACAGTAACATTCAAGTAATGTATCGCTGTGGAGCTGAATATGGTTGCTATTACTTATGTATGACATTGTAATTTGCTTATGAATGGTAAGATTTGAAAGATCTAATCAGAAAGATTGACAGTTATACCTCACAGTAGTCTTGAGTACTAGCTTGTCAAAACGGTAAATTCTCGTATTTCTATGTAAAGAGCTACGCACGAACGTGAAAAGGCTTAATAATTCTGATTTCAGGGTTCATGAGGTCGATAGACGTTACAACCCACACGATATGAAGAACAATTATGTACACAAATACAGAGATACCTACCACAGCGGAATACATAAAATCTAGAATGAAAGTAGGTAGATAAAGTAGAATATCAACGACGAATTAGAAAACCTCCCAAAAAAGTAACATAAATTAACTAATTGCAATTTCAAACCAATTAACCTTCAACACATTCACACTGCATACGAAACGCATATTAACAACGAGTATGAGAATCGCAGTTACAAAAATGTATTTTTGGGTGAAAACGATCGAAAATCGGAAGCGAATTTCAAACAACCGGCACCAAAAACAATAAATCAAATCGTCGGAGAGAGAAATAAACGAAACGGCACAAACTTTCATTTCGTTGCCGCCTCGTAGAGTGCACTTTACTAGAAACACATCGCCTCTACCAATGGTATTCGCATTTTTTATTCTACTTACATATTTGGGCGGTATTTTACACTCATCCACTGACCTAGGCTTAAGTCAATGGGAATTTTTCATATGCTTGCTCTGCTTGACTGGTTCTTAATAACAGGTTTATTTTTTGAGTATGTTATGTTAGCTCAAATAAAAACAGCTATAATAAAAATGTACAGAAGGCTTAGAAAGACACTGATATGATGCGTCTATTGATAACATTTAAAAGATAATTTAGTACTTTACTTAGTACTATTATTTTCTTCTGTGGCTTTACTATACAAAACACAACTGTCCCCCCACGATTTTGTAAATTATATTACTAATTTTTCACGCTAATGTCAATGAGTGATCCATTTAAAAGTCTTTTAACGCCATAAGCTAAATTTGTTTATTTATTTTAAAGTTGTAAAGTTTATGTACAATAACGTTGCATGTTTAATATGGTTATACTTACTACTAACTTGATTAATCTTATAAGAGCGTTCAATGCTTTTATTTGGTTTATTTATAACATCAACATTTTTAATAATGAGTTGCCTGGAAGTTATTTATTATTTATTTATTTATTTATTTATTTTAAAAAACACATTATAAGCTTACAGTATTGTTAGCAACGTGTGCGGTGTTGTACCTACCCTGTGACGTCACGCCGCCCGCGAGCCCAAGCGACGGGGCCCACTACTCGCCAGTTCGGGTTCCCACTGATTCCGTTTCGGACGCGTGCGATATTGATTAAATCAATTAACCGATTAAAGCTATTTTATTGTTAACACAGCGGTGGGATACTATCCACCAGCTGTCTCCGAAGTTTTATAGTGAAAAGGGACACAAAAGTGCTAAGGGACACGTAAAAGTGATAAAAGTGACATTTAACAAAGATGCCGCGATCATCCCGCAGTCGAGAGAGATCGGCGTCGGCGTCTGCGTCGGAGTTGTCGACAAGTCAGTATACTCCTCCGAGGAAAAGGCGACGTAGGTCCAGGACACCAGACATAGGCTCTGTTCCGGGCTTCGATCCGAGCAAAGAGGGCAGATATGTCAAGGAATGGTTGCAGCAGGTTGAGGACATAGCTGCTGCCTGTGACTGGAGCGAGAGGAGGAAGCTGTACCGCGCGACCCAGGCTCTCGAGGGCGAAGGTAGGGCTTGGTATAATCTATGGGCTCCGACAAAGCGGACATGGAAACGATTCCAAAAAGATCTATTTATAGCCTACCCTAGAGAGGCGAATATCTTCAGCGCCATGGAGGACATCATTAACTTTAAAAGCAGTCATGCTAAATCCTTAGTGCTTTATGCAGGACGAATGTCTGCAAAAATTAAGCGACTTGGCGTAAAGCTAACTGAGCGACAACAAATGGATATAATGTTGGGAGGCATAGTCGACAAAAATATTAGCATTGTTTTGGAAGGATGCGAAACCATGCAGGACATGGTTACTCAAATGTCAAGAAGATCAATGACAAAGAGTGAAACGCGCAATTGCGCCCGCGCGGCAAACAGTTTGCCGCCTAACAATAACCGCGATAACAAAAACAAATCTCGTTCGTCAAGTCGTCCCCGCTACGAAGAAACAAAGGGATCTTGTTTCAAGTGCGGCAAGCCTGGTCACCGGCGCTTCGAGTGTAAGTCGAAACTAAGTATTACTGGCGAGCCTATTACGCATAGAGTCAGTGATACTGGGGCCTCTAACTCAAAGAATATAAACAAAGGAGCTGTTCAATGTAAACATTGCCACCGCTATGGGCATACCATTGATAAGTGTTTTAAGAAATTGAAATCCGTCAACTTATGCGTAGATAAGTTAGTACGTATGTCTACCATGTGTTTCATAAACAACAATCCTGTTCAAGCGATTATTGACACTGGAAGTTCTGTGACTTTGATTCGACAAAACGTGGCTCAAAGGCTAGGGTTGCACGCAAAGCCAAGTACAGTTTTAATGACCGGGATTAATGGCAGCATTGTTGCGGCTGTTGGAAAAACTGCTTGCAGATTGGACAGCGAAGGGGTTGGCCTCGACATAACTCCATTGATCATGAACGATGGTGACATCCCGGTGGATTTGCTTGTAGGAAGAGACATTCTAGTACATCCTGGAGTTCAAATATTAGCCAGTAAAGAAGGAGTCCGTATCAAATACGAAAAACCTGGTGAAATGAGTCATATTGTGCTGGGGGTACAGTTAAGTGATATCGAAACTGGAGCACTCACCAAGGACGGAATAATAGAATTCAAGGAGTTAATGCACCGTTACAAGGATTGTGTTTCAACATCACTTCAAGATATCGGTTGTTCAAAAGTAACTAAACTTGAAATAAAACTAACAACGGCAAGTCCAATCTTTACGAGACCACGCAGACTACCTTTAGTCAAAAGAGAAATTGTGAAGAAAATGGTGAATGAATTAATGGAGGCAAACATAATTCAACCCAGTAACTCACCGTACGCAAGTCCAAATCTTTTGGTGAAGAAGAAAGACGGCGGCAATAGACTGTGCGTTGATTATCGTGAACTGAATCAAGTAACAGTGAAAGATCGCTTTCCTTTACCTCGGATAGAGGACCACATTGACACACTGATGCTTCCAGTGTGGGACTAGGAGCAATACTTATGCAAAAAGATGAGGATGGGAAAATGCATCCGGTGGCATATTATAGTCGGCGGACATCACCAGATGAGTCCAAATATCACTCTTATGATCTGGAGACATTGGCGGTGGTGCAAGCACTGAAACATTTCCGAGTGTATTTGATTGGATTGAACTTTAAAGTGGTTACTGACTGTAGTGCCATTAGAGCTACTATGACTAAGAAAGATCTGAATCCGCGAGTTGCACGGTGGTGGATTTATATGCAAGATTTTAATTTTGAAATCGAATACCGTCAAGGTAAAAGAGTCGCTCACGTCGACTACTTGAGTCGCAACCCAGCCTGTTTGGCTTATGAGTTTACGGCGGCTGAAAATCTGCTTGAGTGTCAAGTGGCTGATGAAGAGTTGTGCAGAATTATTGGTATTTTAAAAGATGGAAACGATGATGGAGATCGTGACCAATATTTCAATGACTACGAGATCAAAGAGGGACATCTCTACAGGAAGACGCTGGAAGGATCCAAATGGATTGTACCACGGAATGCTAGACGGGGAGTGTTAAAAATTATGCATGATGAGAGCGGTCATCAGGGTGTCGATAGAACACTGGCTGCCATCCAGAGTAAATATTGGTTTCCCCGGAACACTGGCTGCCATCCAGAGTAAATATTGGTTTCCCCGGATGAGGAAAGTTGTGACTAAATATGTCAAAAACTGTTTCAAATGCCTGATAGGCAAAAGTGATACTGGAAGAAAACCAGGACTGCTCCACCCAATACCAAAAGGTGAAACCCCATTTGAAGTAGTACACGTGGATCATCTTGGCCCGTTTGTAAAAAGTAAAGAAGGGTACCAATATGTGATCGCCCTGCAAGATGCTTTTACCAAGTACTGCTTCTTGGAAGCAGTGGCAGAAACGAGCACCAAAGGAGTGATAATAGCCTTAAAGGCCATGGCGTATTTGTTTGGAGTGCCTCGGAGGTTGATTTGCGACCGAGGTACAGCGTTCACTTCGAGAGCAATGAAAGCGTTCTGTAACGAGAACGGGATCCAATTAGTGATAAACTCACTAAATCTGCCCCGCGCTAATGGGCAGGTAGAGCGTTTGAACAGAACCATTCTAAACACATTAAACGCTTTAATTAGAGACCAACCAGAAGAAAACTGGTGTGAAGCACTGGCTGTAACACAGCAGGCGTTGAATAATGCAGTGAATAAAGTAACTGGCAGAACTCCGAATGAGTTGCTGTTCGGCTACAAGCCAACAGCAATGTGTGAAGCGCTTTTGACAAATAATCTCACGCAGGCAGGTGAGAGGCTGGACCTGAGAGTCACAAGAGCAAAAGCCCGTGAGCTTTTGGATGAGGATCAAAAGCGGCAGATGCGGCGGTTCAATAATAAACGATACGTGAAGTCTCCATATAAGGTGGGAGATGTGGTTTTGATTCGCATAAGTAAAGGGAACCCAGGTTACAAAAAGTTGAAAGGGAGGTTCAGGAGTATCCCTTACAAGGTCGTCAAAGTCTTGAAGAACGATCGGTTTGAAGTGTTGGGCACAAGACCCAATGGCAGCACTCATCGAGTGACGGTCACATTTGAAAATATGAGAAGTTGGCCGGCTGAACAAATCTCTGACTAATGTCAGGCGGAAGCACAGTCAAACAGTTGAACTGTTGCAGACATATCTGACTAAAAGTCAGGCTGAACCAATATCTGACTTATAGTCAGGCTGAACACATATCTGACTTATAGTCAGGCTGAACACATATCTGACTACAAGTCAGGCTGAATAAATATCTGACAATAAGTCAGGCTGAACAAATATCTGACAATAAGTCAGGCTGAACAAATATCTGACAAGAAGTCAGGCTGGACCAATATCTGACAAGAAGTCAGGCTGTTGAATCAAACTGACCAAGGTCAGGCAGGTATGTGAGGATCATAACCCCCTCTTATACAATTTCAGATTTAGCTTCGAGCTTCGAGGACGAAGCTGTCGTCAGTATGGCCGTGTTAGCAACGTGTGCGGTGTTGTACCTACCCTGTGACGTCACGCCGCCCGCGAGCCCAAGCGACGGGGCCCACTACTCGCCAGTTCGGGTTCCCACTGATTCCGTTTCGGACGCGTGCGATATTGATTAAATCAATTAACCGATTAAAGCTATTTTATTGTTAACAGTATAGACCAATTTACTTATAATGCTAAACTTTTACAAAAAAACAACAACAAAAACAGAATAATACTACTCTAAACAGAAATCAAAAATTTTAAAGAAATAAAAACGTAATAATTAATAATCTTATATATAAAAATCCTATACAGTTTCTGAGAAAATTATCACATTTCTGCTTACATTCAACCAATTATCAGCTAAGAGATCAAGTTGAGGTGCCCAGCGTAACAAATCAGTCAACATGGCTGAACCCCGTGGTAAAGGCGAGTTGTGGTGTGCAACAGTGCGTGAGGCAGGCGGTGCTAGAAGATGGTGACCACGACCGCGCAGATATTTGTTGGGAACAAACAAACGAAAAACTTCTGAAAGTAAATCTGGACAATTATATTCTCCTCGAAGGATCTTGCATGTCACAATCATAAGCTGCGAATCACGCCTTGCCTCCAAGGATCTGAAGCCTAGAGTACCTTGCAGGAATTTTGTGGGGTACAGAAATGGATAATAGCCAAATCTTTTCTTATATAGGAATCGAAGAAAGGCTTTCTGTATTTTTTCGAGTATGAGATTATAAGTACTCTCATGGGGGGCCCATATAACTGATGCAGTTTCAATTTTGCTGCGGACTAAAGTCTTATAGAGTAATTCAATCGAGAAAGTATCATAGAATTCACGAGAATTTCTAATGACAAAACCCAGTATACGGAAAGACTCTGATGCTAAAGTAGATATGTGATCGTTAAAAGTGAGTTTAGTGTCAAATAAAATACCAAGATCCTTAACGGAGGTCTTACGTGTGATAGTCTCATTGCCTAGTTGGTACGTTGCATGTAAAGGGTGAATAGCCCTGGTAAATGACAGAGTGGTGCATTTAGTAGGATTAAACAGAAGTTCGTTGCTATGACTCCATTTTAGGACGGAATTGATGTCAGCCTGTAGTTTGTTACAATCCTCTATACATTGCACTACACGGACAAGTTTAAGGTCATCAGCGTAAAGTAAAGCTGTCGAGTGGTTTATCACAGTACTAAGATCGTTTATCATAAGGTTGAACAACAAAGGACCCAAGATAGAGCCTTGGCTAACGCCAGAACGAGTCTGGTATGACTTAGACACAAAACAGCCATAACGTACAAACTGATGACGGTCGCGTAAATAACTTGCGAAAAACTTAAGTAGTGCTGGTGTGAATCCTAGAACGCAAAGTTTATTTAATAATATGTCATTATTTACCCGATCGAAAGCTTTAGTAAAATCAAAGTAAACAACATCTACTTGTATACCTTTGTCCATATGACGAGATATAATGTCAACTAAGGAAAGAAGATTTGAAGTGACTGAACGACCAGCACGGAAACCATGCTGAGAATCGGTCAAGTACGGCTATACTTGTTTGACAATTTTAGAATGGATTATAGACTCAAAAAGTTTGGCAACTGCAGACATGATGGCTATTGGTCGATAGTTTATTATATTGCTACCGTAGCAATAAAGCCGCCTGTTGAAACCTATGGTTTTCTTTGTTTTGTGTTTCTTGATGTCAGTAAAGAATATTCGTATTTGTATTTGTAATCTGAGATAATACTAATCTCACTTTCCTACGAAAATCCTTGGTTATCCCATCTAAATACGCAGCCGGAACTACTCTGGTTAGTGGAGGAACTACTGGACACTTTCCGTCACGATTGTTTTTCAACACCGTAAATGGGTTAGGACAAACTTGCTCTCCGCCTGAAATGTACTGGAATGCTCTAAAAAGGTGAACTTCTCTTGAAGTTTTCACTTAAACTGTTTCTTCGTATTTTTCTACAAGTTTTGTATTTTGCTCTTTGAGAACAAGCGCAGTTTTAACAAGATTTTCAGAATTAAAAACTAGGTTTCAAACTACTCTTTCAAAAGAAACATTCACGTTTCCAAAAAGTTTTTAACTGAAATGAATTCATAAGTTTTCAGTTAAATTTTTTATTAAGTTTATGCTACGTTTTTTAAATAATAAGATGACGAGATAATAATGATCATGATAGTTATTTGAAGATTATTATTATAGTTTTTTTTTTCAGGTAATTACTTATATTTTCAGTGGATCACAATCTACTTCGCCAATTCAGTGAAGATGGGTGGACTTTCTTCATTTTTGGTAAATATTTAGTTGTATAAAAACATTAAAATATGTTTCGAATCGAAAAAATCTTTAGTCCATAAACAGATGCTGGGTATTTTGATGTGTTCTAAATATACGAGTACACAGGTAAATTTTTAATACTTTTAAATTAAATATTTTGAGCATTTATTACATACTAGCTTCCCGCCGCGGCTCCGCCCGCTTTAACAATTGTTCCCGTGGGAATGAGAAAATTTCCCGCGGTAAATTGTAACCTATGTTCTTTCCTAACGTCTATTCTAACTTTGTGCCAAGTTTCACTAAAATCGGTTCAGTATTTTCGGAGCATTTTCAATTATTAGGAATATTTTACGTATTTTTTTCACACCTTGGGTTACATTATTGAAGTTTTAGTAAGGATGCCTAATTTTATGAAAATTAAATAAAACCTATGTTACTCAGGGTGAATGTAGCTTCTCAACAGTGAAAGAATTTTTGAAATCGGTTTAGTAGTTTCGGAGCCTATTCGATGCAAACAAACAAACAAAAAAACAAACAAACAAACCTTTCCTCTTTATAATATAGAAAGAGAAAGAAGATAGAAGATAGAAGAAGAAGAAGAAGATATAGATAGAAGAAGAGAGAAGAGAAGAAGAAGACTAGCTGTCTGCCCGCGACTACGCCCGCGTTGTTTTCCGACTTATCCGTAGTAATTTTGAACTATCCCACGGGATCTCTTTAATTTTTCGCGATTTAAAGTATCCAAGATGTTGACCAGAGATGTAAAGAACCACCATGCAAAATTTCATAAACTATATCAGATCATAAATTTCTAGCCAAAACATCTTTCACATTCATCATCATCATCATCATTTCAGCCAGTAGACGTCCGTCTTTTACATTACTTGCACAAAAATGGTGACAGGCTTGTAATGAACCAACTATATGTAGTATACAGCTGTATGAATATATACTTATTATTCATAAATTCAAACGTCACATTGTGAAACAAAGTCACTTTTTCTCAGTAGCATTACCGAGAACGTACTAGGAAAGCATTTTATTGGAAAATGTTAAGCTTGCCATCTTTGCGGAGACGACGTAAAGCTTGCAAGGACAGCGACGCACTTAGAACTTACTAACATATCACCACCATACATTTTCACGCAAAATTTTACTGCTGCGTTCAAAAAGACTTTATTGACAAAGCATAAGAATCAAATCATGAGCATCTGCTAAAAGAGACCAGTAAAGGAAAGCAACTTCATCATTCGAACTGAAAACCTACTTTTACTGCTCAAAAAGTCAATACTGGAACACGCTACCAGCACGTACAAAGTTTCTAAAGCGCAATATGAAAGTGGTGAATTTTATGAGTTATAAAAAACTGGAGCGCCACTTATTATTGTCCTAAAGATCAGAGTGGTCGCAAAACGTGCGTACTTAATGGCATACCTTCTGGCCATTAAATATTTTACTGAGTAATAATACTGGTCATAAAAATTTGAAGATTTAATTGAAAAGTGCTACCTTCGGATAAGACCACGACACGACTTGACTATAAATTATGATAACCTATGTAACGATACATCAACGTGAATGAAAATTATTGTCGTAAACCAAAACGCAATTCAACCGGTCAGTCATTACTACATTATCTTTGCAGACCGTATGCGGTGGCGTATGGGCCGGGTCGTTGGGTTCCCTCTAATATGGTTGAGCCCGGCGGTGGCTGACCCATGCGTCAAACCCGTGAACGTGGTGCTGCTTGGGGGGACTGGTCTACTCCAGTCGATTGCCGGTTATTTTTTGGTTACATAATTTAGTTTTTCTACTTTGACTGGTTGCCTTCCTCTAATTGCATACTTCGTTTGCACTCTTTGTTATATGAATCAAATTGTATATAAAAAACAAAATTTAAAATTTAAAAAACCCACGCCGGATGTTAAAACATATTCAAATAAAAAACAAAATTGAAAATTTTAAAAAACCCACGCCGTATGTTAAAATATATTAGAATAAAAAGGATTAAATAACATTTTTGGAAATCCCCCGACCAGAGTCAAATAAGATAAGAAATATCAAATAAAGAAATCTATAAAAAGAGTGATTTCTCATGAAATCCGCCACACAAACAACCTAATTATGACCTTTCTTAGTCCTTACGTATACGTACCTACTTACCTTTTGGTTTCTCGTAGAAATAGACACAGCAATAATATTGATTAATTTAGGTACTATACATACTCATCTATCTAATAATATAATACAAATCCAATAAAACACGTCGGGGTCTGCCATTCCCTGCTCTGACATTAATAAATTTTATCATACCGTGAGTTTTACTTATTCAGAATCTACATTATATTTAGTTTTTAAGTAATATAAATAAGTAGTTACAATATTTTAACTGAAATTTCTAATAACAAAGAGAGCGATGATGGCAGCCCCCGACGTGTTTTATTGGATTTGTATTATATTATTAGATAGATGAGTATGTATAGTACCTAAATTAATCAATATTATTGCTGTGTCTATTTCTACGAGAAACCAAAAGGTAAGTAGGTACGTATACGTAAGGACTAAGAAAGGTCATAATTAGGTTGTTTGTGTGGCGGATTTCATGAGAAATCACTCTTTTTATAGATTTCTTTATTTGATATTTCTTATCTTATTTGACTCTGGTCGGGGGATTTCCAAAAATGTTATTTAATCCTTTTTATTCTAATATATTTTAACATACGGCGTGGGTTTTTTAAAATTTTCAATTTTGTTTTTTATTTGAATATGTTTTAACATCCGGCGTGGGTTTTTTAAATTTTAAATTTTGTTTTTTATTTGAATATGTTTTAACATCCGGCGTGGGTTTTTTAAATTTTTTAATTGTGTTTTTATTTTAAACTTTTTGGAGAGTACGTTACTTTTGTTTGTTATCACTTAGCACACTAAAACATATAATTAAAAATGACGACATTTTGTTTTCTTTGTGTTTCGATATTGTATATTATGCTAGTACCTAATTAAACATACATAATTTATTAGTACCTATGCCTTCTTAAAACTAACTGGCGGTAATCAAAATGATGGATGTTGTTTGGATTTGGCAGAAATTTGGTATGTGCGATATTGAGACTACTAGTTACTTAGTGTCCATTAAATATCAAATGGCACAAAAGCAGTTACAAAACAAAATAACAACATAAGCTGGGAGTACCTCCGCGCGGTGAAGGCGGTAACAGTTTAAACTGGCTAAAACTCCCCTTTTTGAGAACTCCTGTAGTACGAACTTATCTGGCTGCTGCAAGGCTCCCTGGTGGGTGGTCTACCGCCTCAAAACATGTCCAACAACCAGTTCCAAAATGAAGCCTTTTGAATGCAAAAAACCGCATCGAAATAGATTCAGTACTTTTTGAGAACTCCTGTAGAACCAACTTATCTGGCTGCTGCAGGGCTCCCTGGTGGTCTACCTCCATAAAACGTATCTAATAACCTGCTCCAAGATGAAGCCTTTTGAATGCAAAAACCGCATCTAAATCGATTCAGTACTCTTTGAGAACTCCTGTAGTACCAACTTATCTGGCTGCTGCAGGGCTCCCTGGTGGTCTACCGCCCCAAAACATGTCTAACAACCAGCTCCAATATGAAGCCTTTTGAATGCAAAAAACTGCATCGAAATCGATTCGGTAGTTTTTGATAACTCCTGTGGTACCAACTTATCTGGCTGCTGCAGCGCTCCCTGATGGTCTACCTACATAAAACATATCTAAGATCCTAAGTTGAAGTGATACCTTTTTAATGCAAAAAACCGGAACTAAATCGGTCCATTGGTTTTCGAGATAGAAGGTAACAAACAAACAAACAAACAAACAAACAAACAAACAAACAACCTCTTACCCCAAACGCATATACCGCCTCCGTTCCGTTCCGTCCGTCGTGGGTAAAAATAATATTTTTTGTAAAAAAGTTTGAAAAGATGCATCGCCTGTGGAGTTTCTTCCGGCGGGTTCTTCTCCACAGAAGACAGCCAAATCGTGAACCCGCCTTGACGTCGAAAAATGATTTGTAAAATCTTACTTCGACTATAAGATATTTCATTCATTCATTCATTCATTCAGACTTATAGGTAAAATCTATTTGTAAAATTATAACTGTCCTATTTTATTACTGGTGTTAATAAAGGATATTGTATAGTATTGTATCTACATTGAACAAAATGTTTTATGTAACTGTACAAGAGCGTCATTGGCTTAGACTAGGTCCGTGCTGCCTATTGAGGCATAAAACAATTATTGACATTAAGTAACATCTCAAAAGAAATTATCTGATTATTATGAAACTGACCAATCCACACAGAGCCAGACGTTTTCAGTACTGCTCGATATCAGGGAAAGAACTTATTGGGTAGCGTAGCATATTACAGCTTTTATTAGCCTTCTACTCTTTAGTGGAATCCTTTATATATTTCAAAGGTCCTAACATTTCATTACTCCTGACTTTATCTTTAGTCTATTTTCTTAGCGCTAAAAGTCCACTGTCCCGGAAACAATGAAACTGAACATTAGTAATAGGATCGAGGAGTCTCAAGAACCTCTTCAATTTGATAAGGCTGTGGTCTAAGTGAAAAATGTGGCCGAGAATACCGCCTTGTAGAAGTTGACCTAGTGGTGGACTGTTGAGTGATGACGCTATTTCGATTTTAATTCGATAAGAACCACAGAGAAGCTGCTTGAAAATAGCAACACAATAAAAGCGTAATACATATCTACCTACTTATTAACAGACCTGTAGCATCTGTAGTAAGCTTTAGTTGTCTCTTTTTTTTAATATTTGCACTTTTCTTTTTGCATATCTAATACATGATTGTCATTAAAATACCAAAGTACAAAAAGCAAACAAATTCTTTTCGTTAATGAAAGGTTGTAATGTTTCGTCAACGAAATTATTAAATACAAAATAAAACGAATAGATTCCACTTTAAAGATACCTATTTTGTGAGACCTATTTTAATTCTACTAAGTACTGCTATCACTTAAAACGTAGACTACAGTCACTACAGCAGCAATAATACAAAAGAAAGTTGTGAATTCAATTATGATTTTCTCCAGCTAAGAATCGAACCCGGTATCTAGCATCTTGTAATTTAAACAATAGCACAGTACATTAGTAAGAGGATCTCGCACTCTCGGTTGCTTCCGATAGTATTGGCTGCACCATTAAGGAGAATAATTGCTTTCAAGACAATTAGATAGGTACTTGAACCATTCTGAACGTAAATTTATTTATTTGCTTTACTTATTTATCATTGATTGTATACAATATTATTTACAGGAATACACATTTAAAAAACAGACACAACAGGCGCAGCTTATTTCTTACGAAATGTCTTACAGCTACTGCTGGCCTTGATTTTTTGGAGTCTTAAATCTCTAACACATATTTTCGCTCAAAAGGTATTTATTGAGAAAGGTATCACATAATATTTTTCACCAAGAATTTATATAGTAAGTTTAATAAATAGTACTTGAATAATAACGAATATGGAATGACATCTAAGCCCCAGGATCATGGTATAATTTCTTATCTATTTAGTGCAAGTTCCGCTTATTAACTTTAAAGTTTTTGGTTTTTAATTCAAAACTTTTTAATCAAATTAGTAAGGCTATATAGTTTTTTACGGTATATCAAAAGTCAAAAGCCCTCTGCGATATTTTCCAATTTTATATTTTAACGTGGAACTTACATTGAAAAGGCTCTCCCTTAACTAAGTATCGTTTTTACTTCACCAGACTTTTCCTTTGCCTTCGTGGCAATGATTAAAGTTTCTTTTTCCCTCATTCTATTTCTTCAGAGTTGCCTCCTATCGGTTTTGAAATTCAATTATTAATGCGATGCAGTTCACAGACCTCTAGAGATTTTTCATTCGACAAGGAGTTTTTAAAATACGTAATACTGTCTGCGAAAAAAATGTAGGCTTATGTAAATATAGCTTTTCAGATTGTTTGATAGATTTTGGTATAATTTTTTTTCGGAACAACGTTATAGAAACTTACTAATATAAATTGCTATCATTTTAATCCTAAATAGAATCAATCAAGATTTATGAAGTAGATAGGATTATTGTTTATTTGTTTTATTTTAGCACTAATATGTTTAGCTCGAATGCTATAACAATATAAAATGCAATAATTTCATTCCAGTTTCTTAGCTCATTTCGAATTTTTGGCCCAATTGAGAGAATTGTTATGACAACGATAACCGTTTTTAATAACAACCGTTATAACATTGTCCCCCTGTGTTACATTTATTGTTATTAGCACAATAATGTAACAGTTGGATGTATTTTGGATGTTACAGGTTTTTGTTATTTGCAAGTATTTTCAAGTGAAAATTACATTCTTTACTGAACAATGAAATATTTCGAATGGCTAGAAATCATCTTTTTATTTTCTTATGTCACTATTTAAGTTCTACTCCATAAAGTGCAATAGTCCGAATAGTCCGAGATGAACATTATTTTTAAACAAAATGTATTGTTCTATCTAACACTACATGCTATGTATAGCAGCAGCATTTATAGGCTAACAACCACATTCTAATAAAGCAGCGATGTAAAATCAACCCTTGTATATACATTTTGGTGTGCGGAAGCGAATGTGAGTGGTCAAATGAACTGCTTGTCTCGTTGATTGATTTATCGCGCTACTAGCAACGGCAGGACAACGTGTCGACGTTTAATTAATTTGCCGATGCCGATACTGTGCCTACCGCTCTGGCATTGGCTTTTGTCGTAGAACGTGCGGGTTCTCCTATGGGAATCGGCAAATGTGGGGAGGAAACATTTTTGAGGTGGTTCCGTTTTAGCATTTATGATGCTTTCATTTTGTTTTTCTAGTTACCTATGCTGTTTTTGGGTATGTATAATTTATTTAAGACTAGCGACCCGTCCCAGCTCCGCCCGGGAAAATGGTTATTGTGGGTTATCCTTAAGTATATTATGCATGTATTATACATATAAACCTTTCTCTTGAATCACTCTATCTATTAAAAAAAACCGCATCAAAATCCGTTGCGTAGTTATAAAGATTTAAGCATACAAAGGGACATAGGGACAGGGACATAGGGATAGAGAAAGCGACTTTGTTTTATACTATTAAGTGAAGTGATAATTTCAATACATTTTCTTTGTCTCGCTTTATCCGTAACGCTCATTGTGATTCTTCAATTTACATTGTTCAGTTATAGAGCTTATGCTTCTTTGTATAAAGTAGAATTAATGTTGCTTTATAGTGTGTACATTTTTAACTTAGTTATTGTTTTTCCTATACTATTTAAATGCAAAACATTTCGTTGTCTCGTTTTACAAAACGATCTAAAATTCACAATTTCCCGCTTTTACTTTCAAATGCCATGTTTCTTTTCCAAATTGCACCGGACATCACCGCAATATATTTTCTTTCGCAAAGCAATTTTGAGCTATTTTTCATTTTCCTTTCCTGTTCTTTCTTACTGTCTTCATTTCCATCCCTACCCACTATTCCCTCTATTTACCTTTTTTGGATGTAAATTACTTACTACAAAGTGGATTTTAGTTTGCTTTTATGTAAATTATTGCATTATATATTTTTTCTTTGTTTCAGTTTTTAATATCAACAAGACTGTTGTGTTTTGCGAGTTTTTCTGAGAAAATTGTTGTGGAACCTACTTGGAATATAAGCAAATAGTGCAAATAATAGTCTTGGTCATGACCACCATGACTCTTGGATTTCATATGTGACTAGTTCAAAGCAATAACTAACTATTATAACTGAACCGTCAGACAGTTAGCGTTGTCCGTTTTTCGCCAAATTTTATGGCCTATTTCGTAAAATGTGCAATAGATCACTGCCGCTACCACGGGTGCTCACAAGGAACTCCCTCGACATGGGGGGCGAAGTCACGCGACCGTCAGTGCATTGTCGACCGCGTTGTCAACAATGACAGTTACGAGTGACATTTTGCTTTGTGCCGCAATGAAGTCGTAACTTTCGTAAAAAACCCAAACAAAGCCTGAGTTATGAAACAATCCAGACGGGAATCATGTTTTGTATAATGTATTGAGTACTAGCATAAAAAGATTTATAACTACCTCTCTATATTGAATTGAATTTTTTTTCTGCTTGCTAAAAACATTGTTAGATTTTCATTCTATTTTTTGCAATATTGCTGAGAGGTTTTAAAAGTTGAAACATTAAAATTTGCAAGATATCATTAGCCTACTTATTCTGTAAATAGAAATGCAGGACAGTTATCTTGCCAGAAAAATCTACAAGGTGCACAACTAGAGATATTTGAGGAATTTTGGCTGGATTTGGTGAGAGAATTTAAAATTCTTAGATCCTTTGGTAGAGGTTGTGCAATTTTTTTCGACCGGAGCTTATTTATGCAGTATTTCCGCGCGGGGGACTTTGACAAATGCCTGCAATTTTTGTACAGCGTCCTGTGCATTCCACCTTGCTCCTGTTCTACGGTCAGTTAGTTTATTTTACGTCGTTCGCTTGTTAGTGGCTGTCATTCTGTATTGCAGGGTTAAGAATTTGTTATTGTTGGATCGCTTGTTTTGCACGAAAACTTTTGGTATTTTCGGAAAATTGTCATAGTAAATGGCTCGTGTTATTATTTATAACTTTACTTCGGTATTTTTATTTTATTTTACATGGGTTTGTGATTGACTACAATCACACTTGATGGAAAGTAATAGCATACCCGACGATGTAACACACTCACCCTGAAGGCATGTTCACTCTTGCTTCAGTCTTCATCTTAGTTATAATTAACCTGTCTTGTTCAAAATAAAAATATGTATAATTATATTTGTACCTTGACAACATTTTTAATTGATTTTCAAATTTTGTTACCTACTTACTTACTTAGCGAATAGTCGGTTTTTGAAATTTAAATTACACTCATAAAATGGGATCAAATATCAATCCAAATTAACAAATTTGTATGTCCTTACTCAATCTTAATTTTTAAAAATAACAGCGTACACGTACATTCGTAAAAATGTTTTAATGTTTTGTCTTTTATGTTTCAACGGTATTACAGCTTTGAATTACTTTGTCTTAAACCATAAACCATGGTGGTTATCACAAAGAAACACATTGGAATAAAGACTAACGAGATCATAAATCATTCTTCTAAGAACTTCTTTCATTTCGTCAAATTATCACATTTTAATTGAAACCAGACGGAAAAGGAACGAATGCTCACCGGTCCCAGCACCAAACCTAATTAGAATGGTGTTAGTAATATTCTAACATCTAAAAACTTTCTTTTTAACAAAATATCTTCAAACAGTTTTGAAATTATTCAGGCGGCTTAATGATTCTGATTCTGGGACCAGTTTGTAGCAAGCAATACATGATTAATAAGCTTTTCTACTTTTTTTTTTTTGGGTTCCGTAGCCAAATGGCAAAAAACGGAACCCTTATAGATTCGCCATGTCTGTCTGTCTGTCTGTCTGTCTGTCCGTCCGTCCGTATGTCACAGCCACTTTATTCCGAAACTATAATACCTATACTGTTGAAACTTGGTAAGTAGATGTATTCTGTGAACCGCATTAAGATTTTCTTACAAAAATAGAAAAAAAACAATAAATTTAGGGGGTCCCCATACATAGAAAAGAAACAAAAAAATTAAATTTTTTCATTTACCCATCCGTGTGGGGTATCTATGAATAGGTCTTAAAAAATGGTATTTAGGTTTCTAATAAAAAAAATTCTAAACTAAATAGTATGCGCGAGACACGCTTCCAAAGTGGAAAAATGTGTGTCCCCCCCCCTCTAACTTCTAAAATAAGAGAATGATAAAACTAAAAAAATAATATGATGTGCATTACCATGAAAACTTCCAACGAAAATTGGTTTGAACGAGATCTGGTAAGTAGTTTTTTTTTAATACGTCATAAATCGTAAACCGCAATTTACCTTTCACTATTATTAAACCATCGATCAAAGTCACAACGAACTACAAAAACTTTTATATTATGTTACTGGCTGCTACGGAACCCTTCATGGGCGATTCCGACTCGCACTTGGCCGCTTTTTTACAACTTAGGGCTTAAGCCCATCTCTCGTGATATTCATCATTAGATGTTCACTGCACTGGACAAAGGCCTCCCCCGAAGAACTCTTCAATGATCGGTCCTGATGCTCAGATCCATCGGCTTCCCTTACCAAATTGTCAGTTCACCTAAAGGGGGCACCAACCAAACCATAGTGCGTCTCCTCATTATTGTAATTAAATTCAACTCGTTTAATACTCATAAAGTAAACAAAGAACTTTTTCCAAGCTTCTCATTACATAGTTAAACGGAAACTAGCGGTAACAGGGTATGTAATAACGATGTGGTTGGTAACAAAGACATTTCTTTACAAGGGAAGTCATTGTGAGTAAAATAACAAGCTTAACACTCCGCTAAGTTTACGGTATTATAAATTATAACAATTGTCTGGATATACACTTATATACAATACATATTATTATAGCAATTCTAGTAATTGTTAGCAAAAACTAATAATAATAATATATACTTTATTGCACACATAAAAAACAACATCAGTTAGAATTTTCACAACAAAGGCGAGCTTATCTCTACGCAGAGATCTCTTCCAGCTAACCTATACGCTAGTTAGAGTAAAATTGATAAATAAATAATTTTGAGATAGACAAGAAAGTGCACTAAAAAGGGTTTAATAAATAATAAAATAAAAATATCCAAAAACTACAAATTATACCAAGCTACATGAAATAAAATGCATAGTATTATAAATTATTATATAACAATAATAATATAAAATATAAATATACAAGAATACATATATTCGTATGAAATAATTTCTATATTGGTGTCTATTTTGCTCTACAACAAAAGTAAACTATAAGCGACCTCAAAGCAACACGTGCTATACGCAGTCTTTTACGCAGCCATTAACTGAGGTATTCTTTATAGCATGCAGATAAATATATTTCTATGTACATACTTAAAATTATTGGCCACTTTTTAATACATAATTTACTTACCGAATACCTTTGGATATTGCTCACATGCACCATTATATACCTGTGCGTTTGCCTGTGCGATGTGCGATGTCAAACCAATTCTTTCACATTTCTTGAGCTAGATTGACAGACGGCTTTTTTCCATATAAATGTAAAAAAATAAGTCTAGACTTGAAATTAATTAGAAGTAGGTTTACTTAGGTTTCTAAAGTTCTCTTTGCTGAGATTCAATGCCGACTAGAAGATGATTTTATTTGAATAGCTTTGTGCATACCACTATAAAACTTTAGTACATCCTTTAAAGTATTTTTTAAACCGACTTCAAAAAAGGAGGAGGTTCTAAATTCGACGCGTATGTTTTTTTTTACCTAATAATTCGACACTGGCACAAAGAATATAAATTTAGTGCCATATTGAAGAAAACAAAAAGTATAATTATAAAAAAAAATGCAAATATTTTGTCACACAAAAAGCCCGGGTCGTTGACCTCCTTAATGAGAGTTGTTTCAGTCTGTCACTCAAACGCAGGGAAGGACAAATCAGGATTTATATAAAACAATGTCGGCTAATTGAGCTGCGTCAGGATTTACTCATTCAATGCCTTTCAATGTACCCTATTCGCATTTTCGAATGGTAGGTATTTTAAAAACTATCGGTGGTAGCGGAGGGTTTTAAAAAAGATATTGTGTAAGTAGTGAATGGTAACGCTTTATTTCTTTTTCGTAATTGAATTTTAAAATACAGAGTAAATAATATAGTTTTCGAATATGATTTTTGCTCAATTCGGTTGTTAGTTGCATTGATGTTTCTCAAACGTAGATGGAGTAGAGGAAAAAAAAAGACGTTTGAGTTGACCAATTCGCTCTTGACCTGTTTAATCGACTAAGAGCCTTCACCCTATTTAGCCTTCACCCTAGGCAATTACGAAACCACATACTTAACAATATAGCTTATTGATGACAACATGGTAAATAAAGCTGATATTTAAATTACCAATATCTTGCCAATGACATCTGACTGACTGCAACAGAGATCTTTGAAAAATCACAGTTCCTTTAAAGCTATACATTTCTCCCAATGCCCATCGATCCCATATCGTCCAGCAGAGGAGGAGCATATCCAATCGTTCCGCCCGATGTTTTCTGGGAGCTTTTAGTCTAGCTGGGATATACTCATAAATTGAAATTTCTCTTTAGTTTTAGACATTAAAAGCAAATCGTGTCACAAGTTGCTAAGGGTGTTTTTTCAGATTTGGACATCCATCACTGATCCGAAAATCACTATTAGCATGTAGGGTATCAAATGAAAGGGCATTATAAGTAGATTACATATGTATTACATGTTGCCATATCCACTTACCAAGGTCAGATTTATTTTCTAAAGCATTTTGAACTGACTTTGCTTTTGCAACAGTGGATACGCGCCTTCTCCGAGTAGCGTTAGCAGTCGCGTCACGGCCCAAGCAGGCGACTGTCTGACCGTACCTCGTTAGCGCCAAACAAATTTGATTACTTAACGAGCCCTCTAACTCCGCGACTGTACTTGCAAACTTTGGATATTACTTCACTTTGAACTTGCACATGGAGGGAAATTACGTTTTGTGAGGTAACATAGTAGATTTAAATTACACGTTTTAGGGTAAAGTGATTTTCAGATAAGAACCTAGAAAGTCAACATTTATTGTTTGTCAGTTACTAAGTTCAGTGAAATGCTTAAGAACACTTTTAGTAATTTTCAGAAAGAGCTGCTTATCGAAAATCTAGAATAAAGCAAATAAAGTTTTTAAGTTATTGGATATCAGAACAAATAATCACTAAATCAAGTACCTAACATCATAACAAAAAATCTAGAATTGGCATTAATTTGTATTCAAAAAAGGTGTTTTTAAAAACGAAAATCTATGAGGAACAAAAAGCAATACCATTGCTTTGAAGCAAATCTCATCAAATAATATTAACTCTTACCAAATTCCCAAACGCTGTTTGCGCATGAAACACAACGAAAAGTAAATTAAAACCGTCCATTACCATACCATTATTGTTTTCTAATTTGCTTCATTGTCTACCACTTTTAATTAAAAGATAATAGAGATGCCTTTCGTTTCACAAAAGCGCATTCACACATATCCGCTCTCACGTGAGGGGAATCAAAAGACAAATTAACGGCAAACACTAAAAAAAGTCTCGTTCACGACACAATAACAGCCATTGTCGACCACTTGTGCCTCATTAAGAAAAAAGAAAAACAATTAAACCTGCTTTCTGAAATACCTTTACCATTTACACTTACATCAAAACTCTTAAATCACAATTTATCCAATAGTTAAAGTTCAAAATGCAACTGCGTTGATTTCAAGGACCGCAAAACGTGAGGAAAAGCACACGTTACTTGCAAAGTACTGGAGGCCATTCCTTTATGAGCATTGTGAACTGCAATCCAGGTGTGGATGGCATTGTTCCTAGCAAAGCATAAAGGATAATAAAGAAAGGCAAAATAATGGATGCCCATAGCAGGATCTTAAAGTTTTTCCAAGATAATATTCGACAGATTTGATAACCGGAATAGACAATTATTACACTGCCAAAAAGTATGATTCAAATAATTTTCTATTTTCGTTTTAGCTTTTTTGGAATTGTCTTTTTTCCTTAGGTTTACAAATAAAATGTAAGTAAGTATGTTGTTTTGTGTTCAAGAAATTTCACATTAGTCGTATTTTTAATATTTTATTTTACTTCCGCTTAATTACTTTTAGTTTCTATGTGACTTTAACAGTATTTATTATCTTTGTTCTTCATCTTAAAAATTATAACTTGTGCAAATTACCTCAGCAAGAGAAAGATTCTTATTAATTATAGCAGTTGTATCTCAGAATAAGTCTTTATCAATAATAACAGTAACCGCAGCTGATCGAGATTGGGAACAGCCTCTCCTCTCTTTAATTACATCACTCGATTACCGTTCACATCGATTTTGTTTATCAGTGGTCTGATCGATTCGCGGAACATGTTAATTTGCTTCAGATGGAGTCATTTGTTACCTGTTTATCTTTACGCTATCGAGGGGACTCAATTTCGAACAGGTCTTTTTGCTTTCAAACTTTATTTTGCAATTATTAGCAATTCCATGACAGTTTTGGATTGGGTCTCTAGCATTTGCGCTCATATTTCTATCTATATGGCTTGAATTTGATTGAAGTATTTCAAGAAAGTAGCTATGGTCAAAATACCATTGAGTAAAAAAAACAAGAACATCACTTAAATTTTCAATACATTTTATTAATTACACCATCTCTTGATGGGTGCTTAGCTTAAAGTGCTGGTGTTTAAAATACAGATGGTGTATGGGCATGGACTTAATAAATGACGAAAAACCGTAATGGAATCCTTTCATTGACTGACGATGCTACTAAACAAATGTACCAACCAACTAGTTCGTTGGAAGCGAGCAATTTCTTAATCTCCTCATTGATCAGATCGAGCTTGCAATTAACGCGTTACTGCTTCTGGGGATCGTCTACTACTGGAGTCACTCTGGCAACTCTGGTTTTGTGGCCAACTGTAATACCTATTAATATATTATTATATTCAGATTTACTACATCGATCGATGAGAGATTTCTTAGGACATAGACAGTTTCACTCCTTGCATTATAGAAGGGTCTAATAAAATAATAGATGTCATAATTTGTTTGCTATTTTCAAGAAATTATTTCTAAATTTAATTTTAAGAAATTTATATCTTCAAATGATCCGAATGTTTAACCATACTCCATAATATCATTTTATTTTATTTATGCTTTATTGGAGCAACCAACAAGTTAACACTTAAAAAAATAATTTTGGGTTGCAACATAAAACTAATAGCTAAAGTGGTATTTCAATTACAGCTTGTCACAGCATGCTTTGCGAATCACAATAATTTAGCCAAAAAATAACATACTATATATAATAATTCAATTTTCCTATAAAAACAAACGTTTTAAGAAATATAAAAAAAAATTCGACGCTTCTCTTTTGACCCTATAATAGATTTACACCCTGACCCTCGTGCTTCCAAAACCCAACTAGTTCACAATCTATTGTTATTTTCAGGTGCGCAACAAAGCCATCGTTTACTCTCATAACGCCCAAATCAAATCCTGGACAGTCCCTTGGCAAGGCTTAGGGGCGTTGAAAACTGTCGTCAAATATATCGCCCTTTATCTTGAGATAGGGATGTTTGATAGATTGATGACGACTTGAGTCGTTTGAATCAAAATGTTCTATTGATGTAATCTGTTGACAAATTTAACTTAAGTTGATTACTAAGATAATGGTTTTTATTTTAGACTAGCTTTCCGCCGCGGTTCCGCCCTTAACAGTTTTTCCCGTGGGAATGATGCATTTTCCCGCGGCAAAAGGTAGCTTATGTTACACAACTAGAAATGAGCTGATAATCTTCAAATGGCCGAAGATATTTTCTTGGTGCATAGCTACACACACATCACTCTCTCGATTGTGACACCTTGCAAACAAAAAGAACTAGATCAAAATTGGAGCATCCCTTTAGGAGCTACGATGCTACAAACAGACAGACAGACAGACAGACACACACGTCAATTTTATCATGCCCTTTTTTTTGTCGGGGTTTAAAAACAAATGTTGTATCTATATAAAAAAGTTGTGTAGCATAGGCATAGACCATTAATTAATTTCAAAGAGCGTTCGATTATTTTCAGACTGTATTTAAATTTCTTTTGTCTTTACTTGACACTGGTAAAAAGTAACTAACTAGTGCTATAAAAAAATCTTTTATATCCCAAAGATACTTATTAAAAATTCACGACGTGCATTATTTACACACCTATTTATTAATATTAACAAAGCAGACTGCAAGTTAGTTGACGTGTTAGCAGTTTACTACTTCAAAGTATTTAATAATATTTATGCCGGTAATGAAGCGTAAATTTTGCCGCGACCTACCGCATTGCTTCTAAAATTAATTCAGACATTTCACAAAAGTAGACAATAAATTTGGAATATTAAAGGACAGTTAGGACGGTGCTGGTTCTTTATAGGCAAAACGAGTAAGAAGTCATATTGCGGAGAACTTGTCACAGAAATGTCACAAGTGAGCTACCTACCAGTGCCTTTTCGATTTTATGAGCATGTTGTTTCTAAAGAATATGTAAATTAAATCTGATGTTATTTCAGATGTGTCAAATTCATTATTGATTTCTAAGAGAAGAATATTTTATCAATTTAATTATACCTTCCTTTTACTTAACACATTTTTTTGTAAATGTTTTTTTTTTTAAATTAACCTACGGCTTCCGTGACAATATCGACTCATCTCGATGCTCATATCGGCTCACTGGACTTAGCGTTTATAAATCTTACATCTTTAACAAACGTAACATTAATGCCACTATTAAAATTTAAGTAAGCAAAATGAGCAAAATAAACAAAGACATAAAAATTCTCTTTCTGAATTCATCCCCTCCCTAAATTCTATCAAATTTTCATGTAACAGGGAAACAGTTTACGTCACACTTAACTTGGTTACACACCACTCCTGAGAAGTGATCGTAAATAAAATGGCGGCTCTTAAAATGTTTTTTTCTCGTTCTTCCACGTAAGAGAAGAATTGCTCTGGACGGCACGTAAATCTCTATAATAGGAAATGGGCTCCTTTTACTTCGTCTAAAGAATACAACGAATACTGAATCTGTCGATTTTACTCAATACATTGATGACTTGAAAGGAGGACCGGTGTACATAGATAAAGAAGAAGGTTAAATGGATTTTAAAAATGAAGTCGCTTAAGTAAATTTTTACGTAGGTGAGCCCATTGGTATTTGAAAAGCCGATGGGCCGTTTAGTACGCTTTTGGGAGCAAAATATCTTTCCGTAATGAAGAGGGTAAACGTGGAGAGTAGGTAAAGTTCATTAGAGAGTTTGTTTTTTTTTATTTAATTAGTGTGTTTCCTTACTTTTGAAACGTTTCAAGCAGTTTTTGTTTCATAACATTTTTGAAAATTACAAGTTTGTAAGATAAATCAACATTATTTTTTAATGAGAGTTCCTAAAATGAATTTAAATTAGGTGCTTGATAGCAATTCGCAGCAAAATGCCAGAAACGCATTTGGCCAATAAATGCATTGTACCTGATACGCTAGTTAATAAGCTGTCTCAGTAATTTCTAATTCTTAATAAATATTGATTAAAGTAAAATCTATCAGATTAATTTATTTTTTATGATGATGGAAGACGAAAAGTGAAACAATTCCTTAGATAATATAGACTATAATAATTGCTACTAGTCATTTTCCTGAGTAATTTCAAGTTACCTAATCCACAAGCCGTCAGCTGACTGACTTTACCAGTCGTGGTCCGACGTTATTGCACCGCAAAAAATATGAATTACATTTGGTACTACTACAGTACTTACCTACTCAACAGTGCTGCTTTCTTTTGATCAGACATTCAGAGAGTATAAAGTTCCCGTCCCGCTAATTGTGGGGCAGAGCTGTGTCCGTGTCATTCGGTAATGGCTTTTAAGAAATGTAATAAATTATTCTGCGCCTGCCACCAGGTGACGCCGCGTTTGAAGGGGAGACGCAAGTCACAGAAGACTGCAGTGCTGCTGTTTTAATGATCTGCACTTTTATTTTATTTTTATTTTAGCTGATAACTTTTGGAGCAACTTACCTTGGATATTGTAAGACTCTACGTACGTTTGTCGTGTTTCCGTATTTCCAGGGATAGATTTTCAGGTTTCATTTTCTTTCCATTGTTTAGGATGATTTAAATTTCTTTTTATTGTTTAGTTTAGGATAATGCCAAAAATTTCGAGAAATAGTAATAAATCATCAACACCATTATCATGGTATATGCGTGTTTTAGCTATTGCTTTCAATATTTCAGCCTCCGGTTGTACCCAAAAGTAGCTCAAACCAAGGTTGGTCACCGTCAAAAAGAAATTAAAAGTCTTGACTAAATCAAGATTTTTATTCAAAGTGATTTACAAAATATTTTTTCGACGTCAAAGCTAGTAAATACCAAAAACCAGACTGTCCATGGTTGGCATTAATCATACTAATATTATAAAGAGGAAAGATTTGTATTTTTGTGTGTGTGTGTGTGTGTGTGTGTATGTGTGTGTGTGTGTGTGTGTGTGTGTGTGTGTGTGTGTGTGTGTGTGTACGTTTGTAATGAATAAACTCAAAAAATACTAAACCAGTTATTACAATTGTTTACGGGTCTTAGCGCGATAATAGTAAATAGATAGGTATGTATTACGTACATAATGTGTAGTAAACGCGAAAGCCTCAAACAAATACTAAACCGATTTCAAAAATTTTTCACCTTTAGAAAGTTACATTCACCCTGAGTAACATAGGCTACCTTTTACCGAGGGAAAATGTGTTATTCCCACAGGAAAAACTGTTAACGCGGGCGAAGCCGCGGCTGAAAGCTAGTCTATAATATGAGAGAGGATCAGCAGATCAGGAGATGCGCTATTATGAACAGAACTGACAGGTTCGAGGCAATGCATGCGTTTAGAGAAGGACCCTCGCATCTTTTGATCTTTTCTCTTATTTGCCCACACTATTAGTTGTCTGTAAATATATTAAGTTATAACCTCTTATATCTTACACCACCAGAGCTTTCGGTGTCGCGACGGCGACGTGCACTCTTATCGTTCTGAGAATTCGGTTTTACTAAGTATTTCACAAAAAAGGTATCTCATGAAGCAACTTTGTTTACTTAAATCATTGTAAGCGATTTACTGTTATACAACAGCAAACCTCTAACTTCTTTTATAAATTGTTAAACTTCTAGTAAAATGTTTGCTTTGGATTTATATTTTTTGTGGTTCTGCCGTTTATAATAAAAATATGTATATGATCTGATTGGTCTTAAAGAACTAACTTTAAATAATTTAAATTTTTGGTCATTATATATACAGGGCGTCCCACGGCTATGCCGCATGGAGGGAAAGTACCTTAAATATTGTAGATAGAACATTTTACTGAAAGAAGACATTATTTTATTTCTGAAAACTATTAAAACTGCATTAATACATTTTTTAATAATTACATGGTTGAACCGGGAATCGAACCCGCTACACGAGAAAAAAATACACCCTGTAGTTTTATCATACCAATCGAAAGGCTTCATCATAAGGATTATTTTTTGCTAAGTAACATAGTGTTAGAAATAAAAGGAAGACTATGAATTTTAACATTTGATGTGGCCGCCAGGATCGCCAGATCTAACCCTGTTAGATATTTTTAATGGGGTTATGTAAAAAATGTTGTTTACAAGAACCGGTATGAAAGTGTCCACGAGCTACAAACAGAACTTAGACGTATTATTCTAAATATCCACCACAATAAGATAAAAAAATCAACAGCGAGTGAAATAATCAAAAGAGTGCGACTTTGTATTCAACAGCCTGGGGGTCATTTTGAGCATTTGATAAAATTGATAAATTTGGTATTAAAAATGTTAGAATTCATAGTCTTCCTTTCATTTCTGATACTATTTTATCTAGCAAAAAATAATCCTTATGATGAAACCTTTCGATCGGTATGATAAAACTACAGGATGCTTTTTTTTCTCGTATAGCGGGTTCGATTCCCGGTTCAACCATGTGATTATTAAAAAAAATATTAATGCAGTTTTAATAGTTTTCAGAAATAAAATAATGTCTTCTTTTAGTAAAATGTTCTATCTACAATATTTAAGGTACTTTCCCTCCATGTGGCATAGCCATGGGACGCCCTGTATATTATTGAGAGAAAAATAAAGAGTTTTGACATTGTGACTTAACTGTTCATATTTTATGTGTTTTAATTTTCATGTTTAAATTATTTTTATTTATTTTTTTTATTTTATTATTTATTGCACACAAAAACATTTTACAAGTACAGGTATTTAAATAGCAGACACAACAGGCACAGCTTATCTCTCACGAAATGTCTTCCAGCTGGCCTAGGCAAAGAGAACATTAAACAAAGAACGGGTAAAGACGTGCACAGAAGTTAAATAAATATTATCAGACTAAAAAATAATAATATACATAACATGTACCTACACACTCACAAATACATATAAACATGAATATAATAAATACATACATACATACAGCATAACCTACCTAATACATATACAATGTATATTATACATACTTACATAAATAAATATATAAACTAAAATAAATAAATAAAAACAACTTATTTACATAGAGAAAGGTAATATTCTTTCACTCGTTTCTTGAAGACAAAGGAAGAGGGACTGTCGCGAATGGTATGCGGAAGCGAGTTCCACAGCCTGGCAGCATGAACAGTAAAGGAGTCGGAATACATGCGGGAATTATGGGAAGGAACAGAGAGGAGAGTACGAATGTGGGAACGGCTGAGCTTATCTTCAGGTCGTAGAAAAGAAAAACGGGTTTTTAAATAACTCGGGGACGAAGGATTATGGAGGATATTAAAAAGGGTTGACAAAATATGAGTATTCCTGCGAAAGCGAATTGGGAGCCACTTGAGCTGTGTGCGAAACTCTGATACGTGGTCGTACTTGCGTAAGCCGAAGATGAATCGGATACACAGATTCTGAAGACGCTCAAGTTTGTTAAGGAGCTCCTCGGTGGCATCCAAATAGCAACAGTCAGCATAGTCGAGAATAGGCAACAGTAAGGTTTGAGCAAGAGAGATCTTGGTGTTCAGGGGTAGGAAATATTGAAGGCGTCTAAGTGAGTGAAGTGAATAGTGTATTTTTTTGCTGAGCTCATTGACGTGAAGGCCCCAAGAAAGATGGTTATCCATTAACAGACCCAAGTTTTTAGCTGATTTGGCAAAAGCGATAGGTGTACCATTGAAGGTGACAGATGGGATAGTGGCAAGATCAACTTGTCGATACATGTAACGACTACCAATTAGGAGCGCCTGTGATTTCTTAGGGTTAACCAGTAAACCAAAAGATTTTGCCCACTCTGACACTCGAGAAAGATCAGAGTTAATGTTAGAAATAGCACCATGAATGTCATTGACATGGAAGTGCCGATAAATTTGTAAGTCGTCTGCGTAAAGATGGAAGCTAGATGAGATGACAGATGTAACTGAATTAATGAAAATTGAGAAGAGAAGAGGTGATAAGACGCCACCCTGAGGCACACCCGCAACGAGATCGCACCAATCCGAGGCAGCCTCGTCACAGCGGACCCGCTGGGAGCGGCCCCGAAGATATGTGTTAAACCAGTCCATTACTGAGGAGGATACATTAAATGAGCGAAGTGTAGAGAGTAGAATATCAAAATCCACTGAATTAAAAGCACTGCTGAAGTCAAGCAAGATGAGAATAGTCAGAGACTTATTCTCCATCGCATGGCGAATATCATCTGTGACCTTCAGCAGCGCTGATACAGTGCTATGTCCGGGGCGAAAACCAGATTGAAATGGTGAAAGGAGATTATTAGAGGTAATGTAATTAGCTAATTGCTTGTGGACAATGTGTTCCAGGACTTTAGAGAGAAAGGGCAAAATAGATATGGGACGAAATTCAGAAAAGGACGCGGGGTTTTGGTAACAGTTCAGGAAGAATAAGGTGAATCATATGAGAGCTCAGATTATCGTTGCCCATTGCTGTAGAAGTGATAGAGAGAATATGCTTCTTAACCTCCTCCTCAGTAACAGCAGAGAAACAAAACGGAGAACACACTGGCAAAAGTTGGCTGCTGAGAAAATTAATTGTATGAGATTTTACAGTATCGTCTAAAGTCACTGGGGGAGAACAGAAATGATTGTTGAGAGCGTTCAGATCGATACCGCTGCTAGAAGATACGGAAGATTTGCCAATGCCAAGCGTTTTAAGAAACTTCCAGACTTGTGCAGGATTGCACTCGTCGATGGTATTATGGATATAGCGTCTTTTTGCATCTCTACACAGACGACTACAATGGTTTCTAAGGAATTTATATCGGGCTAAATTCCGATCCGAGGGACACTTTCTATACCGTGCCTTAGCTCTATCGCGTTTGGCCATCTCAGTCTTGATTTTTTCATTGAGCCAAGGTGCAGGATTGTGCCTGACCCGTACTTTTTTAATAGGCGCATGACGGTCATAGAGTTTAATAATTTCAGCCTGCAGCAGCTGGATCTTCACGTCAATGTGGTCAGCTTCAAATACCGGAGACCAGTTCACTAAAGAAGCATCGCGCCTTAGAGCCTCCAAGTTTATACCCCTAAAACTGCGCAAGAGAAGGATTTTAGCTTTTCTTCTGGGGGGTCGCACCTTGTACGACAGGAAAACTAGATCATGGTATGAAAAATTAGCAGGGAATTGACCATGAATTGCGACGTTATTTAAAGAAGAAGTGATAATTAAATCCAGAAGAGAGGGGGTACAATTTGGGGCATGGTGAGTGGCAGAAAGGGGAAGAATATGTAAGTTAATAGAAGACAAGAGAGATTGAAGTTTATGTGAGCGGGTGTCGTTTTTTAATAAACAAGTATTAAAGTCGCCGAGCAAGAGGGTGTGTTCATAGTTGGGACAGTGGGTAGTAAGTATTGATTCTAAAGAGTCAAAGTAATCAATATGGAGATTGGGGCTGTATAGAACTCCGAGAAGCATCTTTTTGTGACGCAGAGTAATTTCTAAAAATAAGTGTTCGGCAGATTGTGAATACTCGCTGGGTGAGATGCTGATGACCTTGTGCACTATGTCTGCTCGGAGATAAATAGCAACACCACCGCCTCTTATGCCCGTGCGATCGTTGCGGATTAGCTTAAAACCCGGGAGAGGAAATTGTGTTGAAAGAAGAGAAGGTTTCAAGAATGATTCAGAAATGAGAATTGCATCGACAGCAGAATTGCTAAAGGACGCCAGAAGATCAGAATAATGAGCAGGAATACTTTGTGCATTAATATGAACGACATTAAAATTGTTGGGAAAGTTTGAAAAAGTGGTCTTCAACTGGTCGTGAACCGAAAGAGGCGTCGAGCCATCATCATTACTACTATCAGCACTAAGGTAATGGTCCGACGAAGATGAACAAGTGAAGAAGCTACTATCTAAATCAGAAACGTTATCCATATACTAATATATATATAAACAAATAAATAATAATAAATACCTATAACAAAAATAAATAACGATATACCTAACAATAAAAAGGTTTAAATATAGATTTTACAATCAATACACACCTGCCAAAGAATCAAAACTCATAGGAGCATGTACAATATTTAAAACATACAATAAAACTGACAAAGGAAACAACTAACAACAAATTGCGTACTATGAAAATAAAAATACAAGAAAATTAATGAGCAGAATCGCACTACAAAAAAGTGAAATACATAATTATACTCTCAATTATAAATTCTACTCTCAATCTCGATTAGCTAGAGCTATGATGCAGTTATATCTAAAACACTACTCGTACACATATTACTGAATAATAAGTAGCGTTACTAATATTAATGTTATACATGAAAATTCTCTTTACCCATCAACAAACAACAACATAACGTAATTTTCTCTTCTGTGTTTTGCGTTTCTGGACATCCCCAAATTAAATTAAACTAATATAACCCCTGTAGAACTCGCTTTTCCTTTACCTGCAAATGCGTGTGTTAGGGCAGAACTCAGTATGCCTGGGGGATGTCATCAATTCTTGTTAATAATTAAGGACGTGCGTGCGACACCTCTCCCGGCTTTCTGAGGTAAACAGAAAGAGGGATGCTTAGTTAGATAAATAGGTACGGGAAATTGATGTAGATTATTGCAAACTCCAAAGGTCGGGACAGCTAACAAAGCGTGTGTTTTGTCTATCAAAAATGATATTATTTTTTATTTCAATTTTGATCAAGTTTGCATTGGTGATCCTTCATGAAAAATGTAAGGAGCTCATTTTGATTGAGCATCGAAAGTTGCTAGCTCTTAAGGTGAAGGATTGGGTCATGAAAAGTTGCAGACAAGAACTGAAAGGCTACGAAGAAATTAACAAGTTACATAAATGTTACAATCTCTACCCAGAATGCTTGACTAATACTTGCTGCGGAGTAGAAAGATTCAAAGTTGTTGGAAACATGATAATATAAATAAATACAGATATTTAAGTACACGTTAGGTAAAGATCTTAAGTACAAAAATGGGAAACACTTTTGTTACATTACAACTTAACAAAGGTCCTCTACGTCAAGACTTTTTAGTTACAACATATTATAAAGAAATTCAACGAACGATCCTAAATCTACATTTTTTTCCAAAACCTCATTAAACTCAGCCAATGCTTCAAAAGAAATTCGTACCAACATTTCCTTTCCCTCGCATTTCTTACTCATTTCTCACCACTCGACGTTGACGCCCTTCCAGAAATCTCGTAGACTCAAAGTTTTGAACCCTCACACCCTTGGAAGGGGACGAAACATTCCCAATGTGAAAAATCGACATTTAATAGGTGGCTGGCCATTTTGCAAAAGGAGGTGACTTTGCCTTAGCCTGATGATTTAGCATTTGAAAGAACGAATTATGCTAGTACGTTTACCATCGATGCGTATTCCTTTAAATGTTTAGTGAGCATTGCAGATGTAGTTTTAGTTTTATCCAGGTTGTGTAGATTCTTCACGTGTAACAATCATTCGCAAATAACGTTTACATTTTATTCACAGATGACTATTTTCGTCAATCACGTAGTAATCCCTTGAATGATCTAAAGTAAACGAAAATATCTTGCATTTATGATATAAATATTTTCATTTGCAAATTATCTTTACGTGTAAATACAAGGATGTATTTTCGTCATGATTTCAATAAATGTCTTTACTGAAAACGTCAAAAAATCAAGATTAGTAATTAGGTTAGTTCATTATTCTGTTTAATTAGAGTCATAATGTAGCCTTTATAAAAATAATAATAATAATAAACAATGCTTTTTAAGGCAAAATAAAGAGCAATGTACAACAAAACACGCAGATCGCTGTAAGCTTTTTATTAGCAGAATATATCGTGGGGTCAAATAGACCCTAGGGGTGGGCGACAATGGCCAATTTTTCAATGAGAGTTTTCCAAACACATTGCGTTTTAGATTTGATTAAAGTGTTTTTGAAGGGTAGCCTTGCATTGAGTTTTATGGGAGCCCAAACAGGGGCGTTCGTTTTGGTTATCGCCTCGGTGAAGTTATTTAAATTAATGGTTCGGCTGTTGCTGCTTATTTTGGTTTTGGTACTAACTAAGCAGATGCTCTTTTACTTATTTATTTTTGTCTTTTGGGATTACAAAAACTTCTTATCGTTCATTTACATCCAACATTTTTAATCCATGAATTATGTTATTTTATTCTTGCTTAGAATTCCGAGGTTGCTAGTTAGGACCAATACTAAGTCCGTGAACAATCAACACGACTGTACAAGATGACTGAAGGATCTGACTCAACAAATCGGCCGTTCACCTGTTTAACCAACAACAACTGAAACCTTCTACATGCTTTTTAGGATAAGGAAACATATCTGTTTCCAAGGAGAGGCCTAAATAAATTACAGTAGAAAAGGGTTCTATTTTTATTATACTGATAATGTTGAATGTGACAGAAAATTATAAGTATCTGAAGACAAAGACTACTTTAAAATAGTGATGTGACTTGATGGACTACTACAATCAAATCCTTATTGAAATAAGTTACCAAAACACCTGATTAAATAGCTGTTTTTTTTTACTTCTCCCTCAGACAGATTAGACTGGTCAAACATTGAAAGAATAAGTAAAAAGAACTTTCATTCCTATTTAAAACGTAATATTCAATTCGTCTGAAACAAGGAACCTCTGTCAATCGAAAATATATTAACTTTGAGTCTTGAACAAAGAAAAACTAAGAGAACTTCCGTCAAACGTCGAATTAATGTCGAACTAACATTAGGTACGTCCAACTAATACGCCTTTTTCCGAAGATGATGGAAGGCGGTCGAACAACCCTTGAGAGAAAACTATAACTAATTTCGTAATGGAGTTCTCAGGGGATCTCACAAGAATGAGGAGAGTTTTTCTTCTATAATTTTTTTTTTCCTTAGAGATCTTTAGTTTTTATTAAATTATATTGTAAGGTCGTATTGTAAAACTTAGTCGGGTTTTATACAGGTCTTTCGCACCGGGATAAAGGTCGATTCCTTCTTCTTTAGAACTTTAGGCTTTGTTTTTTAACTAGATTTCTTTTAATTAAAAATTTCTAAATATAAATATTCAAATAATTTAACCTAACCTACTCATTCTTTTTATTTTTAATTATTTCGGTATCAAATAAAATTAACGAGTTTCAACATACTACTTTTATTTCATTCAAAAAAACATGTCATATAATTTTCCAGCACACATTTTAGGACGCTCAAAAACTACTATACTTAAGCTTACTATGATTTTTATTAAACATGTTTATTCTGCTCATAACTATAAATAGATAAAATATTCTTGCTAAAAATGAAGATATAATATAAACTTATGGAGAAGTGATCCCGGACTACAACGAATCAATTACTAACAAGCCGCCCTCGGGATTTGAGGCCACGTCAATCACCAATCACTTTGTATCATTACGCTACTTGTGCAATGTTTGTGTAGATTATTCCCGAATTTCAAGATTTTTTTAAATCATACTAATATTATAAAGAGGAAAGATTTGTATTTTTGTGTGTGTGTATGTTTGTAATAAATAAACTCAAAAACAACTGTGCCGATTTCAAAAATTCATTCACCATTAGAAAGCTTCATTTACTCTAAGTAACATACGCTACCTTTTACCGCGGGAAATGCCTCATTCCCACAGGAAAAACTGAAAGCGGGCGGAGCCGCGGCGGCGGAAAGGTAGTATCTATTTTATAAAATTAGTTACTAAACTGTAGTGAGAACGCTACTTGTTCATTGTTTGTGTAGTATACTCATAGATTATTCCAGAATTTCAAGATTTTTTTTTATATATTTGCAAATTTTTGTTGCTGTGTGCTGTTATAGTAGAATATTAATAAGTTTAATAAATATTTAATACAAATGAAGAAAAACAATACCAGTTTCGGTCCACATTTAGTTATCTAATCCTAGTATTATTATCACTTAGTATCTTTCATAGATAACACAATATACAACACTAAAAAACTTCATTACCTAGCCATAATTACCAACACGTTGTGGTATCATTAACCTTTTCCATACCAAAAAAAGAAAAAGACAAAAGAGTGATACAAACAGCGTGTCCCGATAAATAAATTGACTGTTCATCATGTGATGGTATCGGGAAGCCTCAGCGGTCACCCCAAATTATTTATCACATATCTATCGGTGCCGGTAATGAGTTACCAGAGAAACACTGCCTGTTAGTTTGGAAAGCATCGGCAATTTTGGATTGTGCTACAAAATTTAACTTGCTCTACTGTAGAGAAGTCTTTTAGCAATAGGATTTGCAAAATAGATTTCAACAAATTACGAAATATTTTTTTTCTTTTATTAAATATTACTGAAAATAAGAGGCCCTGGAGTGTTGACGACGGAACAGAAATAGAAAACAAAAGAATACAAAAGAAACTAGAACCAATTATAATAAAATTACAGTCGAAACCCTAAAGATGTAAACGTTAATCATCAAAATGTTCTAAAACAATATTCTTCTCCATGTAAATGTTCCTGTTCTCAATGTAACTATAGATCAATAATATCTTGTAACATTTATAACGAAACACACGACACGAAAAGAAGGGATCAGCTCAGCTATCCATTGTAAAATATAACTAGCTTTCCGTTGCGCCCGCGTTAATAGCTGTTTTTTCCGTAGAAATGAGGCATTTTCCCGTGGTAAAATGTAGCCTATGTTACTCAGGATGAATGTAGCTTTATAATGGTAAAGGAATTTTTGAAATTGGCGCAGTAGTTTTTAAGTTTATTCATTACAAACATGCACACGCACACACACACAAATACTAATCTTTTCTCTTTATTATATTAATATGATGTAAGTAACTGACTACTATTAGACACAAGTTGACCGTATGTATCCGTCATCGGAAGGTAATTGAGCGATGGGGAATTTATCGTCCCAGAAATGCGGGCCTGATGTCCGCTGATGGGCATTTCTACGGGAAGATGCGAATCAGCTACTGTATCGAAAAAAGGACCTCTAACAGCTCATTACGTTATCGAAAAAAAACACATATATTTACAGGACTATTGGCCTGATGGAGAGCATATCTGAAAAATCGGGACGTTTTAAACGGCGCCAAAAAAAAATTTCAAAGTTCAAAAACGGGCAGAATTTGGCTTAAAATGGCGTGTCCGATTTCCAGAATTGACTCTTTATTGCTTCATAACTTTTTAAATAATAACTAGTTCTTTATGATTCCAATGTTCACATACCATGAGATAAACAACAAAGCCGTATAAGTAATAATATTTATTGTAAATCATTGGAGTTTGACACAATAACAAATTTAAATTTTGTCCGAAGCTTCTGCCTCAATCCCGTGCCAAATAGTTTTATTTACTTATATCACTAACTTCGCGAAGTACGAATGCCACTAGCTGGTTCCCGCAATCTACTAGATGAGCCCGAGCGGCTGAGCAGTATGAACTTGAGGATAGCTGCATTGAGGAGCATTTTTCGAGAGTTCAAAACTCTTCCGAGAATTTAGGGTCGGGTAATTTCTGAAAACTGTGGACGAAATTCATTTTGTTTGTAAAGTCTTATATTAAATTTGAGCTAAATCTATTGAATATTTAAGTGATATCTACCAGTACGTTTTGGAAAAAATACTTTAATTTGTAACATTTACAAGTTATTTGATGAAATGTGGTTTTTTCTCAATTTCGTGGATCTCAATTACCTGTAAAATGGTGCACCGAATTCAGAAATCTTCCACTGAATTCAGAATTTTTCAATAATGTTATGAATTGTGCTATACGTATGTATTATTGTGTGTGGTCCCCTAGCCTAGTCAGTAGTGCACTTGCCTTCCAACCTAAGGGTCGCGGGTTCAAACCCAGCCCAGGGTAAACATGTGTGTGGTCAGCACTTGTGTTTGCCTTGTATCTGGAAGTTTGTATATATTTCATCATCATCATCATTAGGCGCGCCATTTGGCCCGATCTTCAGCTGTACGCATCCACCTGCTGCCAGCCACTTTCTGCAGATCGTCAATCCATTTAGCTGAGGTGCGTCCTACATTTCGTTTTCCTAGACGTGATCTTCACTGCAGAAGCCGGTTACTCCAGCGATTATCGTTTCTGCGATAAACCTGACCAGCCCACTGCCACTTCAGTTTGCTTATTCAAGTGGCTATGCCGGTTACATTGATTCTCTGACGGATTTCTTTGTTCCTGATTTTATCCATTAGAGAGACTCCGAGTTTATTCTTCTTCATAGCTCGCTGAGCAACTTTAAATTTGTGGACTACTCCCACAGTCAGTGTCCACGTTTTAGCACCACCACAGGTAGGACGCACCTGGTCAAAGACTTTTGTCTTTAGGCTCTGCGGTATGGGCACCGAGAAAACGTGCCGCAACCTCCGGAAAGCTGCCCAGCCTAATTGTATTCAATAATCATCCTATCGGCTTCTTATCTGTTCATATTTATACGAAATATAGGAAGCACTCAACACTATACAGAAGACACTCAGGACGTCAGCCTGTACGAGATTAGGATGGCTCTCTAACAGTTGAGAAACAAGGTGCCGGGTGATGACGGATTAACTGCTGAGCTTCTGGAGGCAGTCTTAAAAGCTCTCCAGAAACTGTTTTATTCCGTCTTCCTCGAAGGAACAACAACATGGCTTAGAAGCGTGGTGGTCCTCTTTTAAAAAGGGTGATAAAACCCTTTTGAAGAACTACAGACCAACCCATCTCGCTTCTGAGCTATATCCAAAAATTATTTTCGAGAGTCATCACAACTTCGACAACTTCCAGCTTCCCGAACAAGCCGGTTTCCGAAAGGGCTATAGTACCAAAGACCACATCCATATGCTGCGGCAGGTTATACAGAAGACCGAAGAGTATAATTAGCCACTATGCTTAGCGTTCGTGGACTATGAGAAAGCCCGATTTGATTGAGACTTGGGCAGTGCTGCAGTCTCTTCAGAGGTGCCAAATTGACTACCGGTATATCGAGGTGATGGAGTGTTTGTACGAGAAAGCCGCTATGTCAGTCCGACTCCAGGATCAGAACTTCAGACCTCCAGCTGCAGCGAGGTGTGAGACGGGGAGACGTTTTTTTTCGAAACTGTTCACCACTGTACTGGAGGATATCTTTAAGCTTCTGGACTGGAAAGGACATGGCATCAATATCAATGGCGAGTACATCACTCACCTTCACAGACCTTGGAGGACCTCGGTACAATGCTCAATGTCCTCAATAGAGTTTCCCAATAAGTGGGTCTGATGATAAACATGGAGAAAGTAAAAGTAATTTCGAACGCCCATGTAGTACCCACTCCAATAAAATTTGGGGACTCTGTTCTCGAAGTTGTAAACCATTACATCTACCTGGGACAAACAGTCCAGTTAGGTAGATCTAACTTCGAGAACGAGGTCAATCATCGAATCCGAATCGGCTGGGCAGCGTTCTGAAAGCTATGCAATATCTTTTTGTCCCAAAAACGGCAGTATCTTAAGTCTAAAGTCTTTGACCAATGTGTGTTGCCAGTGATGGATGACTTACGGATCAGAGACGTGGTCGCTTACGATGGGCCTCATAAGAAGGCTCAGAGTCACCCAAAGAGCGATAAAGAGGGCTATGCTTGGAGTTTCCTTGCGTGATCGAATCAGGAAGGATGAGATGAGATCTGCAGGCGAACCAGAGTCACCTACATAGCCCGAAGAATCGCGAAACTTAAGTGACATTGGGCGGGGCACATTGCACGTAGAACCGATGGCGATTGGGGAAAAAAGGTTCTTGAATGGCGGCCACGCGCCGGAAGACGTAGCGTGGGCAGGCCCCCTACAAGGTGGACCGACAATCTGGTGAGGGTTGCGGGAAGCCGCTGGATGCGTGCAGCGCGGGACCGGGGACGCGGGGATGCGTGCGTGATCGAGTCAGAAATAGCATGCTGCGATCCAGGACTCATATAGCTGATGCCACAAAGGTCAAACGCTGCCAAACTTAAGTGGAACTGGGCCAGTAAGTCTGGTGCGTGCCACAAGACCAATGAGCAAAATAAATTACGTTTCGGCACCCACCGATCAACAGACGTAGAGGTGAACGGCCGCGCAGGAGATGGCGGGATGAACTGGACAGCTTCTTGGGGGACTGGCCAGAATTGACTTAGGATAGGAAACAGTGGAAGAAAAAGAGGAAGACCTTTGCCCATCACTGGGACAGTGTAGGCTAAGTAAGATAAGATAACATTTATAAATTTAGTCGTTCATTTTCTATATTTCCTAAGCCGTTGCTGAATTCGGTGACTAGTTTTCTGAATTCGGTGGTGTCTCAATTCGGTGGCTGACTTTTAACATAAACCACTCACAATATCTGGTGCTAAATATCGTCATTAGACTCAAGATGGAATAAACTTCAATCTTTGTTATCAAACTATTGATGAAACCCAAATATTAATTTACCCACCGAATTGTGAAAATATAGACCCTTTTGTAGAACTGTCCTGATACGTCACCGCATTTGTCATTATTAAAAAAGCATTTTTCATCACCCCGTATATTGACAAATTGTTGTCAATCAGGGTTTATAGATTGCTCGTTACGATTCAATCAGAATCACAGAATACCAAATTGTCAGAATACCGAATAAAACTATACAAATATTAATGTTGGTTAGTTATATAGTGAATCGATGATATTTTATTTGAAAGTACCTAATTAGCTATCTAATAATTTTAATTTTACTGCATGCGGATTACTGTTGGCATACCAATATTGGTTAAATGTGAGATACTGTAAAATGTATTTAACATCTATATATCACCACATTTAGTGCAAATAAAGACATTATTATTTTTATTGTTTGAGTATACAATGAATGTTAAATAAATAAATTATTATTATTATGAGGAAAAACCATGAATTTAGAAAGTACTATTCGTTATTAAACCTTTGGGAAAATCTATCTGAACAGACTAATTTTGGCATCTTGTCAAAAACTCCAGAGGAATATTGAACTTAAAAGTTTTTGTACGAATAAAATAAACTTACAAACAAAACTTACGTGCAAATACAGAAAAAAAGCAATTTGCACAAAGACAAAAAAATCTAAACATTTGGCGTCCTAGAGAACGCCAGTTCAGTTCAGTTAGAAATTGCTAGAAGTCAATAAAAATAATACATGGATGAAAATGAAGGCTGGTTATGCATATTCAAACATATTTTTTAAATTAATATTTAATAAATATTTAATCATTAGTATTGGATACGTATGATTGTTAATAGTTCAAACAAAATTAACAATTATCTACTGTCAATAATAATACCAAAGAAAGTTGTAATCAATTAAAAACTTGTCATCGATTTCTAAGCTCAATAAAACCGTACAGTTTTCCAACTACTTTAAATACAAACAACTAGAATTGGGTGTTTTATAATCACGCCATATCACAATTAGCTGTGTCCACAGTGCTCACTGAATTAATAGAGGAAGCGGGAATGGTGACAACTTTATACCAAATGTTTACTTTTAAGGTCTTAATTGTTATCTGATTGGATAAAAATTAGCTTAGCTTTGGTTAAAATTAAAAATAAACGTTTAAATGACTTAATTTTTAATGTCATTTCTGCAGGACATCGTTTTCCTGCTGTTCACAAAAGACAAATCTAACGATATACTATACATCAAAATCGGTTCAAGACATACATTCAGGTCAGATATTACGCTTCTTTTCTCGCTCAGTTTGACCAAATTTTTTTTCCATTTTCAGACAGTTTATGATATTTGTAGTTCCTTTCAATGAATAACACTTTCTTAGTTCACATTGTAAGAAGGTGGTAAGAAGATTGTAATAATTTAATACCCAATCCACCTTCCACGCGTGGGGATTACTGAGAAAAACGCCTTTCTAGTGGACCAATAAAACAATAACTTGTTTTTGGTAATTTTAATGTAAATACTGATTCCAAGTTTTGCACACCAAATCTTTAACTATAATAATAATAAAAATAAAATAATAAAATATGTTTATTTAAGGCAAACATTTACATTAGATATAACTAGTTTATCAAAATTAACCAGTAGCACATTATCTCAAAGGAGAATAAAAACAGACATTAAGCTTTACTTCTGAATTCACATCAATTTTATTTCTCAAAGTACAATAGAGATCACGCTTCTCCAAAACAATACCCGTTGCTTTCACGATATGAAACACCAAAACAGTTAACAAAACGTACACATAAATAACTTATTACAAGTTAGTGAAGATAGTGATGTGTTGAGTCTTACTTATCCGAAAGCTAAGATACGAATCGGAGTACCACCAAAAATTCGTGCATGTAAAAAAATAAAGGCGTGGCGTGGCGTAATCGTTATGACTAGCTCTACTGTTTTAAACAGACAGTACGTATATTTAAGGTTTCGATTTCTGGATTCTATCACTAAGGAAAAAATAAAAAAAGGCACCTAATTTTTTCAAACGTAGGCACTTTTGATTTAAGTTTTCTAGTAAAATTAATTTTGTTTCATAATTCCCAGTTGGTTTATTTCGAAATTGATTTGACTATTTGAATTACTTTTTATTTCAGTCTCCAAATAATTATTGCAAAAATGAGGTTCGTTCAAGTGCTTGGCTAATGCCCCGCACGCCGAATCATTAATATGAGTGTCGTTTTAGGTTCTTATGGTCCGGGGGGGGTCTTGACTGCGTTAAATACAATAAATATAGTATTTAGCAACAGAAAAACTGAAAAAAGCTTCTATATCCGAAATTCGTAATCTTTGGATATAATCCCATCACTAGTGACGCCATGTTGGCACTCATTGTTCAAAGAGCGTTAGTTACAAGAACATGCCGCCGCTTTTATCTCACAAAGGAGAGTACAAACAAACTTACACTTCCTTTTTTGTGTATAGATGGACAGATGGGAGGAATAAGTGTGTAATGGATATTATAGGGCTGTCTGTCTGTCGTAAGAAGTCTCTTAAAAATCTTATATAAAAAATGGATTAGTATTATCTTCATCGTAATAGGCATTTATTTAGTATCTCTTTAGTATTAAGTTGTAAAGTCATGGAGCTTCGTTTTTGAAGGCTAAGATTTACAATTTTAGAGGACATGTACCGACGTACAACTAATTATTTATTCTGTGATACAACAACGAATATACGGCTTACTTATATTATGTAGTTTTACATTAATATCATTTCAATCTTAATAATTTTTTTGCAGATGTGTGCAGAAATTATTTTAACGGTATTTTCTAAAAGAAATATCTTTCTATCAAGCATTGTTTTTAAATTACACAAAGTACGTGACAGGAATTAAACTTGCGCTGTTTGAAAAAACACCAACAGCCTTTACCATTACATCATCGATGTAATTATAACCTCTAATCTGCACTTGACAAACGTATAATTTTATTTTATTATTTTTTTAGAAGACCTATTATGTAATTTAATCGAAGTGTGAATCTGTTCATACCCGCTATCAGACTACATTAAGTCGTAAAGGTATAAAAAAAGTATAAAATTTACGATTTAATAAAAGACGATATTAAACTCCCGATGTCCTGATAATGCACTCGTTTACCTCAAACCCATTTAGAAATGAAAAAGACGTAAACTTGGCATTTACTGTCAATTTGGGCAGCGATGTTATGTCACTCATAAAATATTATCAAATAATATACAGCCATGTTTGATAATGAAAGGTATTTAACTCCCAGAATTTTTCTATTTATATTCTAAGGTATTTACTTATCATATCACCAGTCAGTGATGATATGTTTTTATATACCTCATTATCTCAGCCTAAAGACGTCCACTGCTGGACAAAGGCCAAAAACGTCATCACTAACTGATAATTCATGTACTTTATTGCAAATTGAAAAATATTGAAAAAGATAAATAAAGAAGGAAACTGCCTATAATAATATCACCCCACAGCTGGGCTAAGGGCGGAAGCCGCAGTATAATTATTTACAATTAAAATTATACACTACAAATATGTAGTGTAATAACAATAACTATAAAATTAATGAACGCCAAGATGTCTTGACGACGTCTTTATAATGGCAGAAAACGATAGATAATAATAACAATATAATCATTCGAATTTTTAATTGTGCTTGCTTTGATTGTGTATGTTGCTTTTTTGTACTCTATAAAGTATATTTGTCTTGTTTTGCTTTTTATTACAATAAATTTACCGTCAACAATTTACTTAAGGGGCTCTACCACGCTAAGTGGCGCCGCCACCCTTTAAAAAAAAATAACTCGGGAAATAATCAATTTTTCAAAAATCCGGACCACAGAACTGGAGTCGGGGTGCTGTAGGATATATAGAAGCTATTAACTTTATTTATTGTATCTCGCTGTAGTTAGAGATAGGAAATTTGCAAAAAATGGCCACTTTTCGCATTTTTTCTATCTTTATCTACATTAAATTATAATAAACATATGTGATTGCTTCTATATAATTCTACAGCACCCCGACTCCAGTTTTGTGGACCGGATTTTTGAAAAATTGATTATTTCCCGATTTATTATTTTTTAAAGGGTGGCGGCGCCACTTAGCATGGTAGAGCCCCTTAATAAATAGAGTAAAATAAGAAGACTTTTATTCAAAGCACCCAAAACAGAACGTATCATTATTATTATTATTATGTAGCTCAGCATAAGTTGCATTTACGTATCCACTGAGTCACTAATAATATACATATAAGCAATATGAACATGGTATAAATCATACGACTTCTTATACTAACAAAAATGGTAGGTAAAGTGCAAGGGCATACTTTTCGGGAGCATGCAAGCATGTCGGTTACGCCTTTGACGCCCCTCCTTACTGCATGTGAACTTTAGCTGTACAAGGTTATTATTATCCTTATTATACCCATTATCCGTCAATGTAAAGGGAAGAATAAAAAATGACTTAGTACTTGAGTAGTTACACTACACAACACTAAATTTGCCTCATAAACTACAAGCGCTATTCTACTAATATTATAAAAGCGAAAGTTTAATATTATAAAAGCGTAAGTTTGTATATATTTGTGTATGTTTGTTACTCTTTCACGCAAAAAATACTAAATAGATTTTAATGAAACTTTACAATTATATAGCTTATACATCAGAATAATACAAAGGTTACTTTTTACCGCGGGAAAATACTTTATTTCCACGGGAAAATCTGTCAGCGCGGGCGGAAAGCTAGTTTTATATATTACTAAAAAGTGGCCTACGTGTTAATCTAGAGTGTCAGTTAACTCATTATTTATTAGTAAGAGTATGCCTGTCCTACGAGTACAATGGCTGCCCGGCTTAACTTAAACTTTTAAATGGGTTTTCCACGTTTAGTAGTAATTCGGCTAGCAAAACGACATTCTGTTTACAACGAAAACTACACAACGATTTCGCCATATTTTCTCTTATAAAAATTTGCATAACAATAAAAAATACTGAACAAGAGCGTGTTGTAAGACATTCCTATTAGAGCTCTTTTAAAAGACATAATTTTTAACTGTAAGAACATTGTCTAGACAAGCAATTTTCGTACGCTCACATTTAATTTTCATATTTCACAACAGCTACTTCAAATATATGCTAATTCTACGAAGATATTTTTTAAACAAAACATAGGTACAGTTGAGAGCACTCTAAGCTGAACACTTTGAACTATACACCGTTTTTATGTCCATTGAATAAGACACAGAAACGTGATTCTTCTCTCCAGCTTAACCTGCATTTAACCTTACTAAGTGGGAGATAGGATTTATTTTCCTAGAGGTTCTGTACACGATATTTCTTTTGGAAAAAAAATTTGTTGACTGCTAATCAGCCTTTAAAATAAAATTCTCCTCTGGACCTTTGTAAATCCAAATAAGCCCCCTTGACTTCAAGCAGTGTGATAGCAAAATTAGCAAATACATGAATTTTTAATTTTAGTACTGAATGAAACAGGACGCAGCTAGGCGAAAAAATTAAGTCAAGTTTTGAAACTACGAGTATGTTTTCTTTATTATATCTCTTATCTTAATCTATCTATTGTGTTAACTGTTGTTTAATACACAAAAAGGCATATAAAGTTTCAGCCCTAATTTTTTAGCTTCTACTTTGCAGAAAATTATAAAAGGCAGAAAATCTAAGTCTCTACATTTTGAACCAAATTATATTTTGCAGTGAAAAAATTAACAGAAGATGCTCTAGACAAATCTCTAGGGCCAGCATACATCTAATTTAGATAAAGAGTTTTAGATAAACGGAACAAATCACTAAGCACAAAAACGACTTTACATAGCTCCTTTCAAATGCAAATGGCTGTATTAAATTTGCAATTTAGACCTCGATAGCGCTAAACTGCGTGGTTTAACTTACGAACATACGGCGTTTGGTTAATAGAAACTACACTATTGAGAAAAACTTTCCTTGTATTGCATAGGATATTAAATGGAATTACAAGTAATTGTCTTATTTTCTTTTATTTAACTCACTTTCATAACTGAATGTATCTTCATCATCATCATCATCTCAGCCGAAAGACGGCCACTGCTGGACAAAGGCCTCCCCCAAGGATCTCCACAACGATCGGTCCTGCGCATGTATGTATGTATCTTACTTATTTATATTTAATCCGACCAAAAATTCTATGCCATCTAACGAAATATCATTATAATAATATTGTTGTTGTCTTAAGGCACCCCGGAAGTGCAGAGAGCCTTCGTCATTTCGCGCCACGACCCACGATCGTTAGTTGTTAATTAATATTAATATTTTTGTAATGGCTGTCTCTGTGGTTATAGACACAGTAGTTGAATTCAAATATAACATCAGTGCTCTGAGAAAATTGCATCTGAGGAGCCAAGTTAGTAGTTGAAAGAAGTCCATTGCTATACAAAGTCCTTCCTCAACAACCCCTGTTACATGCTTCTTTATATTTAAACTCTTTTCTTAATGACGAATTTTATATCATCCACACAAAATATTATTGTTCTTTTTTTATGAACCCCTGTCGAAAAAGATTGTTATAAGTTTGACGTGTGCGTCTGTCTGTCTGTGGCATCGTAGCTCCTAAACGGATGCTCCGATTTTGATCTAGTTTTTTTTTTGTTTGCAAAGTGTAACAATGAGTGTTCTTCGCTATGAACCAAGAAAATATCTTCAGCCTTTTGAAGATTATCCGCTCATTTCTAGTTGTTCAAAGGATGAAGTAACTGTTATGTAGCGGTTTTTTTTTATTTATTGTTATAGCATACACTGTCCGTTCATCCCTTGACCCACACAAAACTGCTGGCGACGCGTCGCACTCCACGAGCCTTCAGACAATGAAGACGTCCCCATTGTGATGTTTAAACAGCTTCCAACCTTTAGCTGGAAGTGTGCTCACATTTTTCTGCTGTAGCCTTAACCTTAAATATTGGCAATACTTTTTAAAAGTAGAAAATTTACATGTTCTTCATTCGCTCATTTCGGTATAACTTTGTTGTACTGTTACACGCGTTTGCACTAAACTTAAGGATCGCAAGTTGATACCTAAAGTATTCAGGTGAGATTTGGTAAAAATCTTGTTTGCCTTTTTTAAAACTGCTTAGTTTCTGCCTATCTTTATGAGCCTAATTAGATTGTTAGTGAAAACCAATTCTTTTTAATTTTAAGCTTTAGTTAGCTAAGGTCTTTCTTAACTACGAAAAGCCTAAGGCAAGGTTAGTGCAAACGAGTGTTAGTGAAACTTGACCGGAAAAATAAGAATCCTACTCTGGAGGCGCCACGTCAGTTTTGTTTCTGGGAACAATCGGTATCACCAAATTAGTTTCAAGGGATTTCCATAATATGGCGAGTTTTTTATTCTTCTAGTCAGGTTTTACTTTTTTTATTGTATTGTTTATGAAAGCAAACTCTACAGTTTACTAATACGCCATAAGTTTCTGAAAATCACATTTAAAGACGTCACTTCATTCTAAATTCCAAAATGTATTAATTCATATTAAATCCCATCGTATCTTTAAATCCGTAATCATAGGTTGAAAGTGTTCGGAAGGTTTCCATTTTTACTGGCAAATAAAAATCTTAATAAGTACTACTATAAAATTTTTGCACTGTAATTTTTTCAGTCTATATTCTGAAATCCTCGTAGTGTTAATTTTGATACCCGCTTATTTCCAAAGCTGTAAAACGAGACAATGCCACCTGACGCATCTGCCCCCTCCAAAAAGTGGGTACAATTAATCGAGTGCGCAAAAACTTTCGCCCCAGTGCAAGCTATGAATCATTGTCGAAAATTTATGTTTGCCGACGGATGGTGGGACTGGGATACAGGGTCCCTGTTTTTGCCCGGGGCAAACGATAATCCCGGCTGTTACAAATGTCCCGGGATTCGCGACGCGATAACTGGGCGCTTGATACCCGGCTAGACTGTTTGAAGGTTGAAATTCTGTGTGAAACAAATACAATTACTCTAGTGCTTTTATTCTCGAGTTCTATTGACCAAACTACTGCTTATTCTGGTTAACGTTTAGAAAAAAAAAACATAACTCAAGAAAAACGGCGGCAGAATTGCCGTGCCGGTTTGATTTTTAAATCCATTAACAAAATATATCTGTCCTTAGCTCTTCTATTAAAGTTTAAAAATACAAAGTTTTTGTAGTGCTAACTACCGGAATCACAGAAAAAGTCTATGAACTGCAACAAATTATTGCCCCCACCTCTATCTAAGTAAAGACCACATAAATATCCCTCCCCTAAGCTTATTTTTTTGGCTTTTAGCTGTGAAAGTAAGAAATAATCGCGGCAAGCAGAAAGCAATCCGGTTAATCGAAGCCAGGACGTTTGTTACAACGAGCAAATGGACAAATCAGATTATTTCGCCCACTATGAGTCGGTAGATAACAATACATTTTGATCCAAAGCCATAAGTGAGAGCGGTTTTTTGTAGCCTTTTATTTTGCTGACAAGAAATAATATTTTCATGTAAACAAGGCGAAGGAAAAATAGTTGAAGACACCACCGTAGTTCTGAAAACTTTTAAGTAGGCTTACGGTTCGCGTGATTTTATCAGAAAGATTTGCTTAAACCATTTTAAATTAAAACTATGCATGGTGGTTTTATGGTCCAAAATCATTTTCGCGTGATTTTATCAGAAAGATTTGCTTAAACCATTTTAAATTAAAACTATCCATGATGGTTTTGTGGTCCAAAATCATAGAAAAGAACACGAAAAGTAATAGCCACATTTAACATAAACACCGTACGCAAATTCCTATGGCTTGCCCTAACTCCTATCAACGCTATAAATTAAGAGATTCCTGCTAAGTCCCCATCAGTTAGCGCGCCCCGCGGCTTCGCTCGCTCCAGTCACCAGCCTACTAGCCAGGCGGAAACCGTCTCTTTCAGATTATCCTTATTGTAACATTTACTTTTTTTCACTTCAGTGACTAAGCTGAGAGGATTTATGCTAAGTGGTTGAACTTTTTTCAGATCAAATTAACACGAAGATTTTTGGATGAAAATGAGTCTCTACATTATGTTCTGAAATAGAAAAAATACATAATATATCTTTTAAATATACGCCAAATAATTACTTTATATTTTCTAACATGGTTTCAATAAGCAAGCAGGGCAGTTCTTTATATAATTAATAAAAATCTATATTTTCTGTGAAATTTCAAAGTTACATCTACTACACTATTCCGTGAGGGCAGTAACATTTATCACCATTCAGCACAATCTACTGGTCCAACTGTGTATCTTAGTAAATTTTATACATAATCATTTGAATTACCAAGTTTATTTTTTTCTGGGTAACAGAACACTTTCCAATCAATTTTCAATAGTAGGTATTTAATTTTCACTGATATTGTTATTAAAACTAACTTTCAAATACAGAACTAATTCGCAAAACCAGCCAGTTAACTAAATAATCAAATTAAGCAGGTCAAAGTTGGCTGGCACGAGAAACGGGTTTTATTTACTGGGTTACGGGGCAAACTGGGCAAACTATTCTCATCTGGACGTCCAACTCAATTGACCCCATCGATCCTTATTGCATTACAACTCAAAGAAGTGGGAAATTCATTTATTGTTTCCTGGACTTTCAGTAAATTGTGTTGCTCTTTTTATTGCAATCACTTTGGAACTCTTTTGCTGCTTTGTTAGGTTTTATTCTCTTTACCCCAAAATCTATATCGTCACCTCCAAGTGGCTAGGGCAGTTGTGAAATGAATGAAATGAAATCATTTATTTTTAACTTTTGGACACTTTTGATCACTTAGTTAAGTCATATAAAGTTACATTTAGTGGCGAGTTCAGCAAAAGCAGGGTTGTCTTGCATTCGGGATGCGCTATTACAAGTCTTGGGTCGTACCAATGAGTTTTCTATTTACGAAATTATATGTGTATTGATTCGACGCGACGTTCTTATGGTGAAGGAAAATATCCTGAGCTAATCTGCATGCACTTGCAAATAAAAATGTTATCGTCGCACAGAGCCAGTGTGGTTGACTAAAGCTTACTCACCTGGGTTCAGGGTAAGCTCGAGCCCCTCGGTGGGGACTTTATTTCAAGTGCTCATCACACAAATTTAGACCCTGGGCGGGATGTGAACCCGAGTCATGTGCTTCAAAGGCAGACGTACTACCAACTAGATTATGGGCTGTCGATGATGATTTTGATATCACATATTAATGAATGACTTTATAAACCATACGCTTTTGTATACAGATCCAGCAACATGCTATGAGGTGGTATTTACGAGAGATGCGTTGAATAGCCGGCGGGGAGACCGCAAGCGGCGCTGCGAGCTCAATCAAGCACGCAGTCAGGCTTTGTATAGTGCCTGAGCCGTGGCTGAGCCGGCTTGAGTGCAAATAGCCTCGCGTTCTAATTTCAAAATGTTCACGCTGCGGCTTGTTCACTTTTCACTTCACACCACTGCTCTGTCATTGGCCATTTTTTTAATACTGGTAATTTTGTAGCGTTTCCTTAAACTTGCTGTCATAACAAAAAAGGCGCACCTGACAATTTTTTTTAAACTTAAAAAACAGAATGCAAAAACACTGTGCTGAGAAAACAACTCTGAGTAAAACAGTGTTTAAACTATAATATTTTAAAAAAAATTGTCAAATGCCACATTTTTGAAACGATGCGATGGCAGAAATGCCTTCAAATGTTTTCAAGAAATATTATGCCGTCACATAGACATTATTTGCTATTGAACTTATTGTTCTTACATTTCCAACTCTACTGTCAGTAACTTCACACTACAAAACTACCAGCGCAATATTAAACCCTCTTTATATTGATCTTCAGTTTTCCCAAGAAAATAAAGATCATCATAATACCAGCCATTTAAAAACACGACCAAAGACCCCAATCAATAAAACTGACTGACTTCCCCCATTCTTATACCAATTTCATATTAAAGTGGGTGCCAAAACTCTGCGAACAGACGTAATGCAAGGTAATTTCAAATTACCCCCGGTTCAGTTGGCAGAACCCCTGACTTCTGACTGCTGGTGTGGAATTCGACGGTTTTGTTCGCGAATGTTTATTGTCTCTTGGGAATATTTGTCTTTAGCTTTATTGCTTTTACCGAATTCTTTCGGAGCATGAACATTTCTTTCATTGGCTTAAATTGTGAAATTTTACAAAACCGCGTCAAGTTTGTCTAAGTACATTTTGAAGGAATTTTAAAAATAATTTAGGTAACAAAACTGAAATCATTAAACCAAACGTTCTCCATATTCTTGAACATTATAAGGAACAAAAACGATAACCATGATTCATTCATAGCTCATTTGGCTTCGTTCAGCGATATTACATGAGCATAACATTTAGACCGTAAGGAAACTGCTCGTAGTCCAACAATCGTATGAAAGTTTGCCAACAGCCATCGTATGCGGCGGGCATTGCGCGTTAAGTTCAACTTACAACTTGCAATCTTATTGTACTGAACACCTGCTGCACAAATCAATATTATACGGTAGTTGTTGTCAAAAAATGTAATAAAATATACTTCGATTTTTATCATTGTCTCGTCACAAAATTTAATTTATGGAAATATTATGAACCTAAATTAAAAACATATCTGTCACTTCTTACTATTTGTTTTAATGATACCTATTAATATAACCTAATTATCGATTTCCAAGAGTTTTCAACTAAACAGTGTTGCCGGCAATGGTAAATTATAACCCTTGGGAAGCAAAATTTGTACACTTATAACCCTAATAATTAGTTTACAAATAGTTCTAGTCTGAAAAAAACATTTTCCAATTTTAGTTCTTAAACAGTAAGTGTGTATTGTGTAACTATTCACAAGATATATCTCAGTATTGTTTTACAGTAACAGTTACTGTAACCAGAATTTCTATTACAACCCGTATAAATCTAGCAGATGTCATATTTCAAAGGCTTCTGCGGGGCTATCGCTCGATTGTCTCTAGCCAATTAGCCGCAGTCTCAGACTCAATGGGCTCTCTCCAAGCTTTGTTAGGTTCGGTTTCTGCCAGTCTCCTCGGTACATTGTGTACTATAATACTATCCTGTTTGTTGTGTGCTGGAGTTTACGTCAATTGTTCGAGTTCTGATCTATGGTAATAGATCGCTGCAGAATGCAGAAGTGAAAGATTTATTACATTGGATATAGCGGCGTCGCATCATGGACATGGTGAAACATATTTTATCTACAGAACTATTGGTGTGCTTTATGAGCTTTTAAACTAATTCAACTAACATATTTTAATAGTAAATGATTATAATAATTATTAATAAATTAAAGAACTAGTCAGATATTAATTCACAAAAGCATAGATAAAATGCATACAAAAAATTTGCACCTTTTTTAGAGGAGTATCACAAGGGAGTGTTTAGGTCCCTTTCCCTTTTATAAATATAAATATCAATGGTGCATTAAAGTGAGCTGAATTTGTTTGCTTCATAATATTTACCTGTCCACTGACCCGTTTGATTCCCTCCCTTCTCTATCCCTTTTCAAAGGGCCTCTGGGACGTGACCTCAGTAATGCAAGCACGTCATTTCTAAACTCCTTGTAACAGATTTTTATGTCGCTACTTCATCGTCTTCTATCTCCTTCTTGAATCTTATGACAAGCTGTACAAGGTTCATATTTCCGTTGCAACCTTGATTTTAGGCGGAAAATGTGGGCTGGTTAATAATATGAAGGGTGCATTTCCTCCGTATGCTCCCGCCCTAGTAATTTGATACTGTTTAATTCGTGGGAACGTTAGGGCTTTTGTTTTAATGAATAATAATTATTAAGTTCATTGTTTTTGTGCTCGCTCAAGGTGTTTTATAGGATTATGAAACAAAACAATTTTAATTACCTTTTTAATAATTCTGATAGTACTTACAACTTGAAATTAATGGTAATAAGATGGACGGAAACAATCCGTAATAGAAATACAGGCTTCAAAATTTTACAAAACTTACTTAACTAGAAAAAATGGCACTGATTCCTATTTGGCATTATGACATTTCCACAAATCTTTTAAAGTTTGCTTTTGTCGTATCTTTCACTAATTTTGTCGCTGTCACCCGTAAATTATAGGATAGGTATCCTACTAATATTATAAACGCGGACGTTGTTGGTGATAATGGAAAGATGTTTGTTACTCTTTCACGTTAAAATTACTAACTGGATTTTGAAAAAAAAATATAAACAAAATAGCTTATACACCAGAATAACACATAGGCTACCTTTCTCTGCGGAAAAATCCATCATTCCCACGGGAAAAACTGATAGCGCGGGCGGAGCCGTCGGCCGGAAAGCTATTTCATTAAATACATTAGTTCATGACGTTAACTTAAATCAAAACCCTTATTTAGACATAGCCGAAGATTACCTCGTCGGAGTAGCCATCTTGGACAACACTGATTTCGCTAAGCTTAATAGACGTAATCCTGCTGTCAGGTCCTATCATACCGCTTTGGCCCATGTTGGTCCAACGTTGGGTTGGTCCCATGTTACCGGGGCTAGTTAATTGACCGTTGTATGGATTACTAGACCTTTGGACAACAGGGGTGGAGATTTATGAATGGACTTGTGAGACGATACGACGCAAGATAATGCTGTGTAAAGTAATAAAATGTCTTCTACAAAATCTAGATTTGTGTTTAAACTGTAGACTAAAAAAATACGTATAATATACCTTCGACCAGCAAATGTAAAGTGTTTTAATAATATTAATTTAAAAACAGTCCTTTGTTACTTTTTAGAATACCTAGTGTCAACACTATTAGGCAACAAACGTATCTGTAAAACCGGTAAAAGCTAAAGGGACATCTTCAAATATGGACAAGGATTTAAAAAACAAGAATAGGAAAAAAACAGAGATGAAGTAAAAAATCAACATTAATACTGATCACGGCTTTTAATAGCCGTGTAATATAATAAGATATGATAGATTGAAATAGACTAATATGAAATCACGCTATTGGGTTTCACGTACTTATGAACATAATGTTGTACATGTTATTAAATAAGAAACATCATAAGATCAAAAAGTACAAAATTAAAATTTTGCAAGGAACTATTTATAGTTCCAATTCTTCTCTTAGAGCTTAGAATTGCTTAACTCTAACGCCTGTTCATACTATTATTGATTATGTTTAAAATAGCGTCGTAAAATCAGGCCAAGACCCTCGTATCCTATTTCAATCCGACGCCCTCAAAGCAGTTTTTGCATCGAAAAGGAGTTGAAAGGAACCCGATAAAGGATTGCAAATGAGTCTCTCTCCTGCCCTTTAATTAGAAAGGAAATTGTTTGTCCAAATTCCTTCACGGGGTCTAATGGTGTCCTGAAATCTCAGTCGAAATAATTGTGCAATTAGAAGGAAAGAACGCTGGTGGTGGAATGACTCGAGTCGCTGCATTTTGAACCTTGTATCTATTTTCAAAATCATAGCTAAAGGATTTTTAAAATATGCCTAATTATCGGTTTAGTACAGAGCTCCTAGAAGTATTAAAGTGTATGTTCTATTATTATTTAACTTGTATAATTATGTAAAACATCTTTATTCGTAATATTGGATATTTCAAGAAATTTCAGGGTTGCCTGGAGGCATCAAACATTTGTGTTATTTATTAATTAAAAACCAGTTTCTAATACGATCTGGAAAATAATATTTTCATCTCAAATTAATACTTCTATTCTGTACAGAGTTTTCATAAATTACTAACGTTATTATTAAAACTAAAAACCATTGCTTTTATCTGAAAGGAAGAAGGCCTCGTTTTCCGCTTGAAGCTACCAGGTGGTCAGAAATACCGAGGATGTATGGGGTGAGATTCAGTGCCCTAGACAGTACGTAGCGCAGTGAAGCTGACTGAAACTTCAGTCGTGCTTCAGTGTCGCGCCGACCGCGGTGGGAGGCGCACGTATCTGTGACGTCACTCCTTACGCGATTTTTCGTATACTACGCTGCTACGTGTCCTTTGCTCTTCCTACTCGTGTTATGCGTGAACTGTTGTGACTTTTTATAGATAAGTGTGCTTATGATGTTTTCTGAAAGGTTTGTCTTGATTTCTGAAAGTTTAGCGTTTATTTTGCTGGTTTTATTTTTGTTTCAATTATCTAATATAAATAATTATATATATGGGAAATATTATATTTTAAAATAGTGATGAATTTGAAAACCGGAAATGGTTAAGTTGTGCAAAAATGTTTGCAATTAATTTTTTGAATTTTTAGTTAGTGCAGCAAATATAATTTTTATTCTGCTTAATGAAATACATAACAATTTAGTTATTTTGTGGCTGAATCTGAATATTAAAGTAAGATAACGTACTACGTAAGCCTAAATCCATACAAAACGGACATCCACATTTTTCCCGGAGCCTAATAACCTTATTTTTCTCTTACATTGGGATTAATGACCTATAAACCGGCATCCGTTTAATCAAACTAAAAACCTTGCCAAATAAAACACGTGAGATCCGGCGAGATCCATCAAATGATTGATCAGCAGGCGCCTCCCCAACACCTCTCATTTCTCCCCATTTCAGGGGTAAATTGGCTCTAAAACGCATTTTTACCCAACAACGTGCAATTACTGTAAGTGCGCAAGTTTCTGCGAAACACCGATGTTGGGCAGTGGTTCTCAAATGTGATATATTTTCAGGATATACATACTAATTTATTCTAAGTATACCAAGTCCGGAGAAACTTTAAGTATAACTCGATTTTGCGACATATATAGTCAGTTGCAGAAAGGTTCATTAAAGTTAAAGCTTCTTTAAATCTATTGCTGGCTCTTTCTTTGTCAACAAGATAAAAAGGGTCAGCAATAGATTTAAAGAAGCTTTAATTTTAATGGATCTTTCTGCAACTGACGGGACGTTACGTCAGTAAAAAAAACTAAGAATTCAGTTAACTAATCATCAACATAATTATTTAAGAAATGTAGATCCCACCAAAAACATACCTGTTAAAAAGGGGGCGGCCAAGTTCCTATCGGCTAATTGTTCGCCAAAAAAAGGATTGAAATCCAATACAATGCCAAGTTTAGATGCACTTTAAATTCGATCATAATCATCGTCATCAACAGCCTGATCCACTGGTAAACATTTGCCATTCCCAAGACTCGCAACCACATTCTAAACAGCTACAGGGGGGGGGGTCAAAAGTGGGTCGAAACGGTTTGTGTAAATAGTGCACGGCATGCGCGCGGCTTGTTGCTGGAACTTGGCCTGCGCACTCCCGTGCGCTTAGATACATAATATCGTACTTAGCCAATCTTCATTCCTAATGTTTACAGTATTCAGAGCTCGATTGGTCGTTTTTTTTATACAAGCGCACATTATTAATCTTTCTACAACGGTCTCTTTCGATAAATTAAGAATAATAAAAATTGCACGATGTGACAAGGTTATCACATCTTATAACAAGCGCCACAGTGTATTATTATGAATACATGACAATATATTTTATACCCCCCCTGCCCTCTCCCCCCTCTCCTCATCGTATTCTCATTGTACCACTTGTTTAGAAATAATTTTATTATAAATTCGATATTCAATTAAGCCAACTTTCTTAAATTTCTTAATTTTTTGTTAATCTACATATAACACACGACCTGTGTGCCAAATTTCATAAGGCTAGGACAATTGGAAGTGGCCTAAACATTTTGATTACCGGTCAGTGAGTGAGTCAGTCAGTGCCAAAATTAGCTATTTTCACAGGGTTATATTTCAGAATTTACTGAAGCTATATCTATGAAATTTGGCATACTGCTTTAGTACTAGTATATAATTACGTAGGTACAATTTTATCTCTGTACTTGCAATAGGCACTGAGCTACAGGGGGGTCAAAAGTGGGTCGAAACGGTTCGTGTAAATAGTGCACGGCATGCGCGCGGCTTGTTGCTGGAACTTGGCCTGCGCACTCCCGTGCGCTTAGATAAATTAAAATGTTTTAATTAAGTACTTACGCACAGGCTCTTCTCTGCCAAATATTTGATACTAGCTTTCCGCGCCGCGATTCTGCTTACGTTACCAGTTTTCCCGTGGGAATTTGGTATTTTCCCGCAGTAAAAAGTAGCCTATGTGTTATTTTGATGAATAAGCTATGTTATTGTAAAGTTTCATTAAAATCCATTCAGTAGTTTTTGCGTAAAAGAGTAACAAACATCCATACATCCATCCTCACAAACTTTCCCATTTATAATATTAGTAGGATTAATTGAAGCCTTACTTAAATACACTAGTAATTTTCTTTCACAGGCCATTTTCTAATTAATATTGCTATTTTAGCGCTGCAAAACTTAAATAATAACACGAATGTGAAAAAATATGCGACTAAATAGAAAAATAAATGGTAGAGAAAATCTAATAAATCAATTTTGAATAACTTTAATAAGTTTGAGAACGCTTACCTGATTTCAGGTCGTGAACGCTGCAATGAACAAAAATAAAACACAAAACTGGGAAATCCGAAGTTTTTATGTTTTTCTTTCGAGTTCCTATTGCACAATTAAACATTATTGTGCAATTGCTTAGTTCAAGAACTAGGAATATTTTAGTTTTTCCAACTGTTTAGTTGTTTGAACAAGCATGTTGAACACACGTTTACATTAAAATTTCATGTTTAGTTTTTAATTTGTATTTTTGCGAAAATATCTTTTAGCGCTGTAAATAACGAAATTGCAGCCAAAAGATATAAATAAAACTGAAGCTGGAAATAAACGCTTGTATTCAAATTAATCTTTATTTTGTATGGCTTCATTAATAGACAACGTAATTCCCCACCGAGGAGCTCAAGAATGGGTTCACTACGCCTTTTCATAACACGTTTAATCTTTAAAAAATTCTACTACGACGACGGCCCCGTAGCCTAGTTGGTAGTACGTCTGCCTACGAAGCACAGGGTCGCGGGTTCGAATCCCGCCCAGGGCAAACATTCGTGTGATGAACACTTGAGTTTGCCTTGTTTCTGGATGTCGTATATTTATACATGTATGTATATCAGCTGTCTGACACCCATAGTACAGAACAGATGGCCGTATGTGGGATGTCCAACATACACATATTTATTTATTTACTATGACTAATCAATAATTAATTTAATAATTCTTAAGATTAATTTATATTATACACCGTGAAATTTTACTGGTCGTTTATCCGCAACATAAATTGAAGAACTTTCTCTAAGGAACATAGGTTGAAATTTTAAGAAAATAATTTTCAACTTTTCATCATAAAATATACTTCAGTCACGTGAGTGAGGTGCCAACTTTGTATTACAAACTGAATTTTAATTTTGATATTTCAACCCTTCGAGCAAGGCCTAAGGCCTAAGGTCCGCGTTGCTCGAAGTTTCAACCTATGTTTCTTAGGGAAAGTTGTTCAATTTCTTAAGTAGGTACTACCACTACGAATATGTTGCGGATAAATAATCACGGTGTATAATAACATTTGTTCAGTGCTACGTTTCACTTAAATACTATAGAATTCTACAAAATAATTTTAGTCCTAACAATTCTTAGTCGACCACGATGGTTCAGTGTGGGTTTATATTTGGTATGTAAAAAGTAAATACCTCATTTAACAGAAAAATCTATCGATTGAGCAATGGCTGCATTCCTTTACATACTTGTCTGCTCGCGGGCTTAAGGCTGATTGCCAGACAGATTAAAACGGCGAGGACTTATATGCCATATTACTCGCAATTCCAATAGAAAAACCATTTACGTTTTTTTTTTATTTGAAATCATAAATGGTGTGATTATAATATCAAGTCTGGTGAAGCTCAATACTTTGATTTTACGTCATAAACGTAACAATACTTAACTATCATCAATATTTATTTTTACGCTAGCTTTCCGCCCCGCAGCTCCGCCCGCGTTAACAGGTTTTACCGTGGTAAAAAGTGGCCTATGTGTTAATCCAGGGTGTCAGCTAACTCCATACCAAATTTTATTAAATTCGCTCTAATGGTTTATACGTGAAGAAGTAACAAACATACACACTCACAAACTTTCGCCTTTTACCATTAGTGTGATAAAAATGAGTAGAAACAAATTATCTTCTATAATTAATTTAATGTATTTAATTACAATTTAAAAAATGATATTTTATTCTAGCCAAACGCACTTTCTTCATTAAAAAAAATGTGCATTCAAAACTTTTATGTATTTAAATTAAGTACCTACTCGGTTTCTGAAAAATCATAAAAATGTACGTAAGGCATTCTTAGGGTAGTAAAAATTAATTAAATTAAAATGAAAATAATATTAAGATGTTCAAAACAATGATGATGATATTTAAGACACTCAAAATGTACCACAAATTTAAGCGACTTTCGGTCTACACAATAAAAAGAAGAAAAAGATTAATCAATTATAATGAACGTATTTAGCTTTTCATTAACAGGCATAAAACGACATGTATTTACAGGCGCCTGCGAATCGGGAAGACTAACAAGATTATTTGATCATCGATATCGTTAAGGAACTATCTATATATCGTCTATAAAAAACCATCTTCATAAATAGGTATTTTAAAATTAACTTCTTTCATAAATGAGACGTAGGTACTTTTTGAGACTAATTTAGTTTCAAGGATGTTATAAGTAGGTTACCGTCGTTTGGTTTAGAACCATTATAAATTCTAATGCTTAAAAACCATAATATTATCTATCTCTTTAGAGTATTCTGGTTCCAAAAATGACTCATTTCTTTTGCACACTTATAGCCAGCGCTCGTATAGGTTGTATTTGAATATAATGATGATGAGTTAGCGACCAATTTCGGCCCCTGCTAATTTGTGTTCCAAATCTGGCACTCATGCACAAAAAAATAATACTACTCTGTTATAGAAACGAAATGAGTTTCAAAAAATATCAATTCAACATCTAGTTGAACTCAGTTGTATTTTCACAGACGACGGCAAATTATCTATTTCCCAAATTAAAAGTGAAAATCATGTACGTACTAAGGAATTTATTTTATAAAAGACTAGCTTTCCGCCGCGCCTCCGCCCGTGTTAACAGTTTTTCCCGTGGGAATGAGGCCTATTTTACTCAGGGTGAATGTAGCTTTCTAATGGTGAAAGAATTTTTGAAATCCTATCAGTCGTTTTTGAACTTATTCATTACAAACAAACAAACACACACACACATACACAAATACAAATCTTTCCTCTTTATAATATTAGTATATTATGATATGACAAGACAAGATGTAAAACTTAGTTTTCAACTAATCGAAAAACTTAGCTGTTTAAACAATATACCTATTTTGCATCTACAGAATCACAAAAAGTCAATAACTACAAGAACTATACACTTTGATTCCATAATTTTATAATTTCTAACTTTAGGTAGCTATTAATTATTTCATCAAGCTCTCATACCCATAAACCCTAACAATAAAGTCACTTAATTAAATGCATTCCAAACAAACAACAACTGGTAATTAAAAACCTATCAAGTGTGCGACTGCCTTGTGCACAGAAGTGAAATAATACCTACCTTGGGGTTCTGTAGCCTTAGTACTAGAAATTTTTCCTGGTTATTTATTTATTTTTTCTTATTCATAAATAAGAAAAAAAGATCTCTTTATTTTTTGTGTGATGATTGTCTGTTCTTGGATAATTTTACTTACTTTCGATTTTGATAAAAACTTGATATTGAACAATTTAACAATAATTGTGGAACAGCACTATTATTTTAATGAGAAAATACAAATTAGGACTCATTATAAAAACTTGAACGTGTTTTCAAAAAATTTAAATTACGTTTTCTTTATAACCATATAAACCATTTCATATATCTCTATGTAAATATTATACAGGTAATTCTACATTGACATGTAATAAATTGCTGCTCGCAATTTGCCTGAGCAGTGTGTAGTGTGAGTTGGGACAGGCGCGGTTTTACGATTATTACACTTTATAAAACAACTTCCCGGTTTATGGATTATAAATTTCATTAGCGTATGTTGTCGGACGATCGCGTTTATTGCGCGTGTTACATACAGAGATTAAGTTTGGCGAGCAAATTTGTATCCAAATAAAGTATTCCCATAGCGATCGGTCCCGTGCTGCTCGCATCCTGTTGCTTCCCGCAGCCAAATCGATGTTTGGGGAATCCTTTGTCCAGCAGTTGACGTCTTTCCACCGAAAATATTGAAAGTAGTTCTAATTTTGGTAAAGTCAACGCTAACAGTTTATATTAATTATTATACTATTTGTAGTAACAATTAAGACTAAGTTTTACTTGTCTTTCACGCCAAGAATGAGACTAAGGCGAGAAAATATTCAAAGAAGAAGACGCTGTCTGGGTTCTGTAAAAAAATACTACTTTTAAGGTTTGATAAGTAGAATATGGGTAGATATTTTACACAGCAATGTACGTTTTTCTCTTGTTTTTCTGTTGTCTTAACTTGGCAGCGGTGTGTATTTATAGCGAATACCAACCGTCTAGTTTATTATGCGATTTACATAGCTACCCCACACTATTAATTAGTTTTACTAGTTTTGTATTTTGTTACCCCAAACGATAGTGAAAGCAAGCTGAGTTTGTTTTGATGGGGATGTGTAAAAATATACTACAATTAAATATGAAACTGACCTAACGCTAAATCTGTGTTAGAATTTAATTTGAAGCACTAAATATTCGACACGTTATTTGGCGCTTGTTATTATTTTATAGATGAAATAAAAGAAATAAAACACAGCTAACGGTATTGTATAACATTTAACTAACTTGTTTAACATTTAACTACTTTGAACATCAAATTACATATATAGCGAATGGCATATTATAAAGGTGATATTATGGTGGTGTATATCAAACCAACCCCGATAGCACTAAACACTGTGACAAGATGTTTCCTCTCAAATATCTGCCAAAATGCTGTGAGAAATTCATCATATTCCACCAATAGAATGATAGTATAGACGCGATAAAATCATTCTTAGATTTTCGCGGTTCTTAATTGCACTAACACACTTTCACGGGTTTTCTCCACTGGACTTCTTTCGACCGGTCACATCGATCATGGTCACAGCAGAACCAACGAAATCGTGGAGTAAACCCGTGAAAATATGTGTTAGTGCTATAAAATCAGCTTCGATATTTTGTTATGGGTAAAACTTCATGGTAAAATTAAGGAATCTTACAAAATGATTCATTATTAAATTTTCGGGTTATGGTATAATTAATTACCATCTCCCTAAGGACCCTTCAATCCATCTCAACTACGTAAATGATAAATGAAAATGAAATTATAAATGGGAAGGCCTTAGTCTAGTATTTTGGACTATCCGATATATTACTTCAAAATATTGCTTTTTTACCATGACATTGTTAAAAAAAAGAAAAATTGTTTATGTGAAAGAGTAATGCAACGTGCAAAAACAGAAAATTCCCGATTAAAATAACATACAACTAATTACCCAATCCGAAGCCGAATTAACACAAAATTAATATGCCGGCCGTGGCGCGAGAGCTGACAGATGGGTCAGGCTGAAATTTTGATAGGCGGTCTTTCCTTTAATTCATAAATTAATTAAACTTGGCCCTGCCAAGACGAAGTTCCGTGTCATTTGGAATGATAAGCAGCTAGGGATGGGAAGATTCTTAGTGACTCACAGATCTGAAGAGTGATTTGAATCAGTTCAATTTGATTTAGATTCAGTAGGGTTTAAATTTAACAAGTAGGTATTTAAATTTGTTTATAGTGAGAGAAGATGAATTTTAGTAAACAGTAATCTTTTTTACATAATCATGTAAACCTACTTGATCATGGGGTCGTGATGTTAGTTATTCTATGGAGAGTACATTTAATTAAAAAAATGAGCTCTTTTGCTTAGTATAATAAGTCGATCAAACCACGCGAAAAGAAAATAATTATATGTTACTGGAAAAATTGAAGAATTTCTATAACCGTGATAGATTAATGATAAGGATATTATTTCAATCCTGTTCCAAAATGTGCACGTCAAGGATTCAGTTAACTAAAGTATTTATTAAGATGGTTACCCCAACACCACATGAAGAGAAAGGCAAAGTAGGATTCTAAGTCGCTTCTAGAGTGAAATATATGGGTCACTACAGAATTTGTCCGTTTAATTCCTGGTCATTATTCAACAGATTAAATACATAATACAATACAAATATCTGCATTAAACTTACTTCGATGGGCATTGTAGACAGATAATGTGATCATTTGTTTGAAAATTAAAATATTATAAACATGACCCCCGACCTCGAAGTAATAAAGAGCTCTATCAAAAATGATCTAAAGAAAATGTAGTTATAAGTAAAATGCTGACAGTTCAGAGACACGACAGCACAATTGGTAGTGCGCCTGTATGGCGCTGACAAACAAGATATGGGTTCAAATTACTGCTCGAACTCAATGGTTACATTTTTTATTTGTAAAAAAACTAAAGATAATGAGGAGACAGCAACTTTTAAATATGTAATTAACAACAATGGTGACCCCTAACTCATGGCGAGAGACCAGGCATAATTAAAATGTTGTATAAAATCATAAATGCATGTAAGATATGAATAAGACATATTGTGACCTATAACTACGCAGATACCTACATGTTTGTTTGAGGCTTTCGCGCTTAGTACACATTATTTTGTATATATGTATAGGGGTCTATAATTTTAAATAGGTATGTTTTACGATACCTTATTTTTGTCCGACGTTTCGGCGGGGCAGCACCTGCCGTGGTCGCGTAAAGACCCGTAAATATACAAAATATTCATCATCATCATTTCAGCAGTAGACGTCCACTGCTGGACAAAGGCCTCCCCCAAAGATCTCCACAACGATCGGCCCCCGACCCTCACCAGATCGTCGGTCCACCTTGTAGGGGGTCTGTCCACGCTACGTCTTCCGGCGCGTGGCCGCCATTCAAGAACCTTTTTTCCCCAACGGCCATCGGTTCTACGTGCAATGTGCCCAAATACAAAATAATACGCAGATACATTTCACAACAAAATGAGACTCAAGAAATTGGTTTCCTAATTTAAATTCGTATAAGAGAAAAAATAAAAGAGATATTTCCGGAAGCGCCTTGAATAATGGTAATAATTAAGTTGGAGAAATTATTTGACTTTTACAAGGCATCCAGGCATGGCGGCGGGCAATGAGCCATTTCATTTAAAGGTGCTACCCAATGGGCCGAGGCGGAACTAACTTTTTTACTAGTCAACGAGGCATAAAAACGGCCATTATAAAACTGTTGAAAATTTAAAATACTTTTTTTACTTAATTTATTTGAGGGTAGTTCAAGAATATTTGATAGAAGTTGGTTCAATTTCAACTATACGTCATAACATTATAAAAATATGTTTTTATTTGCATATTAAATTGAGCAAATTCCACGCTTTTTTATTGAAAGTATATATGTATATAAAAACAAAATAGCATGCAAATCGATCAATCCGTACTAGGAAATAAATTACGAACTACAGGGGCCTGAAGACTCTACTTTTGAAGAGGCTTGAGCTGTTCATGATAAAGAGAACTTAAGAGATATCCAACTCTTTCATACGAATTATTATACGCAGAATATATTTTTAGTTAATTAATAATATCTTAATTCCTCAAATTTTGATTACCCTTCGCTAGTAGTAGCGATTACTTGTCACATAAATCCTAAGCTCCAATAACGAACTCAATCAAAGTCCTTATTGCCTTGATTTTGAGTCGAAAATCGTCTGACACAAAAGACTTAATTATTTCAACTCTCAATGCAAGTTTATTGCTCATCAAATTGTACTTAATTCAACTGTAAAACGCTAAAGAGTATAAAGTTTTACAACTTAATTAAAACGTTTTAGTAGGTATTATCTTTGTTGTAAAACGTATTGGAGAAATAATTATTATACAATTTATGGACCAGCGGAAGTTAGAATAATATGTACGGTAACAAACTGGAGTTTTAGGCAAATAGTCTGAGTGCCAAGTGCGAGTTTTTTCCTCACGAAACGCGCTCGATAGCGACGACGTAAACGTGCATTTAGTATGGAGAAATTTTAGTTCGTCTAACTGTCTACAGATGGCGTAGTTTCAATTCCATACAAAATCGCGTTTATAGTCCAGGAAATAAAGCGGATTCTTCTATGAAGACCCATGCATGACATCCTCAGTCGCTGAAACTTTGCTGGATTGTTGTATAGTATAACCAAAGAGCAAAATAAAAAAATCAAAAAAAAAAACAATTTAGAAGTTAGGTATTTACACATTAAAGTACAAAAAGCTTAATATTATGGACTGAGTAATTTCTCAGTCCATTTTTTTTTTACTAAATGAATGTTTTCCACTAAAACGTGAAACTTGATAAAAATCCAATTTTTTTCTAAATCAGAACAGTTACTTTTTAAAGAAAACTCATTTTTTTGTCCATAATTTTGACCACAAAAATTCTCAGTGAAATTTTTATTCTCAAGTGTCCTCATAATGTTATTTCCCATGACGGGTAAGAAAATCCAAAAAATTGTGCATACTAAAATCAAACTATCTTTTACCAAATTAAAATTACTAAAATCTCGTCATGGAAAATTTCTCCGTTCAATTTCTTTTTTTAATTATGTTAGATAGTAACTTCTTCACCCAAAACCAAAATATCAAAAAAAAAAAACATGCAGAACATCGACATTTGGAGTTGACCAATTTATGTATCGCGCGTTTACGGAATAATGTACCCTATACGTTTACTCATTGAGTACAGTTTAGCGTGTGCGTGGGCGCTGGGCGGAGAACGCGACGACACCGGCGGCGGCGATACTCGATGCAGCGGACGTTGCGTAGGTAGTAGGTACCTATCTATCATTTGCCGCTTATCAGCGAGCGAATAAAATGAAATTCGCCTTGTACAGAAAGCGACACATCAAGATATCCATAACCTGTATATGTCTAATTATAATAATAAATCATTTTATTGTCAGGCAACTTACAGTACCTAATAATAATTAAAGGCCCATAGATATATACAAAATCTATGAAAAATATTAGATACTGGGTATAAATAGAATACAATAGAAATCTTTTTTTGTTAGCACTAAAACTGAACTTATGTTAGTGTATTTTTGGACTATACTATAAATACTCTATATTTAGTGCAAAAAACGGTTGAAATTGGACGAGTGGATGAAACTTGGCATGGTGTTAGAATAGATGGACTTGAGTAGAAATCCACCGGGACCCATGACTCGTACCCCCTCTGAAGCCGGGGGGAGGGGGGTGAAGTTCGGTTTTGCCGCCCTTCTTGTTGACGCCGATGAAAACCGTATGTACTATGACAAGTTTGGTATCATTTTCGGATAACTCGTTAACGTAGAATTCATTTTTGCAATTATAAAATAGGGTTGCTATACAAAAAAACTAAATTATAGAACAAAATTCGCAAAACACGAATAAAGTTTTTCCACATAAACGTCGTTTACTTTTCCCATGGGAATGGTATCGATACAAAAAAAATATGGTCGGGTAGCAACATTCACGGGCTTTACAAATATATAACTTTTGTGGCACTTACTTGATAAAAAATGAGTTAAAAAAATTGCATGCGCGGCAGACAAAGGTTTAAACATGGAACTAGCTCCAAACCAAATTAGTCCCAAAACAGTGGTATTAAGGGGTGGTAATGTATGGCAGAAATGTTGTGGATGTTAAAAAACCATCCAAAAAAAAGCGATGTAGAAGATCAGGTCAGAATGGAAAGTTGAGCGGCGGGAACAAACGGTAGGAGGAGATTAAGAGGTGGCGCCGCCGTAGTAAAACTTATTGGAAACCTTGGTCAGAATTTAAAAGGAAAAATAAAGACCAAGATAGCTGACTTCAAAACATGGCAAACGCTGGCAATCCAACAAATGTAGCTTAGCAGGTGCAGACAATATTTCTGTTGACCAGTAATAGAATCAAGTTTTTTTTTTCTTTGCTACTGGATTTTTTAACCACTGTTTAATTTTTGCGTGGAAAAGACTGTTGCACTGCTGAAACTCAGACAACCGTTTGATGACCTCAAAAGCTATTGTCGGTACTGTGTCATTCATGCTTAAAAAATACTGGAAATAATGCTTGGCTGACAAAGGATGCTGACATCCTCGCAGTTCAAAAGTCTTCTCTGAATAAGCTGCATTCTGAACAGAAAAACCCTGCTCGCTTGCTGTAACTAAATCTTGAACCTCCCACAGCACATACCTCTGATTGAAAGAGATCTGCGACGTGTATCTGGTAATAACTCACTAAGCGCAGGCCTTTGAGACTGTGGATAGGAATTTAACTTATGTATGTAAATCCTTAGTTGCTAACAAAATGTCTTGAAGCTGGAACCTTTGACGATCCTATATTGCACCTTCGGAATCCAACAGTCTTTCAAGATACCCTATTGCTACGTTGGATAAATTGTTCTTTTATTGGCAACGCTGCTTAAACACCAAAAAGAAAATTGGTACTCGCAACAACCTACTGTGCCGACCTACGTCCACCAAATGGTAAAATTTTCCACCAGTTTATCGATTGGTCGAACTGGATCTCTTTTTTACGGTAGGCAATTATACTAGCAGCTTCGGTTTGGATTCGGTGAGCACACGCTCAGCTATGGGGCTAAATTTGGCTCTAAATAAAACTCTCTGGCTTTAATCAGAAGGTTCGTAGAGACGTGACCAGCTCTCTGGGCATGGCTAATGAAAAGACCGACAGCAAACATCCCCAACACCACCACGTGCTGGTTCCTCAACACATTTAATGTCTATAGATTAAGTAAGTAAGTAAGACGAGTAAATAGAATAGACGAGATACCCCACAGCGTCAGTGTCATACATTCCGTGGTTTAAGTACGCTTTCTGCCTTGGCCAAATGGACATCTTTGAACATACTCTAGACCGGACCCAAGCCAGCCGAAACAGACACGTTCCAGTAAAGCTACAGCTCGGATGGCGCTTGCTTGCGTGATGTGTCTTTTTCAACGATGACGCTCCCATGACTTGTCGAGCCTACCCTACCACCTGCATGCGTAAGGATCTTTCTAGAGACTACAGATAGCGCTTCATATGTGGCAATGTACTGGTCTCGCTGAGTTAATTCGATTAGAAAGGAAAAACACACATAAAACGATTCCTTGAAATCGCAAACGACTCTATTTCCCTACTGTTCATCAACTTCCCCAACCTTCAACCCTTATTATGGTCTTCTACCTCGAACTCTTGTTTACGCTTAGTTAGCCTTACGCTGGCTGATCCGTCTGCCTGATGATGTTGACTAGCTTAGTAGCATTATATGCAGCAATTGGTTAGTATGACACAGTGAAGATATCGGCAGGTAACTTTTGAGATCACCTCAAGGCTTTCTGAGTTTCAACAGTGCAACAGCTGTAGCTTTTGCCCCAAAGACGTGGAATCTAAGCAGAAATTAAACAGGGTTAAAATAAACCAGTAGCCGAGAAAACGAAATGGGTTCTTTGTTCTATTACTGATCGACAGAAATATTATTTGCCCCCGCTTTGCTATATTTGCTGGGTTGCCAGCGGTTGCTAGTGTCTTGAAGTCAGCCATCTTGGGACTATTTTTTACATTTCAAAGTCTGACCAAGGTTCCCAACAAGTTTCACTACGTACGGCGCACATTGGGGCCAAAAACGTAAAAAGTGATATTTAAGGAATTTATGAACTTTATTTAAGGTATTTCGAAAAATAATTTTGTTTTTATTTATTTGAAGGTATATTCTATTTAAAAATGTTTGCCACAGTCACTTGTACTCACCAGCGACGTTGTAGTCGGTTGTGAAACTTTGCACTTACTCGTAATCTGGTTTATGTGTAGAGTCTGATTACTTTAAGCGCAATTATTTAAAAAATTGTTTCTCTGTGATTAGTAGTGCTATTGAAGTACTGTAAAATGCAATATGTTGGTGAAGGTAAGATGAATTTTATTTAGATTTAAATTGGTATATTCCAAAATTTGCCGAGCAACAACCACAGTTACAAAATATGTCAATTTTATTTTTGTTTTCCGATGGATATCTGCGAATAACTTTAAGTCGGGCAAAAGTTAAGTGACTTTGTAAAAAGTACTTACAACTTTAAGACCTTGTTTATGATAAACTAAAAAGAAAAGTGCTTAACTCTTGCCCAAAATATTTATTTAGATTTTTTCAAATGTAGCCTATTTAATTTAAAAAAATTGAAAAACCATTTGGAGTCGAATAACATCACTTCTTTTTGTCAGAAGCTTAGTAGCGAGTATATAATATATGAAATAATGTATTCTTATTATTTTTTTGATATGAAACTATCTAAATTCGAATGTAAAAGGGAAACATCAGCTAATTATTATTCTAGTCTAGAGAGTAAACGGAAAAAAAGTTATAAGAAAATGAAAGGTAACGAGATGTTTTTAACTAAAAATACAGAATGTAGTCAAAAGGGCACAATTTCTGTAAAACATTTACGAAATTTTTTATATTTCCATATAAATAAATGAATGAATATCATTGAAACAAAAAATAATTTTCTTTCAAATAAAAAAGCTGGCTTTAAGGCTATATAGAATTTGTTAAGTATAAATTAAATACTAAAAGAGGAGTAGGAAGGACTTCGGATGATAGAAATGCTGTCTGTGTTCAAAATAAATATCTTACTCTATGCAGGAAATAAAACTTCTTAAATTACTCTAGTATAACTTATTATGGGGCTTTTCTCAATTTTATAATTTATTATTGCTAAAGTATGACGTCATAAGTTTGAACTTCCTTTAATTTTCCATATAAAATATTGTTTTGTCATTTTATAATAAAGAAATTAATTTGACTGGCCAGTCAACAGCCGTCTATTTTGAATCAGCTACTGACCAGACAAAACGCAAAGCAACCGCAGGTTTCAGGGCTTCTTACTTAGCAGCTGAGTTATTCTATGTCTCTCATATTAAGTGAGGAGAACCTAGAAGACCATCCACAACATAGATAAAAAATACAGAGCAATTTACAGTAGGAAAACTTCAAGAAAAGATACTATAGCGGATATTTTGAAATAAATGTAAATTTCATCAGATCCCCTTTTATCAGGCATTAGGAATGGAATAATCTTATCTTATATATGAAGCAGAAAATATTGCACAAATAATATAATATTTTTTTAAATAGTAATCTATCATTGTTTAGCTGTCCCAGCATACGAATATAATGGATTGTGAATTTATAATCATTTTTTCACACTTTGGCCCCATTGTGCGGCGCCACCTCTTAATCTCCTACCGTTTGTTCCGGCCGCTCTAACTTTTCATTCTGACCTGATCTTCTACATCGCTTATTTGTTTGAAAGGTTTTGTAACATCCACAACATTTCTTCCATACATTATCACCCCTTAATACCACTGTTCTGGGACTAATTTGGTCTTAAAGCTAGTTCCATGTTTATACCTTTGTCTGCCGCGCATGCAATTTTATTTTTTTTAACCCATTTTTTATCAAGTAAGTGAGCCGAGCCAAAGACAAATTATTAATTATAGTTAAGACTAGTGTGTACCACGTGGCAATCTGCACCTTTCCATAAAAAAGCGATAACGGTTCCCACCCCGTCAACATAGTCCGATTCCTATATTTTTTGGAAATAATGTAGATATACTTAAGAACTAGGTTCGTACGTTTTTAATTTTTTGAAATATTACAGCTATAAAAATATATTGAGACAGTGAGTAGCGAGCGAGCGGGCGACGGGCGATCGGCCGCCGCCTCCCCCCCGCTACCCGATTATTCACCCGTTTTTGCGCACCACTCCATATTATGATTTATAAGATTTATTTCTTTAATGCACTCGATATTTTTTTGGATATTGTGATACATAAAAGAGAAAAAAATATGTAATCATTACAATAAATAAAGCAGATAGAGAATTTTTCCACTGCTAGTAAAAATGCAATTTATAAAAAAAATATAGTGTATTGGAATATTTTTTGGATTTTTGTGCTTTTCGTAGGAAATGACAATAAAATCATTTAACAACAAAAAAAAAATACTGAGAAATTTTCCAGTGCCAGATATATTAAAAAAACACATTTCATTAAAAAAAGACTGCTAGTAGTTTTACTTTTTTTTTGATATTTTACATATTGTTTGTCTACATTAAAATAATATTTCTTAGGGAAAAAGTTTTGACTGAGAATTTTTCCGTATACAGATATTAAGGATTTTAGAATTTAGGTAAAAATACCTAACTTCGGATATGATAAATTTTTGGATCTTTTTGATAAACGTTTATCTCATGATACTTTATCAAACTGCAAAGTTTCATCGCCTGAGAAATTAGTGTGGGGGTCCACTAGCTTCCTTTCCTAGACTATTACGCTCTCGATTTCGAGCGCGTTTACTTTGGTTGCAAAACTCGCACTCAGCACTCTGAAATTCAAAATTAAAATTATTTTTATTTATTATAGGCATATTAGAACACTTAATGACGTCATTTCTGAAGTTTAGCTTTGCCCAAACCAAGACCGGCTCTCGTCTCAAACAATGTACAAGTCTAAGCAATGAAAAAGAGATCAAACAATCTAAAAGAGGCGATGCGATATCAGTTTGAACATAACTGGTGGGACCGCGCAATGTCTGCGCTGCTGTGGAGAAGAATCCACCGAAGAAAGTCCACAGGATCGCATCTTTTATGCTGCTTGATACCACAATAAAGGCCTTTTTACCACGGGAAAATGTTACCTAAATAACACGGGACAGGCTGCGAAGTGAAAAACTAATAAAAAAATAAACATTTTACTTTTCTCTTCACAATGTTTTTAATATTATATTTATTTCGCTTTTTCATAAAAATAAAAATATTAAAGTATTTTTTCATTATTTTATCGAAGCAACGAGAGTAAAGAGATTGAAATTCCTTATTTTCAGAATAATATTCCCAAAACATCTCTACAAGTTGTAAAGAACAGAAAGTGACAGTGATAATTGAACTCGAACTTAGTGGGAAAGGGATGGGATGAGTGATGTCAAACAGATAAGGTGGTTCTGAAGATATGGCGTCTTCTTTTAGTCACCAGGAGACTCAGTCGAGTCCAGCAAGAGAGGTGCCAAGGTAAGCGAATATTTTCTTTTTAGTTCAAGTCATAGATAATATTTTACAACGGAGAAACGAGAAGACAGAGGATATTAATTTTATTTTGAATGAATGATGACATTAATGCTGGATGAAGCGAAAGAAGTATGTCTAAATAATAATTGTAGCAAGTGTAAGTAAGTGGAAGGAAATTATCTCTGCCTACCCCTTCGGGAAATGATAGGTAGAGCCAAGAACATAGAGGACTAATTACACGTGACTTTTTTTAAGTGGAAGACATATTGGACAGAATTTTATGAACGATGATGATATTATAGTCACCATTGTTTATGCTTTTTCTAAACAAGAAATGATTAAAATTTATAATATGCCGTTGCCAGGACATTTTTCCGCTAATGATGATGATGTTAATAATATGAACAAATAAAAAGAGGGTGAATCAGCATTCTTCTTCTTTCTCAACCCGTTTCAACCCACTGCTGGGTATAGATAGGTCTCTCCTTTGAACAGCACCCAACCAGACAGCCAGCAAGTTTTTCTAATCAACAATTTAACAGTATCCAAAACTAGAAAAGTATTTTAAATCCGATTATAAATAACAGAGATGGAGCGCCTTGGTAGAGGCTTATGTCCAACAGTGGACTGCCGCAGGCTGTTAATGATGATAAATAACAGATATTCTGAAATAAAAACTCTTCGTTTAGAATAAAATGAATATAGTGTATCTTGGCAAACGTAGAAGGTTATAAACTGATAAAATACTGCCAAGTAAATCCAATTAAATTGAATCAGACTTTAAACAACAGACACAAATTGACTTGCGCGTCAAATAATGTTATCATATTGGACACATGCCAGAACACCAACTTATCTGTACAGATAAAACAGGAAACTATATTTACCCGACAATGTCATGCAAAGAAGGGTATTGATTTCATGGACTTATTGTGAAAGCATGAAATGATTGGCCTTAAACTGGCTCTTTTGGGTCGACGTAGGCTTCACTAGAAGTATTGTTACGGAATCGTTCTTGTTCATACAAAAATTAGACATTACAATACGTTGTATTAGATATTAGAATGTGGCTTCGCTTGTGTCAAAGTTAGACTTTTGATAAAATAACACATAATATTATCTTGAGGGTAACTCAAAGATATTTGATAGGAGTTGTTTTAATCCAACTATACGTCTTTCAAAAAGTTTTTTTTATTCGTTTGAATAGGTAATAGTACGAATTCTGATGAAAGAAAAATTGTGAAGTTCCACGTGCAAAGGGACATGCGTTGCGGGTTTTTGTATGAAGATAATATTTTTGGATTTGAATACCTAGTTTATAATATTACTAGCGACCCGCCCCGGCTCCGCACGGGAAAATGGTTATTGTGGGTTATCCTTCAGTATATTATGCATGTATTATACATATAAACCTTCCTCTTGAATCACTCTATCTATTAAAAAAAACCGCATCAAAATCCGTTGCGTAGTTTTAAAGATTTAAGCGTACAAAGGGACATAGGGACATAGGGACGGAGAAAGCGACTTTATTTTATACTATGTAGTGATGAATTGCAGATTACTTGGATATGCCTGACTCAATACCATCCATTAAATCTTGATTTAGATCTTGAATTTAAGGGAATTCAGTTATTTTCAAACACACACAGATCTAAACATAAGTACAAATTGGTAACATTCATTAGGCGTTTCTTTGTTTTTGCACTAAGTACAACTTTAAAGGGCCTTTCACATACGAAAAACGCGACAGGTGGATGTCAATATCACTAACTAATTATCAAACGCATGAACGAATGGCACGTCTAAGATTCATTAAATTTATAATCCTGAAATACAGTCGGTAGATAAAATTTATATAACTCTGTTTAATGTTCGGTGACAGCTGATTGGCTGTTGTCATTAGTCATTTGATATCATTGTTGTTTGTCAAGTCAACTATTGACGAACTGTTGATTAGAATGGTAAATTAAATAACTGACTGCCTTTATGTCCTTTCCAAAGTTCATCTCTACCACACGTCATCTGGATGAACATAGGAAGGCTCTGTGGATACAAAAAAAAAACCATGTTAAAGTGTAGGATACCTTAATTTTTTTAAATCATCAGAAGGCTGTTAACGTAAAATCAGTCTATCACAATCACAATAATGTTCTAGAACTGATAGCAAAAAACTTCTCACATTGAAGGTGAGATTCGTAGTAATGTTTTTACAACATGTGTCATCTGCCACATGCCAGATGTATTGTGGGCAAAAACCACTACGCAGTGGATGCCACCAATTGAGACAAGGCGACGCGGCAGACCCAGACGACGATGGCGAGACGAGCTAGACGCCTTCAGCGAAACATGGCAGGAAAGAGAGTCATGGAGAGAGCGGAGAGAGGCTTTTGCCCAGCAGTGGGACACATAAGGCTAATTAAGATAAGATTAAGATTTATGTTAGGTCATATCATAGGTTAGGTATAGAATGCAAAATTCTGCCTCCTCAATGTTTGCCTCCGTATTGTTTCTTACTGCTAATGTATTTTTTTAAGAACCTGCACAAATTGTGTACTAGCTTTGGATTTGAAAGTTCAGAAAAAAAAAACATTTTTGAACTTCTTTTTCTTTAATTTACCGCGTCAAAACTTCATAATAATAGTGGAGATAAAAAAACGTAAACTCTTTGCTATCTCGAATTGAGAGGAAACAGCAGACAGTCGTTCGCAGACTGTTCAAAATCAATAGAGCGCGGTTCTAAAAATACCCGAAAGTTCAATAGACAATGGCCAATCAGCGAACTCTTCGTCCGGAAAAACCACGTGGATTTGCTCGTTTCTGTACTCACATAGAGGAACAGATGGACAGACAAAGCCTTTTTTGAAACTATTGTTGGTGTTAAACGTAGCAGAGAGGCATCATCGAATCTGTTTTCATATCCACAGCCTTCCATCCACAGCATTTTATCGCCGTTTTGATTGGTTTTTGAAAATTTAGTCATGTGTTTTGCAATATTGTTTCATTTTTAGATACCTACTTACTTATATCGAATGTAACATTGATCCTTATCCTATGACTTTCATTGTAATGTCGTTTGCTTTTAATATTTATGTATTTTTATGGTGTTAGTTAAGTTTAGCAGATTTCATTGAGTTATAAATATTATAAGGAAAAAAATATAGTCATAGTTAATTGTTACTAACCATTGTATCTCAGTTATCTTAAATAAAACTATGATTATTATTATTAATACTACCTTTTCACCATTTTACATTTTTGCCTTCACGATTGTTACATAAGCCTTCATCCATTCTCCTCCAATCCAAATTTCTTTTCACGGAATTCAAAAAATATTTTTAAACTTTTTGTAGTGGATATCTTTGTTGTCGTAATAGTAAGCGGGCCGTGTGCCGTGTCAGCCGACGCCGGATGTAAAATCAATACAGTGACTGCAGCTACCCATCACCAACCATTTGTTTCAGCTTCCACTGAAAAATGTTTGTTATTTCAAATAATTTCTGTTTTCACATCGTGTTTGCTATAGTTCATAGCTTCAACTACTTTGATTCTGTCTTGTTTATTAGTAGTAACAGTTTGATTTGTTTGGAATTTGTTTGTTTTATTATCTTGTTTACAATTGTTAATCGTGTGAAAAGACACATAAAATAAACTACTTAATTGAAAAATAAGCATTTTATGAAAAGTTTTAATAGGTGCTTTATCTGATGTAACAATTTATATCTCAATATATATCTTTAGGTACGAATTTATGTATATTCCAATTTCAATATTTTTTTATCTGTAATATCTTTCTGGGTGTCAATAAAATTTTATTGTATTCTATGTATATTATATTTTAAGTCGTTTAATTTTGAATTCAATAACCAGCGTAATTACATTTCGTTTTATTAACTACGACTATGTAATTATAGTAAAAGATTTTGTCTAGAAAAGTAAACCTTAAATTAGTCGAATGTTGTTCTTAACTCAATTTTAGGTAATATTATTGTCATCTTATTTTCTCTTCACACAAAAGCGCTCTAGCTGCGTTATTTAATATGCCTCTCGCAAATAACGAAGCGCAAATTGCAAATTCCCCTCGAATTAAACGACCCTGTTTTAACGATAATATGTCGGTAATGCAGTTTTTAATATTGTCCCGACATGATTTATCGGTTTTGACAATATGTTAATTACTTTAAAATGACAAATGATTAAAATTGAGTCATCTGTTTTGTCCACGATTGAAAATTCTTGACAGTTTGTAGAAAATGAAATGCTTTGATGTAATGACCGTACATTATTAAATATTTTGGATACAGTGTAACATTTTTTAACTCCATTTTCTTGCAATGGCGACATTGTTATAAATTTTATGAATTTCATCCTAGATTTTGCCAGAAATCATAAATCTTATCGGGGAAACATAAAATTCGTTCCACTTAGAGAGCTAAGCCGTCTATAAATCTGTGCATTAAATCTAGGATGGGTCGTAAATTTTTATTTTAAACTGATCACAAAGACATTATCCTAGTTTAATATTAGCGGTGCACGGAGAGGTGCATTTCACTACTAGAGATGTGCAAACTTCATTTTGCTGCTTCAGAAAATGAATTCTGCCTTCATATTTCTTCTCGTATTTTTAGGGATATAACCCCTTTACCTCTTCTTTTACAATGTGTCTTTATCTAACAAATTATCGATATGAATGAGTAGGTAGGTATAGAGAAAATGAGACATGTACTTTAAACTACAACATTAATTTCTTTTAGTCACGATGGATATAATAGAATGTAATTAAATTACTTCAGTAATAATTGTCAAAATTAATGTCACAATAAATTCTTTGTTCTTTCAGCTTCCCGTGATTTTTTTCCTAAATAAGTTTTGTCAGAATATTAATAAATTAATTATATCGACTATAGCATTATTTTATTCTCCAAATGTACCTATAATTTCTTTGACATTATGAACTCTTTTAGAAACTAAGTCGTTTTCACCAACCGCAACAATAATTTTGTCAATCGGTAAGTTATGACGTGATTATCGACGGGGATGATATATGAGGTGACGGGGAGGAGAAGGGGAGAGGGTGGTTTATTTTGCATGATTTAAAGCGATATTCGAAATTTAAGCCGCAAAGTTTGGTATTGATGGTTGCTTGTGATAAGTTGTAATATAAAGCAGCATTTTACTCAAAATTGTTCACTTTTAATTTTTTGACTAATTTATCTATTAGAAATAAGTATTAGAATAAGTGCCACTTTTTCTATTACGTAGTGTAGCGGTAATTGAAATGTCGTTAAGGGTACTTACCGAGTAGTAGTTCTTACAAGGTTAAACGTTGACATCTGTTAGACCGTTACGTAAAAAAAATACAGTACATAAAAAACGGTATACCAAAAACTGAAAGGGTTGACTCAGTCAGTCCATCTGGTTAACTTATTCTTACCTAAAATATCTTTCCCGGAAATTAAAAAAAACTTGTGGCTTCTCAATACCAGGCCGTCCAATTTTAATGACTTTTTTGTATGAGATAGTCGAGCTTTTATACCGTTTCCGAAAAGAGGAAAATTGCTCAGTAATGTTCACCAAGCATGTCTTTTTAGTATTTGCTAAGTCATGTCATGACTTAAGCCCTGTTCCTATTTCATCTGCATAATTCGATTTAAAACGATTTTCTCCTACAAGAATCTGCATCCAGTTGATAGGCCGGGAGATGATGACAGAAATTTTTAGGTCATTTGTTACAGTATGGCGGTTTTACAGGGGTCTTAGTACGCAATGACAAAAAGAAAAATGATAGTCACAGCGCTGGTACTGGCGGCCCAATCGCGTGGGCGTTAGTGAACTAGTCGGATAAATTACGAAAGTCAAACGATTTGTACCTACCACAAAAAATTTAGTATTTTCCGATAGCCCGTAAAAAATAACTAGACTACAGTGTCATGCCATACTTCTCCGGTGTGACTTACAGCCCGCCATAACGACGCGAAAAATAAAAATTCAACCATTTGTACCAGGCTAATTTTTGCACAGTTTGATCATCTTCGTGCAGCCATTTACGAAAATCACCATGCCATACTTTTCGGACGGCTCAAAATGGTCGCCATACTGCCGAAAATCTGCAATTTTTTTTTTCGCGATTGGGCCGCCAGTACCAGCGCTATGACCATCATTTTTCTTTTTGTCATTGCGTACTAAGACCCCTGTAAAACCGCCATACTGTAACAAATGACCTAAAAATTTCTGTCATCATCTCCCGGCCTATGAAGTCGTATCCGCCATCATCAAATTGTCTAATAGCCGTGGCCACAAGGCTCGCGGGTCGTTGGGCCGGGGAATACCCGCAATCCGCTTTTCAGTTCCGTCTCCGTATCCGCTGGATTCCGTCTTGAGGAATCCAATTACGGTTATTATAGCCAGTTTGAACTTTACTGTAGGAATCACAATTATTATTAGGACTATTTTGACGACAGTAACAATCGTTATGGAGATCTTCGGTTGATGATAAAAATGTTTTTAGTATTAGATAAGAAAACATACAAATAGAGTATCGTTTAAAATAGTAATTGATAAAGTAACTGATAACTTCTAATTAATTTATACATGTAACTAATTTGTGCGTAAATGTTGTTCTTATTTTTTTCTAGTTTAGTAACTGGTTGATGAACCAAATGGGTAGATAAAATTAGGTAGCGAATTAATAATGAGCTTATTTATATTTCACAGTTCTTTTTTAATAAGATTATTTCATTATAATACCTACTAGTCTTAAAGTATTCAATCTTGTAAAAATAAAATAGAGTCGTCTTCTTTTATGTCAAGTTATTTCACTTAGTGCATCGTACCTATGTCTTACATTTATGTAGTTTACGACTAATTATTTGTACTAGTTTCAAAATAACCACCTCATTTGGGACGCAGGGAGATAAATTTAACGGTTCTACAATGTATAGCAATGTCACGCACCATATCTGTTTTATGATGCCCAAAATAACACCCCAGTTATTATTAACGGGTAGTTTGTAGTTGTTACAAACTGTTATTCTGGTCACACATTATATGCAATTGTGTGGTTCACCACCGAAAGCACAGACTATGTTACAATTATGTGTATTAATACAGTCTATGCTTTCGGTGGTGAGTATAAACTATAGCAATATTGCTATAGTTTATACTTTAATAGTATTGATAGCTAGTACTAGATACTACTATTTGGTATTCTGTGCTAGTACCTTTAAAATTGATGATTTTGTTTTATTGTGATTAGCATTAATATCTTTTTTGACAGTATATTTCGGTTATAATGACTATCATTGCATTGAAAAAAAAATCGATAATAAATAACACTTTCGAATGACCATTTTCGCCTTATTCCTTTTAACAATTTCCACAACTGGCAACTTTTGTGCAAAGTTATATCTGCAAAATTACATTGACATTTTGTCTATATTGATAACAAAAAACAATTTTCTCAGCAATAATCTTATCTTATCTTAATTAGCCATACGTGTCCCACTGCTGGGCAAAGGCCTCTCTCCGCTCCCTCCATGACTCTCTTTCAGCAATAAAGAGTTACTTATTTACTTTACTTGTCACACAATGTTTTCGATGTATTTAATATGCTTTGTTGACAATAACGGGATTCAGACGTTACAGAAACTTAATTAGATAATAAATAATATATAGTGAAATCTGGATATTATACCAAAAACTCAATAACAATTGATGAAAGAGGGAAATGTGGATTTTATACAAAGCGGCATACATACAGCACATAAGGCACGTGACAATACGATGCAAATGGCGACATATTTTTTCTCGAATCCCCAAAATTTTATACTTCACACGTGCTACAAGACGCGGATCGCGACATGAATTACAAGCAGTTGGAATGTTTATTATACAGGCCCTGAAAAAATCGTTACAGCTCGCATGTGTTTTATGCCTTTTTTGTTGGTGAAATTGAAAGGGTCTTCTACTTTTATAATTAGTGTTCTATTTGAATAATCAAGTCTCTTTTCAAAGTTAATTAAATGTATTTTCTATTTCTTTTTTAATTTCTTTTCTATAAGTACTTTCAAAGCTCACTGTATGTACAAACTTGTGTTCTAAAACTTTGTCCACTGGTTGCAGGTCTATTACTAGGTTTTGTACAAAACTGATCAAATAAATAAATTTTGATTATTTTAATTAACCTCATCTGTAGTAGCTATAGAAAACAATAGTCTAATGCTCTGATAGATATAAGAAAATTAATATGATGAGCATTTAATAGAAATCAATGCAAACTTTTAGGTTCATAATATGTATCTTAGCTTCATTTCATTCGTATATCTAGGTGTATAATTATAATGAAATGAACTATCACTCAACTAATAAAATAATAGTATCTGCCTTTTCTAAGATTGGTACCTATAATGTTGAATCGTACCTTTTTTAACCCCCAACCAAAAAGAGGGGTATTACAAGTTTGACGTGTGTGTCTGTCTGTCTGTGACATCGTAGCTCCTAAACGGATGCTCCGATTTTGATCTAGTTTTTTTTTTGTTTGCAAGGTGTCACAATCGAGAGTGTTTTAGCTATGATCCAAGAAAATACCTCTAGCCATTTGATGATTAACACCTTTTTTCTACTTGTTGAAAGGATCAAGTAACGGTTTTGCGGCGGCGGAGGTTTTTATGTTTCTTTATTTAATGTTATATTCTGTGTGTGCAAGCAAGCGCTTGCTAATCGTGTAGGCGTAGGTGAGTGATCCTATGAAATATTATTCACTATCATGGTACTTTAACGTTCTTTGCCACAGAATAGTAAATAAACTAAAGAAAAAAATCTCTCGTTCCAAGACTCAACGTTGTCAGTTCCGATCGCAACAAACCATAACTTCCGAACCGGCTTCAATAATCGCCGATTGCTTTATATCCCGCGAAGAGTCTGTGCAGTTTCTTGAAATGATCGAGGGTGCAATCCCATTGAAATCCTGGTTATTGTTTTTGTTTTTCCGCAACATCGGTTGGGGATCTTCCTTTCCTATCTTATTCGTCTGACATATCCCACCTGCGGTCGTATTGATGCCTTGCGGCTCACTGGGTTTTTATTGCAACTTGGGTTGCGGAAATTTAACTGAAACCGTTTCTTTTTTAGATTTATAGATTTTCCCCCCTGTTTTGTACATATAAAATATATTGGATGCCCTTCTAACATGTACAGAATTCTGATAAAAATGCAGCTTGTTATGCAAAAGGTACAGGAGCCAGCACATGCGGTTGGACATTCGCACTAAAAATACACCCCTATCGCTATGGAATACGGGCGCTCTCAAGGTCAATATGCTGGTTACTGTACTTTTGACTTTGGGTTAGTCGCAATGAACCTAATCAGATTTTTCGTTTCCTTTGTACGCAATAAATTGTTTTTACTTACAAACTTTATTCTTTCTGTACAAATTTTGTTACGTGATTCTTCTTTTATTGATATAATAATTTGCATTTATAAACTGGTTTTTACATTATTAAAAGTTTGTTATCATGCACACTTAGTACAGTACAATGCATACCTATCTAATACTCAATAGAAGTCATTCATCGATATACGGTCCACATTCTTAGCATTGGAGATACGAGTACCTATTTCTTTTGTTTTCTTCCGAGTCTCTGGAGTCTTTGTATGTGGGTCAGCATCTGTATGCAAGTCTCGGAGGTCCATTTGTGCGGGTACAGATCCCTGCCGGAACACCTGCCTTGTTTAGATACTGCCGTTTAGCCAAACGGACGGTTTATATTGAATTTAGGTGATTTGTACTCGTTATTGGCGATATTGCGTCTTCTCTTTATTAGGGAGGTCTGAGCGGCGAGTTGGCTGTTCTTTTTGATAGTTCTCGTTGAGTTGTATCGAGTAGAAATGCGTATTAAAATGAATATTAGGTATTTTACTGAGAATAAGAGCGTCGGTGGCCAAGTGGATAGGGCCGTTGACTTCCATTCGGAAGCTCGCGGTTTCGAACCTCGGCACGTACCAATGTGTTTTAGATTTTCGAATTTATATGTACGTTTATTCGACACTCTTACGGTAAAGGAAAACAATGTGAGGAAACCTGCACACACTTGCGAAGTAATTCAAAGGTTGTGTGTGAAGTTGACCAACACGCACAGGGCCAGCGTGGTCGACTAAGTCCTATTCACCCTGATTTCAGGGTAGGCTCGAGCCCCTTTATAATCATCAAATACAGTTCTTTACTTTTTAAATTATCCTAACCAAAATAATAGAAAACTAAAAGATCGGCAGTACAAGGCAAAAATTGACTTTAAAAGCTGTTTGAAAAGCTGTTAATCAGAGTTTTTTCTATTTATACTCTAAGCTGTTATTATTACTATTTGTGTGTTGATAGCTAAATTCTACTAAACGCTTTTCTCTGATTCAGACGCCTTTTGCCAGCAGTGAATGACCAAAACGCTTCAGGTAATAATTACCCTTCAGGTAACAACGCTCGAACCCGCCGGCGGGGGCGCGGCCATAACCAAAATCAAAATTAATAATCAGAGACGGAGCCCCTCAGGCGTCGTCTCCTTCTCGATGTTTTTCAGTATCAATGCGCTAGGCCGCGGTCCGAAGCTCCCTCGAGCCGCCCCTAGACACGTTTGTATATGACTTTTTTTTGGGGTAGGTAGAGTCTTCCACTCCCCTGCAAGTCCGGTGAAGCTTGATTGGTCGTACTTTTTCGACACAAGCATAGGTCAATTAAAAAAAGAATTACCATGATCATGGTATACTGTATCTACGTCGGTGTCTAAGTCATTTAAAATCAATTCTTACTTCCACAACTCACTGTACAGTGTTGATAAACCAACAAAATTTTTTGTAAAGACATTATTGTCAAATCCAAAATTCCTCAAACCAATCACGCTGTCAAAGACAAGACAGATTGTGAGCCACAATGTTAAACGACATCAAAAAAATGGGATTCGAATCAAAAAGCATTTGAAACCGAAACCGAGGTGGCTATTCCGTCAGATTGCAGTGTGGGATCCGTTCCAGACGTGATCCAATCTCCACTATGATTGATACTGCGGCCTTTCGCAAGCGGACAGATGCAATTTTTTACCTTACTGTTTTGACTGTCAGCCTCTTTTCTTCAAATGATTTATATACCAGCTTTTAGCGTTTGTAGAGACAATTATATTGGCTTAGTTTGACATAATGGTTTGTGCCGTGTAGTTGAATTGAGTGTTTTTCAGCAATTCTCATATAATTTCATATAAGTGTTAAATATATTAAACAGAGGTTAAAAAGAAACACCTGAAAAGTCATTATAATTTTTCAAGAAATCATATAATAACATAATTTAATATATAATAAATTAATTATTTGTGATTGATCTTATTAAATTAAACCTATTTATTTTGCCTAACACGAAAACAAAAGTCATGACTAAATTAAACATAGTTAAATTTATACAGCAATGGCAACACACTTTGTATTAAGTTCGATTCACCAATTTAACATTCGAAAATTTATTGCACATGCCAAATCGTACATTCACGTTACTGAAGCTAATGTAAATGTTAGTAGAGGCGAACATTTAAACCCATTATTTAACCAGTCAATACAACAGCCAACACGACTGGTCAATAATTCATCGAATCCAATTCAGTGGTTAAGTAAACCCCAGTATAAATCCAAATCTTGACGTCATCAATAGGACGTATTCATGAAACGCGCTACCGAATTCCTTTTGAACCCAAAATCACGGATTGCGTACCTCCAAACACTACACCGTCTGAGGCGAAGTTTCGGACTCGTACTCCGCAGAATTAGCATTCATGAATGCCGATAGACGCGGCACGTCGCGAGCGTACCGGGGTTAGTTAAAATGCGACCCGGAGACTCGAGTTATCCGGAGGCAGTTCTTGACGAATTTATTTGCGGGAGTGCTTGATATTTTTGACGGTACAAAAAGAAATGTGTAATGCAAAGACATAATGGCAGCAAATGCAATAATAGTTGGGAATGACACTAGTAAAAATGCTACTGAAAATAACATAAATTCAATTATAGAACAATTTCAAGAACAAAATAGCCACGATAGGACCCATTCAATAAAAAAAGTTTTTAATGAGAATGGAATAGACTGATAGCATCTTCCATTCTGTATAGTCTGTCAAACACAGGCCGGCAGAGTGCTCGGGTAGAGGAGGAATTTTAAATAGAAACATACTTTACGCTAATCTTGAGATGTCCCCAATACGAGGGTGGTGAGACGTCTTACAGGATATCTGTTTAAGGAAACGGTGTATCCGAAGATATAAATATTTCGTAAAGACTTGTCTACTGAAAAGACTTCAAAGGCATTTATTTGCCCCTTTTATCATATTTTTTCAAGAAAAAGATTAATATATAAAATTCACTAATGAATAAACTGAAAAGACTAAATCGCTGTAGAAACATATATATATTATGGTTATTTTTAGGATTATCCAACCAAATGATACTAATTTCAACAATATTAAAAGGTTAAGGTTCTAACAATGGTAAAAGTAATATTTTTAAACTAATGGTAATTCTCCCAAGGCACTTCATTTTCAGTTGCGGTCTTATGTAGGAACCAAAAAGAATGAGAGATGAATTAATCTAAATTTTAATGAATGATATCTATATAATGTCGCAGCTATTACTGTTACATTGGGCGAAAATTTCGCATGGACCCTAAAATCGAAGATTAATATCTCTAAAAACAATAGTTACAATCCCACTGTCTCTTTTGGTTTTTTTAAGCGTGAAACAGTATAATACATACATAAATTTAAATTTGAATGTTATATAATAATTCGAATCAGTACAACTGCCTGACTCAATAATTCTGGCACAAGAATTTATGAAATCAGTCAGAATCCAAAATTTAAGAGTAAGGCCCAAAAACTTTTGCAACTTTAACTCCTTGTGAGTATAAATGACACAAGAGGGGGAGGAGCGACGATTTGCATAATGCAATCAGCCGAAGGGAACCGATGATTTGAGCAGCCACTCCGCTTGTTACCAAATCATGGAATTTTAATTCTGTTTCAAACTCCTGCCCTAGAGAGAATTCGAAGTGTGCTTTGAGGCATTTTGATTCGTCGCTTTTGCTTTCAGTATTATTCTTCAACCAATAAACTCAAAATTTAAATCATCAACCAAAAAAATTCGACGTCGTGTCACATAAAATTACAGAGATTAGTTGTAGAGTCAAAGGAACATTACATTATTGGCTAAGCTATAAGTGAACTTCATAGACTATTTTATCTACGTATTTGCTTCCAATTACTTTAGTAATATTATGACACTATTGTTACAAAAAAAAACTGTTTCATTCCTTAGGACACAATCGGTTGAAATTTGTAATTTTCGCTTTAACCCTACAACCCTAACCACAGAATACCAAATAGTAGTCCCTACCCTAACCCTACAAAATTATATGACGAGTATAGCAACAAAATCTCATTCGTTGTTTTATAATTAAAATAGTAGATCAAATATATAACTTTGATAACTTTAAGCTTGGCACCAAATTACCAAACACCAACTTGTAAGCTTGCTATATCTAGAAACTGCAAGATTAAGAAACTACCAGGTTTGCAGCACTCACTCAAATCAAATCCAGGGTTTAAGCAGTTTGATTAAAGTGTTCCAGTAGCATGTAGACCAGACACCAAGTTCGTGATCTCTGGTCGCTTTGTATTCATGGGATGGAGGGAAGTTATCCCAGGTGCGTACCCCCTAACCTCTCTTCCCGTCGCGTCGTCGGAAGACAGCCGTACTTTTGAAAAATTTCGAGCATTTTTAAATTACTGGCTGCCTTTAGACTAAGGCTAGGAGAACAGCGATCGTTGAATTTACTTACTTGGACATTGTTTTATATTTAATTCGTTTTGCTATCTATTCTTTAAAGTCGCAATTTATTTAATTACTTGAATGATTCACTGATTTTATTCTGGCTCCCACATAAAAATTGGACCGTCACACATTATGGAATTCTGCAAGATTGACGTCGAAATCAATTGACTTTATTATTAAAAATTAAAAATATTTTTTATACCCAAGAATCGAATATTTTATCATACACTAAGTAAACTCAACAATAAAAAGATGGAACAGTTAATACTAAGTTCATGTTTGTGACATAGCGCACTGATCACAGCATTTTTCAGACCATACCTACCTACCCTGAGAGTAGCTGTTAAGTTGTAAAAAACAAGGAATTAAATGTAATAGATTTTTTTAATTTAATACAATCATTATCTTAACAGGGATCCCAAACCGATAATGTTGACGTCAAATTTAAATATGATGTAACATATAAAGTGGTAGATTTTACGAAAATATAAAATTCACAATTTCTAAATATTAAATTGTGACTTAATACTATATTTAGTGACTTAATACTTTAAATAGAAACAACACCGCAAGTGCCTGTAGTGGATATACGCATATAAATGAGATAAATATCTATATATAAAAAATATAAATATATAAATCTAAACCAATATTATAAGAATATTAGAAGGAAAGATGTGACTGTTTTTTTGTTTGCATTAAATAGGCTCCGAAACTACTGAACCGATTTTAGGGTATTTTTATAGGGTACCTTCTACCACAAAAAATACTTCATCCCTGTGGGATAAACTTTTAACACGGGTGGAGGCGTGAGGTGGAAACCTAGGTTTTTATTATTTCGTCCGCTGTCTCAATGGCCACGCGTTTCTTCTAGCTTTATTTCTTGTTCATTTTATCTTCGAATGTGCTCGGCAAGGTTTAATGTCTCCATCTTTGTGTCCCTCGTTATTAATCTTAAAAAGACCCGACAATGGACGTAACGTTTCTCTGCGTCGATTTGCCTGATGAAATTTTTAATTAAAAACTCCTTTTAACCGGTTAGTTAATGGCTAAAATATTCAAGGTGCTTAATTTTAAGAATATTTTTGTTTTCAAGTAAATTTTTGGAATTTGTTAAATACCGTTTTTTTCTCATACTCAACCGATTTTATTGAACATGTTTCGTAATAAGTATCTTATACCAGTAAGTAGGTTTCTTATCTATAGAGGAATATTCATTCTTTGAATCTTCTTTGAAGATTATTTTTGGTAGAACATGAAGAAAGTTTTTTTAATTTAATACCTAATCAATATATTTTCTTGATGAATATATCCACGATATCTTACTGGGTAAAATTGTAATTTTTATATACATATAAAAACATCCCAATGTCCCAATGTTATTCTCAATGTTTACTAATAGGCATTTTATTGAAACATCTATCTACAATAATAATAATTCTTATAAAACTTTACTCCTTCATATTCAAATAATACATGCACTTCATAGCATGCCAAACAGACGTTAATTAACCAAATAATACACGCCGTTCCGAAACTCTCGAAGCTAGAGCACTCAGCAGTACGGAACACGTCGCCAAACAAATATAAATCTCAGTTCGCTAGATTTATGCACTTAATTTCAGTGGCATTGTCGCCGAATATACCTACATGCATTACTCGGCTTAAGAGCCACAGTATATAAAATATAATTGCTAAATATCAAGTACGGGTTGGTGAGTGCAAAAGTTTTAGAGAACTTACTTACGTACTTAAACAATTGAATTTGAATAAAAATCAAATCAATCAAATCGGGTTTATTGTATTTTTTATAATACATTAAAAAAAATTAAATATCTACAAACGAAGCGCAACGTTATAATGTATTTTTTAAATTCCTAATCAATGTATGTATCTTAATTTGTTTTATAGTCTTTCTTTTAGTACCTAGTTATAATTTAATTTATAGATTTTAATTTAATTTAAATTAGTACCTAATTATAGTTCTTTAGTAAAAGTATTGTAGCCTATTCAATTTTTTAATTGCTCGCTTAAACAAAAATCCAAATAATTTAGTATTACTTGATGAAAAACTAAAACAACTGCAAACGAAACAATATTTTTTTTTAAGTAGGTATATCAGCTGTATGACATCCATAATACAGGTTTTACATAGTTTGGGGTCATATAGCTGTGTTTGAGATGTCCCATATATTAATTTATTTACCAAGCAATATATTATGTACTTTTTTTGCCTCATAGGTATTATTTTTCAAGTAAGAACTTTCCCACCCCAACTGTACCCCTAATTTCCAAGTTACCTCAAACAAACTTGTAACTTAGACAAAATATACTGCTGCCAGTGTCGCATAAGTAATGAAATAAAATAGTGTCTGCTTTAATATTAATTACCCCCTAACACGACATTAAGGGGGGGCGACCCAAGGGGGCCTCGGTCGGATTACAGAAATTGGGTCGACAAGTCGGGTAATCGGATGAGGGGATTATCCCCTGTTTTGAAAAAATAAGAACGATTTTGTTGGCATTAAGATTTAACGCGTTCTATAAATCACTCCAGGGCAGTATTGAGTTGCGTCAATACAAAAAAATAACATGATATAAAATCGTTCATAATTAATATTGTCGGAGATATCTTATAAATAAAACATATTATTGAATTAAGAATGTCCTCCTTTCTTGAAGTCGGTTAAAAACAACAAAAAAAAACGAAATGTTCAATGTTTGTTCACAATTTAAACAATAATAATTGCTACAACTGGACTTCTCTATCTTATTGAAGGGAAAATACAATACAGTACAAAGTGCTTCATTGCCAACAAACAAAACTAATATGTTTGAAAGACAAATCATGCTTTCACCAATAAGTGGTATTATTGCTTAGTAAATTCATTTTTTTATAAAATGCAAAAAGTTGCAAACGAAGAAACAAAAAATGTCGATTAAACCGCACTATTTCGTGTAGTATTTGGACTGAGGCCTGTTCACCCTAATCCATGGCAGAACAATGTTTTTAGACCAGCCAGACGAACATACAAATGAACAAAAAAAAATTTGGTATATGTTTTCAATAATGCATTTCCTTTTCTTATCACGAAAAGTTTAATTATAACCTACTAGCTTTCCGCCCCGCGGCTCAGCAGCAGAAGTATTTTCCCGCGGTAAAAAGTAGCCTATGTGTTATTCTGATGCTTTAGCTATACTATTGTAAAGTTTCATTAAAATCCGTCCAGTAGTTCCAGAGATTAGCGTGTACAAACAGACAGACAGACTGACAAACAGACGGGCATTTTTCTCAAAACTTGTATTTTTGTATTCAGCTACACTCCCTTAAGCAACTACAATCAGGTTTTTGAAAAACAAATCAATGTACAGACACGCCAATTCTTCATTTTTATTATAGTAAAGATATACAGAAGAAGAAGATAAATATTAGAACGCATGAAAAATAAAAGTTTCACTCACTATAAAAAGAAAAAGTGCTGATTGATATATTATACTTTACAATGTTTCGTCGTTTTCTTTAACAGCCGCGAATTAATCTTCATATTTGAAAATAGCTTTCTTTGTCTAAATGAAAGAGAAATCTTATTTTGGGACGAAAGCATTCCGTGTCAACACTGGTGGGCCGAACCAATGTTGCAAGACTAACCAAATTTAATGGCCCTTCTTGGCAAGATGTGGCGTTTTGCTAATGATCCGTGATAAAGGAATGTTTGCTCACGAAGATATACCTAGTTATACTAGATAAGATTTACTGCAATTAATAAAAAATCGAAGTAATCAAAACTATCAATCGCAAGCATTATTGAATAGAAAATTTTGCAGGATTGTTTCGAAGAGATTGATCTGAATGGATGGTGGATTTTTGCTCAACACTTTTACTTTTTAATGTTCTGAAAATAATAAAATTCTCATACATAACGTAAAAACGTTAAAAATTGTATTTAGCACTACTATATAGCTTTGGCAAGATTGTTTTTTTTTTGTTTTGATTATTGTACATTTTATTCACGGCTTTTTATTCAAAATACTCTTGGAAAATACTACTATGTATTTATTGGTCTTTCTTGGTTTATTTATGTTCTCCAATCTTACAATTTCTTTTTCTTTTTCAGGTAATATCCAGCAATTGATAACCTGAACGGGCATAATCTAAACCGAGTTGGTGTATGTATACTCATCATAGTTCTAATCACTCCTTGTTCTTGATGCATGAAAAGCATTAAATATTAGGTAAGCGACGAACTTAACTTGTGTTATTTTTAAAATTCTTTATAAATATTTAGAAAAAATAATAAAAATAAGCAGCTTTAGGGAACCAAGTCAAAATTTTCAAACCGTTCACACATACAAATGTATAAAATAAAAACTTACTGATTTGTATTTGTAATAAGTATAGTAATTAATTACCGAAGGCCAAATCAAAATCACGTTCGAAGCAATTTAGGAAATTACTTTTATTTATTCGATTGTCTTTATTTTCTTAGCTGTCTTTTTATCTTTTTGTTTTCCTTTCCTTGTATATATAACAACTAGCTGTCCGCCCACGGCTACGCCCGCGTTGTTTTTTTTTATTTGTTTTTTTTTTTTTTTTTTTTTTTTGGGACGAAAAATAGATGTTGGCCGATTCTCAGACCTACTGAATACGCTCACAAAATTTCATGAGAATCGGTCTAGCCGTTTCGGAGGAGTATGGAATCGAACACTGTGACACGAGAATTTTATATATAAGAAGATTAACAATACATCTAAAGTCATTGACAGCTGTCAAAAGGCTTTTAACTTAAGCGTACAAAATACGGAATTCGACGAATTTTCGGTGAAATAAAAAAGCAGAAAGCGAAGTAAATCTTTTATAAGACAATGAAAATACTGACATGAGACGAGAAAAATAAGGCTGCGATATTGTCTTGACATTTAATAAGGCTTTTGCTCGCTTTGATATTGCAGTCAACATTTCGAGCCGATTGGAGACAAATGACAATCTTCCAGTGATACGAATAATAAGTGTACTGTTAGAATTAGCAGAAGATATAAAAATATCATGCAAAGATCAGGAAAGAAATATTAATTAGTATTATTCAGTTGACATGACCGGCGAGCTCACTAAAATATGGGATGAGTTGACTTCTTATTGGATCGAAATATCGGTAAGCTAATCTACATAATAAAACTGTAGAGGTCAAATGTCTGTACATAGAAAAAAAAAGATGAAATTCGAGTCAGGAGGATGTAAGATGTGAAATAGAACATATCCAGACAATTTTCTTTTTTTTTGTTTCTCTGTCTGTACTTGTACGAGCTAATTTCCGAACCTATTGGACCGATTTGAATGAAATTTTTCATGGTGGTTTTTCACATCCCTGGTCAACATATTGAATACTTTTAATCGCGGAAAATTAATTAGTTTCCGTGGGATAGTTAAAAACTACTACGGAAAAGTCGGAAAACAACGCGGGCGGTCGTCGCGGGCAGACAGCTATTTCACAATAAAATCGCGAACTAAGTACCTTTGAAAATTTGTACGTTTGACAACCGCGTAACTCTGAAAATGTTCATAACGATATAAATAGAGATAGAGGACTGAGAAAAAACGATCCCATAACAGAGTACAGTTATATATTTCGAATTTTATATTTTTTTACATCTGCTTTTATATTATTATCTTTTTATTTTTATCTCAATAAATTGTTGTAACTGAATGGTCGTTTCCATTCATATCAATAAAATGGGTATAAGCATTTTCTTAGAAGTAAAGCTATTCTACAAATTTAGAGCATACTCGAGCTGTGACAGATACTACCGTACTTTTTTGCCTACCACCGCGCCGTAAAAAATCTAAACAGGTATTTTAATAGTAGTAAGTTTTTTTTAAGTACTTACACATGTTTACTGTTAGTAGAAAATAATAGAAATCATTATATAAGACTCAAGTAGGTACTAAAGTACGTCAAAGGGGAAATATGAACTACGTCGGTCGCAGACGCTCAATTATGTGCGATCTAGCGTCAGTAATGTGTATGGAAAACGGTTAAATGGCCTTTCATGTGCGTGCGTTCATACTTCACGAGTGGGAGTGTGACGAGTGTGGTATGTCAATGTGATGAGATGACACGTTATGAAGAAAATGGTAATAGAACTTCTGGTTCCAGCTTTTGATTGATTGTTACGTGATACCGTAGAGTCTATGGATATAGTAGCACTTTGATTTTGACAGTAATGCCAAACCTCTCGGGTAACTCACCTCATGAATCTTCTTATTTGAAATCGCGTTCTTTGGAGTGTCCCGAGCGTAGTAATGCGTCGTCTTCCATTCTTTGTCGATTGTGTAGGTATTAAATAAAATGAATAAATGTGTTTAAGATGTCCACACATAATATGTGGGGACATCTCACACGACCACCTGACCCCGAACTAGGCAGAGCCTGTACTATGGGTGTCAGACAGCTGATATACATACATATATAAATATACAACATCCAGACACAAGGCAAACACAAGTGCTCATCTCACGAATGTTTGCCCTGGGCGAGATTCGAACCCGCAACCCTGTGCTTCGTAGGCAGACGCACTACCAACTAGGCTACGGGGCCGTCGGGCCGTATTAGGTACTCACTTAATATTAAAAAAAATGAATAAAAGCAGGCCTTGGAAAATGGTCAGCTAAAATGTTCGTTGTAATCTTAGTTCTAACTGAAACAGTCATAAATAACAACGCAATTAGAGTAGCAATCTCATTACAGTACGTTACCTACGCTGCACTTTATAGGACCACACAGTACACAGTACGTAGCAGATAACGCACTGTTTATTTGGTACTCTACTATAACCTACTTTAAAGTTTACTTATAGTAGAGTAGCAAATAAACTAAATTATCTACATTTTAGAAATTTCTATGTAAAACTTGTCATAGAATAAAATAAATAATATTAAAACAGAAATAGAGTATTTTTTTCTGCAACCTGCACGTTTAAAGTCTGTTAATTAATTTTTCACTATTAGGTACAGCTCTTAACTCAACGTATGTTGAACATCTCTGTAGGGTCTAATAATAACTCATTAGATGTATGTCAAAGTTTGGATGTTTCTAACTCAATCAAAATTATAAAAACGGCTGAAAGGATTTTAATTTTTTGTATGTAGAATTTTTGTACTTAGATTGCCTCTTTATTGTGCGACTTCAGTGCAATCTACATTAAACTCTTCTCATGGTGTAGTCAGAATCTCTAAGCTTAAAGAAGCATATTCGCGGTCATTTTTTTTACACTATCTACGACTTTGGTCGCTCTTCAACTAGGTTTATCGAATTTCAAGCCGAATATTACACGACCAAATACCAGCAACAGTAGTAACAGCAGTAAAAATATGTGCGTGACTCTCTCTGAAAATTTGTCCATTCGTCGCGGCTTCAGTACTAATCTTGATTAACTATGCGAGTAATCGCTACAAATCGCGCCCGCGTTTGTTCTTTAAGCTCTGCGCTTTGTCTTATTACCCTCAGTCCTCACGCATTTTAAAGACGAGTTTTGCTTAATTGAATCTGTCGCTTGTATTGTTTTGGGACTCTTAATAGTTGAGGTCTGTTTCTTGATTCTTGTATTACAGTTTTTAAATGTTTGACTTTTCATCAACATTTTAATAAAATCACCTATCACTAAGGACATGTTCAGTTCAGTCAATAGATCGAATTATCTTTCTCAAAGAACTTTTCTCCTAATTGGAAATGATGACTTTTCCCTTCTTACGAACTGTCCGAGTTAAATATTTATTATTTATCTCTCTTTTTTTCTCTCCTCCTCTCCTCTCCTCTCCTCTCTATTTATTTATTATTTATGTAAATTTTTATACGTGAGAAAAATATTTAGGGAAATGGTTCAAAACCGTTCATTGGGCACGTCTTTTCAGTGTTGTCTAAGCCATTTACATTTACAATACATAATTCACTAATTAAGAATACATTTGCGATCTTAGAAAGACGTTAATAAGTTTGTTATTAAGCTCAAATTCCTTCAACGTCCTTCTCGTACCGTCTGGGTTACACTGGACAGCGCTTAGTAATATTATGTCTGTGATAAGGGGTCTATCTCAGAAGCAAAGTTTTGGAACAGGTTCCGTACGAGACTTTTAATTTACATAGTTATAATCATCATAGTAAGCTTGAGAAAAAAATCTTACAAAAATAATTCATCAAATTACTTAATTAATTTAGTTTTTAAACCTTCAGCTTTGTTTAACCAGCGAAGTGTTGGCAAGTGCTACGTTGTTGCATGACTCGTGACGTAAGCAACGCATTTGCATTCTCATTGGATAGTCGTATTTGCAGCGACGACGCGACAATGTTTGACAAACACGCGTCGAACGCACACTGTGTACAATGCTCTTTATATCTGCACTCTGTTCATTACTAGAACAGAATATTAGGCCTCGCCCACATTTCTCTAATTTGTGTTACTATTACAGAGTTTAGAAATAAATATACATAAATAATAATTATATTCTTACACATTAATCATAGACATTGTAAGCAGATATATGAATTAATGCAGATGTTAACAATTCACAAATATAAATAGATTAAAAGAAAAAAGTTGTAAAAAAAATCCACTTAAAATCTAAAAATATGATGTTTAAACATTGGCATAGTGAAGAAATAAAATTCGTTAAATAAATTAGTTATTTTCAATTATTATCTTTTGAGCAATAATTGTGGGTAGGTACAAGTAATTTTAAATGCAATAATCAAAAATGTTTAGTCTTTCACTAAATAGCTACAAAATTTCCCTGTAAGCCTCTGGTACTGAACCACCCCACATATCGTTGCATTTTGTCCTTTGCATGAGGTATAATTTGCACAATGATGGTTCTCTTTAAGCTGCCCGCTTTCAGTGGTTGAAACTCACACATTCACGTGATTGAATGCGGTTCCTGTGTGTGCCTCTTCGTATTTACAACTAAATTATTCAGACAATCTTACTTTGATAGAGCGATATTATATAATAACGATTCTTGTTTATCACTACATAGTATAAAACAAAATCGCTTTCTCTGTCCCTATATCCCTATGTATGCTTAAATCTTTAAAACTACGCAACGGATTTTGATGCGGTTTTTTTAATAGATAGATTAATTCAAGAGAAATGTTTATATGTATAAAACATGCATACTATACTTAAGGATAACCCACAATAACCATTTTCCCGTGCGGAGCCGGGGCGGGTCGCTAGTAGGTAATAAATAAGATAATGGACTAAAAATGCAAAATTCTGTGTTGCTAATTTTTTCAGTGATATAACTTTATAAGGCGAGAGTGGGTTAGCTTTGTATGGCAACGTATAGTTATTCTACGATATTAATGAAAAAAAAATTAAGAACTTCAGCAAAATAATTTTACGACCATTCGATTCATAATCGGAAAATAATTTAGTGAATGATCATATTATTTTATTAGATACGTAGTAAGTTTATGTAAGGAATAGGTATTTTAGTTTAGAAGCCACATCTTACACATTTAAGATTTTAAGATGGGTTTTAAAATAACGGGTGCGTAATAAATGCTATAATATCAAAAGATATAATTTTAGGTGATATAACGTTCAATTAGTATAATTTTCATACACTATAAAAATACTTGCTATAAATTTAATTTGTATAACGCTCAATTTCTATAACGTTCATTTGATATAATGACAATTGTTATAACATTATTTTCCTATAACAATCATTTCGTATAACAATCATTTCCTATAATAAACTTCATTTTTTGTAATTTTACAGAAAATAATACTGTACAAAAAAGAAATGGCATTATTCATCGGATATGTGGATCATTAAAACTATGTAATATAAATAAATAGGGCTGGTGCGAGCGCAGCGAGCACGGGAATTCGGGGCACCCCGACAACTGTTGGTTAGGTTCGAAGGGTATGGCGGAAGAGGTGGGCGAGCAAAGCGAGCCCACTTCTTCCGCCATACCCTTCGGGTTAGGTTGACATGTATGCATGCCTGCACGCTTGCTTGCTTGCATGCTTGATTGCATGCTTGTTTGCATGCTTGTTTGCATGCTTGCTTACATGCTTGCTTGCATGCTTGCTTTTACAAGTTCATAATTTTATTTGGAAACAATATTTATATCAATTGTAAAATTTGTAAATTATAGAATATCATTATTATATCAAATGAAATTATATCATTTAAAATTATAGGAATTGTCTTTTATATTATTTGATTATTAGGATAAGTAAAATTATATAAACTGAAATTATATCATTTAATCATTATAACTTTTGAAATTATGGAATATATTACACACCCATAGCACATAACGTAATGCGTCGAGCCATAGAGTATGCAAACATGCGCTTCTAATGGGAATGCAAATTATATGCAACGCCTCTTCACATTCTATAGCAGCTTGCAGAAATACGATTACAAATCTTCATACAGTTTTTCATCTGACAGACTTTAATTTTCTAATGTCTATGATTTAGTTATTTTCAAGGATGGTATATATTGGGTTAGTATTACTTATTAAGTGTCAAATATTACAACATCTTGTCAAATATAAACAGAAAAAATCCTTAGTCTAGTATCACTTGTCTTAAAACTACTGATTGTAGGCAAGATGTTGTAGACCAGTTGCGCTTTAGGCGAGTTGATGTTAGACCAGTTGCGTTTTAGACCAAGTGATACTACCGTTAAAAGGGTTAGTATCATTTGGTCTAAAACGCAACTGGTTTTACGGTTTTCCACCTTAAAAAGTACAAATTAAATTGTACTTTACTGTCAATGAGAATATTTTAATTTTCAACTTAAGCAAACCGAAGAAAGTGTCACAAAATATTGAGTCTCACAGTGGCTCAAATATCTGTGTCCCTCTATGACCATAGAGGCTAACTTATGCAAGGAGAAAATGGTTTATTGTTTCAACAATTTACTAACCACAATTTTCCAAAACCTTCCATATCGTAGCACTTTTGTAGCACTTTCGTAGCACCTTCGTAACACTTAATTTTCTTTGCATGAATTTGCAGCGACGACTGTTTTAATAGAGACGACTCAATAAACATTTTAAGATATTTTCTTTCATTTTAGTAGTATTTGTAGACTTTATAATAGGAGGTTACGCTCTTCCACAACAATAAATAGGCATTTATTCGTAGTAACAGTCATGTAACAAACCATTATTTGGGTCGCAAAAAAGGTATCTATCTTCACCAAAGCGCTATCAATAGTTCGACTGTAGGGTCATCAACATAATAAGCAGGTTTAAAACATTACGCCATTAAAAAGTAAAAACATATATTTTTCTCTATCGAATATACCGGTGCCATCACGCGGCACGCTTCTTTTAATCTTCGTTGTGAAAATATGTTTTCACAGTTCGTTGGGCTCGTGTTTTACATATGCATTTGTCATGGATATTTTTTTTAATTATTATTAAGTTTACATAAAAAGTATTGTTGTGTTTATTTTTATTATTTTTTTTATTTATTGTAATAACAATGTGGTACATTTTATACATAAAAAATAAATGTCTCGCCAAACTGCAACAGTTTGTTGGCGAGTAATGCGCTCACAAATAAAGCGAATAATGTACCTACCTATCTATAAAAATTAAATAAAGCATAATATTTTATATTTCCTCTAACAGTATATTCAAAGTACTAAAAAGTCGACCAACCTCTAACTAATGCAGGTTTGCAGGCGTAAGAATTATAAAGCTGAATTTCCCTTGTGTTTAAAAACTTTACGAATTGAATGAATATAATGCAAATTAGTATTTACATAAGCTCCTATTTAATATAGACAAATAGATTATTATTGAGGGTCTAAGTGACAGTTTTGCAAAAATAAAAGAACGTCCTCAGAGATTAGGTTTGTTTAGCTTTTCAAAACATTTTACTCTTAAAGGAAAAAAAACTTTACCTCCAAACTTCTGGTTAAAATGAGTATTTTCCTTGCTATTAGATTTTGTAAAAGAGTGACGAATTTCTGTTGATTTCCAAAAAAAGGTGATTTGAGTAAGTTGATTTAAAACTTACACGTCGTTTTCAGTATTAGCTATTCCGCCACTTGCATATTGTATTTATTTATAATGAGTAAATAAAATGATAGTTCATCTACATCAATGCAGCCGTATTATTTTCTAGTGAATTTGTCCCCGGTTTCCCGATTTTAGTATTCACAACTCGAAATAGATTTTCCAGTCAAACTCTCTACGGGGCGCTGCTGGCGTGAATGAAATCTGAAACTTACTTGGCGCTACTTGGTCCAATCGAAATTGTCGCCAATGATTAATTGTAATGTCTAGTATTTATATTGCATTTAAACTTGATTGTAGGTTAACTTAAAATGTTTATACATAATCAATTATTATTGTACAATTTCATAGAATATGATAAAATTATATTTCCTGTTTTTCTGTTCTACAGCGAAATGCTACGCAACATATTATGTTACTATTTTGTTTATTTTGGATATCTCTACACCTAAATATACAGTAGCCAGCACATGTGGTTGGAATTTGGCACTATGAAATTCTTCCCTACCGCTAAGGAATACGAGCGCTCTCTAGCTACTGTACATGAAACACGAGTAAGACTCTTCGTTTTGCTACGGCGTAGCATTCTTTGCTACGAGCCTACGAGCGCTACGAAAGCTGGCTTTATAGTGCTAGAGTTTCTGGCTTACCAGAGCCATTGGAAATTAAATATTGTTTACGGATTTAAACATGTTTTTCTTTAATTTTGTGTCTGATTCCTTTCTAAGAGAACTCTTACTTGATATTTTACTCCCTTAGAAAGAGTTGGTTCGTTTTAGTACGGGTACTAAGGCGCCACGCAGTCAATCCTTACCTACTCAAATTTCTATTATGTATTATAAATGGGTATTCAACTCTGTCAGGTACATTTTCACATGTAATAGTTAGATAACAAATTAATATGTACCTACACAGTATATTTTTTTGAGAAAACACAATTTATTCCCGCGGGAAAAATATTAAGTCGGGTAGAGTCGAGGGTGGAAACGTAGTATAAAATACGCAATTTCTCAGATTGTACAAACCTAGGAGCATCCCATTCAGAGTCGCAATCACGGGGCCACAATGCGCCCCTCTATCGCCCCCGCGGGGGCGCCAGTAAATCTCAGCCACAGCTCGCGACAAAAATATCATTATTTAAATTTGCATAGAAATAAAAATGGCGCACACCGTTTGGCGGTCGACGCGATAAGGTTTACGGTTTACGCAAAGTTAGTTCTGAGAGTTAGTTAAATCTTATTTGCATTTTAACTCGGTAACTATTTATTATTTTACTTCTACTTAGTCTGTCTAGGTTGAAATATAATGCAATATTCTTTTTTGACACAATCAAATACATAACAAAGAAAGGTATAATCCCTACTAATTTATATAATAAATGCGAAGTAACTCTATCTGTCTATTTGTTACGCTTTCACGCCAAAACCATTGAACCGATTTTAATAGAACTTAGTAAAGAACAGAAACTATTTTATGACTTTAGGAAAAATACCTCATTCCCACGGGAAAAACCTAGCGCGGGCGGAGCCGCGGAACGGAAAGCTAATATCACATAAAACAGATGAGTCCAACGGAGGCCTTATTGCTATTATAAAATTATCCACATGCAACCTAGTGTACTTTTATTCGTCAGTTAAATGGTATCTTATGTGACATTTCCGCCACTGCTGGACAAAGGTCTATTCACTATATAAAATAATAAATATACTATTCACTAAGTAAAAATAAATACTTTTACTTTTGACATTGTTGTTGTTCAGTATTTTTATATTTTACTTAAACACGATAACATGTCGAAAGACGAACATTATACTTGGGTATTTGTAATTATTTAGGTATTGATACAAGCCAGTAGGCATTTGGTGCCACGCCAGTTAATCCAAGTTCCAAAGTCATCCCCCACAATCTGACAGAAGGCAGACTGAAGACTGCTTTTGCTCTACTCCGTGTCTTTACTCTGTATCCCTTACTAGTAGTATCTTCGATTCGATTTGAGTTCGAGTATTGGTACAATACGAGTATAGCAACAACACTATTGGATGTAGGCTGTTTTAAGCAAATTTAGAAAATGTTCACTATAATGTTCCTTAATTTTTTTACAAATTTGACTAAACATTGGTATAGTTGCACGTAATACAAACAGCATGGTTCATTTTCGCTTGCCATTTGATTAATTAATCTCCCGCAAGCCTTAATGAAATATTACTGTTATAAAAATGTCGACAAAAAATTCCACTTAAAAAAAAATGTCGATTTGACTTTTGATTTGTTTTGATTTGTTAGTGGGTGACAAAAATATGATGAACATTTTTTGACGATTGGACGTAGTACACTACGTCCGATTTCTACATAATTTATAGGTAAAGCTATTATCATTGTTTCAACGTCTACCGATTTCAGTACTACCCATTTCAGTTCATTTTCTTTTTACAGTGATCATCAACTGATTTACCTTAGGTACCTCCACATGTTTCGGAAAACCGTTTGCTTAACAGCTGGGTAATATCATATTTATAACATAAATCATACAACGCGAATGTAATATCACACCTTTTCAAAACGAAAAAAGAAAAAAACATTCAAATTCAAGTTTCAATAGTAGCGTACACACAAAGCGTCTCCAAAAAGCGGCCCCACAACCCTATCGCGATCTCGCTTCTATGGAAATATGGTTTTCCTCATTTCCTCACAGGAATCCCCACACGTTTATTTTTATTCGTATTCGTTTCCTGCTACCCGTGTATATATTTTTGCGTTTCAACCCGTGCGGTTTGGATTGGATAATATTAAACGCATTACAATGTAGATACTTTTGTTCGAACAAGTTATTCTTGCGTTCGTTTGTATGCATCGTCATTCATCTTATCATAAAATTTTTGAGTATATTTTAAATCAGGGTAGATAGTCCTTAGTTAACCACATTGGCATAGTGCAAGTACCTAGCTTGTTTATAAATTTTTGATTTTTTTTCTTTTATAATGAATATTTCATAGTTGTGTTCAACGTTGAAATTTATTTATTTGCTTAGTTAAGTCAAAGGTTCAACCTTTGGCTATTTTATAAAAAATTTGTTGCATTCTATGAAGAAAAACTCATTGTTAAAACTCCACAGACGACGCATATTAAACTTTTTATATTGCCAAATACAAGACTGCTTCTCTTCCACAGCTTTCCCCTAAATGTAAATTATTTTTTGTTTTAAATCTCGAACATGGGAAAAAATATTAAAGCCCTTTCAAGAAAACATTTTCCCAACAAAAAATTACAGCATAATTCACGCACACGTTTGGACTCCTAAATTGTCCCTAAATAAAAGAGGCGCACAGGAAAAACATCGTAACTCCAACACTAAGCCGTAAAACACGTGGAAACTCCACTTTATGGGGTTAGCAGGCTTTGCAACGCCCCCATATGCCTTACGATTCCTATTTTATAAATGTCAAAGGATAAAAAGTCGAGTGGGAAAGATTGGGAGGATGAATTATCACCCGTTTTGACAGGAGAAAAGGGTTGTCGGGAGCTTTTTACAGCTTCCTTATTCGGGAGATTGCAGATTAAAAAGCTATAAATAGTGGAGTTTTACGCGGAATATTTTTCAAGTAAATACATTTTCATTTGGCAAAAAATATTCTCTTTTCTAACAAAACAAAAACTTGTAAAAGGAATTTGAGTAAGATTTGTGTATAAGATGAAACAGAACATATTTTATTTGCGTTGAAGTGAACTAAATGACGGGGTCTCTCGTGTAATTACTGGTTTGACAAATCGCACAATAGAAGGGAATGTTTTATCTTGTCTAACACTCATATACATGCCTCAACACCATTACATTATTCCTTCCACAACATATTTTGTAAAAATGCATCCGTACAAAAATACACACACGCGGCGCACAGGTGTCGCGTATTGTCAAACTGCATGCAGGAAAGAGCCGAGAGCAACGGAAGCGTTTACCGATCGTTTCACTCTACTTGCTCTGAAATGTGCATTTACAACTGCATTGTGAGATGCACCGGTGAAAATAGTGCAAGAGTTATTTTTATTGCTAATAATTTGGTTCTTTGAATACTCAAATGGTGCTTAGTTTATTTACTAGCAAGTGGAAAGAAGTATTGAATATACTTTTATTGGACTGAAACTTAAATTTAAATAGTCCATCTTTTTCGTTCATATGTAAAATGATTAGGACGGAAAACGAAGGGATCGAATTTGGAATGTATGTCCTAAAATAAAAGCTATCAAATTAGGTTTATTTCGCGTACTTTTATGAATCATATTTTCACATACACGCTAAACTTGTGCAATCAACGAGACAAAGTGATACTTGCCATCTGTTCAATTAAATTGTAAAGTATACTTATACTCTACCCTTTTTAGAAAAGCATGAAATAAGAGGTAAGGATAGAGAGTTAGAAATAAGAAATCTTTATTTATAAAGTATACAAGGATATTTTCTTGTAATTAACACTGAGGACTGCTTTAGTTAAAACTGTGCTGCAGTCTTCAGAGTCTTCCGAAACTATTGATAAAATACAATACAATTTAAGTGTTAGTAATCGAAGGTAAGAAATTGTTCTTGTGTGTGCGTGTTTGTGTGTGTGTGTAAGAGAGAGAGTTAGTTAGTCAAATTTTAGTCGGACACACGAAAACACCAAAAAAATACTTAATAACCTTTTTATTTAAAATCATTTAGTCCACGGAATAGCCACACAAATCCGTCAACAAATCGGCCAACTAATTGGTTCTGTCGGTCTGGGTACTAATCTCCGCACAATGCGAGTACAAAACACACCCCTTTTTGCCAAACTTTCACATCAGACAACAATGCGCGTCTCGTAAGCCGACAGTTTAGGGCTGCCACAGATCATAAATTGTTAAGCTACAAGCTGATGCGGAAATATAGTTTAATGTAAAAATAAATCTAGTATTCCGCTAAAAAATTTTTTAAAGCAGTTAAGTTAGTTACCAATAACAACTGCGAACTTAACGTACTTCTACTGTTTGACAAATAATTTCTAGGAATTTCTGTAACATTTGCCCAAACTCTGCCTTAAAAAAAATTGCCCATCTGGTAGGGAATCTTGCCTGCTTAAATCAAATCACGGAAAGAAAAATACGGCACGATAATAGCACTCTTATATAACTCAATAGCTCTTTATCTCTAGAAAATACCATATTGGTTTACCGATGAAAACGCGTTTCGTTCAATCCACAATCCTCACGCAACAATACCACGATCTGTCTAATGAAGAGTTAAGCACACAAGGGGAAGGGACTTTACCTACCGTAGAATATTAATATGAGGTAATGCAACGAGGGACAGTTTAAAAAAAGTTTTTGAAGTTACGTAGGCAAGAGTCTCGTATAACATCCTTGAACGTAGGGCGTATGTATAGAGCCTACTTCTTCTGCTAAAGATCAGAAAATGAGAATATACTACTAAAGCGAAGCGCAGCTTTTCCAACCTTTTTGGCTACAGATTTTGTTCCAGACTTTAAAAAAAAAACATCAAGCCAATTCAATCGTGTCAAAAAAAAAGAATTCAAAAGTGGATTCAACAAGGATATCATAAGTACTACCGTACGAATTCAATCGTTCAATGGTGGCCGTATCGTTAGTTCATGTCGACGCCAAGTAAATTTCTATGAAAAGTAAAAAAAATATGTGATCATGAGCTAAGTTATCACCCGAGAAGGTTTGCGTTATTTGATAACCACGTTGTATATAAGCCGGTTAAGCGAGTAACCCTTTGAAAAGTGTTTTTTTTTTAAGTATTTTAAACCCCATAGAATTTTTTTTAAAGAGTAATCAAACATTCTGCAATACCATTCTTTCAGTTTAATATCTCAAAGAAGCCGTTACTACTTCGCGCGATCAATAATAAAATTGTATGTACATAAAATACACAACCACGAACCAACATTATATGAAATGAACACATCTTCATACAAAGCTGTACTTTACAGGATGTTAACAATATTTCACATACAATATTCATACGACGGATGTTATGCACGGGAATGTAGCTGTATAGGTGCTGTATAACGGTGTATTTACATCCATTTGTGTAATGCCTTTGTAGTGCCCTCTCAAATGTGGAATAAGGAATTGTTTCCATGAATTTTGAAACATTCAGCGATGCGATGCGTGGAATGAAAACGAAGTGAATATTGGACACGTTTTAGTACATTTTTCTTGTTATGTTCTTGTTTTAAAAAAATATAAAAGGTTTCAATACGATTTGAATATCGAAAGCAACAATATACATTATTACTTTATACATTGATCCAACCATTGTTTAAGTACTTTTGCAATAAAATATTACTATAAAAACACACATAATATACTGTAACTGTACTTGTAATATAAACATTTTTCAGCATCTTTTTATATAAGAAAACTACTCACTTAGTATTATAAATTTAATTTTGACAAAAACCGTATTTTAATTTAAATCTATTCTAAAATCATTTTTAAATATTATTACACAAAAGTGAACTCTGCTATAACATTTAGACATCACTTGAAAGCAATTGTTATTGGATACCAGAAGCTTCATATTCATTGCCATCATTTTGCCAAACAATACTAACTTTACAAACTATTTTCCATATCACACCACTCGATTTTAAACCTTAAATCGCGTAGAATAGAAACTGAATTCAATTTTGTATATACTTGGCCGTCTGCCACGTAAAAAAGGTCTACCCTCAAATAAAAGGTGTAGGAGCAGAAATGTTTGAATTCAAAACTTTTACATTGCGTGCATGGAAATTTTGAAAACTACCTACAGTTTTAACATTGTTCCCTTCGAAACGATAGAAACCAAATATTGCACGAGAATTTGTCTATTTCTTGTGCAGCTTGAGTGGTTTCTCTTGTTGTGTTTAAAAATTTAAAAATGGAGAGTTAGAAATTGTCGTCTGTAGTCAGTGCTGGCTGCATGAAATTTATTTATAAGAAGGTTTTGCTTTGAGTGTTTTTGTTTACATATATTCGTGTAAGTGAGATGTCTCTACAATAAGTAAATAATCTTTAATTTCACTTATTGTAGAGACATCTCACTTACGGCTGCCCACATTTATCAGATACCACACTACTACAATTACACAAATATAAGTAAATTGTTATTTGTATTGATTTTATTAAATAGAATAGTATATTTCAAATTTTTAATTTGTTAGGTTAGATTATTATTTACTATTAGTTTTGTAATAAATGATTGTTATTCTTATTATTTTATTTTTTAATCGTAAAACTTCACTAAAACAACCTTTAACTTTTTACATTCAAAAGCCTTTAGTACGCGGCAATAACTCTCAACTATCTCCCATATTTCACCCCCCCCCCCCATAATTCAAATCACGCAGCTTATAAAACGTTTATACCGCCGTTTTACCACCATTAAAAGGTAATGAATTAAAAATGTACAGTTCAAACGCTGTTTTACGAGTATTAATTGTTGGTAGTAATTGGAGTACAATGGCACGCGACGTTTTTCACGCTCGTGTGCTCCTAGCTTTATATTTACTGCCTTGTTAGCCATATCTTGAACATGTTTGATCACAAAATATAACTAGTGCCATAACAAAAAAAAACAAAAAACATGTTTTTTTTTTCACTTGTTATTATCAGGCTTTACTCTTGAAATCAATATCGATCCCGATTTCAACCCAATGCAATACCAAAGTCAATTTTAGACAGATACTCTTGAAAACCTGCCCGCCTAGAGTTGACAAAATTAAATGTCCGATTTCTCACTCGATATCCGTCCAGTATGAAACCAATGTGGCGCTAGTGTGGCATTCGAGAGTACGAAACGATGTTCAATGTCGAATTTTGGTTTTCCATAGATTGTTAGATTGTATGTAAACTAGTTTAATGTTTGTTTGAGGCTTTCGCGCTTACTACACTTTACTTTATACAGGGTTACTTTTTAATCAGTGCACATATTTTGTGTTACACAGTCAGTATCGTTACTAGATCACAAGAGACGAAAAAAAATTTTTTTTAATTTTTTTTTATAAATTACGTCACTATTTTTAACCCGTTTAGGGAACGAATTTCAAAAATCGCCAGAATACGTGTCCAATTAATTATGCCAATGAGTGTTTATACGAAGTATTAAGAAAATTGGCGCGTTTTAAATTTCTTCCCATACAAAATTTGATACCAATTTTATGCATAAAATGGTGATATTTCGATTTATTTTGTATGAAACGTGATTAAATAAAAATATACGGGTATTTTTTGCACTGATTAAAAAATAACCCTGTATTATCGCGCTAAGACCCGTAAACAATCGTAATAACTAGTTTAATGCTTTCCTCTCCCGATCTGAAGGTCTAAGCAGCAAACGAGTACGAAAAAATTATCAGCAAAGTTATTTCAATACAAATTTAAAGAAACGTATCATCCAATTCAGTGCAGAACTCCTCTTTCTTCATTAGCGTGTGGGTTCCGAGGTTAACCTACCTCACAAACCCTGGTGTCAGAATCATTGAGCCGCCTATGGCTTCCGACATGGCTCATGTAACGACTACATCCGTGGATAGTAACCGAGACCAACGGATTTACGTGCCTTCCGAAGCACGGAATCATCTTCCTTTTCGAATAATCAGGCGGTTCAGCCTGCAATGTTCTAACCAAACTGGGGAAAGTCTCACAAAGTGATATTTATTCGACGAATCCCCGCCGGGATTCGAATCCAGAACCTCCGTAACGTCAGGTGAGCTTTTGACCATTCGACCACGGAGGCTGTTAACTCTAAAGTGCTTTATTTTTTTATTAATTAGTCTTTAATAGACATAGACATAGAAGACATTTTATTCACAGAACACAAATACAACATAACTTACGAGACAAACAAATAAGAAATATGAAAAAACTAAACAAAAATACATTATGAAATAATCTACCTATATTATTCTATTAATTACATTAGTGTTTATAACGTACGTTTCAAGTCATTTAATGTTAAAAAAATCTACTAGGTATAAAAAATATAATTCGTTTGATTAGATAAATGAGTTTGAATAAGTTATTAAATAGAAAACATTATCTTTCCAGTTTAAACACAATTTTTATACCTATACGTGAATGATATCCATGTAAATATTAAACCGGGCCGAATTCCACAAAACCAGTAATCTAATCATAGTCCACAACTTTACCAAAAGTCCGATACAAAAATTGAATAGAATAACAAGTCGGCCAAAATGTAAAGGCTTACTCGTGCTCCAAGGAGCTTTCTATCAAATGTCAGGAAGACCTTTCTGGATTGTTTTCAGTGGGGCCACTAGCCCGTGAAATCAACGGTACGGCTAACATCCTCCGGCCTGGTATTTTCGTGTTATTTTGTTAGGTATTATATCAAAATTTTACGGGAAAAATGTTTTGGTCAAGTTTTGTAGAAATTGATACGATATATTATTTGATTTATTTTGCTAGGTAATATTTTGCTACGATTGGAAAACTGAAACAATTTAAAGGTATATTAAAAAAAAATATAATTATAAAGACCGAGTTACAAACAACGCATTCAGAAATAAATAAAAAAAACTCAGCCGCAATATCAAACAAATAAACACCACAGAACTAGACGACGGCGCTGCCATTTTTTTCGTGTCGATACTATTGAGGAATTACCGACAAGTACTAGAAAAGACACCTCGAATGCATTCTATGCGCCAGTATGACGGCAACGGGAAGCGGGCGGATGAACGGCGGGGCGGCGGCGGCGGCGCGGCGGCGGCGTGATAAAAAACAAAAGACAAACGCCATAGAAGTTGGAGATCGCGACCTCCAATTCATATTACTATAAGTGCGGTGCGCGGATGTCTTTTTTACACCCCGTCGGAAATATCTGAACACCTCGCTGGAATGCGTTTCCCCTCGCGCTCCCCCGCACCTCAGCCCGTTTTCGCCTATTCAGTACGGGTACGAATGCAAGCACCGACGCATGACGTCATTAAGCCAGGTGCCCAGATATTTCCGACAGGTTGTATGTACTCTATTAAAATGGTAGTTCAATGGCTAATACCAAATAAATAGGGCTTACCAATGTTGTTAGTAATATTGAAACTAAACTAGATAGATTTAATTTCAATTTGTGGCCAGTCCCCCTAGCTTCGAATTTTAAAAATATTCAAAGACTATTACAAAGAAATATTAAACGCACGCGGCCAATTTACAAAGGAATGCATAATGTCTTGATAGCGCAGCGCGTTCCGTGACAGCAGTCAACTTAACCAATCAATTCCCATCCATTTGACCAATTTCGCCCCTTTTCGGCCCTTTGTGGTTCTTATCAGCTCGTAAGAGACACGAAGGGTCGTACAAAGAAAACATATGGGAGTACTCATGGACGAAGTAATGTAGGGAGTACTGTTATAGTTCGTCTTTGATATTCCGTACAAAAACACGGAGCTCTCTTGGAACTTTTTTTGGTGTACTAAAATATGTATTATGTTTTTTTTGTGCGATGTGTACTGTGTACGGTGAAAGGCAAGAAAAGGGGAACGCAGTTGTTGTTTGTTACTCGGTTAAACGCTGCCATTTACTTACGAACATCCTCAGGAAGAATGCAATTTAACTCGAGCAGCACACACACATATTATATTCTATATAATAAAACTGTAGAGGTCGGAAATCTGTACATAGAAAAATACCGAGTCAGAAGGATGTTAGAAGTGATATAGAAGGAATATTATCCAGATTTTTTTTTCAAGTTTTCTTTTTATCCGTTTGTCTGTTTGTACGGGCTAATCTCCGAAACTGTTAGACCGATTTGAATGAAATTTTGCATGGTAGTACCTTATATCCCTGCTCAACATCTTAGAAAATTTTTACCGCGGGAAAATATCTTATTCCTACGGGAAACTGCACGGAACAGTAAAACAAATAACAACGCTGACGTAGCCGTGACAGATAAAGTCCAAGTCCGGTGAAGCTTGATTGGTCTAACCTTTTACACAAGCATAGGTAAAAAAAAAAGACAGATAAAGTACGAAAAGCTACGTAGAAATAATTTCTAGGTCAAGAATAAATGAAACCCAACTCGAAAAGAATAAAATCTCGCTATATTGCTGTAATTCAATAAAACTTTTATAAAAGCTATCCTAAAAGTAAATTTTCTATTTTTCTGGTAACGCTTCACAATTCACATCTGAGTAATCAATGTCAGAAATTATGAGATCCCTAGGCGAACCAGAGTCACCGACATAGCCCGAAGTATCGCTAAACTTAAGTGGCAGTGGGCTGGGCACATTGCGCGTAGAACCGACGGCCGTTGGGGCAAAAAGACAAAGACAAAGAAGACGTAGCGTGGGCAGACCCCCCACAAGGTGGACCGACGATCTGGTGAGGGTCGCGGGAAACCGCTGGATGCGGGCAGCACAGGACCGATCGTCGTGGAGAGCTTTGGGGGAGGCCTTTGTCCAGCAGTGGACGTCTTTCGGCTGAAATGATGATGATGAATGATGAAACAATGTCCAACAAACGACTCTTTATTGACACCCAGAATTTTTACTATTTATATTCTAAGATTGACACCTTTAGTCCAAGCTTTGCCAGTCCGATGTGGAAAGCAAGGGGAGTTGGTAGTATTATCTAAGCATTCCCATAGAAGAATGTTAATAGATGTAAGCACCATGAGGTATGAGGATGGCCGCACGCGACCCGGGCCCCGTTCCAACAAGCCACAATATACAAATTACAAGTACAGTGATGCACATTGCGTAGTCGATATGGTAGGGTCAAGAACAACTAAATGAAAACAAATAAAATATACCTATGTCGGAAATAACAGAAAATATGAGCTAAATATAGAAAGAAAAGATATGATTGTTTATTTGTTTGTTTGCAATGAACAGACTCCAAAACTACTGAATCGATTTTAATGAAATTTGGTATGATAGAATAGACCTTGGGGAGTAACATAGACTACTTTTTGCAGCACGAAAATTTCTCATTTCCACGGGAAAAAACTGTTAACGGGGGCGGGGCGGAGCCGAGCGAAAAGCTAGTATTTTATAGAAATCTAAAATATCCAGATACACGACCAGATGTTTGTTACATTAGGGTTATTTTTTTAAAATTGAGTTCTTTTTCAATCGTAATAATAAGTTCTTTTTGTTTTTATAATTTTCAGTCCAAAGACAGCAACTGCTGTATAAAGGTCCCCACAATGATCGGACTTGCGTTTTACACATCCATACAATGACATTCCGTAACACTTGAAGTTATATCGAATCATCATTAATAATTAATTTCCCTACTTTGAATTAATCAGTTTCGCCATATCAGATACGTTAATACGAACTGGCTAAGCAATGAACGTCAAATTGTCAAATTGTACAGGTAAAGAGATGCTTCGTGAAACAAGCCCCCGTGCACGCCAGGAAGGAATGCAGGGGAATGTTTGGCGACAATGTTTTTACTTGCAACTGCAGTGCCGTTGTAAATAATGGGCCAAAACCTAGGCCGTACTCTACATACTGGCTTTATTTAGTAAAACTACAGGTAAACAGCCTCCGTGGTAGAGTGGTCAAAAGCTCGCCTGACGTTGTGGAGGTTCCAGGTTCGAATCCCGGTGGGGACTCGTCGAACAAATATCACTTTGTGAGACTTTCCCCAGTTTGGTTAGGACGTTGCAGACTGAATCACCTGATTTTCCGAAAAGAAAGATGATTCCGTGCTTCGGAAGGCACGTAAAGTCGTTGGTCCCGGCTACTATCTACGGATGTAGTCGTTATAGGAGCCATGTTGGAAGCCTAAGGTGGTTCTATAATTCCGACACCAGGGTTTGTGAGGTAGGTTCACCTCGAAACCCACACGATAAACTAAGCTAACAGGTAAAACCAAAGTTTTCTTTTTTTACGGAAATTCCAATACCCTATTGCACTGCGCCTACGAACAGTAGCAACAGTTCCGAAGCAACACCACAGTATAAATATTGTTAAGAGTATGTAATCCTACTACGAAATCGAGGAGGCTACCAATTTACTGTCGCCACAAGCCTCCAGACGGTCTCACAATCCTGCGGTCAGCCAGAATACACTTCAGCCCAGCTTTGATACCTGTTCAAATTATGCTGCCTTTGATTTTGCGTCTACTAGGTTTATTTAAATCCTTTGGTAATAGTGATAGCTAGCTTGACATTTTGACACTATCATAAGCTTTTGGACCTCCAGTAGGTACTTGGTTAACCTATGTTTTAAGATTTTCGTTTTCATAATCGAGTTTACAATATGTGTAAAATTGACGGGTTTCTGAACTCGCCAGCCAAATTTTTGAACTTGCCACAAAAGAATATTATGTAACTGACTTAAACTAAATGATGTAAATATCCTGAAGTTAAAAAAATAAATAGGTACCTTTTTTGAACTTTTGGTTTGTCATGTTACCTCAGTAGTATTATAACAAACCCGTTTTATTCTGCTAATACATTTCTTGGTTGACTAGATCACTTATAATTTTAGTGTCAGCTTTATACATTAGGTTATTATTTAGTAGTTGTAGTTATGTTTTTTGAACTTTTTTGTTGGTTGCGCTACGCAGCGCCCTATAGTATTTTGTGTCTAGGCTCAGCGTAATTTGTCATCCAGAAGGTCCGGATTCGAAGATATAGGTGATATCATTAAAGGTTCAGATGCCATGAATGTAATTTTCGCAATGCCCAAAATTGTCACACGCAGAAATGTCATTTAAATTGTCATCCAAACGCTAAAAAGAAACCACAAATCGTCCCCCCTGTATATTATGGTGTAATATTCAGAAGGCCGCGACAAAACAATACGTTTTCCGCATATCAATAGCAAGTTGTGACACCATCATCTTTTAGGAATGTGACTCTACTTTCCAATACACAGGGAGAATTTTCAATTTTAAGCCTCTCTGGGGACAAGAGTTACGTCGCGGCATTAAAATAAAATACGGAACGTGCAGGGCCGTATTCAGACAGTCATTAGGGACCTACTGTTTGATTATGAATGCGGGCTTAAATGTACCTAGTTCCGACGCTGTTTTAACTGGGTCAACAAATGTAGGGATATTACAATTAATTATTATAACTGTCCGGAAATATTACTGTTAAATCTCTATAAAAAGCTATAACCATCTTTTAATTTATCCATTACAACAAGTAGAAATTCATTTCTAATTAACTAGGCTTATAATCAAATTAATAATATAAGTTGGATTAATAATATACATCATGCTTGGTTACATTATAATGCCGATTAGTAGCACTTATATTGGTTCCACATTTAAATAGTTTTTTTTGGTTAGTTCTTTGCCGTTCCTCATCTGACATCTCATATTATTAATTTTAAGTTATCCTCATGGTGTCTAACGTAGTATTACAACGTTTACCGCCATATACAGCCGCGGTATCCTAGGAGATTCCCTATATCCTTAGTAAGCTTTACTGGGCCCCATGTTTCCCTTCATTCCATCCCTGGCCGCGCCTTGGGCGGTGTCGTCAGCCGTCACGTAAGAACCATCCATCAGAGCACACCCCTCACACCCTCCCTCCATATTGACGCGCGCGAGGCGAATTTTTGAAAAATGTAAAAAGGTCACTCGAGGCCTCACGTAACGTTCATTTATTTCGACTTCGGCTTTAGGTCGCCCCGGGTTTGGCGATAAATGTTTTCCGTTCACTTTTCAATTAGAAAAGGTGCCAGTTACATTTATTTTCATCAGTTCCTTTACCAACATTAAAAGAATCATTTCGAAAATTCAATTGTTTTTTTAATAAATTTATCGGGGAGCATTGTATTAAACTCCATTGATGGAGTTTCATAAGTGATTTCAAACATCATCTACTTGATGTTCGAAACGCCGTAATTTTCGAATCTCCGTTTCAACTAGATAGTAGTATCAGTTATAATATTAAATTTTAAAAATTAAAAACCCCCGCTACAAAACCGTTACTTGATCCCTTCAACAACTAGAAAAGAGCTGATAATCTTCAAATGGCTGAAGATATTTTCTTGGATCATAGCTAAGCACACTCTCGATTGTAACACCTAGACAAAACAAAATAGATCAAAATTGGCGCATCCGTTTAGGACCTACGATGCCAAAGACAGATAGACACACGTCAAACTTATATTATAACACCCTTTTTTATCTGGGGTTAAAAATACCAGAATAATATCCAATCGATTCCAAAATATATCTTAGCAGTATATTTTATTTTGAAATAATCGCCAACGCTATCAGGTGTACTCAAGAATACAAGATGCAACAAACAACAAACAAACAAACAAGCAATAAATATTTTCAAATACTCTACATTATTCAAGTCTAGGACAACAACGGACACCTAACGATGATACATTGGTACGGAATAGCTTTCTTCAATAGAAGATGCTCAGAACGTCAATGCTGTTTTATACAAAAGGCCAATCGCTTTAAGAATTTATGCTGTTTTAGCCTCATAAAGCTTCAGATTAGGTTCTCGATATCAAAAATATATGTAGAATATTATTAGCGTAATAAGTTTTGTTTAATGTTGCATTCTATGTTGTGATATCCTAAAATAATTTTTTTATTCATCACTACATATCAGCGTTATATAGTAAAAGCTGTATAATGATGTGCGTAAAAATATTTAGTAAGGTTCCGAAATGTATGAAAACTTTGCGATTGCCAATATTTAAGAAAAAACTTAAGCAATGGTTAATAAGTGAAAAAATTTATAGTACCTACTAAAGAGTTTCTGTCGTCCAAAGATTCTGATAAAAATTTCCTTTTATTTTATTTGACAAATTTTTGAACTGACTTTGATATACCAACCTATTGTAGACTAAGAAAAAATTATAATATTTGCATGTCGAATGCTGATCGACAGAATACATTGTTACTGTTATTTTTAATTTAAGACCTGTACAACCTTTACATGTGTTCTAGTAAATAAACAATATTATATTATTATTATTATTATTACATAGTATAAACAAAGTCACTTTCTCTGTCCCTATGTCCCTATGTATGCTTAAATCTTTAAAACTGCCCAACGGATTTTAATGCGGTTTTTTTTAATAGATAGAGTGATGTTTCAAGAGGAAGGTTTATATATATAATACATGCATAATATACTTAAGGATAACCCACAATAACCATTTTCCCGTGCAGAGCCGGGGTGGGTCGCTAGTATTGTAATAAAACAAAAACTACAGAATTTAGAATAATAATAGCTCACACATCACCTATTCACCATGATTTCAGGGTAGGCTCGAGCCCCTCAGTGGGGACATATATAAGCTGTTAATGATACAAATCAGAATAACACGAAGGCTACCTTTTACCGCGGGAAAATCCCTCATTCCCGTGGGAAAAACTGTTAGCGCAGGCAGAGCCGCGGGGCGGAAAGCTAGTGAATAAAATAATAATAACATGATATTGAGTAAATTATGATCGTAGTCAATGTATTTAGTATGTTGGTTATAGTTTGATGTTATACAGAAAATTATGAGATTTCATACTTAGTGTTAATTATTTCAATTTAAATCACATTAATCAGAAAGAAATTATATCTATTTTTTAGCCTATTCTATCCCACTGCTGGCCAAACGCCTCAACTTTTCCACCTCTGTCTAATATTGAACGTTTTCCTACCAAGAAGCTACTGCAAAAGGCGTCCAAATCATCAAATACAAAAATACTCATGCAATATTTAGGTAAATTCCCAAATAAATACCTACTTCAAAACTGCATTAGCCAGGTGAAAATCTGTCTCACCGCCGCGCCGGCGGCGGCGATCTGATCCCCGATACTGGCAATGGCCTGCATCGGCAGCATTCAAATACACATTTATATCGGTCTGTACAGACGGACAGCATTCAGTTGCAAAGTTGTGGTTTAAATGCTGTCAGATTAATGCGACTGCTAGGTGGTTTTCGATTGCATAGGAACTTCTTTTTCATTTTTGTAAAGATTACCAAAGTTGTAAAGGACCGGACCTAGTAAAAAAATAATACCTTCACTATATTTATAACCAATATAAGAATTATCATCTAGAAACAAGAATCGTAGGCCAGGCGTTCATTTGACAAAAAAATAAATAAATAGGTAGCCGTGAAAGGGCATTACTAGTTTTTATTAATCGTTAATACTACCTTATTTGTACCTAGCGACTGTGAAAAACTGTGCATTTCAAAGGCATTCGTCTAAAATATAAAATGATTGCTACGGATCAATATCAACCGCACTCTGACTGCATCCAAGCTACATTTTGCAGTTCAAATGCTTTCCGTCTGCGGAGCCTTTAAGGATACAGGCCTTGGGGCGATACATGAATTGTGCATTTATAACATTTTGGGCTTTGTTTCAACGGATCTCCATTATCTGCTCTATTATAGTGAAAATTTTATAATTTAGTTTCGTTCAACTTGTGATTATTATAACTTGATTTTCATGTATTAATTAAATAGATACTTTATGTGAATTTCGGACTGATTTACAACTTCTCTACCATCATTCATCTTGTCGATGTTGTCTATCTTATCTATAACATGACTGAAAGCAGAACTATGTTAATTCGTCCTTAGAATGTTTTAAGTTTTTAATGAGCTTCTTAATTGGATCATAACCATTCATAATTTATTTTATTTTACTTCAGAGGCTCCGGGTAGTATATTTCATCTAATATCTTACTATCTAATCCATTTTCAAACTAAAAAGGTGTGTAAATACACCAATTTTCAGTTTAGTTTGAAAATTGGTGTATTTATTAGATTGTAAGATAATGGTTGGATGAAATATAATACCCTAGTAACGCGAGTTACCATGAACATACCCGACTCAGCATTTGCTGTGGTATTCATATTCAGGTTGTAGTCATCAAAAGGCTTCAACCCTGTCAAGGCCCTTGTTTCATAGTCCACCATAAGATGATCTACATATATACATACATGAATAAAGTCACGCCTCTTTCCCGGAGGGGTAGGCAGAGACCACTTCCTTCCACTTGCTAAGATCCAAACACACTTCTTTTGCTTCATTCACATTCATTAATCTCCTCATGCATGCTCGTCGGTTTAGAGTACTCTTGACCCGACCTTTTGTCAGAAGTCCCCGATTTGATTTTGAAACGTTCGTCTTGGTCTTCCCCTTCCAACGCTTCCTTCCACTCTCGCCTTATAAATCTGTTTAGTCAATTTCTCTACAAATGATTTTCCTTGTTACAGGACATCAGCAGCAAAATGCAGCAGTGGTTCTCCCCACCGAGAGCGGCGGCGGCGCGACGAGGACTCGGCAGCACTGAGTGGATTCGCTGCAGCGCTCCACCGCACGCCGCCGCCGCCGCCGCCCGCGCTGTTGCGACGGCTCGGCGTCAAAGAACCTACTGGGGTCGGCAAGGTCAGTAAAGAACTTTACCTCATGCAGCTAATAAGATAGTCCATTTTCTTGGGGAGCATATTCTACACACACTCTAAGTTAAAATCCCCTATGAGAAATTGTAACCGTTGCTCAACAAACCGTCGACCGACGGACATTTGACCGACACATCAATTATTCGACATTACTGTGGTCCGAATATTAAAGCGTGGTCTCCGATGTGAAAAGTTGGCCACCAATTTGAACATTTTGTTCCTCGGCCGATTGCTTCCAAAATCGATATCTGGGGTCTCCAGTGGTCTCGGGCAACGGATCTAACGTCATGAATCCCAATCGGTAAATTACCATAAAAAAGTTACACACGTGTTGAAAGCTTGTTTAATAATGTGTTAAACACTCGTCTATCTATCTATTTAGAGAAAAAACTCAAGGAAGATTTTTAGGCACGCCTATTTATATTTTTTTGTAGAGGGTTTTATTTTTTTCGTCGTAAAACATGGGGAATTCAGTACCCACCGAGACTGAAAAGAAGCAAGGTTCTATTATTTCAACCATAAATTACTGTACCTTTTAGAAGTAGGTAAGTATAATAAGGAATTCCTCAGAAAGAGGAATCGCGAAAAGGGGATTTCGCGTTTAAATACCAAGTCCATTATAAAGATGAACTCCAAAATTCTCCCGCCATCTTGAATCTGATCATAAATTGAGGACTTATCCACTTCATAGAAGATGTTTCCAATTAATCGAGCAAGTGCCTTGGAATAAACTCTTAGCGAGATTTAAGAGTGGTTAGAAAACTTGCTAGACATCATAAGAAGCTCGTTCTCTTAATAATAAAACGGCGACCAGACTAACATTTGCTTGCGATCCAAATTCAAGACGAATATACGAAAAAGTAACTCTATCGACATCAGATGAAGAGGTGCCTAGTGTGAAATGAAATACTAAAACTTCAAAATGTTTCGAAATAAGATACACAAAACACTTTTCGACGTCATTTTTTAATGAAGTTACTAAGTTTTTTTTGTTTAAGTTTTTTAAATTGAAATTTCTACAAAGAACATTTATAATAGCTGGCACAACATTTAATAATACAATTTCTTCCACAAATTTTATTTAATCACAAACCATAATAATATTTGTGTAATTCAAAAATCCCATTGGAATATTGCGGGATCTGCCCTTGCAACCTCTCGTTCAAAAGGCGTCCTTCATCCAGACGGTTTATAATGTTATCTAATGGTTCCGATTCTCCCCTTCCCCTCAACCCTCATCCCGAATTAAGGTGTGTGTCCGGAGGTGCTAATTGGTGCTGCTAATGAGGGTCAATGACCTCTCCTTAATGAGCTGCCCCTTAACACGCACAGGAGATTAACACAGTATGCAGAAAATGTATCAAATAACGAGTAACAAAAATTGGTAGTTATTTATAAGTTATTCTTATTGTGAAGATCTTTCTGAAAAGCCATTGTCATCTCTTAAACTTTTAGTCTTAGACTTTAGTACCTAAGCTAGAAATGATAAAAAACGGTTATGTATTAAAAACATAAGCCCCTAATTAAATATTTATAAAACCATGAAATTATATATTTAACTATGCATACAAAATATAGCAAATAATGATTTATCTTTTAAGAATTTTCATATGTATTATTTATTTTTCGTAAGCTACGCAATAAAATGTTACTTACTCTTCACTTTTCATAAATTTCTAAGGACATACACTTTGACAAAAATATGATAATAGAAAACATAGCATTCAGAATCCCTTTTGTTCGCAATAAAAAGGTCTTATCCGGTAATCTTTTTCTTTTCATAAACTTGTGTTATTTGTATAACAGGATTTTGTAAGTACAACGAAGTTTTCAGGTTTGACCTATTTTAACGCGCTTTTGTCATAACTGCCTTCTTTATAATATTAACTTACTTTCAATAAATAATATTGAATTATTTATGCCAGAATAAATTATTTCAATATTAAAGATTGAACCATCTCAGAAGCCATTGGCGGCTCAGGTTTGTTAAGTATGTTAACTTCGAAACCCACACGCTAAGTAGTAGTAGTATTTTTTTTTTTTTTTTTTTAATTGACCTATATATAAATGATTCTGAAAATTATACTTAATACACAGCACTGATTGATAACATTGATAACATACGAGTATGAACCTATATTTTCTAGGTTTTCTGGGGTCATGGATAATAAACCAAATTATAAGACTGTTATTAGTGGAATAATCACTACTAAAAGGTATGAACCTAGACATAATCTGTAATTTAAGTCAGAAAAAAATAGATAATAAGTAGATATATGTAATATTTTTGTATTTCTTATATCTTGTGTTGGTTTATTCGTCTGTTGATATTTCTCTCTCTTCACTGCAAATACTTAACTTCATTATTTTGCCTCAAAACTATCAGCTTTGATAACAAAACTTAGAAATTCATGTCAGACTCGGTTCTGCGGACAATTTGAGCTTTAATGGAATTACCCGCAGTGGACGACGCAGTGTCGACTAACTTACCGATTTAGACACCGACTGAATTAATATTGCACTGTATGGACCGAGCTGGACGTGAAAATCACATTTGAATGGCCTGCTCTGTAGATAGTAGAATATTAACCAAGTTTGCACCAAGGCAATATTATAGTCTTGACTAAAGTGTGTTTTATTGTAAAGGTAATAAAGGTTATGTTTGTAAACACTAAAATGATGCTATTTTTATACGTTATTAGATGTTATTTGAAGAAGTAATAGCCTACTGAAACGATTATTAAAAGAAAGATGCAACTTGATTTAAGTAACCACCAAATAAGTAGAAGATAGTGTGACTTAATAAAACAAGTAATAATAACTATTACCTTTACTTCAACCAAGAATTTAAAAAAAAAGACAGACGTTAATCAACCCTTTTTTGGAGACCGGATAGCCTCAGCATTCTACTTTATAAAAGCTTAAAATAGGCGCATTATTAAATATTCTACCGGCTATATTACATTATACGCTGACTGTTCACTATAGAAAAAAAAAATGTAGCAGCTAGGTACGAGCACAGAAATCAGCTGTCTAGCAATGTAGACGATTTACCTGCGCACTCCGTCTACGTAGATCCTGCATCCCCTTCACTCGTTAAATTCATCTGATGGCATTAGAACGGTGGGTACGTGCCTCGGCTGCGAATAAACAAGAACTATCTCTTTTTTCTTCTATTAAATTAACAAGTTCAATACCTTCCGACATTTGTGGAACATATAAATTTGACATAGGAATTTTTTTTTACTTCTTTTACAAAACAGTTTCAAAACATGGTAATTAAGCGTTAAATCACTTCAGCTGTTTTAATTACCATATTTATTTATGATAGTAATGTCAATAAGAAATTGTTAGAAATTTTGTTTATTATATTAAAATATCATTGAAATAAATTGTGTATTTGATTCCTGTTCTTCTAAGCGCTAAGGATTTTATAACAAATTTTTTACTAGCCCGGGAGAGAATTTTCATTAACAATAAGCCTGCCATCTATGTTGTGCAGTGATTCTTGATAAATAAACTAAACAAATTATGTAAAAAAATTACTCGTCAATTTTTTATAAACAATTAAGTTCAATACCGCCATTTTTATTTAAGAATAAATTAGCATAACTGTGAACATTTAAAATTGACATAGGAACATTTTTTAGACACCGTGTTCTTTTACGAAACAATTTCATTCTTAAAACATTGCAATTAAGCTTTAAATCACTTCACCTGCTTTAATTATTATCATATGAATAAAATCCATAATTTGCTTCTTGGAAATGATACTGATCTACAAAGACACAATCCAATCGCAACAACAGATGATAAAACTGCAAACAAGAGCTCTAATAACAGTAACAATGTCGCGGTTAGCTCGAACACAAACAAACAAGGCAAAAAATTATCAGCCCAAGTGTTCGGGGAAACTGTATGAAATTTGCAATTCAAGAAGCCTATGCAGACTTGTCTTTGGCACAAGAAGAACTGGATAGCGGAAAATAGCCATTAAAATTTATATTACTTTAATTTTCTATATTTCTCCAGCGTTTATTTCGTTTTTTATGATTATTTTATAAGTCGTTGTGCATTTGTGCATTTAGGTAAGTACTTACTCACGCGTTTAAATAGTCACTTTCGTCGTCGGTGAACTTGCTTGCTTGCTTTTCGTGTGGGTTTCGAGGTTTACCTAGGTACGTCACAAACCCTGGTATCGGAATTATAGAACCACCCTAGGGCCTAAGCCTAGGCTTTCGACATGGCTCGAGTAACGACTACATCCGCATGGCGTGCCTTCCAAAGTACGGAATCATCTTTCTTTTCAGACAATCAGGTGATTCAGTCCGCAACGCCCTAACCAAACAGAGGAAAGTCCCACAAAGTGATATATGTTCCACTAGTCCCCACCGAGATTCGAACCCGTAACCTCAGTAACGCCAGGCGAGCTTTTGACCACTCGACCATGGAAGCTGTAAATTGTAGTAAAGTTCAAAGGTACATGCGAATTTCTGGCTTAACAATAAAATGTAAATAAACAAATCATCTTGAAAACTACATCACTACAACATAGTATAAAACAAAGTCGCTTTCTCTGTCCCTATGTCCCTATATCCCTATGTACGCTTAAATTTTTAAAACTATGCAACGGATATTGTTTTTTTTTGTTTTTTTTTTTAATAGATAGAGTGATTCAAGAGAAAGCGTTTTTATGTATAATATATGCATAATATACTTAAGGATAACCCACAGTAACCATTTTCCCGTGCGGAGCCGGGGCGGGTCGCTATATTTCATAAATCTAAATTATTCCTTCAACATTTCCAATAGTGAATTGTGCAATGTGCATATCCCCATACTTAATAAGTCAACTTTATGCGATTTGATTTCAAACTTGAAAAAGCATTGGTAATGTCACTAACTGAAGAAAAGCACTTCAATTTGGATTCATTAATATATTTTGAACTAGTTTTCCGCCCCGCGGCTTCGCCCACGTTAACAGGTTTTCCCGTGGAAAAGAAGTATTTTCCCGCGGTAAAAAGTAGCCCATATGTTATTCTGATGTGTAAGCTATATTATTGTTAATTTTCATTAAAATCTGTCCAGTAGCTCCAGAGATTAGCGTGTACAAACGTCTAGACAGACAGTTGGTTTTTTTTTTTTTTTCAAAACTTGTATTTTTGTATTTATCTACATTCCCTTTATCACCCGCAATCAGTTTTTTGAAAAACAAATCAATGTACAGACACGCCGATTCTTCAGTTTTATTATAGTATAGATAGAAGAAGAATATAGAAACTTCCAGAACCAATACAACTAAAACCTTTTAAAATCCGCAATTTCTTACTCCTTAGCCTATCTCAGCTTTAAATAAAAGAGAGTACTAGGTAGAGTAAAAAGTGGGTTTGCAGTCCTGGGCTCACGTGATAAAAACGCGTTGTGCTATTTAGCAGAATTAAGTGCCAGCCCTAAGCCGCGGTGTTTTAACCTAGAAACCATATTGTATTAAAGCAATGTCTTGTCCTGACTTTTAGTAGAATTAGGAGTGTTCGAACGCGCGATAACCTTTTAATGGTAATTAATAAAAAACGAACTACTTATTATTATACTTTGTGACGTCCATAATTACCTTTGGTCACAATTTTATATATAGGAATCGAATCATTTCTAAAACAATAGATAGAAGTGGGTAATGAAGTATTTTACTTGGGAAATAAATTATTTTTGCAGCCTCGTAGCCTAGTTGGTAGTAGCACAGGGTTTCTGCCTTCGAAGCACAGGGTCGCGGGTTCAAATCCCGCCTAGGGCAAACATTCGTGTGATGAGCACTTGTGTTTGCTTGTGTCTGGCTGTTGTATATTTATATATGTATGTATATCAGCTGTCTGACACCCATAGTACAAGCTCTACCTATTTTAGGATCTGATCGCCGTGTGCGATATGTTTATGTATTATTTAAAACGGCAACATACTTATGTAAAAACCCTTCATTTCTAAGTCCAGTAGGACATTCTCAACAAAATACCTTATAGCTAGAAATAATACAACCACCAGCAAAGGATTAGTAGATCAATTCGTACTAGTCCATGAGATACAGATCGATACAATTTTCGTGAAAAAATAATGGGTTCATTTTCAAAAGATGACAATAAACAAGAAAAGTCATCAAACCCAAAACAACTAAGGATATCTCGGTAAAAACGAACCTTCTGATGTAATCGCGTGCTCGTTTTGCGATTTCAAAGAGCAATCCAAAGATAATGGAACATCAAAACATCCAAACATAGAGAACAACAGTTCCTTAAGTCGTCGTCGTCTCACAAAGAAGATCACAGGTGGATGACTCTTCAGAAGCGCAGTCAAGCAAACAAAGAGTGGCGTCTCGAACACGTGTAGTTTTACTCTATGGTTTGTTTCATATTAATCCGGACAAAAGGTCATTGACGCCTGCATACAATGCGCAAAATCTTTCTCAAACAATAAGTACGATAAAACTATGCGAAATTATCGCAAAATACGTAATTTGGTATACCGTAGTAGAAGGCGGGGTGAGCGTGTGACCTTGCCAGACATTTTGGCGTTACATTTTTAATAACTTTTAAGAAAAGAAAGTGGTCAGTGAACTTTTCTTCGTATTTATATGAAACAGACTATATGCTTATCTACAGTTAGGTACAAAAACATTTCTTATGATGAATATTAAGCAACTAAATAATTAGCTATTAAATATTTGCTTGCTTATCTTATGAGTTTTGAGGTTAACCTACCTCAAAAATATTGGCGTCAGAATTATTTAGCCGCCGCTACTGACATGATTGGTGTCGGGACCAACGATTTTACGTGCCTTCTAAAGTAGGAAAGTATTTTTCTTTTAGACAATCAGGTGATTCGGCATGCAATGGCCTAACCAAACTAGGGAAAGTCTCACAAAGTAAAATTTGTTCGGCTAGTGCCTCACCGGGATTCGAACCTGGAACGTCCGTAACGTGAGGCATTTAATCAGAGAGGCTGTTTAGTTTAAAAAAAACACAATTTCTTTTTCCTATTTTTTTAAAAAACTTTGTCCTACCATATTTAGCGGCAGTTCCAAGGTCTGACTTAAACAGAGGTATCTTAAAGCTATTATATTATCTTCAAATCAAACATTGTTTTGTTTACGTAATACATAATAATGTACGATGTATCTTAATTTACGAATTTCTGACAGTATACGAACAGAAACATCCCAAGGGTACTCAATAGATTAGGGTCTAATAACGCGAGAAATTGTTCTGACGCACCTAAACTGGTTTGCTGATGCCTTTAGTCTTGCATTATGAAACGTTATCTGCTTCATACATGTATTGTATAATAATAATATTAATAACTACTTTCTTTTTACTATAATAAAACTGAATAATCGGCGTGTCTGTATATTGATTTGTTTTCCAAAAAACTGATTGTAGGTGATAAAGGGAGTGTAGCAGAACACAAAATTACAAGTTTAAAAAAAAAATCTGTCTGTCTGTTTGTACACGCTAATCTCTGGAACCGTTGGACCGATTTAAATGAAATTTTGCATGGTGGTACCTTATATCCCCGGTCAACACACTCACTCTCTTACCAGGACACTTTTTACCAAAGGAAATAAAAAAAAACAACGCGGGCGTAGCCGTGGGCGCACAGCTAGTATTTAACAAAACAATTGTTTTTATGCCACACCATCATTCTAGCTAGTTGACGCTCCCTGTAAGTCGACTTATGCTCTGCCCTCTACGGTAGGGAAAATACTGTACCTACATATACTTTTTCTCATTAATCACCTTTGTTATTAATATCCTAAACCAACAATCTAATTCTTTTTTTTTTGTTTATGTACTCAAAAAGAATAAACGGTGCCCCTATAGGATCACTCTCTATCCGTCCGACCGTTTGTCTTCAGCGCCAATTGTCTCCAAAACTCCTGGACTGCTTTTTCACCGTAAGAAAACTCATGATTCTTTAAAACTCTAGTCTCACTAAACTATGTTGGATCTCCTGTCACACGTCTATTACTCTGTTAGCATTAACAAGGAAAGCGGTCTCAGGTTAATTACTGGCGAAGGTAATCTAGGTATCAGTTTCCTTGAAGTCGACGCAAAACGAACAAGTCATTTTCCCTACAATTTCTCCATCAATTTGCCCGTCCAATGAGACTGAAGGCTACTCTGTACCCGCGGGATTAAACTCCTTATTGATTATTATAGGACCCTTTTTATTTGCTAAGTAGGTATAAGTCATAGACTTATAAGCTCATGTCAATTTATTTTACTTTTTTGTATCTTGGTTAGTGACATGATATTGTCGGTTTTATAATTATTTTTGTTTTTCAATTTCAAAGTGAATCAACAACGGCCTTTTTTTGTTTATCTAGCTTTCCACCACACAGTTTATCGCCGTTAACAGTTTTTCCCGTGGGAATGAGGCATTTTCCCGCAGTAAAAGTAACCTATGTTACTCAGGGTGAATGTAGCTTTCTAATGGTGAAATAATTTTTGAAATCAGTTCAGTAGTTTTTGAGTTCATTCATTACTAACATACACACACACAAAAATACAAATCTTTCTTCTTTATAATATTTGTATGATATGATTGCAATTGAAAATAGTAGTTTTTAAGCGGAAATTTAAAGTTTACAATTTCATGTCAAGTGATAAAAAAATTCACCATGCCTTGGATAAATTACATGATTGAAGAGGTTTCCGCAGGACCGCGTTAAAAATTATGCATAATTTGTCAAATAATAACCGACAGAGTGGATTGTCACAAAACAAGCATTATTTTGCTAAGATGAATCTGTAAAATAGGTTTTAAACCAACACACACACTACACACTGGCAGGTATTAACCTGCTTATCATGAAATCAGGGTCTATGACATTAATCTTCTAACTTGTACCACATCTAAAGTAAAAGCATCCCTCGCTAGTCCGAGTATAGATGATTTATATAGAGGAGGGTTATTGATACGGACTACAGACCTAGTTCTTTTGCTTTGATGTGCATCGCGGGGGTTAGGGGAACATATCAATTTAGATTGTTACTGCTGTTTTTTTACTGGTCTTTTATATACTGTACAAAAAAGATCAATGGTTTTCAACGACTTCAAAAAAAAGTTGTTCTCAGTTCTATACTTATGTATGTGATATTGTTGAAACTAAAAGATATAAGACAAAACAAAATAATACAAAAATATAGAAATGGTTATAAAATATGTTATGTAAATGACATAAAAAAGGAACTGATAAATATTATAATCATACTATCATACTAATACCATAAAGAGAAAAGATTTGTAATTGTGTGTGTGTATGTTTGAAAAGCTACATTCACCTTGAGTAACATAGGCTACCTTTTACCGCGGGAAAATTCCTCATTCCCACGGAAAAAACTGTTAACGCGGGCGGAGCCGCTAAGCTAGTATAAAATAAAGCAAAAATACAATGATTCGGTGTTAGTAAAGTTAAAAACCTAAATAACATCATAAAAATAGTTTAAACATGTTCAAAAACCAGATTACAGAACAGCAACTTTCACGGCTACTAAACGAATTCCCTGAACTAGTAAAACGCGGTAAAATAAAATTTCTACTCCATCTCGCCAACACAAATTACATTAGTAAGAGCACCTGAACAGCAAAACTAATAATAACATAGTTGTATGAGCGCTTCATAATAAATATAGAGAAGTATAGAAAATATAATATGTATTTCAGTACACCAGTTTAGTATGAATGGTAACTAGTTAGCAGACTTTAAAACACCTTCTATCAATCACCCACCAAAAAGTACAAAATAAATAGTACTGAAGTTATACTCGTACTCGTATTTTAGGTATTATAATGCATGAATTAAGTTCTCAAAGTAGATATAGTAAAATTCTTCACAACAAAAGCGTGAGTTGCGAATATGGTTATCAAAGAAAGATCTAGTTGGGACAAATCAAATGCCCCAATATTTTATATTATTTTCGCTTTTTATTTTTATGTTAAAATTATGTTATAACTCTGATTTGCTACTGTATTAGTTTTAAGCTTTGTTATATTATTTTGTGTGTGTGCAATTATTATGCAATAAACTTTTATTTATTTATCTATCTATGTAACTTTTTAACAAGAAAAAAAAGCAGTCGAAATATCTACAAAAACTATAGATATTCCAAAATTTTAATATAAGACCAACTTCAGGATATACTCTTTACAAAAAAAAAGAATGATAAAATAAAATGAAAAAAATAAATAAAATAAAATAAAATAAAATTAATAATAAAATTATATGCGTGGTCAATAGTGGTTACACATTAAAAAAATATACGCGTCCGCGACATGAGAACCTCGGTTCTTCGTCTGTTAAAAATAGTAAAACGCGTTAACAGACGTTATCTTAAGAAGTAATAAAGTACATTTATAGTTTTACGCCAGATGAGAACTTTCCAGCATCTTATAAAATTATCCAACAGTCTTTGACTTAACTCGTCTGCAAATATTAAATTAACTCTCCGCAATTAGAACTTAGAGAATATCTTCAAGAATTTTACTCGCATAATCTGATTGTTTTCCTCTTAAACGAGATTGCTGCTGTTTTTCAAATGCAATCTTAACAGCTTTTGTGTTTTTAGGAATAAAATCTTTATTATTTAATATTTTATGATTGTGGTTTGATTGTGTTTCACATTCTATTTGAATTTTGTACGCACAGAATAAACTACTAATTCAAAAATAGACAGATTTTCGATTTTGTTACTGCTATTAGTAACTTGTTTATGTCATGGTGATGCTAAAAAATTAAAACCCTTAGTTAGATCGGCTTAAACCTACGCCGGTTAATACATAGAAGTTAATTTTTAGAAAGTATATTTTCGGAAATAAGTCTGCTTAGGTATTTCATTATGAATAAATTATTCAATAATGATTTATTTAATATCCCGTATTCATCATAAGTGTATTTTATAATTATAATTTTGATTTAGTGTTTGGCAACATTGGCCATTAGTATTAAGCAGTTTTCATTGAGCACTTATTGTGTTCAAATGGGAGTTCATTTCTACCTCAATACCGTGGTTGCTCGGAGCTAAGTACATTTAATTTATGTTTCTTTATGTTAGCTACAAGCGATCGCTACGTTGCATTATTTGGCCATTTAACTATAGTTCAGGATTTACTGCTGTTATTGTTTCATTTGTATTTTCTTTTGTGTGAATGCAGTCAAGAACAAGGTAAGCTAAACACTTTCGGACTTTGCACCGTTCTTATGCTCGTTGAATAAGAAAGAGAATCGCGGTGCGCATGTTCAGCTTATGTTGCACTTGATCGTACTATTTTTTTCTCCGGAGCTGCGGAGTACAAATCTCTATACATATTATCATTTAATTCGAATTACAATGCAATACAATATATAAATCCTTTTTTTTTTAAAGATTTAGTGAAAATATTATAAGTTGGTTAGTTTATTATACTCAAATGTCTGGATGTTTTATCCAATATTTCAACACCTAGCTTACACATAGTTGATAATAAAAGTTAGTGTAGTTATCATCTCACTGGTAATTTTGTTGACCCCATTTCGTAAAAAATAACTGCAGTGAATGGTGGCGAGTTTCAGCCGCCGCCGGATAACCAAATTACACGCTTGTTTTCATTCAAATTATCGCTTTTCTGCGCGACCGGAACAGCCACGAAACTTGCGGATAAAGTCAATATGACAATGTTTTATTGTTTTTATTTATTTATTTATTTAACAGTTTATTGTACACATAAACATACAAAGGACAATCACATGTAGAGAGACGACACAACAGGTCTGCTTATTTCTTAAAAAATATCTTACAGCAAACCCAGGAAAGTGAAAGAACATATAAACAAGTCGCGGATAAACGTGCACAAAACAGAATACTAAATAAATACTATACTTTATTATACAAACAATAAAAACTATTTTATTTTGTTTGTGAAATAGATACAATATATATTACTCTTGCAGAATGATATTGGGGATTTGAAGGCTTTGCAAAGTATTTTTAATCTTTTTTCCCTAACGTGTTATTTAATAAAGATATTTTATATATTTTTACATTTACATGTATAATTAAATGTAAATTAAAGAAATTTCCATGTAGACAGTACTTATATAGGCAAAACTAGCTGTAGGTACTTTTTGTCAACAACCAGTTACCTAAGTATCATGTACTATGGTACAGCAGCCCTTGGTAGTGTTATGTACCTGATGTAAACTCTGTTCGCAACCATAGTACATAATTAAACAAAGAATTATCAAAATCAAAGTAAAATTTCTTTATTCATTATAGGTTTTTTAAAACACTTAATGACGTCATATTAGTTGTTAAGAAGCTTATCTAAAGCTTGGTCAATACAATTACAATAACACTATGAATGGGAAATACTCAGAGTCTTAGAAAAGAAAATATTTTCAGGGATACAAGTTTATAGTGAACTCGCTTGTTCTATGGCTTCAACAACCTTTTATAATTCCCGTATGATATTGACTCACATCAGATTTTTTTTAATAGATTATCGCCATCAATCCCCACCTATAGCGATTGTTTTTTCTTGAAGTATATTGACAGACCCGTAGTTGGTAGTACAGTAGCCAGCACATGCGGCTGGACATGTTGAGCTTGAGAGCGCCCGTATTCCGTAGCGGTAGTGGTGAATACATTTACAACGTTTACTGGTTTATGTACGTCTACCTTCGAAGCACAAGGTCGCGGGTTTGAATCCTGCCCAGGGTAAAAACTCGTGCGATAAGCACATGTGTTTGCCTTATGATGATGTTGTATATTTATTATTTGTTATAATTTTATCTTCAACCTGATAAATGTAAGTTGCGTCCAGCTATTTCATTGTCTGTGTTTCCGCTTCATCCATTTCCTGAATAAATACGAATGAAATCAAATTTCCCTTGTTATTGTTTGACATGTTATAATAAACGGGCATTTAATAAAACAGCTCTGTTTGTGTGTTCTACTCCATCTCTCTGTTCCTGTATTTCATGTTTTTATTATTTTGACAATTCAAAATTCACAATTTCGTATTTTATAGAAATTATTTAATTCGTACATTTAGTAAGTAGGTAGTAGTAGCAGTCAATTTTTTTTATTAATTGTTTTGAGAAATTAAAATTTTGTTTTTTAATATAAAAAAATAAGTCTGATTCTGTATGTGACTTATCTCTGTCCTTTTATGAGAATAAATAATATAATCTAACACAAATCAATATCAATTTTTTATTTGAAACCGAATATTCCAATGAGAATCTAATAGGTATTAAATTCGAACCCCAAAAAATTTAGTGAGATTAAAATAACATCAGATTTTCCTTCGATGGTGCCTAGTTCAAATTTCCTTCAATGGTACCCAGTTAAAATTTCCTTTAAAAAACGTTAAAATACACTGAACCTCAAATTCACCATACGAGCGTTTTATATTAATCCGTCCGAGCGCTCTACATTCGTATTTATCAGCAATTAAAATCTAAACGACCCCGAACGACCCCAATTATCTAATTTGGTCGCACCACGCCACCAATAACACTAATCATGCTCAAATTCACAATTGCATTATTAACCCTTGCTAGTTAAAATATAGGCCTAGGCATAGCGCGTTGATACGGAAAAACATCGTGAAGGACCCTTCAGGTAACAACGCCCGCACCCGCCGGCGGGGGCGCGGCCAGAACCAAAATCAAAATTGAAAATCAGAGACGGAGCCCCTCAGGCGTCGTCTCCTTCACGATGTTTTTCAATATCAACGCGCTAGGCCGTGGTCCGAGGCTCCCTTGAGCCGCCCCTAGACGCGTTGGTATATGACTTTTTTCTGGGGTAGAGTCTTCCACTCCCCCACAAGTCCGGTGAAACTTGATTGGTCGTACCTTTTCGACAAAAGCATAGGTCAATTCAAAAAAAAAAAGAAACATCGTGAAGGAGACGACGACGCCTGAGGAGCTCCGTCTCTGATTCTCTGATTATTAGTTTTGATTTTGGTTTTGGCCGCGCTTCCGGCCGGCGAGTACGAGCATTGTTACCTGAAGGGTAATTTTTACCTGTCTAATGTCACTATATCGCACTTGATACCTTCTCGGGCTTCTCGAGAGTTACGTTAGTTTTTAGGTTATGTCCAAATTCTAAGCCTCCCAGCCCCACACAGCAAAGCTAACAGTTATGGTCCTTGAAATCAATGTGTTGTGATAAGAGCCACTTCCTTCCTGCTTTATCGTTATCGCCACAAAGCACGACATGGAGGTTTTTTGTGTTTTTACTGCATTTAAGTTATATTACAGTTGAATTGTGACACAATGAAAAGTAATGTTTGTCTGTTTGTTTATGCTCATATGGAATTTTTATGTTAATAGTAACGTTATAATTTAATATAGTAGTCATAATAAGAGAAATTTTGGGCTTGGATCAATAAATTTACGGTAGGTAATTTGTTAACTATAAGTTTTTTTTTGGGCTAGAGAAATTTTGAATAAAATCCTTATCGAGGCTAAAAACCTCTACCAGTGTTCCCCATAACTACAATTTCGAAATATTCTATGTTTTATCAACTATTTTATTTTATTGATAGGATAAGAATAAGTTTTTTGGTTTTATCAGGCCAAAACAAAAATAAAAAATTAAGGAATAAAATACTTACGTCAAAAAAGGAACAATGCTTGAGAAAATGTTTCCTACAATCTGTTACACCCTGGAAATTACCGTACCAAATTTACACCATAAGAACTTGCATAATACTGAAATATCCGGAATTCCGGACGGGTGACAGCAGTGATGACAAAACGACCACAAAACACGATCATTACGGAACCCTGACCCATTAACCACCACATTTGAACCCATTTTGGGCCCTCACAATGTTGGGTTGGATCACAGACAGAATAACAGGAGAATACTTTGTTTACTACAGCCGTAGAACCCCCCCCCCCTCCCTTCTTCCCTAACAGTAGACACAGTGACAGTAAGATCAATTAAAATTTATAGTTTTTCAATCCTTTTCCACAACGAGAGTGGAACGACAGCTTACATTCGACCACAGAAAGTAAGCTTAATATTACGAACAAGATTCTTTACGACACACATGCAAGAAATATCAGTTAGTTTGTTTGGATCTACTTCATCACCAGTACATAGTCTTCACCTATTGATTGATCTGTGGAAGGCCAGAGTTCCGTGACTATCCACTATTATTTCAATTAACCTAATAAATACAAAGTCACAGAGTAATAAGCATTACAACAATCTTAAATAACTTGATATACAATATTCTAAAACGCGAAACGGCAGTAGTTCACGATAAAAACACCGTAAGTGCGTTTGAGCACGCCTCGCGAAAAAATCACTTACAGCGTTTTCCTAGGAATCTAAGAGGGGAGATACGGTAATAGGTACGTAATAGCTATGGATCACGAAGTGTGTGATACTAAAAAGAAAAAGTTTATGATGCTTAATATGAACACATTAGTTTCTTTTAACGAAGAAAATGGCTACTTCTTTTACGAAATCGTATGACGGAAAAATATGTAAGTATAGGGCACGTATTTAACGCGGCGACAAAGTAATCTAAATTGGGTATATAAAAAAAATGAAAATGGGTGCTAAAAATAATGGGTTGGCGACTATTATGAGCTATCATTTTAAATATAAAGTAGCTACTAAATAAATTAATTGCAAGGTAGTTTTTAAATTTAAACTGGCATCGAATATTTGTTTTGACAACTAAATTTATTTTCAAGCAGTTAAACATTATGGCAGATAAAAAAAGACAAATAGGCATTTAAATATGGCTTAAAAAGTATTTTATGCGACATTTTAAGAGCTCTAAACAAAGTTTAAAACAGGATGCACCGTTATTATCTTATCTTTTTTAAGTGTATTTTACGGGTCATCCAAAAATAAATAAATGGAGAGAGTATCAAAGAATAGTTTTGTTTGAGCACCGTACCTTTTTTATTCTTGAAATCCCGTATCAAAATGGATTTGCTGAAAAATGAAATTTTGCCTGAAAATATGTTTTGTTTTCTGTCAGTCTTGAAATTTTAATTTCCTGTGGGTGAAAGGGTCACATCTCGAAATAATATTATATTGAGTTCCAAATATTATTATGTTCCGAGGATTTCGTATTAATATAGGACGGAATGAGACCCACCGTCTGGAATTGCGTCCCGTTATTTTAATATTTTTTTCGGGTCAGCGGCAATATAGGTATAGGGAATTTTTAGGGTTGGTCTATGGCGTAAGAATAAAGTGCGCTAAAGCTTTGCTAATATAAAGTATTTTTTTCATAATCAAATCATTTTACGACCAGTAAATAATATTTATGATGAGGTTTTTCTATTTCAATTGTATCATTAAGGAAGGATAGTTTGATTTTATCATTAGATTTTCGCTCTAAAAAAACATTGAATGACATTTTTTTAATCCTTTCAAACAGATTAAATGTAAGACGAACGTATTAATTAACGCCAGGTAAAACTGAAATGCATCTTTACTTAATTTTTAACCAAAAAACAACTAGGCAAAGAAGCATTTTAGAAATAAGAAACATTTGTTTATGTTTGTGGAACATCACAATTCACAACACAAGTTAACTACCTATACTCGTATTTTCAACAAACATCTTGTCGCAATACCAGATAAAAATAATGTAATTTTCTTCAAATACCCGTTTTTGGCTTGGGTCGTATTAACCACGTGCCGCTGACAACGCGACTCACAATAGACCCGTTGCGGTGCACATTTTTATTTGACCTGTTTGCCGTTTTATATTAAAAGATGAAGCTCAGTACGGTTAGTTCCCAAGCTTAAAGGGGTTTCGAGAATAGTAGGTTAATAAAGAAATGGACTTTTTAATACAGAAATTACTAAGTCCAGTAATTTTCCAGCTGTTCTTAAAATAATTTTTATATATTTGCAAATGTAACAATAGTATAGTTTGTCTAGATAATATCAGAGATTTGTTGAAATATTGGTAATTATTAAATTAAATTTTATTGGTTTCAGGTAAAACAAACAAGCCGCATATGTATTCCACTTAATGCAGAGCGTATCTTTATGTATGTATACATATAAGAAAATAAGTTTAAATCTTTAAAAAAACAATGATTGGTGATTTACTTATATAAATACATTCAAAAACAAGAGCAATGATACCAATTAAACCACTTAAAATTTTCCGTTTCAGACTTTCATCAGAAAAAGTTCAATACCCATATTTTTCATATCCTACGGTCAAGTGCAAGGTAATGGGAAGCCAACTAAGCAAGCGCACTTTGTCTATGGCCCTTATGCAATGGACAAAAGACCTAAATAAATTCCAAAGTTTTCTGTATCACGTGTACATACGCAAGTGTGGACTTTACGTCTATTCGACATTTTTTCAGGATCTTGAAGATATACAATGTAATTCAAAAACCAAGAAGTCACAAAAAGATTATTATATTAAAAAGATTAGATTATTTAGAATTTAAATACTTCTCTTTCTCTTTGGCCCGCATTATAAAGTTGTCGATATGTAGGTTGTCGACAAGAAGCGGCAGGCAATTACCTCTGATCGATATCAGCCTCGCCCCGAGCCGCGTCTGCCGCCCTCGATGCACTTTTATCTCCACTCCACATTATGTCTATTGCAGAAAAATGTACAATCACAAAGTTCAAAGAAAAGAATAAGTATAGAATACCAATAAGACCGTTCTGCATAATTTTTTGATCAAAAACAATATAATACTCGGAACTTACAGTTTGTGAGTTAGTAAGTTATTGTTTTTAACACCTATGGATCGTTCAAAATATTAGATCTTTTTTAGTATTTCGTTCTTTCGTTCGCTAAAATGGTTTCATAGCTAGGATCATACTTATGCTTATGCGTTAAGAGGCATCGCTTTTCTTAAACTCGATTTACATGAAACTATCTGTCTGTTACATTTACACGCCTCAACGAATAAGCACTTAACTATAAAAGTATGATAAATAGCATAAAGTAGGAAAAAGCGTCTTTTATCGTACAAAGAAATACTTCACTCCCATCGGGTTTTTTTCAACAGCTATTTCCTGCTCAAAATATAAGTTTCTTATGTTCTGGCTAAAGCAATGAATAACAGAGGCGTCAACAAGCAATATTGCCTATTTGCGCCATCTGCTGCGAAAAATTGCTCTACAAAATTCTATCTTATATGACTTTGAACCTTGGGGCTCGTAGTTGCAAAATTGTTAATTTTGTTGTTGTTTCTGCTATATTATGATTTTAATAAAAAAAAGGGAAAATTTATAACTAATTAATAATTACCAAAATAATTTGTCGGGACAACCTAACTAAGAAATTATAGGAGATTTTCTCTGTGATCTGCTGTGTTATATTGAAAGAAAATTGAAGCACCCAATTAAGTAACGATAGAAGATTTTCTTTTACAATTCAGCTTTATCTTCTAATTAAATAATTTTTCATCTTCGATTTTCTGTTTTTTTTTTTTCCTTTTTTTTTTTTAATTCGTCTTTCTCTACTGCTGGAGCCTTTTTATCGCAATTTAATTATAAAAAATAATCTGAGAATAAAAAAAACTATTTATTTCTTCTGTTAAATATTTATTAAATGTTTTGAGTAGGCATATAGTTCAAAGTCGAAGCTAACCAAAAATGTTCTAGTTCCCAATTCAACCAAACATGGCCCTATAAACTATCGAGCTGGGGAGTTCCAAGTTAACAGATTTACATATGCCGCGCCGAAGTACGTGTGTACCCACTGTGTATCCGACCCAATAACTGCACAGCGCTGCAACTGCACATTTATTAGTTTCGCAGTGTGAACTCCGACCGCAACTTCGCTGCAACCGATATGCAAGAAAAGGGGGTGCGGTTTGGGCTTCACCAATACAAAACTAGACTTACATACTTACAATACAATACAAATGTTCATTGACCCAGTTGATGCTAATAATAAATAGAACAATTACTGTATTTTACTATTTTTAAATCTAAGTGAAAATTGATAAACATTGGGCTCCTTCATCTTCTTAAAAATAATATACTAATAACAACAGAAGAAGAACAAACAGTATATGTGATACTATCTGACCCTTCCAGACCACGATATCCGTGGTAAACTCACTTTTTTTTTCTAAAAAAAACGCCGTCACCAACGCTCCCATTCCATAACTCACTAAATCAAAATTTGCCAAAAACTCTAAAACAACTAGTTGCCTTCTCTGGAAGTTCCTACATCCGGTCTCTGACCTCCGCTCCACAGAGACTCGTTCGCTATATTAAAGCTCGCGCTATAAATTTGAATAAAGCATAGTTATGGAGTTCTCGTGTCCGCCGCCGTTTTAATACGGCTAATAGTGTGTAAGTATAATGTTTTGTTAAAGGATGCTATGCTAGCGCCATCGTGTTTGTTTTTCCGCCTTGTTAGTCTGTGTTTACTTTCTAGACGTGATAGTAGTATATGAAGAATTAATTTGTCCTGTGTAGTCACGTGTGTAGGTGGCTGGGTGAGAGCAGCGGAGGATCGTGTATTGTGGCGCACACTTGGGGAGGCCTATGTCCAGCAGTGAACTAAGACGGGCTGATAGATATGATGATGATGATGATGATGTGTAGTTACGCTCTGTACAATTCTTATACATTTTACTAAGACACAAGATGATGGTTTTTAATTTATGTTCTCAATGTTCTCACACTTCACCAAATTTCCTACTTTGTCAAACAAGTATCCGTCCATAATATAAAAAAATAAAAAATAAAATAAATTAAAAACGTTGACGAATTACAAAGTAGGAAAGTAGACTGAATAGCACAAGTCTGCCTGATATTTAAATGTAGTGTAATTTATTTTATTGCACACTAGAAAAAAACATATCCTAAAATTCATTTACGAAATATTTATTGACGTTTATTTTAATTAGAGGATTTCCTTCATGTTAGACGTCGTCGTTTCGTTAAAAGTACGTTTAAAAAAGGGTGTCCAAACTAAACTCAACTGTTGTTCACTAATCCTACGTGATTAGTAGTAATGACGTCACCAACCTGACGAATGACGTAATCCGTCACAATCGTCACCAACTTTAACCATTATCCACACAGTTCATCGGCCGGTCGTAGTTTAACTGCACACTAGTTAACTACAACAATAAACAAGTCCCAGGACATAAAGCATTTGCTTTTGTTAATTCGGTACAGGCGAGCGCACAAGTGGTGGGTAGTAGACTTTGGTAGACAACACCCTTGGGAAGGCTCCACCGGCTAGACGGTCATAGTCTGTAACCCCTGATAACTGGAACGAAAGTAATTGTATTTTGAACAGCTTTCAAAACTGTATACCTACCGTAGTGCCAGCAGCCAGATTAATTTGTTTTGTTCGTTACCTAAGTCCCTTTCATAATTTGATACTGGAGTAATGAGCCATTTTTGAACTAAAAATAAACTTTTAAAAGCTACACTAAAATTACGGGTTATTTCTATAAACTGTAAAATGATCAGTTAGTGTAGTTTAAAAAATAAACAGGTGATGCTGAGTACTCTTCTTTGGCCAATTCTTTAATTATATTCAAATTCAAAAGACATACATACATACCCGTAACTTAGACCATCAAAGTATTTACACAGACGCTTTTGCAATCGCCTATACGCTATGACGTCACAAGTTATTCGTGGGCGCACGCATCAGCGCGCAAATTGTCGTCGCGATATACGACCAAACTTAATAACTGCGAAAGTTTCGCGCGTAAATCTTACGCACGTGTGTACAGGGCCTTATGCGGACAGTGCGTGGAGGCTTAATGGATTTGCTTTGTTTTGATCGCTTTTGTCTTTTTCTAAAGTAGGTAGTGGTATTATAAAATCGATGGAGTGATTTTATTATTTTTCTACAAAGTAGATATACATCTAAAAAGCTAAGAAAAGCTAATCTATATAAAATCTCTTGAAATGATGCATTTCTGAAACTAGTGATTCGTTTTATTATAATAGCTTATACATATAATATTGATTTCAGATTTTCACTTTTTTTTTTCATGAATTATTGATTCAGTGTGTCCTTTATATGGCCCTTAGCCTGCTCTTGACTACCAAAGGTTAGCTGGAAGAAAATGCTTTGTAACATTAAGTTCGCCTTTGTACATTTAGGTAGTATCAGCTATTTCTGACTTTTTCTATGGAAATATGCTTGGGATCTTTGATAAAAATCCTTTCGGAGCATAATATAAAACACAAAATATACTAATGGCAAAGTAACCCTTTTAATTTTTGTACAAAAACACTTTTACGAAGCTAGTTCTTGTAGTGAAAGAAAAAATATTATTGAAATTAGATTATAACGATTTGTTATAAACTATACTTGAATCTTAAAAGATTGTACGGAAAGTTTAAAATAGAGCGGACTCATGTTGTATAAGGAGATGCAATAGGTAAGTCCACAACATCAAATGAAATAGAACTAAGAGCACTTCCTAGTAAGACAGAAACTTTTGCGGAAAAGTTTTAAGATGTCCTGGATTTTGAGGAAAGTACACGTCTATTACATTTAGAAGACTTAGGTAAATCCTCCAAAGTGTGATATATTGATTAGTTATATTGTTAAGTTTTTCTACTTTGACTGGTTGCCTTCCTCTAATTGTATATTTCGTTTGCTTTCTTTGTTATATTAATAAAATTGTATAAAATTATAATTTGTATTTTGTAATAATATTTTAAGAAGATGCAACGCCTGTGGAGTTTCTTCCGGCGAGTTCTTCTCCACAGAAGACAGCCAAAATTCTGAACTCGCCACAAAAGAATATGACATAACTAAGTGATGTAAATATCCTAAAGTTAAAAATAAATCCCTTGAACTTAAGCTAAACCTCAAAGGCCACCTTATAAAGAGAGAGGCCTTAGTCCAGCAACGAGATTGTTACAGGCTGTTTGTTGCGATCACTGCTTGGCAATTGGGATGGGTTAACAGCGGTTGTTAGTTACGCGCCGGTTCCACACGGCATTCTTCTATTTTAAATACATTTAAGCAAGCAAGCAAATGCGCAATGTACGGATGGAAGTTAGGTTGTTTATTATCATAACCCGAACGCTAGGGAGGCGGTTTGGAGATCATAGTTGTTTTTGGTAAGACGCCGGATACCACAAGGCGGCGTCCTTTATCCGGACCAACCAACCATCCATCCATCGATCTTCCATCTTATAACCGGGGTAGACAATTGGAACAACTGCGATCCCTGATCCATCGGCTAAGCAGTGAACTACACTACATATCAGAAGTGTTTCCTATCATAATTCCTAATCCCCATCTTTAACGTTAGATGCATAAAATTTGGATTCGGCTCATAGATTAACAAAACATTTATTGATTCTGTGGTGGCACGAAGTTCGCCGGGTCCTAGTATGCAAATAAATCAAAATGCCAAATTATCACGTCAATATGCAAATAAATTAATGAATTTTGATTCTGAGTTCATTATGCAACAAATATACAACAAACCAGATGGCATTCAGCCAACAGATGCACTCGATACAAAAGCGAAAGTTCAGTAGTAAGTAGTAAACTGTAGTACAAGTCTTGTAGTACAAGTAGTTGTTGGTAATTGGCTGTAGGAACTCGCCATATGCGCTCTGTAAGCGGGGCAACTTCTCTAATACTGTCCGCGGGACATTCGTCTTGGTACTGTAGTTCGAGTGATAGGCGAATCAAAAATTTCCTTTAATACTGACTTGCTTTGGTTTATCTTGCTGGTTTCAAGGTTTGCTTACCTCATAACCCTGGTGTAAAAATCATTGAGCCGCCTTTGACATGGCTGGGCTAGTGTCACTATTACGTCCATGATTTGTTAAAATTAGAATCATTGTTCCTTTCAGACAATCAGTTGTACATTCACAACGTTTGAACGTATACACGTAATTTTTAACTCTTTTTTTTAACTATTCAACAGTATGTTTCGTAATTGGGCCCTTTGGCTTACTTATTAGTCATTACTATCTCTATGGCTACTATCTTGTCAGGTTGTTTAAGCGAGACGTACCTATCTACATACCAGTTACCATATGAGTCACTTGTTACTTCTGATGAAATCCAGGGTGTAATTGCCGGCCAGGGATTGTGAGGTAGGTTAACTTCGAAACCCACACTATAAGCAAGCAAGCATTGACAGCTTAGCTAATACTGCATGCTTGATCAATCAACAGTTCCTTGCCCAAGACACCTTTTCGGAAAAGAAAAACTTCTCCATACAAACCGTTCGATCAAAATGACGAATGAATGATGAGTGTCAACATTTTTTTTTTCGTTTGATAGATGTCTTTTCAGCATTTGATAAGCCGCACTGATATCCCGTATATTTTATCGCTCTGATCTTACAGTATGTCCCGTAGCTACCACCTAATTCAGCCTTTGCCAAACTTCCGTCGCAACCGTCACGTACATTTTTTGTTGTAAGTTTATAAGTTCGCGAAGTGCCGTGTTAGGGGAAATAATTCTTGTAACGAAGAAAGGAAAAGTTGCACTTGTCGCTTTCAGTTTTTGTTTGTTTGTAACGTTGTTAGTGAAGTAACAAACAAATATACGTGCTAGACTATTGTCTTGTGCCTTATGAATTTGAAATGTAATACACAATACAATTTTTAACCCTGTCAGCGTGATTAAATCAAAAATAATGAAATTTACAAGCATACATCTTCCGATATAACTCCGATAAATTTGTACAAAAATTTTGTTGTAACGATGGTTACTTGCTTAGCATGAAGGTTTCAATGTTACCTACGTCACAAACCCTGGTGTAAGAATTATTGAATTGATTAGGTAATTGATTGATTAAGACTTCTGATATGGCTCATGTAACGGCTCCATCCGTTGATAGCAACCGAGACCAAGAGCTGTAATGAAGGATGATGATAAGAAATAAACATTTTCCAGTTGAAAAGTATTCGGTACATGGAATAGGTAAAACACATTTTATAACATACTACTAACGTATACTTTTCTATCAAGTCCTAATTTATAAAATGAGTGTCCACCATCCAGTCAATTGAAATTGGCTACAAGTACCTGGACGTAGAACCGAAAGATGGGTACCATACCGATACTTTTTGGTAGGTATTTTGAGAGGGTGCCATAGCGAAAACATACCATAGCGAGACTAACCGACAAAATTCTAGTTTCACTGTTGACTCAAACTACATTCATCTTCTCTCGACTCTTTCTCAAAAACTGAAAATGCAAGTTAAAAATACTAAAAGCCGTAATAGCGTTTCAAGTTCGCAACTGCAAAAACATTTAAATGGGGGGCGTTAAGTGCCTCATTACAGGTGACTTGGTGCTCGAAGGGCGACGAGCAAAAAGTTCCGACAACGCGTCGTTAGGGGATTTGCACAAGAGAATGCGTCTGCAGAATCGGTACTGATAAGAATCAGTGCAAATCTGGTGTACGGTTGAACGTCACAGAGCCTGATGTTTAAGATCTTTGGAAAACCCGATGGCTTTCTCACCTCTTAGCAAACTAGGGCGTGCTGTGTTTACCAAACTTTTTTCTCGCTCCAAATTAAGAGTATGGTATTTTACAGTTATTTGTTGCTCTTTTTATTTAACCTTTTTATTTAATCATAGTTAAAACGATTGGGAATCTATCGTATCCAAATTGTGTGTTATGATGTATGGGGCTATGAATTTGACTGCCACTTACCCCTAAAAGTCTAACAACCGCAAGCTCTTAGCTCATTTAAAAGTTCATCATTGTGTTTAGCACTCTCTAATGACTTTGAATGGTAATTTACACACCATTCCTGTGATTTTTATGTAGTTATAGTAAACATATCTATGTGAAATGGACTGCCACTTACCCCTGAAAACGTAACAAACGAAGCAAATTAATTTGAAAGCTGATCATTCTACTTTAGCACATACTTCAATTATTGGGAATCAATCAGATCCCAATCCTATACTATATTGTGGCTGTTACAGTAAAAACTTTCATTTAAGTATGTGCTAAAGTAGAATGATCATCTTTTAAATTAAAGTTTTTACTCAGTATAGGATTGGGATCCTATTGATTCCCAATCCTATACTATATTGTGACTGTTACAATAAAAACTTCGATGTGAATTTGACTGTTTCCCACTTCCCGTAACGAAGTGTTACGCAGCGAGTTCCGAGTGCCTTTTCGTGACTAAGCGCTACCGGCGACACAGCCGCTACTTCAACAACTTTCAATTTCAACTGTTCAAAAGTTAATTATTAGTTAAATGTTGTTCCGGAAGGGTCCGTTTGGAGTGTTTTTGCTGTTACAAGTGTTTTGTTTCCCGATGCGGTTTAACTTTATACCAGCGAAAATGGCTCACCAATTACTATTAGCATCATCATTATCATTTCAGCCGAACATGGGTACATTAAATTAAATATTATAAAATACTTTAATGGAAACATTCATTCATTCAAAAATTAAGAGCAGGGCGATTAATCCATGGACAAGACTTGTTCATGGATTAATCGCCATAGCCATTCCTTGACTTCCAGGTACGACACGACCTCAACTTTTTCCTTCAATTGGTTCACACAAGGACTCCAAAATACTTTCGGTGAGGTAGGCTATTGGCTGTACGTATCATAAAAAGATGACATGCTAAGGTAGCAATTTCAACCACCGGGCTTAGAAAAGACTGTTTCTAGAGACAAGGTGGACTACTGAATCTGGTAAGGGTCGGGGGAACCCGTTGTTTGCGGGCAGCGCGTAGGACCGATCGTTGTGGAGATCTTTGAGGTAGGCCCTTGTCCAGCAGTGGACATTTAAAGGCTGAAATGATGAAAGCGCTTAAGATGTAGTTGTAATCATGTTTTGTATTTCTAGAGTTATATCCGTATTGGTAAATCTTGAAAACTTTATAAGGAAGAGCTGTAATTTTATGTTTTTCTCGTGATAAATTTTTCCGCTGTTACAAAACTTATATAGCAATAACAGTTTAGTTTATACAAACAATGTGAATGAAAATTTTAGACAGGGTTAAGACTGAAGTTGCGTCGCTACACTGTAGCAAAGTGTAAGTTTACTGTGTTTAACTTTAGGTACGGGAGAACTTCCCAATCTGGTTAGAATCTTACAAGCATGGTTATACAAGTTGGTTGTAATTTTATGGTTTATCATATCAGTTTCAACCAATGTTTCAGCTCGGAGCAAACCATTTTATACCTTATTTGTATTGTGACGTCATTTACAATAAGTAATGTTTTCTTTCCTTATTCACGAACTAGTTTTTGACGAACGATAGTTTTGTGTTGGATGGAATGAAACTATTTTCTATGTTAAAGAGTAGTCCACTTAATACTGTTGAGTTCCATTAAATACTGTTCGATAGAAACAAATTTACGTTATCGCGAACTTTCTAATTTATTCTTCTTCTTTTTCAAGTTAACGGTATGTTAAATTCGTCCCATGCACTACGACAATGGGCTATGAGTATAAGAAGGTCTGGTTGAAATTGTTACCTTGGCATTAAGGCTATCAATATGTATGTACAGTCACCTGCAGAAGTGCAGTCATAGCCAGCACATGCGGTTAGGCATTCGCACTACGAAATTCACCCCTACCGCCAAAGAATACGGGCGCTCTCAAGGTCAACATGTCCAGCCGCATGTGCTGGCTACTGTACTAACAGTTAGGCACACTGCATTGTGGAATAAGTTAATTAAGGTGTACACTTCAAGCCCAATCCATTAGAACCTGGTTTCCTGTAGCACTCACGTGAGTCTCGTATCTCGCCAACTTCCCAATCTACAATCAGCCGGAATATTATATGTGTCGACGTGTGTGGACCAAGTTATAGGAGAAGATCCACCGTAAAATATGCATTTGCGTTTATATAAATTACTTTTTTGTGGACAAAATTATCTGGCGGTCATAGAAATTATTTATCTTCGAGTAATAAGTCGTATTTTTATTAATATACTTGAATAAAAAATTAATAACTGTAGCAAAACATAATATTTCACTATAAAATTTTTCAAAAGTTATATTTATTTAGATCGTTTTCATAATCAGTTTGAAAATATCCTTATTTGAAAAGCCTTTATGTTTTGGCGCTGTACATGTTTATATGTTCATGAAAATTTATGATTTGTTTAGGGACACGAACAGATATTTCTAAGTAACTTGGCTATTCGACTGTTCCACGTATTCTTGCTTCAAGATAATACTCAGAAATCACAACGAATGAGATAAAAAAGAACATGTTAAAGCCCCTTGAAATATCATTTTATATACTATGAAAGGAAAATATTTTCTAAGAAGCGTTTGATTATACACTATTTGTTTAAGAAGAACAGAAATATACTCTTGCTGTGAGCTCTTAACCTATACGATATGCGTCGCCCAAGTTAGCAGTTCTGTAAGTTAAAGCTGCCTTGGGCACCATGGCTTTCCGTTTATATATTCCTGGTACCAGAGCCCGAAGGACTGTTACAAGTTTAGTTAAAGTTTTCCAGTTTTTTTCTTTAGTTAGGAGAATTATTCTGCTAATATAATGCTGATACGGTTTCAGCTTAACTTTTAAATATATTCTGCTTTGCGAGAAGCAAGATCTTTAATGCACAAGTTGTGCTTGCAGTTTCTTTAGCAAAATCGTTTTCATTTTCTCGTGTTTCCTAAGCTAGAAGCAATTTAGATTTTCTCTGTTGCTTTGACCAGAAACTGTAAAGTCAAATGATTTTCTTAATATCGTTTTGAAATACATTTATTTTATTAGTTTATTTCTTTTTTATAAAATACATACATAGAGCCACGCTTCTATCTTATGAAAACATCAATATTATACTTAAATTATGATACTCACTACTGAAACAAAATAGGTACGTTTTTGTACTGACCTTATATTATTTTCATTGAAAAAGAGTACTTAAAGTTTTTTACTTCTGTGATAAATAAAACAATATTTGTTTTTTGTTTTTTTTTTCACTTTTCTATTTCGTACAACATAGATTGCATAAAAGTATCGTTTATATAGTTTCTGTGGCGTAAATGTTGGTGTTGCGTGTTCGAAACGCTTTCGCTCAATCATCGGTGTAATCTGGCCTTAATGCCTGGAGTGACCACTGGCCCTTTTAAACGTTTATTTCAGTTTGGTGCAAATATAGACGTCGTCGATCGTCAGTTTTACCATTCTTATTTATATTACATACCTACATAAGTAAGTATGTCGTCCTTGCAACATTAAAACGTCAATTTGGACGATACTTAATACAAATTTGTTACCTTAGAGAATAAATATACATAGAGCACGCGCATCGCTCCGCTGCCTTTATGTCAAGCGTAAGCAAATTTTGGCAGATTTTTTATGAGCGGTGAAATCAATAACATTTTTCTTTTTTGATTTGTTCCTCAAGTCATGTTTGCAACTTGTCACTGCAACTTGGAAAAATAATCAGCTCTGATAACCATTTGATACTAAACGAACGCGCTGAAGATATTCGGACTGTTCATATCCGTGCTTACAGTTCATACTCGATAGGCGTACTCTATCCTTCCCAGAAAATTTTCTATTTATACTCTAAGTTTGTTACATAGAACATACCTACATTCATAATAGTTGAATTGAAATAACCCAAAGAAAAAAAGTCATAGTAATTAATAGGGTTAGTACATTAACGCAAAACTCAGATTTCTAAGTTTTGTTCTCGAAATTTTCTGAAATCGTAAAAAGAAAATGCATTTCAGAATCAAAACCCAGAATTCAAAACAAAAGTTGTGCAGTTTTATGGGCTAAGTTTACAAACGAGAGTTGCAATACTAACACGTCATGTAGGTATTTTTAAAAATGGACAAAAAAAATAGGTACTTATATTACTTTTATCAGAAAAACTATAATGCTATATGCGTATAGTTCTGACCTATTTATGTAAATTTTGGACATGTAATCATTTATAATTTAAATAATTTTTAGTTGTATTTAATTTATCATCATAATTTTCCATCGATTGTTATTTCTATTTCATTGTTATTCTGTAATATTGTGCTTTCTTGTGTTTTGGTCTCTGTACTGTTAGCAAGTAAGTTGACTGAATAAATAAATAAATAAAACAATATCCTGAACCTATCCTGAGCCTCATGACACGAAGATCGGACGCCGTCGTTTAAATTGCAAGCGTTCAGAACGAACCAAGTTCCAAATTTAAATCACTAAGTGTAGCGAAGTGAGGCGAGTTGGGACTAGTTGGGCCACGTCGTCGGTCCAACTTTGGCAAGTAGCTGCAAATTGGATTACTATCGTGCCGAGGCTATTTTAACACGTCACTTCTTCTTCTTATCGTGTCGATGACAAATTCCTTAGATAATTTTGGCCCAGAACTTAGCCACTTCAACTGCATTATCTGTGGCATCCATCAAGTCCTGCTGCGAGCAGGTGGCAGGGCAAGCAGGGCAGGACACTAGGTGGGCCATAGACTGCACCGTCCCACACACACACTCCAAATTTGGGTTTTCCGAAAATCCCCACCTGAACATATTTTCCTTACTGCGGCCAACCTGAGTCCGAAGTCTATTTAAAGACTTCCAGATTGGCCATGGCAGTCTATGTCCAGCCGGGAGGCTCTCAGAGATCGGAACATATGGATCTGGGAGTGGTGTTCGAGCACGCCACAAGTTGCGTCTCGCTTGAGAGGGCACGCCCGTGGGGGGTTTTACGCATTTTAGGAAGCTTTTTCGACTTTTTAGTCTTTGCGGCGGTAGCTCATGCCCATGTAGGGGGTGCCGTATGTCGTCTTCCAACTTAGCCCTCTCCAGCGAGCTTGCCACGATTCTGCGAACCTCTGGAGGCGCTATGCCAGCCAATGGATACAGCAGTTTCACCGGGGTTGGCTTTAAACACCCAGTAATAATCCGGCATGTTTCGTTTGAGGCTGTATCCACCAGCTTAGCATGAGTAGAGCGGCCCCATACGGGGCACGCAAATTCGCCGGCAGAAAATGCTAGCGCCAAACCAGAAGTCCGCAACACCTGCGGTGCGGCTCCCCACTCAGTGTGTACAAGACGCCGCAGTAAATGGTTACGGCTGTGTATCTTTCGTTTCAAACTGTCACAATTATTCTTAAAAGTTAAAGATCTGTCTAACAGGACGCCAAGATATTTGGGGGAGTTGTCATGGGCAATGGAGACTCCGCGCCAGGTGATCTTGAGCTTACGACCCGCTTGTGCGTTGCGTAGATGGAACACGCTCGACTCAGTCTTGGTTGGGTTTGGCTTAAGCGAATTCTCGCCATAATACTGGCCTAAACTATTGAGAGCTGCAGAGAGACACACGTCACTTTCGTCTCTTGATGTTGTATAAACATTAACCAACCTGGGTAAAATCATGGCTTTGTTAACAGCTTATAATAATACGTCCTCACCGAGGGGCTCAAGCCTACCCTGAAATCAGGGTGAATAAGCCTCAGTCGACCACGCTGGCCCAATGCAGTTTGGTCAACTTTACACACATCTCAATCTTTAAAGTCCTTTGCGGGTGTGTGTGCAGGTTTCCTTACAACATTTTCCTTCGCCTTAAGAGCGTCGAATAAACGTTTGTACGAATTCAAGCATTGAAAACACATTGATAGGTGCCGAGCATGTGCCGAGACTTCAACCCGCGACTTTTGCATGGAAAACGAACGAAATAGGCGCTCTGCGTCATCTCTGCATACTTGATATATGAAAATCATGAAAATTTTCTATTTTCTCTTTTTGATTTAATTTCTTTATATTAGGCACTCCAGGCAGCCGACTCGACGAAATGGTAATTGAGCCAACCCCTTCCTAAATTGTTTTAATAAAATCTTTTTTATGGTCTTTCTTAAACGAAGGGGTTCTTAAAATTCAGTACTGTTGAATATTGCTATTTGCTTATTAAGGATTTTCTTTTCACGATGTTGCGTACCTTTTATTATAAAAATCTGGCCATGCTTTGTATTGGATTTGAAACCTTCTTATAATACAAATTTTCCACAAACCCTATATTTTTAAGGCTATTAAACTTTATTTTAGCCACATATTGCTCGATCCTGTTCCATTTTTAATACAATATTTTTTACATACGTGCTATATTTTAATAATTCTACAGCTATTCAAACGTACACAAAAAAAACAAGATAAGGATTCCAAATTCAAAATCTCTCAGGCGGATTAGAACCGTGATCTGTTGCGCAAAATAAAGATAAAGATAAGATAAAGATAAATTTATTGCCAACTGTTTACAAAAATGGTTACAAAGTTGATACAAAAATTTACTCAGATTTGCAGCGCATAGAACATTATACAGCGGATCCTGCACTAAGCACAGCTTGTATCGCAGGATCCCGAAACACAGTTTCACCGTTAGTGTATTGCTGACAAGGAAAATAAGTACAGAATAATACGTTCTTGGTCTGCAAGAAAAATAATGAATGTGAAGTTAATTAATTGAAATTTATGAATAACCATGCAAAGGAAATAACAAAAAAATAAAATAAAATAAAATAGTTTGGATGTGTGTGTGTGTGTGTGTGTGTGTGTGTGTGTGTGTGTGTGTGTGTGTGTGTATGTGTTTGTGTGTGTGTGTGTGTGTGTGTGTGTAAGTGATGCGTGAGGTGCGTCTGGTATGGGTGTTAGAATTTTATGTCTCCGGCAAGGCTAATAAAGCTTCTGTTTGTTCATAATTTATTTTAAGCAAAATTTTTTTTAATTCAAAGTAAATTTCGTTATTTGATGCATTTTTAAGTTTAGGAAACAATTTTACTATTTTATTTAGTAAGTAAGGAAATAAAAAGGTTGGCATGCGTTTCGCAAAAACAGTATGTGTAGTGGGGATTTTAATATCAAATCTTCTTCGGCCGAGTAGCTTCTCATAGTCCTGGGAATTACATACAGATTTATGCATTGCCACTACCACTCTATGTATGTAAAGCTGACGAACCCTTAGAACCCCAGCCTCATTGTAGAGACAATCCGTACTGTAACGGAACGGTTTTCTTAACATTACCTTAAGAAGGGACCTTTGGGCTCGCTCTAATGTTATGATAGTAGTTTTAGCTGAGCCACCCCAAACACGAATGCAGTATAGAAGCAGTGATTGAGAGAGGGCATTGTATACTCCTAGTAGAACCTCTCTTGACGCAGAATCTCTAAGGGACTTCATAACATAAATCTGTTTTCTAATTCGGGAAGATAGTACAGAAATATGCCTCTTAAAAGACAAATTCTCATCTAATGTGATGCCAAGGTATCTTAAATCAGCCGCCCGAGCAATGACACTACAGTTACAGACAGGGTTTGGAGAGGTGATATTACAGTTGAGGGAATGTAATTTAAGTGTCACTGTGGGGGGAGGCTGTGAAGCACGGGTTTTGTGGAAAGCCATGTACTTAGATTTGACTACATTTAAGGTTAAAAGGTTGTTATCCAGCCATTTCGCCACAGACTTAAGACCAATTTCACTAGCCTCGTAGGCCTCCCTCCAGGTAGATCCGTAAAAAACTATTGCTGTATCGTCGGCATAGCAAACGGTGTCTGCATGTTTGAGAGTCAGTTCCAAAAGGTCGTTAATATACATAATAAATAGTGTAGGACCAAGGACACTGCCCTGCGGGACGCCAAACGTAACTGGTAACATGTCACTTTTGGTTTCACCGACTCTCACACACTGTAATCGATTAGACAAGTAGCTCTTAAACCAGGCATGAACCGTGCCCCTGATACCAAAGGAAAGTAGTTTCGTTAGAAGAATTGTAATGGACACCGTATCAAACGCCTTGGCGAGGTCCAAGAATACACCTACACAGTGTTTGTTTCGGTCCAAGGCAGATGATACTTTGTCCACTAAAAGAAGTGTTGCATCCTCTGTTGATTTACATTTTCTAAAACCAAATTGACGATTTGATATTAGATTATTTTTATCTAGATAGTCTAATAATCTTTTGTTGACAACTTTTTCTAAAATTTTACCAAAAACGCTGAGCAACGAAATTGGTCGATAGTTAGACGGATTATCTTTTGGGCCATCCTTATGTATAAGTGTCACAACAGCTATTTTCCAGCTTTGGGGGAAAATACCACTGCTTAGGCTTAGATTGCAAATATGTGTTAAGGGTTCACTAATGACATCAGCACATTTTTTAATTATGGCGGACGAACAACCATCCAGACCAGGAGCACTGCCAGTTTTTAAGAGTTTTATGAGAGCAATTATTTCAGCTGTATCAGTTGGACACATAAACATAGAATACGGGATCTGTGTGTATGGAACAAATTCAGACGCGAGTGATAATTCAGTTGCCGATAGTTTCGATAAAATTTTGCCAGCCAAATTTTTTCCAACTGTTGTAAAATAATTGTTGCATTTATCAAGAGACTCTTTAGGATTTTTATCAATCTCACATAATTCTTGAGGCTCATAACGCTGGCTAGTCAAGTGGCAAATATTTTTAATGGTTTTCCACAGCTTCTTGGGATCATTTTTATTTAATAATAGTTCTTGGTTTTCATAATTAGTTTTAAGTTTGCGTAGAAGATTGTTTAAATAATTTCGATAACGTTTATAAGTCGTAACAAGTACTTCATTACTGGGATTCATTTTAGCTTGAAGATGCAGTTTGTCGCGGTTTCTTTGACACCTCATGAGACCTGGAGTAACCCAGGGACAGATATTGAACTTTCGACGACTAATTCGCACCTCCTTTGAATTATTAGTTAATGCGGATTGAAAAATGGTATTAAAATCATTGGAGGCTTGCTCAACGTCGTTGCAGTTTAAAATATTTGACCAATTTGCAGCGACAAGATCCGCGACAACACCATCTACATTGGTAATAAGACGCGTTCTCGTTTTTGTGTCTCGTTTAGTATGAAAAGATGTGGCCAAAAGACAAGCAGCGTGATCTGTAACATCTAAAGATAAAACTAGGCCGATAGTCTGGGCGGTTGGACAATTAATAAATATATGATCAAGGCATGCGTTTTTCCGGGTAGGCTTTGTTATTGCAGGAAGTAATTTATGGCTGGATAGAAGACACATGTATTCGGAGCATTGATGAGATAAAGCGGGCTCTTCTAATATATCTAAATTGATGTCCCCGGCTAGTAGTAAATATTTCGAGACAATGACACATCTGCTATCGTGTAAAGAAACGCGGAAACCCCAATGTTTGGTTTAAATCTGCGGCCCCTTCTGATAATTTTCACCTGAGCCCCCCCACGCCCCGCTGCGTTTTCCTCCCCCTGGATTTATGCCCTCAGAGATACCATCTCGTCGAAGAATTGGGGGCACCGCTTAGCTGTGGAATAAGGAGGCTGGAAGGGCACTTCTTTTGGTGTATTTAAATAGCTTTGGCGCATTTTCTTTAGAAGTTCACATACCTATTTATCTAATGGTTTTACTTATAAATAACTAAAATGTAATAAGAGCCGTTAACGAAGATGTTATGGTAATTTGTTTGGACATAATCTCTTTAATTTGATACAAGATTTCATATAAAAGACGTTCACTAGACATAAACTGTTTGCAAATTTTTTAAGTAGTGTTTTCTCGTTTTATTATTGGTTTCACTCAATAAAACATAATTTGTAATGCATGACGAGTTTTTTAAAGGATAGTGGGCAAAAATGTATGGGCGGCACACCCACTTCCGCCACAGATTCGACTACTTTAGTTTGAAAGGTATCATGTTCATATTTCTTTGTGCCAATGCGCATCAAATTCTGCCCCGAGGTTTTCTATTTATTTGAAGTTAAAACAAGCACAACTACAAACATATTTTGTTTATTGCTACTTTACAAGAAATAAAACAAACATTTTATAATTATTATTCGTCAAAGAGCGTCGATGGCCTAGTGGCTAGGTCCAGCGCCGGTTCGATCCCCGCCACGTACCAATGTATTTTCGAATTTCGAATTTAAATGTACGTTTATTCGACGCTCTTACAGTGAAGGGAGACATCATGATGAAACCTGTACACACCGCGAACGAATTCATTTTATTATTATCTATAATAACTGAATCAAAGAAAAGAGCCGGTCGGTGGATGTTTTCCTCGAGTCTTGCCAGCCTCAAAAACCATAATATGAACATGACATGGGCGCAGCAACCCAAAGTCCGGTTGCCTATTTTGCGCTAGGGGTAAGGCCTTATCGTGGGCGCATTCCAAATCAGACTCAGCGCTGTCAGCGACCAGAAACGCCAAAAAAAAGGATAGCTGACAATGATGTCGGTGACGGTGTCGACGCGACGACGATGTGGGGGAGTGCGGGGGATTTTATGGTCGCCCAGCCTTTTCTCCATTATATATAATTAAGATTCACATTATTAGAGTTATTAATAATTATAAAAAAAACGGTAACTAGCGAGTAAAAATATTTTATTTATTAGGTATGTATACATATAGTTTTATGTGATGATCTGTCGGAGTGTCCGGTGAAGCTTGATTAGTCGTAATCTATTCGACACAAGCATAGGTCAATTAAAAAAAAATCTGTCGGATATTTTACCATGGCGTTATAATAAAAAATGTTCATTTTTAGAAGGTGTTTTCAGTTATAATTAGTATATGACTGGCGGAGCTGGGTGTATCTTGCCCACCATCCTTTTGATTACATATAAACGTTATACGCATATTATATGACATAATTATATAGCCTGAAAAATACGATACAATCATCATATTATTATTCAAAAAATATGCCCAATCACCACAGTCCTTTCCATAACTTCTTCATCTCACCCCATAAGTGAGCTGGGGCAAAAGTGTCGCTTACAATATTACGATGTAAACCACACTGGCAGATTTACATAATTCATTCGCTATCGGGGAGGGTGGGGTAAGTTGGAACGTATGCTTTGATTTAATATCAAACGTTAATTGGCCCCTAAAGTCTTAAGGCTCTGCGGGGTCGCGCGGAAGCTTATCGTCTTTGATAATAATCGTTACGAGTATGTGTGGGTTTATTCACGGCGTAAATTTTTTGTGTCTATACCTTGGATCTTAGAGTATAAATAGAAAATTTTAAATTTTATAAATAACAAATCATCATCATACTAATAGTAGAGGAAAGATTTGTATTTTTGTGTGTGTGTGTATGTTTGTAATGAATAAACTCAAAAACTACTGAACCGATTTCAAAAAGGAGCCGCGACGGAAAGCTGGTCACTTTATACATATTATATTCAATTATTCGCTTTTATTACTTTTTTTTTCATTATTATGTATGGCAATTAGTTAATGGTTATGTCTGCTCAGTTTCAGATGAAGGTATTTTATTTGCATATTTTCAGTTTGGTGTTTTTCAATACACAAATATAATTAGACCTTAGAGAATAAATATTTAGAGCACGCGCATCGCTCCGCTGCCTTTATGTCAAGCGTAAGCAAATTTTGGCAGATTTTGTATGGGCGGTGAAATCAATAACATTTTTCTTTTTGGATTTGTTCCTCGAGTCATGTTTGCAATTTATCACTGCACATTTCAAAATGTTCTCCTATTAAATTTCTTATTTTTACCAGGAAAAATAATCAGCTCCGATAACCATTTGATACTAAACGAAGGCGCTGAAGATATTCGGACTGTTCATATCCGTGCTTACAGTTCATACTCGATAGGCGTACTCTATCCCTCCCAGAAAATTTTCTATTTATACTCTAAGCATTAGACATTTCCTCTCGTCCACCATGGGCGTGGTACAGTTAAGTTGTCCGACCGGCCGGACTAAGGACCATTTGTATTTTTCCGATGTTCCTATTTTCTTCTTCTTCCTATTTTACCTATCTTGAAATTGATACATTACTTCTGCGTTTATTCCTGGCACTTTATTTTACCATTTTGCCTTACTTCATGTAATGACACACATCTCAGTTACAACGGCACATAATTCCCGAACGGCCTGAAATCCTCCCTCTCTGAAAACTTCGAGCCGAGTGTGACACAGTTACTACATGCATAATTCATCTAGCGCAACCCCGCGGCGTCGGTCGTTCATAACTAGTGATGTGCCCGGAAATATGCCCTTCACAATTTACTCCCAATATTTTTTAAAGAAACATTCTGATTGAATATTCTCTTTTCCATTTAAAGCTAGGAAAAGTCAATTGGATCAGTAGGATTAATTTTAATTAGTACTGATTATTACGTAATTAACCCGAAAACACTAACCCGGACCACGTATAAATTGCCTGAGTGGCAAACATTGGGAATAAAAAACATAGCGAATTTGGTATTGTATTATTATACTATGTTTTGTTGTATTCTCTTGTGTGCAATATAGTATATTCTATTATATTCTATTGTTTTGTATTGTATCGAATATTCCCCCATAAATAATATTAGGAACGGCACATCACTATTCATAACTACCGGTTTCCACCGGCTCTGAACCGGTTTTGTACCGCTTTTGTTTACGCCTGCAGGAGCACGTAATAAGTCGTGATAAAAGCGACTTTACAACTGCAGTCGCTACACCCGACTCGATAACACAACGACACGATATTTTGATGTGTATGGTAGCATAAAAATCGTTTGAAATGTATACTTTTGTGACAACAGCTAGACCCATCTCACAATGTTGTTTAAACTTGTAATACTTGAATATTCGATCCTTGCACGCTTTATGATAACAAACAGCGGACGGTTTAACGTGAAACAAAAGCCAGTTTTTTTAACGAAACTTTTTAACTTCTGACGCCATTAAATGTTTTTTTTAACCTATAATGATTGCTTACCACATATTTAAATCTACTCCATAATTTTATTATTCCTATGATAAAAAATATTCGTGAGGGGTTGAATTCACCATCTAAAGAAATTAAAGAAGATTTCATGAAGATTTTACTAAAAAATGTTTGATGTATTGAAACTTTCGCTCTTCATGCACATTATAACCTTTATTGATACCAATAATAAATTGTCAGAAATGAAACAAGGAGTCAATAGGCGGCGGCGGCTGATAGGGTTAAAATAACGTACTTAGTTAAACATTATCGCGTATAGAAAATGTCACCATTTTATAAAAAAAAAAGCAGAAAATGAATATCTTTTGGTATGGTAGAATTTCACCCATTACTGGGCAACTAGTATTTGGACTAGTCACTGATAATCCGGTAGTCCTAAGTCTAACAACGTTTAGACAAACTAAGTAATACGTCGCTTCGTTGAATGCATTGAGATGTTATAGATTCCTTACTGCTTCCTTCCTTGCGGAATACTCACTAATACCATGAACAGACAGTCAAGGAAGACATATTTGTTGCCTTTTACTGTTCCTAGATTTTACTTCATAATTTTAGTAACGCGATTTATGTTTATCATTTGGTAGGAGAGATTAGGTGACTGGAAATGGACAAATTAGGAAGTGGTCAAGTCAGGAGTAGACGAGTTTGGAAATTGACGAATTAGGAAGTGGTCGTCCTTGGAAATGGACCAATAAGGAAGTAGTCAAAGTCGACCGAACGTAACTGGTTGTCTTCATATTCGACATTTGAACTTGTTTGCATAGGTAGGTAGGCTAACTGTACAACTTTGATAACGAACTTGATATTAAAAGCAGTTAGCTACGATGACATACGAAATATCCTCATTTACGTTTGTTCAGTAGAATATTTGTCATCTCTCATTTATTCTATTTATTTTCTTACAACAAATAGAAATCCCAAAAAACTTCCAAATAAGACAAAAATATGAGATAATTTAAATCTCTGTCACCGTAATAAATGAGTTGTCTTGTTTACGAGTTTCATGTCACAAAAAAAGAAAATGTCATCTGTGACGTAACAGGCCGCAGGAGACGGCAACATTTTATATTTTCCTTATCTCTTGACGGTCGTTTGTCATCCAAAATGTTGCGTACCTCTTGCATCTTCGTGTAAATGTAAATTCATCTGTAGTAATTATCTTTTATTATTTTAAATTCGTGCTGATTCTGGCTGAAGTTGACTAATAATATAAATACAAAAGTTTTTGTTTCTTTTAATCTTTTATTGGGAGTAGTATTTGGAGTATTTAGAGTGCGACAGGGCAACTTTTTACAGAGCAAAAGATAAATTTTATCATAGTAAATATCCAAACAGACATTTCTTTTTCTTTGAAAGGTAATTGACCCTCCGAATTAATATGGTATAAAAATAATATTACATTTGATAAAGTATATGAAATGAAAATTTTTTTATAATTATTTTCATTTAATTTGTAGATTATTGCTATTGTAATAAGAAAATAATTCAATAATTATGGCAACGAGGTTGATGAAGCAGGTCAATATTCTGAACCCACACGATAAGCAAGCATGCCCGAGGGTCTCAAACCAAGAAGTAAAGATAAACGTATAACCCAATAGCTTATAATAGCTAATAAAATAAGGAAAATCATTTCAGCTTTATAACAACAACACCCCACCGACTTCACTTCACCATATGTTCATAACCGGGTGTGTGATGCGATTTTTAACACCTGGTCATAAATTTACCCGACGGTCGTAAATACCGGTTATTACGTTACGGTACGCCCCGCCAAAATCGGTACGCCACCCATTTTCACTTCGTAACTTTGCTTTGTTTAAGGTGACACTTCTTTTAATACACTTTGGGGATGTGTGGGATCAAGTGGTATTTATTTGTATTTTTTTCTTAGGTTGTTGAATGGTCTATTGATCCCCATGAGAAGGCTGAATATTATTTAAAGTACAATGAACGGAGAAGGCTGTTCTTGGAGCCAACCAAACAACTCACACTGGCGCCTTTCGAGCTACTTTCCAGCGTCGCGTCGTCGTCGGAGCGTTTTTTTTTGAACACGACATTTTTTTGCGAACACTACTTTTCTTTGTTTCACTCGCTTTCCTGCCTATGATTGTATGCGCGACGGCCAGCGCTGGCGTCGCGTCGATACTGGCGCGCCGACGACGACGCTGGAAAGACGCTCAAAAGACGCCAGTGTGAGGGGTCTGTCTGAGTTACTAAAACAACCCTGCCGAGGAGGTTTGAAAAATTTAAAGAGCAATACAAATGCAGTAAGCATTTTTTAAAAGTCATTTACATAAATTTGTACAGTTTCGTGAAAATATTTACCAGAATCGCAGGCACTTATTTTTCTATCTGCTAAATTAATTGAATTCAAAAAATCGCATTTAGGAATAAAAACTGAGTCGCGGTTTTCTCGACACATCGTAAATTGCGTACAGAATGTTAAATTTTGACAGTACAATAAAAGACAGTTACTCTAGTGACTATAACTAAACTCTGATTAATTTATTATTTACTCAAGCACCATTACGAAACACAAAATATAGTGACAATCTTAAAATCAAATATAGTGAGAATCTATTCTTGAATTTTCAGGTGAACCACCGTTCAACAAAACGTATCAAGTACATACTTAAACTCAACACGAAATGACTTTCCGATACCCAAATCCACTTGATATTTCTTGTAGAAATGAGCTAAACTATCAAGTGAAATGTGATCGAAACACCGGAGGGAATCCGCGTTGAGGTACATCGCAATTTGGCACGAGCATGAACGTCGAGATGACGATAAAACCTACCCATGCAGAACCCTCTCCTTACAATAGCTACTCGCGCTTCTGAAACGTTCTTTTTCATATAAAATCTGAGATTTTATAAGCCTTGAACTCTCCCTTCATATTTTACGTTAAGCGCTTGACAAACGGGCGGCTTCTCAACCGCACTGCAATTGCAAAATGCAGTTCAGATGCAGATATAAACGCTATAGAAATAGATAATTCATTATGTAGATGAATTTAAAAATATATCCAATTACTTTATATTGTTATTGCCGCATATTCAGACATAAATTATAATTTTGAGTCCAGTTCATTTAATATTAAAATAACCTCATTATTAAATTTGATATTATTGTTCAGTTATTGTTATTTTCATATCATAATACTTATTTACGATACGACTCAATTAATGTAAAAAAGTAAATAAGGGAGTCATGTAACTGATTATTGCAAAAGCAAAATGATAGCTAAATTCATAAATAAATAGATCAAATGCAGTAAGAATGACTGCTTTGATACAGCTGTATTAAGTACACGTGGACTGGAAAACAGTTTATTTGCAGTCCGTCTGTCCGGAGCCTTAGATTTACGGTTAGGTAAACAGAATAAAGGCAGCCAAAACCGAAGCTGAACCGATAAATCGGCAGACGCTGCGCTTACCCGATAAACCGATATTTTGACGACGTATTTTGCAAAACAGATTTTTGTATAAAATGGTTTATGGTGAGGCCATCTTGATTGATTGAAAAATCGTAAACAAGGTTTACAGCGAGCGCCCGAGTTTACCAAAACACTGTTTGCTTTATATTTTTATCTCGTACCTACTCTAACATTAAATAAAACACTAACTTTTCGATTTCAATTCATTTTATTTTATCATTTCTAACAAGAATACATGAAAAACTATATTTACATACATCTCTTCATTTTAATCTATCATGTCTATTTAGTACAAACCTTAACATCAATTTCGCATCTTTCCTCCTTATGTACCTAACTAACTGTATTAAAAAATACTAGTAAATATTAACAACATATCTTAAAAAAACTTTGAATATATCTAGCGAATGTACTTTACCCAACTCAATTCACCGGATAATGAAATGCGCGACGAGGACCCCGTAACCGGTACCAAATAAGACTCGACAAGGCGACAATTTTGTCTCCCAATCAGGCGTTGAGACGGTGGCCCACGGTGGCCCAATTCGATGGAAGGATCCGCGCCAATGGCCCGTAGTAATCACTCGCTCACAGGGGAATCACCATAATCTTCCGGTTTCTTTGTAAAACATCGGCGCCTGTGTTCGGGAGTTTTTGAAGGGGGGACGCGTTTCATAAAAAGAGTTCCGTTTGGCAGCATGTGCTCACTCGAGCTCGAAAATATACAAAATAATTACACTTTTGAAATATCTACATATAAGGCGTAGGTACACATAATCATACGTTACAGTTGTATAAATGGTCGGGCTAGTTTTGTCGGTAATCGCTTTTATATTATTTAATAATCGTAAAAATTACAAAAGGCTCATGGAGCGGAAAATAAGTTACGTACGTATTTGAATACTGACATACATATTCTTAACTCATCCTGCAATGTATAAATAAAACCCTCTCTATAAATGAACTCGTCTTGAGCTCAACTAACGCCATCGAACGAGACGCAACTTTAATGTGCATTGTCGATTTTAACACAAGAAGAAGATATACAAGCAAAATGTAAACGGCAATGAACTCGCGACGCTTTCGTCGGCGGGGGTGTCGAGTTTTCATCGGTTTAATTTTCCGCTCGAACGCGCGCGCAGCGTCACGATCATTGCACTTCAAGCGATAGCCCCTTTCAAGCTGGCGAACACTTTGATGTACAATGCGTGGTCGGTACGGCAGAAGTATAAGGCTTCACATTTGAGAGTTACTGGCTACGCAATGAATATTAAATTGTATGTGTAGCTGGTGAATTTAAACTTTTTGGAAAGAGTCTCTGCCCTAATTCCTGGTGCACGGTTATATATAGACCTTTTAGAAAAATCCCTTTGAAATATTAACTTTGTCTTCAGGAGCGCTGTAAAAAACACAGAGTCCTATGATTTACGTCTTATCGCAAAACAATTTTAAATGATGTTTAACGATGAGTCGGCTCTAAGCTAAAGTTTATGTAGTGTTATTTATAGCTTAGATATTTTTAGATTTTTTAAAATAAAACAGTGTAATATCAAATAATTAAAGCTGCTAACAAATTTATAATAATTTTAACTGAAGTCATTCGTAATAAGTTTGATTTTATTTTATTTTTTTATTTTCAATTAAAACAGATATAACAATTGGTAGCATAAAGAAACAGTTTCGTCAACCTCATATACCTTCAGATTTTCTGATTAACCCTAGAATGATATTATGATATACATCATACATAACAGCAGACAGCCAAATCGTGAACTCGCCTCGACGTCGAAAAGAATCTCGAAAAGTAATTTGTAAAATCTTACTTCGAATACATGCTTTTGAATTTGAATTTGAAATTTGAACATTTTCACGTGTGGGTAAATAAGTAACTTCGAGAAAAGGATAAAATTTCTGTTTACTTGACAGGTGCGTGCCACCGCCTAACTGTAAATACATCAAGCAAGAGTATGCCTCGCAAAACTCACAATTCATATTCAAGGAATAGCTGTAGAAGGGGATGGTTTATCGCCTATTTATCGCCTGCACTGCTCAACTCCATAAGCCCCTGCGCAGGAAAACTCGCCTCATTATCTGGTTTAATTTTATGCGTGAACGCGTTCGAAACTCAAATTGTACGTCCCGCTAATCGCGCTTCTACTATTTTTTACTACAATTTGTATGGAATTGTAATCAGTTTTAAAAGAATAAAAACATAGGTATTTATTGCAGTACTTACACAAATTTTAATGCACAAATTGTAATAAAAAAAAAATTATCAACAAAATACAAGTTGCAATTAGTGTGATGCAAGTCTTACACAATTCGAAAGGGCTCAGAATTATGGAAGAAATAATTTAGTTTCATTAATGTAAAATAATAACTACTAGATCAAATAACAATATTTACGTACGTATCACAACGGAATCACTAGAATAGGTAATTACTACGATTTAGACTAGATTTTATTTTATTATTTTATGTAGATCTAATGAACAGATTAAAACACATTTATTATGTTTTACTATGAAAACCTCAGCGTCAAAGTAAATAACGCCAAATCCTTATTTTCTTTCATCGTTATTATCAGCTACTGTAACGTACAACAAACGAAATAACAAGCAATCTTACAACATAAAATAGTTATTTATGATACTAGTGCGGAAAGTATGTGATTTCCGATGAGTGTCATTTTATTCACGAGCGAGCAAAGCGAGCGAGTGTATAAGCCGACACGAGTCGGAAATCATCTTTCGCACGTGTATCATACAAGATTTTACAATGCATTGTGCAAGAAAAAAAACAGTTATATTAAAAAGGCGTATAAAATGACGGGCTTCATAAACAAAACACATTCGCGCTGAAAAAAACATCTACTGCGCATGTGCAAAGCTGTCGAATCGCAATAAGGCAATGAGTAAAATTTATTCAGCCACGCAAATTTTTAATTAATATTTGAACGTAATTTATCAATAAAAATCAATTTCTAAAGTAATTATACTAATTATAAACGATTTTTTTATTGAATTGTTATCTTTATTGTTCCCTTTATATTAGTAACAATTGGTTATAAAAATATCTCAAATACTGAAATGTTAGGTTGACTAGCTGAATGACAGGCTGAGCAAAAATAAAAAAAAAAACTGAAAAGTAAAAAGCACTAGTGCGGAAAAGTGCTACTTTCCGCACTGTTTGGCTGCTTAGAAAACGCTCTTTTCGAGCACATGCATTGTAAAAACTATTGACAAAGATTGCGGAAGACGTATTGTAAATTGTCCCATTTTGCACTTTTACGTTGCCACATATCGTATTCCTTTAGCCCTCTCGTCGTCCCGGCGGGGAGTGCGGTGAAACCGCGAATGCAAGAGGGAACCAAAGAGTGGAATAATATATATTACAGAGAAAACTTACTTCCCCTTCGTTTATAGCCACCTCCTTGATCTCCAACGGTTTCCTGTGGCGGGGTGGGGAGAAGTTCCATCTTCGTAACTACGTGTAATTTATCGATTGTAACTTTCAAATTAAGGGAGCTGTTATGAATGTGTGATTACGATAACAGTATTGTTTAACTTAAGTTATAATTTATTTTATTTATCTTTTGTTATATAAATACTTTTAATCTAATTCAACCAGCTGTAAGACATTTTGAAAGAAATAAGCTGTGCCTGTTGTGTCTGTTTTTTAAGTGTCCATTACTTGTAAATAAAGTGTACAATTTATAATTTGATTCGTTTGAGTCTCGTATAATATTTAAATCGGCCTTCAAAATTTTCTGTCAACCATTTAGGCGTGGATACTTATCAAACCTGTGTATCAACAGGCTTACTACTACGGGACCGTCAAAGTTGCTCCTATTCTGAAACCTATGCAGCGGAAAACTCGTCGTCGGCGTCGTCCCTACCGAGGGGCTTGAGCCTACCCTGAGATCAGGGTGAACAGGCCACGCTAGCTTAGAGCGGGTTGATCAACGTCAACCTTTGAATTTACTTAAGACGAAAACTACTGAATTATAATTTGTACTGTAATCATTTTTCATTACCTCGAAAATTTATTCACTGAGTAAATAATCCTTCAAATTTCAGTTTAGTTGCTCGAACGAAGTGGGAACTGTCAGAAGGGTTTTTGGTTTCAATTAGGCGAGCTCCGCGCGCGACGGCGCGTTTGATTCGCCGACGACGACCGGCCGGCTAGATAACGCACCGGACAGTGTGCGGAGGGCTTCATTTTGACAGTTTTGTAAATTAATTATCGACTGAGTTGGTTACAGCTCTTTGACTTAGCTGTAAACTTGCACTTGCATAACTACATTTTTCTTTATTTAGAAAATATACCTTTTTATGAATGACCGTTAAATGACGCAAATGAAAGACGTTTTATCCAGATTTTTTTTTATTTATACTGTAAGACGTTTTATATAATACACTAGACTTGACAATTCACGAAAATATTTCATCCAAAGTGTAAAAAAAAATCAGGAATTTTTCTATTTATACTCTAAGATTTATTTTTATTTATTTATTTATCATTTATTGTACACAATATTATTTACAGGAATAAACATTTAAAAAAACAGACACAACAGGCACAGCTTATTTCTTACGAAATGTCTTACAGCTGGCCTTGAAAATTTAATCAATGATCTTGGTGATTATGAGGTCAATGTCGTGGTAATGTTCCACAGTAATAAATTTCCTATTATCAATGTTAGTCTGATAAAAAGGTTGCCCCAGCATTGTGTATCCACTGACTGAACATTTATTTTTCAGTAAGCCATAAACTTTGTCAATTTCATAAGGACCACTTCCCTTGTTTAGTTTAGTTTAGTTTTATTTATCTCCTACAAGATTGTACACATTTTTACAATAGTATAAAAAGGACATACGTAGTATGATCGTCAATACGCGTATATATAATTAGAAAAATATAATTAAAAAATTCGTTACATTATGTCAAGGAAATAATAAAAAAGAATATTTATGTTAAAAAAGTAAAAATTAGTAGACCTTGATCATTAGGAAAACTCACTTCTCATATAGACTAATGCCTGAAAATATCTCTTCTCATAATGTCGAATAACCAAAAAATAATTTTGTATCACACGTCAACACAAACAAATTAGCTTTCGAAATCAACTAAATCAAACTATACCGCAGTATCTACTTAACTAATTAAGCCATAACAGAACTAACTGAACTAATTAGTAGAATGTGGTTATCAATACAATACAGTTGGACGTGTCTCGAGAGGCAACGTAATAATAATTAATTATAATATACTAAGGAGTTCCATTACATGCATATTGCATAGTAATAGCCAAACGACTGATTACAATGGTGTATGGAATGAGGATGTTATTATACAATTGAGGAATTCCTAACTGACAATTTAAAATAATAATAAATTCCTTTTTTAATTATACTTGCATTATTCTGAATATATGTATAAATATTTTTGTAAAATTAATTTTCATGTCAATAATATTAATAAAAAATTCATTAAAATATTAATAATTTAGCTAATAATGTATTCTTGTCTCTCCTGAAAAATAGTTTGCTGTGCCTTACAAGGTCCACACACTAACACTTACTGTAACATCTTTGTCATCAACATGGATTGCAATAAAGAATAGAGCGATAACATAATATTGATAGTGAGAGCGCCCTATCGCTCTAAAAAGCCAAAACTAAACTTCAACCAAAACATTCAGACACACACAAGGCAAACAAGTGCTCAACACACGAATGTTTACCCTAGGCGGGATTCGAACCCGTGACCATTTGCTTCGAAGGCAGACGCACTACCGATTAGACTAGAGTTAGCGTGGTCCAATTCTAAGCCGAGACTACACGGCATTACACCATTAAAAGTACAAAACTTTTAGCACTACACACCTTGTAATCTAACGTATTTACTCTTGTACACACAGTAATCAAACGTATATACAAACATATACCAACAGCTGCGCACCCCTGCACGATCCAGGTATAATTAATTCCGAACTAATTACCGCGACGTGATTCGCGAGACACGAGCGAATGTCTAAGTATTCCTTGCGAACCGCACAGGTTCGTACAGACCTAGCGACTGGAAAAAAATCTTACATTTGTTCCAGGCTTTCGCCCTTTGGTTCGCTTTTCTTTGCGTATAAGACCTATAAAAATACGTCAGAAAATAATCTGTATTATACAATAAAGCGAGTTTTTTTTTCTGTTAAAAATGCACAGGGTGATTCAGACCATGAAACAAGGTCATTTTATCGGGATTACCATGATTATTTTGTCATTTTATAACAACGTTCTCGAAAGTACAGTAAGCAGCACATGCGGCTGGACATGTTGACATTGAGAGTGCCCGTATTCCGTAGTGGTAGGGGTGAATTTCGTACTGCGAATGTCCAACCGCATGTGCTGGCTTCTGTACATAATAATAAAAAAACTACAATTTTGACAGTATCGCCTGAACATCGATTAGGTACCGTGGCCGATTTGAAAATTTTAAAGTACACCTCTGATCCAAGTTGTCCGGAGCAAAAAAATAAGATTCAAGTTGGGATTCTCAGAAAAATCAAACGTATCGACACGTGAAGAGGAAGAAAACAATTTAACAAAAAAAGCTATTGTCATATAATCTGAGTTTGTAGAAAAAGTTCAATTTTATTTTCAAAATTTCAAATATTGCTGTAACAAATATTAGCCAACCGTATAGATATTACAAGCTCCATTTCGTCCTAGTTCAACTGATCTGGTTACGTCCAAAGTTGCTAGTAAGAACCCAGGAGTACTTAACATCCGTATGGAGTCACGAAGAATGACAAACGGTTGTGACGGCGATATCGGAACTAGGAACAAAGAACGAGGGTAACTACCCTCTTCTTACTTGTGTATGTAATTACTGTTGTTGTTGTTTTTTTATTGCTATTTCATATAAATGTTTTTTTTGTTACATGGAAGACAACAACAAAATTAAAAAAAAAACTGATTAAGACAACACTCGCTACGTTTTTTAGGTGCTACGCGCGTCGTAGTCCGAATGCTACGGCGTAGCAAAGGCCTACGAGGTTGCTTACTGGACACAGTAACCAAATTTGCTATGATAAACCAACATCTAGTGACACGTTGCGATTAAAATAAAATTTTAAGTACATTTTATGTAATGAATAATGCATTTAACATTAGACCAAATGCTTAGGAAGACTTGTTTCGGTATTTATTCTGCCTCAATAAATATTATTATCGTTTGAATTGAAAACTTTCGAACTAGAACTTTTTTTTTCCGATAGATACTACTTATCAAGCTTAGTCAAAGTTCATTTGACTTACATGCTTCAATAATAAACTAGCGTCAAAACCAGAAAAAAATACCTAAAAGCTGACAAAGTTTATAAGCAAGCAACTATTAGTACGGCTTGTTAGCTAAAAAATATAAGGATATCGGTCCCATCTGGCAGAAAGTACGAAACTTGGCATGAATGTAGCTGTCATATATGTGCTTCAATATCGATATGGAAACACTTCGATAAATTATTGTTTCCCCCCTTTCCCCCCCCTTTTATCTCCCTCATTCTGGTTTTTTTAATTTTATACTAAAACAGTACGTCTGAGGAGTTTACTTTTCAGAGATCAAATCATCGTCGATAAATTGCCTACAAAACGATACTACATTTTATAGTGCTAAGATTAATATATTTCTATATACAGCCATCAACGTTTTATGAAATTTTAAAAACAGGCACACTTTTTTCTTCCTTACTTCATTTATAGGAAAACGACAAGAGTGGTGATAAAATGGACTAAAGAAGTCAACTACCTTATACATTAAGCTAAAAAATGACATTTACTTCATAGTCGTAAAGGCATTACTTCTAGAGTTACAGCTCACCGCGTCTGACTCAAGTACTCTTTTTTTTACCTTTTTAGAATACATCTTTCTGTTAACTTTGTTTAGCGCAGATGAGATTCAGATTTTCCAATTAGAAATAAAACAGTCCATGTACTAATCCAGGCCACAGTCTATTTACATGTAAAACTAGCTTTCTGCCCGCGGCTACGCTTGCGTTGTGTTTCGACATTTCCGTATTAATTTTTAACTATCCCACTTTTTCCGTGATTTTAAAGTATCCAACATGTTGACCGAGTATATAAGGTACCACCATGCAAAATTTCATTTCAATCGGTCTAACAGTTTCGGAGATAAGCCCGTAGAATGTACTGCGCCGTATGAGTTACTAAAGTTTTTTAACTATCCCACGGGAACTTTTTAATTTTCTGGGATTAAAAGTATCTAAGATGTTGACCGGGATATAAGGTACCACTATACAAAATTTCATTGAAATCGGTCGAATAGTTTCGGAGATTAGCCCGTACAAACAGACAAACAGAGAAACAAAAATATTTAAAAAAAATCTGGGTATGTACTATATCGCTTCTTACATCCCCTTGAATAGGTTTATAGCATTTTTTTTCTATGTACAGATTTTATAGATTTTTTTTTGTTTTTCTTTGCACGGGCTAATCTCCGAAACTATTCGACCGATTTGAATGAAATTTTGTATAGTGGTACCTTATATCCCCGGTCAACATCTTAGATACTTATAATCCCAGAAAATTAAAATGTTCCCGTGGGATAGTTAAAAAACTTTAGTAACTCATACGGCGCAGTATATTCTACGGGCTTATCTCCGAAACTGTTAGACCGATTGAAACGAAATTTTGCATGGTGGTACCTTATATACTCGGTCAACATGTTGGATACTTTAAAAACACGGAAAAAAGTGGGATAGTTAAAAATTAATACGGAAATGTCGAAACACAACGCAAGCGTAGCCGCGGGCAGACAGCTAGTTTTACATGTAAATAGACTGTGGCCTGGATTAGTACATGGACTGTTTTATTTCTAATTGGAAAATCTGAATCTAATCTACGCTAAACAAAGTTAACAGAAAGATGTATTCTAAAAAGGTAAAAAAAAGAGTACTTGAGTCAGACGCGGTAAGCTGTAACTCTAGAAGTAATGCCTTTACGACTATGAAATAAATGTCATTTTTTAGCTTAATGTATAAGGTAGTTGACTTCTTTAGTCCATTTTATCACAACTCTTGTCGTTTTCCTATAAATGAAGTAAGGAAGAAAAAAGTGTGCCTGTTTTTAAAATTTCATAATACGTTGATGGCTGTATATAGAAATATATTAATCTTAGCACTATAAAATGTAGTATCATTTTGTAGGTAATTTATCGACAACTATTTGGTTCTTGAAAAGTAAACTCATCAGTCCTACCGTTTTTGTAGAAAATGAAAAAAAACAAAATGAGGGAGGTAAAATGAGGGAAAAAGGGGGGGGGGGTAATCATTTCTCAGCGTGTTTCCATATCGACATTGAAGCACATATATAAAAGCTACATGTATGCTAAGTTTCATGCTTTCTGCCAGATGGGACCGTAATTCAGGTTAACAAGCCGTACTATATGTATTATATAAGCCAATAAAATTTGACAGTTGCTAGATTACTGGACTGACCAGTGTACGAAAAAATTCCCAAATTAAATATTTCTATTTACAATAAAATAATCTCTGTGAATCTAATGGGGCTGTGGCCCTCCTTTCTATAAAGACTTAAAAGCAAAATATCCTATTACCACTGTGGTATTTCGGAAAGCACGTAAAGCCACTATCTATGGATTTTGTCATTTCACGAGTCATGTCAGAAGTCTTTAGGCGGCTCAATAATGCTGACACTAGGTTAATCATAAAACCCACGTGATGAGCAATCACCATGTTCTCTGTACATCATCCCACGCACTAAACAATTTCCAAACACATTTACGACGTCATAGCAGTCGGCTTCCTGTATATACCTTAAACTTCAAACTGGCTTAGAGCAGGCAATGTACATACAATGGAGCTTGTTGATCGACCATCTAGTGACATTACAGTTGTAGTTGGCTGCGATTCAAATGGCTACCAACTACCTCTTTGTGATATGAACGAACGGTCTATAAAGTGTTCCGTCGTGTTTTAATGTTTTCGAATGGTGATTTCGTTTTAGACGTCAATTTTGTAAGCGTTAAGGATTAATAATGGTGACGATGGCGCTATACAAGGACAAAGTACAAGAGACTGTCAAAATTACGTTTCATATGATTTCGGAATACATTTCTTTTCCGAAGAGTTTAGTTTTTTTTTTTAATTTAATTTATGTCCGCCTATAGGCATTTGATGGAGTCCTTATAAAGTAACATTTGTTTGAGGATTTCGCGCCTTGTACACATAAGGTATTCGTAAAACATACCTACTAAAAATTAATCATTTTACGTCCCGTGAAAGTACGGCTTCCTTATTATGTTTGTAATGAATAAACTCAAAATTTACTGTGCCGATTTCAAAAAATATTTCACCATTTAGAAAGCTACATTCGCCCTGAGTAACATAGGCAACCTTTTACTGCAGGAAAATACCTCATTCACATGGGAAAAACTGTTTTAACGCGGGCGAAGCAAGAAGCGACTCCGTGTAATAAATGGACTGTAAAGGAGTGGGATACATAAATCAACATTTCTTTTTGTATAGTATGCATCAAAACTGTTATACAAAGAAGAATGTTGGAGTATTGGGACATGTTGCCTTCATCTAATACTAAGCTTTTATCAAACCCACAAAACACGTTGTGAGCGAGCACGCTGAATCTATGTTAAACGAACCGAAGCTGCTTTCAAGTAAATCTGTCTCGCCTCCGCCACACAATGCAAACTCTTCTACACGCTGTATTCGACTCTGAATAGCTTTATGCCTTTCTTAAATTCCTTCTTTATGTTGCGAAATTTGTGAAACGGAAAAAATGTTTTGTGAGACGCTGTCGAATTGCGAGTTTGGTTGCGATTGCGTTTATTTGTTAACGTAAAACGATCGTATAAATTAAGATATTTTTAATTAAATCAAGATGCATATCTATTCAAGCTCTTCTCAGCTCTTGTCTTAGTATAAATTTCTACTTTTTATTCTAAAATGACCGCTTAACCCAAAATGATATCTCCATTTTCCATTAAACCATTTTGAAGCAACTCTCATTAATCTAATCACACAAAATATACGTGACAGTGATAAAAAAAACACAGTGACCAATTTAAAAAATCTGATTAAATATTCCCCTATTTTATATATCTCTCTTATCTAGGCATATCACTTTTTTTTAATTGTCTTTGTGCAGTATCAAGTTTGAGATATCACAATTTTTTTTCTTTGCCCCCAGGTGAAAGTGATGCTACGAGTAGGCGCGACTGGCGAAGGGCCGTTTACATCTGGCAGCCAGACGTTCTCACTTGACAAGCGCAAGAAGCAAGTGAGCTTGTGCGAGAACGCGCCGGCCGCTGCGTCTGCGCCGGACGACCGCAAAGTGGGCGTGGCCGCGCCCAAAATGTTCGCCTTCGACGCCATATTCTCACAGGATGACCCACAGGTACACATATATTTCTATAAAAATACACGATAGAAAAATACTTTTGATTTCACGGTTGATTTCATGACTATTATACAAATATTCTTAAAATAATCTAATTGAAATCTTTTTATTACAACCACTAGTTTCGGAGCCTATTCGATGGAAACAAACAAACAATCAAACCTTCCTCTTTATAATATTAGTATACATTACTATTAATTATTAGTCTAATAGATATGGTACTTATTCTATTGCATGTTAAACTCAAAGCATCTCTTATTTATTACTAATGTGTGTTGAGTAATCATGTATTCAGACAAAGATAATGTTACACTTGGACATACATAAATACAAATCTGAGTGTTCATGTAGGTGGCCTAATCGCTAAAGTTTCGATCACAGGAGGCAATCTGACATATTTATTTGCGTTTTGTTTCGAATTTGCTAGGTTTCTTTAGCTTGAAGAAATCCCTCGAAATGTTTGTTTGAACCTTAAAAAAAATATTTAAAAAAAAGAAATCGCTAAATTTAAAATTATCGCGTAAAGACCCGTAAAGGTACAACATAATATCGAAATGATTACTATGTAACAGGTACAGCAACACTTTCTTATTGCCTCTAATATAAAATACCAAGATTCAGTGCGTTAGGTATAACGAAATTTCTAAGTCAGTATTAGGAAACTTTGCTCTTCAATATCATCATCATCATCATTTCAAAGCATTAGATATCAAGAAGTATTAGAACCTTTAGTAGATTCATAGCACATATAAATGGCTAATTATTTGGTTTATTCTATAACGTCAAGGTACCATATCATTAGATACCATTGTATCATTATATTTTGAACTACTGAAATTATCCCGCCGAGAAGATTTGCATTACTAAAAAGGAACGCGACCTAAAAAGGCTCTCAACTCATTCGCCGGAGCTTTGTTTCGAAATTACATCGGCATTTTTGGTCCGAGCACTTTTGGAATATTTAATAGAGATGGTATGCAGCCGGAAGAAGTTTCAACAGGAGAAAAGCATAAGAATTGGAAAAGAAAGTAGTAACTACGACATTTTTGGTGCATGAAATTCTGAACTAGGAATCAGCCGCTCCCGCTCTTTGAAGACTGAGTTACAAGTTGAAGCGAACTGCGAAAATGGCGAAATCACATAAAAAACGTTACCATATAAAACTTTGGGGTGGAGTAGAGTCTTCCGCTCCCCCGCAAGTCCGGTGAAGCTTGATCCGTCGTACTTTTTTAACTCAAGCACAGGTGAATTAAAAAAAAAAACATATAAAATCAGCACATGTGGACCTCAAAAGAAAAAACATTTTTTTGACGTGTTTTTTGAAATTACCAAGAAACTACTAAATATTACAGACCTGACATAACGCAACATAAATAACTAATTTGAAACCTAAGTTTTTTAAAAGTCCATTAGACTGACACTGTCGTTGTTCCTGCTAGACCGAATTTTTAATAAAATATCATCGATTGTTATATGTAAAACAAAGGGTTACCTATCTTAAATCCGAAAATTTTAATACCGAATATGTTTTTACCGAAAACGGATCGCATTTTTTTTACTTTCCATATTATCATTTTACCGAAATGATTTTTACCTGATTTTCATTTCCCAGAGTTTCGTTTCTCTTTTCACTTTGTTTACCTTGGTATTGATAAACCACAACAACGAAAAACCACAGATTTGAAAACCAGATGAGTCGAATTCCATATAAATGTTATCCTGAATAATCAGTATACCACAAAATCATGCAAATTTACAAGTAAACATGCAAGCAACCATGCAAGCAAGCATGCAAGCAAGCATGCAACAAGCAAGCAAGCAAGCATGCAAGTAAGCAAGCATGCATGCTAGCAAGCACAAGCAGGCATGCATACATGTCAACCTAACCCGAAGGGTATGTCGGAAGCGAGATGGGCTCGCTTTGCTCGCCCATCTTGCTTCCGCCATACCCTTCGAACCTAACCAACAGTAGTCGGGGTGCCCTGAACTCCCATGCCCGCTTCGCTCGCACCCGCCCTGTCATGGTTGTTTTACAAAACTAAATCCATTATAAATTATGGGAAAAGTAAATTCTGTTTAATAAACCTCCAGGATAATTATAATATATGAAGTGAAACAGTTGGTAAAACCAAAAATAATATTTCGATAATATGGTTGTAGTTTTTCTGGAAAATGATACTCCTGTTTAGTATATTTATGGTAAAATGAAGTTATGTCAAAAGAAACATATTGGAACTAAATATTCTATGAACCGTTTTTGGTCAATTAAGTTTCGGTTAAAAAAAATTCGGAAGTACGAAATGTTACCAAAACAAAGCTAACAATGCTGAAAATTACTGCAAAAGAAACAATGCCAGGTAAATACCTCTAAAACAGTTTATATTCATGACTTAGGCCACCACAGCGAGTGGAAAGTTTTATGTAATAGTGAGCAATTCCATTATTCGTCGCTGGGACTACGGGCAGGAGCGGTGAAGTTCATATTGCTCACTACTGAATATTTTATGCTTGACGCCCTCCCGTATGAACGGACCGTTTCTTGAAAATATAATACTATCTAATTTGTATTTCTCTGTGACAGTCATAGGTAAAACTTGTTAAAATATTATTACTGATTGTGTATTTACCTAATTATTGTTAGTTTAAAGATTTAGAGTTCTGACGACACAAAACACAAAAAGTTGGTTTTGATTTATAGTCAAAATCTAGATCAAAATAGCTTTTCGTGTGGGTTTTGAACCTACCTCGCCTAAGGCCTAGATATATTAAAATATTTGTACTATTTATAAGAGTCATAAAAAAATGAGATTTAACCACGAGTAGAATACCTATATCAGGCTCTCTCCCGAAGGAAAAACAGACTATTAACATCCATTTTCAATGACAATAATTTATTTATTTCATAAAACAGATTGCCAACGAGATGTACACCATAACATTAATTAAATCTACACGTAATAAAAATTAAGTGCTATCTCAATTAATGGCATTGACGACATGCTTAGTATAAATGTAATTAATATAGAAACTGAATGAATAATTTTTCAAAATCGACATGAATAAGCCTTTTAATAATAGCTACTTACTTTAATAGCTTTTAACAGTAGCAGATACTGAATCCCATCACATGAACGTTGGACACCTAAGACCATAATCCGATATGACATGATAGTCGCAGTCTGACGTCATAAGCTGCTCTAAGCCTCTGACCGCCTGCCACTGAATTATGGCACGCAGATTCGAGTCCACTGTTGTAGACTGTAATGGACAGGACATAGACTACCTACCACATGGTTTAGTCAAGAAAGCGGTAGGAAAACCGCGCTTCGCTCTTTTATTGTGAGGCTCAGTCTAACTGTTCATTTCTACTGTAGTGAAGTCAAAATTACACAATTTTATAGAAAAGAGATTCAATGTGTTCTAAAGTTGTAGTCAGCATTACGAAATTTTCTTTTGTGTGTGTTTTCTCATCTTAGCATCATAAACACTTTTATTAAGCCCATAAGAAGGACTTGGTTTGGTTTTGGGCTTAAGATCGTAAGGAAATCATGACAGATATATGAGCTCGAGCGATGTGGGTTAATTTTATTGTTACCGCATATTAGCTAGTTTTTGTGGTTTTAAGTGAAAATGTAAGTACAATGGAGAACTGTACTTGTATCATTGGAATTAAAATAAAGATTATTTGTCGGGGCTTGCTTGACCGATACCAATGTCATTTAGTATTACCTAATATTCAGTCACACAAACCGTTTTGCAAATACAATTCTCGTTATAGAAGTTTAATTTAAATTGCCGAAATAATTTGCTTCGGATACCAGCTAATGCCCAAAATACCGCACAAACCGATGTAATAAAGTTTGGCAACACCAAAATACAGCCAAAATCCTATTGCAGGAAGAGAATTTATTACAATACGTACAAATCGCGAGCTAATGCATGCACTAGATAAAAGGGATTACATTGTATTAATGGCACAGAGCTTGCTTGTGCGCATATTGTTAGGTAATTTATGTTATCTGGTAGAGCAAGGGGTTTATTTGAAGTATGTTTCGATATCTGTACATTAGGTACTTACCTATTTGTGGTAAATGATAGGTATGTTTTTATGCAGATGGTCGGAAAGAGAAAGCTCGCTTGCAATTGGCAACACTTTCTTTCAAAAAAAAGACCAAGAATAAAATATTATAAAACGTTTTAGTGAATTATTTAACTATAGTTACCTACCCATCTAATAATTACTTAACCCTTATAATTATGCGACGATAAAAATAACTACAAAGCCTAATACAAAACCTAAAAAAGAACCTCTTTCACAAAGAATTGTTTCACAAGATAAAAATGTTTCAACTCAACTTCCAAATTCATCCGGAATAATTGTCACGAAATAATTTTCCTGGCAATTAAAAAATTACTCAGAGCGATAACAAAGTTGATTAACTGAGGTCCCTCTCCATTTGGAGGAACTAAGCATTTCCAATTAAAGAATTAAAGACCCAAGGGAGAGGTCATTAAAATTTTCATTCACAACAATTTCAATATTTCCCAAATGAACGGTTCCTCAAGTAGGGTGCTCTTGGGTTGAGAATTATTCGGTACTTGGATCAACATTTTAACAATATAATAAATAAGAGAAAATGGCGGACAGACGCCTAATTAGGTTGTTATTATTCTTGGCCAATGTCTTTGTTATTTTTGCCATTTCTCAGTCGTGTCACAATATAAAATGTTGACGTCTTGTGGTTATTATTTTGTTTGGATAATTATGGTTATAAGCTTGCTCAATTCATATTGTGTTTGCTTTATTATTTATTTACAAATTTTCTTATTATTTTATATTAAATAAAAAGCTTTTAGGTATTCCATAATAATATAAAGATTTCACTAAACAAATAGGAAAACTTTTCGCTTTTTCTTCATTTCTTTTTCTTTTCAATATCACGTTATTTCCATGGTTTATGATAAAACAGCTTTATAATAATAATATAACATGACATACTTACTTATGCACTTCTACATAATCAAAACACAAACCTTTGATCCTCGCACTTCCAACACTCCCGAAGTAGAAATCCGCAAAATTCTAATAGAAACCTCATGGTGCCCCCATAAAACCTCACCTTAAGTCCTTTTAATTATCTGGGGCGCAAAGAGGTGCGCTTCAGCCGGCTTGTGCAGGTAAACACGCGCTAAGTGCAGGATTTGCGTAAATAATTCAGGGTGGCCAGCCCCTCTCGGCGGCGCAAGTTTTTGGCAGATTGTGAAGTGGTGAGAGTGGGAATTTTACTAAGGAATTCGAACTAGATGGGACACTTTAGCTGTTAGATGGGCAGCGCAGAACCGTTATTGTGTCTTTGTCCAGCAGTGGGCGTCTTTCAGCTGAGATTTTAAGAACGCGTTCGGTGAAGTTGATGTGTAACTTTTCTTAATGTAACTTGCGTAATGTTTTGGAAAATCAAATCTGATATGAAAATTGCATTAAAGATAAGCTCTTTCTTGCTTCTATATGTACTACACCTCAAATGTATTATTTATTTAAGTTTTTGTATAAAATAATTGCCATAATTCCTACGCATAGCAGAAGCGATGGGAATAGCAATTGTTGTTGATTTTAGTGATCATTGCTCATACGACTTGATGTTTTTAAAGAAGTACGAATTTCTTTTTTCAGCAATTTTATATTTATAGTTTTAATGCTTTTCTAATTGTTTGTTTCAGACGGAGATCTGCTCTAGCGCTCTGACCGACGTCATACATGCGGTCATCAACGGGACAGACGGTTGCCTCTTCTGCTTCGGACACGCAGGCCTTGGTTAGTTACAATTTCACGAACTATAGCTGTGCGCCGTAAAGCGTAGCGTGAGCAGGTCCCCCACAGATGGACCAACTATCAGGCGAAAGTCGCAAGAAGCCACTGGATGCGGGCAACATTGGGTTGATCGTTGTGGAAATGACGGTGATGGCGATAGTTAAAGTAGCCGTAGTAGTTTCATTCAGCCGTTCAGTTTTAGTTGCTTGTTGTTTCTGATTTTACAATGAGTAAACTGGTCAATATAACAGGTCTTTGACCTTCCCCTAATCCCCTCTTATAAAAATTGTCTGGATCATTTCACTCACCTCAATTATGTTATAAATCCTTCAATTTAAAAAAATACATTTTCATGAGCATTCCAAACAACCGAGCCAAACAGTAAATCTTCAACATGAAACCCAGCTCCTTAGTAAAATATGTTCGCATGCGCTCAAAAGCACGAGTTGCCCGACTATTTATCAAGTCACTTTAAAGTGGCGTAACTTTTCTCCACCACTCGCGTATTTGCATCGAAATGGGAAAGAGCGGCGGGGTTTAATTGAAAGTTTGATAAATACCCAGAGGTGAGAGCTAGGAGCAAATAGCTGGAGGAACTAGCGAGAAAGTGCCTTGGAATTGACTTGAAACACAATCACAGAGATGAGTTATTCCAGTTCTATTCAAAGTTGTAATTCTTTGGAGGTAGTTTTTGTTTTGGTCACATCTGTCGCAGAACGGATAAGCGTAGGACTCGAAAGGTTCTCGAATGGAAACCGTCTTGGCAAGCGTAGCTTGGGACAGCTCCCTGCAAGATGGACCGACGACCTGAAAAGGTGCCTGCCGGTAGCTGGATGAGAGCAGCGGAGAACCGTGTATTGTGGCACACTGTCCAGCAGTGGTCTGTTACGGGCTGATAGGATATGAGGTTTTGTTCCGTTAATGACTCTACTACATAATGTGGTATGTGATTATGACCTGATTGAAGAGTGACTATATTTATCTTGTACTGGCAATAATAGCAGCCTCCACAGCCGAATGGTAAAACGTTCGCCTCACATTTTGAAGTTTCAGGGTTAGAATCGAAAAATATCACTTTATATGCCTTTACCCAGTTTGGTAAGGGCATTGCTGGTTGAATCATCTGCTTGTTTGAATTTAATTATATTTACATGCTCTGGAAGGCACGTAAAGCTTTTGGTTCCGGCTAGTATCCTCGGACGTAGTCGTTACACGAGTAATTTCAGAAGCTTAAGACCACTCAATAATTCTGACACTAGTTAATTAAATCGATCGATGGCCTTACAACCATCACAATATTACAAAAAAGGACCTTATAATTCATGGTTTCTAAATTTAAATAACCCATTATATTCAGCATCTCTACTTAAAATTTCATCAACACAGCACCAAATTAGAGCAACCAAAACACGGTACTTATTAATTCTGCTTTTACAAGACCAAATCTGTTTAATCCCGTTATTTTAACTCGGCAACGGCGTAATACTTCGGATAAACAATATGGAAGCAGCTTATATTTTCATTGTTCCGACAATATACAGCTCTTAAACTTCTTACTGGAGTCTTATCGTCTTACCCTCGAAGTCTGGCCGTAAACCGCAAGGATTCTGGTTTAAAATGCAAATTCAAGGAAAATTTATAACTTTAAATAACCTGTTAAATACATGCCAACAATACGTGAAAGTAGCAGATTTTGAAATTCATTTTAATTACTTTTTTAAAAGCCACTTTAACCGATTGTAAAATTGTTATGTGTTTTGTCTCTATCTATTAAATTAAAAATGATCCGCCGAAAAGTATGTAATTGCATCACTTCGGAACACGTCTGTCCTAATAATTTTTTTGTATTTAGCTTTTTCATGACATTATTTCTTGAAAAAAAAGTAAATGCAATCCTTTTTATTTTATTTTATACAATAGGTGTTATTTGGTGTTGTTATAACACTCGAGTACATTTGGACAAATTATTTTTATGACCTAGAGACGGTTACCTATCTTAAATCCGAAAATTTTAATACCGAATATGTTTTTACCGAAAACGGATCGCATTTTTTTTACTTTCCATATTATCATTTTACCGAAATGATTTTTACCTGATTTTCATTTCCCAGAGTTTCGTTTCTCTTTTTACTTTGTTTACCTTGGTATTGATAAACCACAACAACGAAAAACCACAGATTTGAAAACCAGATGAGTCGAATTCCATATAAATGTTATCCTGAATAATCAGTATACCACAAAATCATGCAAATTGACAAGTAAACATGCAAGCAACCATGCAAGCAAGCATGCAAGCAAGCATGCAAGCAAGCATGCAACAAGCAAGCAAGCAAGCATGCAAGCAAGCATGCAAGTAAGCAAGCATGCATGCTAGCAAGCACAAGCAGGCATGCATACATGTCAACCTAACCCGAAGGGTATGTCGGAAGCGAGATGGGCTCGCTTTGCTCGCCCATCTTGCTTCCGCCATACCCTTCGAACCTAACCAACAGTAGTCGGGGTGCCCTGAACTCCCATGCCCGCTTCGCTCGCACCCGCATCCTCATGGTTGGTTTACAAAACTAAATCCATTATAAATTATGGGAAATGTAAATTCTGTTTAATAAACCTCCAGGATAATTATAATATATGATGTGAAACAGTTGGTAAAACCAAAAATAATATTTCGATAATATGGTTGTAGTTTTTCTGGAAAATGATACTCCTGTTTAGTATATTTATGGTAAAATGAAGTTATGTCAAAAGAAACATATTGGAACTAAATATTCTATGAACCGTTTTTGGTCAATTAAGTTTCGGTTAAAAAAAATTCGGAAGTACGAAATGTTACCAATTGCGACACTCAAGTGTAATACATTTTTCTTCTCCAGGTAAATCCTACACGATGTTGGGGCGACCGGACTCCACGGCATCCCTCGGCGCGATCCCCTGCGCCATCGCGTGGTTATTCAGGGGAATCCAGGAGCAGAAGCACAAGTGTGGAACCAGGTTCTCCGTGAGGGTCTCTGCTGTGGAACTGTGCACCAACACCAACCAGATCAGAGATCTGTTGGCACCTTATCATAATGGTAAGGGAGGTCTAAATTTACTGGTCTTTTATCTGTAGTTATAGCTATGGATGCATAGTATTGGTTTGGTATACTATATAATTATGCTGGCTTTTCAATGTTTTGGGCTCAGGCAACGCATAGGTAGTTCTTTTGTTTTTATTTCTAACATAGAAACGAAATTATGGGTTCAGGTTTTTGTCCCACTATCATGCCTATGCTCCATGTAGGATTTTGATGTTTGGTAAAAAGATAAATGAAGCTTAGACTCAGATTTATCAGATTATAAACATACAGTTTGTAATATACAACAGCATTCTTAAGCTGACTAAAATTTTGAAAACCCTATAAAAATATTATTCTGCAACCTGTGCAATCTGTATTGAACTGTTACAATTTTATGATATTTACCAAACGACTTATTTTAATACAATACATGACTATTGTTTAAGGTTTAAATGCAATAAAATCTTATCACATTATATTTGCCTCAGACAACACAATCTCAATTCAACTTACAATTGCAAGAAACAATTACAAAACGAATTATTCCCTCCTCAGATACGGAACAGTCACCAGGAGTATACCTTCGCGATGACCCACTCTTCGGGACCCATCTCCAGAACCAGTCAGAGTTGCGAGTGCACAGTGCTGAGAAAGCTGCATTCTACCTGGACGCTGCTCTAGCTACCAGAGGAACTAGAGAAGAAGGGAAAGACAGTCATCTCTTGTACACTTTACATGTATACCAGTACAGTGTTGGAGGAAAGGGCGCTGGTGAGTGGTGGTTTTGTATACTTTCTAAAAGTCTAGTGATATTTATAGTTCCAGGAAATCTTTTGTTACTTTGATAGCAGTAATCGTGTATATTAACAAACTAACCTATTTACCACAGAATACGAGTAGCTTTAGTATTAATTCGTTTTTACTACTACATTTAGTGTAGGTTGTTGTGGCTATAAGTAACAATGAGTTTTTGGGCAGTAAGGGATGTATAGGTAATAATACATTCAGATCAAAACGTGTTCAGATAAAAGAACCGAATATTCAAAGACAACGAGAAACGCTTTGTAATTTTTTTAACCTGCAGAAAAGTTTGCTTTTGCTACTTATGTAGTTCAAAACGCAACACAAAACTCCCCTTCAAAACAATTAGTAAAGCAATATGTTTGTTTACAGTTGCCGGAGGACGCAGTCGTCTGCATCTTATTGATCTCGGCAATTCAGAGCGAGGAAAAACCAACGGCGGTATACCTTTATCCGGACTAGGAAACATACTACTAGCCATATTCAACGGGCAAAGGCACCTCCCATACCGTGATCACAACTTAACGCATGTCTTAAAAGAGTGTTTAGGTTCCCTTACTTGTCACACTGCTATGATCGTTCACGTATCACCTACTGTTCAAAATTATTCCGATACTTTAACAACCCTACAGTTAGCATCTAGAATACACAGGTTACGACGAAGAAAAGTCAAATATTCTTCGAATAACAATGCTGGGTCCGGTGGCAGTTCTGGCGAGGACGCTTCTAAACCAAGCAGTAGTGAACCAGATCCATCAAGTAGTGATCTATCAGCTGATACTGTCATTTATGTCGGTCCATTAGATGATGCGACTGATGGTGAACATCCGCCTGTGTACATCCCACATATAAATTCGGGGGATAATAGATGTATCCTAAGCAAAGCACTAAGAGGATCTGCTGCTGAACAAAAACACAAATCCTCCCTTTCTAAAGTTGTAGAAGAAAAAAGTCCTGTACATAAACTACATTCCTCTCCAAAATCATCACCTTTGAAAACTGCATTACATGCATCAGGTCATACTCCAAAATCATCACCAGTTCATTCAATTACATCCAAATCAACTCCTTTGAAAAAAGCTGGTCCAAAACAACCCGAAGATAAAAGTGATGAACAATGGATAGATGGCCCTAGAATATCAAAATCTAAATTAGTACACATAATCAAAGACCCACAATGTAAACGGGAAACTTGGATTGATGGGCCAATGCAAGAAAACAAAATTCTTCCTCCTTACGATAGCATCCCTACGCCACCTAATGCAGTGCCGTTACAAATCGGAGTTCTTAATTCTCAAGGGAATGAAAGTATAGGATACGGTTATATGGACAATCACAAGAAAAATATGATAAGAAAATGGGTAGAGAATCAAACGTCTCAAATTCACAAACCTAGGCATAATTCACCAAGCCATAAAACTCACCCTAGTCACAAAGATTCAGGTCAAAGACCTCCAGATTTACCAGATAATCATAAAATGGAACCGATTTTGAAAGATGCCTCTAAGCGCGCACACGTTGAAGAAAGTGTCATAAGAACAGGATTGAAAGCTGGTTCAAAAGGGATGGCAATTGAAGAAGAAAACGTAGGATATCCGACGGATCAGTACGCTACGCCTAAGAAAATTAAAGATACAAAAGTAACAAAAAACGAAATTGATGAAGATGATGACAGTGAAGAATTAGCAGAAATACCACCAGCTCTCCCATTAATACAGCCAAGTAGTTTAAGTAGTAGAGAAGTGTCAATGGAAAGTTTAGATAGTAAATACAAAGAGCGCTTAAGAATGGATGACGAAATTATTTCAAACCATAGCAGAGACATAAATATGCATGGCATGAGCAAAGGTCAATTAGAAGAAGACGATGAAATCTTAGAAATAATCGAGGTAGAGGAACCCTTTGAACCAGTTCCAATGCAAGACTCTTGTCTTCAGGTCACAGAAGAAGATATCGCTTTTGCTATGGGTTACGATTATCCTTTGCATGAATTGGACCACGAGGATTCCGAAGACCATCCACTCAGGATACTTAGCCAAGAAAATTTGACAGTAGCCTCAACATTTACTGATACCCTTTCTTTGTACAGTGAGGTAGAGCGTAAAATAAGGAACGAAGCATATCTCAGACAGACTATGGGGTTTTATATAGAAAATTTTAATAGCGAGCTTGGTGAACTTAATCTTCATGAAGGTTTGCCAACATCGAGATCAAGACTAGAAGACCTATTAGGACTTGCTGATATATACAGTTCTCGAAGATTAGATAGCAATGATATCCCAGCTTCGAGGATCGCACCACAATTTCAATCACTATCCTTGTCAAATGTAAGAGATACTGAGGAATTTCATGGTGACGGATCAGTTTATAGTGAACCTGCTTATAGACCAAGCGAAAAAATATGTGATAGTTGCAAACGAACAATGTCAAGACCAGGCAGTGCTTTAGGAGAATGTGCATATCATGATTTTGATACAACACATAACGACGAATATGGGCCGTTTGAAAGATATCGGGGCAATGACATAACTGATGCAAGGATAGCTTCATTAAGACACCCAGATGGAGCATCTGATCCAAATTTACGTGAAGAAAAAAGGGTACCGGGAAGCGGAGGACCTGCATCTAGTTTTAAAGAACTGAAATCAAACTTACATTTAGAAGTCACACCTCCAGTAATCACCATAGAACCACGCTTAGGAAAAAATGAAAAAGACAAGGTGATTGCCAAAGTTGTTTCTAGTGCTAAACCAGATGGGTATGACAGTGGTCACGAATCTACTCCACGAACTGGAAAGCATAGCCCAGCTGCCACCTCAAGACGTGCAGAATCTGGTTATGACTCTGTACCAAGAGATTCAGACGCATCATCGTTGGATTCTTACCCAACTAGACGAGCGGCTGTTGCTCGAGCGCATGCCAAGAAACATACAACAGCCAAGTACAAACAACACAGCGATAGATCATTTTGCTCTTGGCTGCGTAATCCTTTCACATGTAAATATGCAGAGACTGACCCTGAAATCAGTGATTTCTAACGTCAACTACCCCTAAGCAGATGGCATGTAATTTTTGTATTTAAAATTCTAAATAGTTATATCACTAAGCTACGTTACCGAATTTATTCTGGAGACTGCTTTTGTACTCTAAACATACTCATATTTGTAAGGGCTTTGCACTATTCGATGACGTTACCACTGTATTTTTCTATACATAGAAGCTTCTCTGTGCTCTGAGGTCTATTTTTTAATATTAGTGGAATATCATTAAGATACTGTTGTTTACGATGTAAATACCTACCGATGCAACGAATGCCATTTCGTATAACCATTTAGCTCACTTTTGTACTTTTATATTCTGGACCCCGGCTAGAACTTCCTTTTATGTAATTTTGTACAAGAACTTGTTAACTTTTCCAAAACGAGATCAAGAGTCTTCCTCTGTCTTCCCAATATTCTCAAATCGTAGAGAATGGTCATAGATTTATCTGTATCCTGCTCACTTGTGTCATGTTACTGGAGTTTTTATTTTACAGGTACCACGTAGGTATAAATTCACAAAGTATCAGCATCATAAGCAAATACTTTAGTCGGTTAATTAAAACTGAAATATGATAAGAACCCAAACTGTTCTGTATATAATTTACTTGTTTTAGAGTAAGCCTGTTGATTGATTGGCCATGTTTTTAACATAGCTTTAATGTTTTGATATTGCATTGACGTTCATTTTTGTTGGAAGACAACAATGCAGTATATGATATGCGGTGAATCAAATTATTCTTGGACATCTCTTTTCCTTTTTTCTTTTATTTTAGTCCGTACATTGTATAGCTGATGATAATATATCTATTCAGGACCCCTACAAAATTCAAAGTAAAAGAATGTCCAAGAATTTTCTCTTTCACTTGATTGCAATGTTTTAGGCTTTATGGAATGTTGGTGAACTTAGTTAATGCTTAATATTACTGTCCATGTTTTGTTATTATACGATTAATATAAATATATTATATCCAAAATTCTACTATGCGTTCGTATAAGTTTATAAATAAATTGTTCAAATTCAACCATATTTCTATCTATTTATTTGTGTATTTCCTTAATTTGAAAATCAACAAAAGATATCTCATCAGTATTTTCTTTTTCAAATATTCTGATTTACAAGGAAAAGCGCATTCAAGGACTTTTTATTACCCAGCATAATAAAATCATCTACATAGACATAAAACCAGTGTATAAAACGCTTCAGCAAAAACCATGAATAAATAAGAAGAAACTCGCAACTTGAACGCCCTTGGGGTAGAATTTCAAAATCTTTTGGGATATAAACTTTTTTCCCCCATGTAAACTGTTGTAACTTCCCCTGTTGGGATGGAAGGGAAAGAGGGGGGCTATTATCTTTCATTTCTCCAGTAATTTAACATTCTTGGTGCGCCCCACGAAAATCAGGCTATCAAATAAGACGCTTACCCTCTTTACTTTGGGGTGACAACTTTTTTCTTGGAAATCTCCTAATAATTTGCGAGAGTGGCAGCTGCTTAGCCCATAACACTTATCGAGTGCTAAAAAGATTTCTCTTTTACGTTCAAACTCCAAGGAAATTGGCAGAAGGAAGCAATTTTGATTATATTTTTATCAGGTGCAATCATTGAGATCTATGGCAAAGACTGTATTTTTAAGCTTCACAAAACAATTTTTATGGTCCGTAAGAAGTTACAATAAAAACCTGAATAATATATGTATCATTAAAAGTTAAGTAAAAAGTGTGAGCAGAACAAGTACTTAATTTAAAATAGGGTCACGAAGAAGAAGTATTAGTTAACTCATTTACAAACATAGAGTAAGGAAGAATTTTTTTGGGTAGTATAAGAGACGTAATATAATTAAAGCCTCAGAACAACGAAATTTTCGATGCGCGGCTTTCCAACCTCTCTGATCCTGTCAACACACATGTGTTTGAATCAAGGATGTTAAGTACTAACGGTAGTATTTATAATATCCTTGGATTGAATTGATACTGATAATAACTATTTGTATTTTCTGCCAATTTCGACCAATAGAAAGCTGCAAAGTCACCAACATCTGGAGCAATCACAACCCCCGAAACAACCACTCCGTACCTCAGTTAGTTGACAGAATTTCTTTCTATAAGATTTGCATATTATTACGTCTCTAACTCTTTGTTTACAAAGCAGCGAAAGAGATAAGTAGATACAGTTCAGATCAGTATACATTGTACGAATCGAAGCAAAGCTTGCTTATCGTGTGAGTTTCGAAATTAGGCTATATCACAAATCTTTGTGTCAAAATTATTGAGCAACAGCTCACGAGCCTTCCGAAGCACGGAATCATCTTTCTTTTCAGACAATCAGGTTATACAGCCGGCAATGTCCTAATCAAGTTGTAGAATGTCACAAGGTGGTAGTTGATTGGCAAGTGCCCCACCGGGATTCGAACCCGGAACCTCCGTAACATGAGGCGATAATTTTACCACTCGAACACCGAACTATTATAATCACGGAAAAGGATAATGAACTATCTAAATAAATATACGTTTATTATCTGCTGCAAGTCTACTGCAGAAGCAAAACGTGATATAGACATAAAAACATCTGTACTAACGATATCAACATTAACTTCCCCTAACAACATAAGTAAATGAACAATGCTGTATTTAATAAAGACAGTAGACACAGCCGACTTATTGCCACGTAGCGACGGATAAAAATAATGGCAGAAACAAAAGACGTGTCTGCGGCGGGAATCGAACCTGGTACGTGACAGGACTAACCGCTGGACCAGACGCGACATATCTGAACATAGAGCCGATGTGATGGAGCTAGGGTAGGTGAGAGTGAGTATTAGAAAAAGAGACTATTTTGATTTTCTTTAAGGCCTACTAATTTTACAGTTCACCGCTGCATTAAGGCCTCAGCTTTGGCTTGGTTAGTGGTTTTAATATATTAATCGTACTAGGCAGGAAAGAGCGGACAGCAGAATTCACCTTTGGAATAAAACTAACCTAACATCTGCGAACACAAAAGTTAGTAAACGTTGTTCAATAGACTATTAAGTAAAAGCTTTTTCAAAGCCCATTGATCAATAGTCTTTGGTTGTAATTATTTTGTAAAGTGGGCTTCTCATTTATATTAAACAATTTGTCATACAGAGTGTAAAAACACTTCGCAAACCTTTATTCAATAAAGAAAGAGACAGAGTAGTTTCAACTTAAGGCATTGAATCGGAACTAAATTTTAAAAAAACCTATTCGTGTTTTTTATGCTTTTGATGTTAGTTTGTGTTCTATAATGCTTACTCCAATAGACAAATCTCACCTTCTTCCCAAAAGTCTTAACCAACTGAATGTCAACCTATACCGTACGACCTTAGGGTGGTATATCTATCACATGGGGCGCGTTCACGGTGCTATATCTGAAATGCAGACGTGACGTGCAAGGAAAACGGAAATAATAACAAAACGAGCACCCGCCGGGGCTCGAATTGTATTTCAATCTTCGGCGGAGAAAGGAAAAATAACCATTTAGAGCAACAACAATGCAAGTAGCTATTAAACAAAATAAAAAGAATATACAACGTCCTATCTACGTCCGCTTGCTCAGCGTCGCGTCGTCAAAAACATTCGGGAAGAGTGGATTCGAGCTTCAAATGTTTTTCTGTTACCGAAGCGGCAATCGGTGGACAGACTGAGTGTCTGTCTGAATATCGCGGTAATTACAAAGATAAGTTGTAAACAAATCAATGTACAGACACGTCGATACTTCAGTTTTATTATAGTATATAAAAAGAAGATAGAAGATTTATTTATTTAAAGTGAACATTTTGTATGGAAAAGTTGAGTTGAGTTGACGAGTCATCACATGTACACCCTGTAAATGTTCTATAAAAAAACTCGTACGCCGCGCCGTCACAAAACCCAATGTTTTCCTCTGCTGTCGTTTTAAAAACTCTAGCCCCCCTAAAACACAATCACTGAAAACGGCGGCCAATTCCGGCACATTTGGGGAACTAAGCGGCCGTTTCTTTAAGGCCCTCTTTAAAAGGCAATAATGGTGCACGGCGGCCCCGCTTGCCAAGTACTGTTGCTCCGAACAGCCACCACCAACGTGCGTAGAATAAGTAAAGGATTCACTAGGAGAGTTTTTTGTTTCTTGTTTGGTGCCATATCTTTGGAATACCTTTAACTATCGAATAGGTATAGGAAGCGTTCCTTTCTTGTTTTACATAATTTCGTATGGTGTTTACTGCGCTGAATCTTAAATATTATTTTTGTATAAGATGACATGCCAACGAAGAAGTGAAAAATTGAGAGGATAATTTTGCAATAGCAATTATAAAAAGTCCTTTATTTGCACTCTTTGCCAGTTTACACAAGCAAATTTTTCATTATTTTTCCTGATTTTTATAGTTTTAGAGACTGTATTAATTTATAAAAGATCCAAATTAACTAAACAACCGAAAATCAACGAACCAAAAAAAGAAACACATTTTTTTATAACTAAACTGAAGGTGTTTTAAATCGAAGCGAAAAATTAAAAACGGTAATTGGTTATCCGGGCCGACTACACTACCCTATGCCGAATAATTCTAGTTCCATGAAATGAATTTAAATCAATTATTTTAACTTTTGGACATTTAACATCGTGAACGTTAGTGCGACAGACAACACTGTTGTTCGCCAAAATTTACTATGAAGCAATTTAAGAACGAAAAAGAAAGGTATTAGAAGAGGGTAAGGTAGATAGAGAAGGTACAAAATTGAAGGTATTTTTTCTCGCTTTAAATCTGCATGTAATATTTTAACCACATAGTAATATTTAGTTTAAATTTTCGCGTCTCGCACGTTATTGGCCGAGGCAAAGCCGCGCCAGGGGCGATGTGTAGTGTAAACACTCGGAGTGCGTGTGAGTGTTGAACTCACAAATCCTGAGAAATCGCGGCGGCCTCCAGCGGCTTTCGACACGTCTTCCAATATGGAACATTGTATAAGTTAAAGCGGAATAAAAACTCGGAAAGTTGCAATAAACAATTAATTTATTCCGCCTCATTCGCGTGCAAAAAGACTAAACTAAGCTACGTATTATAAACTTATTGCTATACTAGTAACTAAACAGTTTTCTTTTTTTTTGTTACTCATAAATTCATTTGAAATGAGAGCCAGTCTCAGTTTTAACAAAACTTTCAACGATTAACGATTTCAATAAAATTATGATTTCAATGGAGTAGAACAGCCATTCTCAAAGTGTGTTCCGCGGAACCCTAGGGTTCCGCGATACTTCTGTAGGGGTTCCGCAAGAATTTGGAAAAAAATGGTCATGTGTACAATTCACACAAACAGCGAAAATTTAAAAAATTTAGGCTTTAATAAGATGAATATAAAATTTCGGGAAGAGGATAATTGTAGGTTTTAGTAATGATCATAGTGATACAACAACACTTCCTCGCAGAGTGTCCAATGTTTTCGATGCCCAGATGGGAGATTATAGGCACAGACAGGATAGAAATGAACGAATTAGCTGAACTAACGTTAGGAAACATCTTGAAGATTTTGTAGGGCTACCGGTAGGTTTGAGGGGATGACGCAGGGGCAGCAGTAAAACCCGAGCCCCTTGATAGTGCCGTGATGCTGTGTAGAGGCAGAACTACTAGTCTTCGCCAACCTGATAGAGGGGGGAAAACTGTGAGGCAAGCTCTCAAATCCCTCGGATGCGGGGCGGGCTGGGGCGATGTGGCGGGCTTGCGGGGTGGGGGTGGCCTGTAGAGGCACCAATCCGACACCGTGGCCTAGGGAAGCGGGCCGCGCGACACATTCTTGAAGGTGATGCGCGCGGAAAGGAGGGTAAGCTTACTACCAGAGGATGAGTGGTATCATCAGGCTGGAATTAAGGGTAAAATAGCTCCTATACCGGGAGCTGATCACCCGTCTGCGCCACTCACACGACCTCCACATAGATAGATAGATGGATAGCGATACAAAGTTTGATATCTCGCCGATATCTACTTGTGACTGTTACATTGTACTTTTATTATGCTTATTAATAAGAATACACTTTTTAAAACTATTGTTTTATTGTAGGGTTCCGTCAAGTATTTCGCTTTCCAAAAGGGTTCCGTCACCAAAAAAGATTGAGAACCGCTGGAGTAGAATATGGAATCTCGACGTACAAAATGCTACGATGGCACACGACTGCGATGCACGTTATCGCGAAAAATCATCTTTATACCTACATTGTATTTTGAAACAAATACGTTTTGATATGGCGTATCTAAAAAAAAAAGATATTATTTGTCCACGATATCTCTATATTGAAAATAAACTAAAATAAACAATAGTTTATTGCTTTTTCAACGGTTGTCGTCTGTTAGCGTTTAGAGTGCACGAAACAAAAGCACTAGTAAAATAAAAGCGTTAAATGATTTCGTTGAGCTTGTATGGAGACTTGGTGGCACAATTGGTAGTGCGCCTGTACGGCCCGGATAGCCAAGTAGATGCGGGGTCAAGTCCCTGCCCAAGCTCAACAAATTTCAACTTTCGCTTCGAATAAAAGATGTAGTAGAAATAAAAACGCTTATGACTCAGACCCACCCCTGTCGGCCGGATAATGCAGATTGATTCGGCTCAACTGCAAAAGACAAATTCGATTTACGCCGGCACCAAGCGAAGGTTTGACGCGGTGAAAAATATCTGCGGTTTACCGCGTCACAGCATCGGAGCCAATCCGGAGATTGGCCGTGTCTTATTTTGGGGATGTAACTGTACATATCCAATCAGCCTTTGACAGATGGATGGATATCGTCACATATCGTGTAGAGCGAATATAAGCTTACGGTGTGCCAAAAAAAGTTAAAGATTTGTAGAAAAAAATGTTAATTAGGAATCAAAAATATTTTAGACGCTTAGGAATCTACACATTTTTTTATTTATGAAATTCACAGGAATCGTAGTTATCCGTAGGAATTTTAGCACCAGTGGTCAATAGCCAGGGTAAATGACGGTTTTAAGCAAGTAGAAGTAGGTATATGGCTGACTAGCTTTCCGCCCGCGTTTACCGTTTTTCCCGTGGGAATGAGATATTTTCCCGCGGTATAAAGTAGTCTAGGTGTTATTCTGATGTATAAGCTAGATTACTGTAAAGTTTCATTAAAATCCCTTCAGTAGTTTTTTCGTAAAAGAGTAACAATCATACTTAAATTCATACTCACAAACTTTAGCGTTAGAAGGATTATGAATTAAGATGACAAAATATCAATCACCTTTGCCGTTAAAGGATCTAAAGGACCGGATCTATAACTTCAGATTCTTTACAAAATTTACAGATCTAGCCTTTAGTACCTACTTGCTTTCACCCTAAAAATGGTTTAGAATCTTACTTTAAAACCTTTGATGGAGACCTGAATAAGTTTGACTTGTCTGTGGTATATCTTATTTTGTAGTAAGTCGCATATAGCCAAGGATATGCGACTAACTACAAAATATCTTTAGTAGCAACGCTAGTACTATTTATATTATATTCTGTGGTTGCATCAAGAAGGTGGCTTATAGCGCCTACACAGATAATAGTCGCAACAAAGAGTTCCACGCTTGCTTCTTAAAATCTCTGTAGGCGTTAGTCGACAATTTATTCGGATCAGTGGAAATTAGCCTTTTGTGCGTCGTCGTCAGTAAGAATTAGGTAGCGTTATTGCCTGTGGTTATTGCTTAAAAATAAAATAAACAAAATTGCTACAAACTGCAACACAATAAAGGTGATATCAAAAGCGAGAAACTTTCTATTGAAATCTGTATTTTATGAAGATTATAATGTTTTATTGATGTAATCTCGCTGTAACGACACCATTACACCATCAGGAATAAAGCGTGCAATCCTGTTGGTGAGCTAACTTTTTGAATGGCCTTATTAGGGATATCTATATAATAAAACTTGTATATAATGTAACTGTAGAAGTCGAAAATTAGTACATCGATTTTTTTGAACCGAGTCAGGGGTATGTAAGAAGTGATATAGAACACATCCAGATTTTTAGGGTTCCGTACCTCAAAAGGAAAAAACGGAACCCTTATAGGATCACTTTGTTGTCCGTCTGTCCGTCTGTCAAGACCCTTTTTCTCAGGAACGCGTGGAGGTATGAAGCTGAAATTTATATCAATTACTCAGGTCTACTGTCCCTTGAAGCTGTGAAAAAATCAAACTTCTAAGCCAACGCAATCAAAAGATACAGCCGTTTATGCCGCAAATTTTCGACACTTGCAAGGGAATCAAAACCTACAGGGTGCTTCCCGTGAACTCAGAATCTTGAAATTTGGTACGAAGCAACGTCTTATAGCATAGATAAAGGAAAAATTACGAAATCCATAAATTTTTAGTTACATCACATAATATATATTTTTTAAATAATTTTAACCTTACTACCCATTTCCTCATAAACGTGTAGAGGTATTAAATTGAAATTCATACCAAATACTCAGGTCTATAATACCTTTAAGCTGTAACAAAATCAAACTTCTATGTCAACGCAATCAAAAGAAACAGCAATTTAAGCTGCATATTTTGAAACTCGCAAGTACTCGCAAGGGAATCAAAACCTAAAGGGTACTTCCAGTCGACCTAGAATCTTGAAATTTGGCATGAAGCAACGTTTTATAGCACACATAAAGGAAAAATTCCGAAAACCTTAAATTTTTAGTTACATTACAAAATATATATTTTTTAATAAATATAAACTTATTACTTTTTTCCTCATGAACGCGTAGAGCTATCAAGTTGAAATACTTACTTAGTACTTAGTTACTTAAACGATAAAGAGATCTTTGTCTTAAATTTATGCTCCTCCATCTTTCCCCATTGTAATGTTATGAATTTCATTTTGCAATAAGATTACCATAGTTATGACTCGATTGTCGTAATGAAAGAACTTTGTAAACCTTGCAGGTTTGTACGGAACCCTCGGTGCGCGAGTCCGACTCGCACTTGGCCGGTTTTTTTTTCTTTGAACGGGCTAATCTCCGAAAGTACTGGCCCGATTGAAATGAAATTTTGTGTGGTGGTATTATATACCCGGTCAATATCTTAGATAATTTTTGATACGGGAAAATATATAATTCCTACGGGAAACTTAAACGGAACAGTCAAAAAACAACGCAGGCGTATTCGCGGGTGGCCAGTTAGTTGGAAATATTTCGACGGTTTTTTTTTATTATAAGGACGTTTCTCACAGCTCATTCAACGTATTATAAAAATACATTATACATAATGATGTATGGGTGTAAACTGTAAGTAAACTTTACAGACATAAACAAATAAACTTTATTCAGAAAAATAAAGAAAATCTACTCTTCCTTAAAAATAGTCATTTTAATTGGACAGTTTCTATGACACAGATATTTTTTTTATACCGTTTAATGTTACTAATGTTTTAGTAGCCATTTTAGAATAAAAATTTGTGACACTTCCACTCGGTAGGTATAACAATTATTATAATACTTTAATAAGGAATAAAAACCGTCATTTTTAATTTAGAAATCTAGGAAAATGTAACCTTGCGTATTGTAGGCAGGTGACCAACTAAAGTATAGAATCATTAACATGAACGGGGTCTAAAGAAATAATGCATAATTGGAAGAGCGTACGATCACACATCGTAAGCCAACTATTACTACCCACTTCGATTCCCATAGTTATCCCAATGTGCTGCATGCGAGTTATTTAAGGCCGCGCCGGGACATATTTTATGCGGGACCGATCGATTGTCCCGCCATCCCGCCGTGTCCCGCTCAGACGGGCTTAATGGCTCCCTGTCCTGCTCCAGCGATGCTAAATTTGACTGCAGTTTCAGTAGTTCTCTGACTGTGTAGTAGTCTATGCGACCTGCATGCTCAGAACTTCTTGAGGATATTGATGACACTGGCTGGTTGGAGATGGTATCATGTTCTCTCAGAATAACGAATCAAGCGAAGCGCGGCATTCCAACCTCTCTGATTGTTCTAGAATTGAGCTCTAAATTCGAAGTAGTTTTAAAATTTGCCACTCTTTTTATAGCGCCAAAACCCACTCATCCTTTGGAGGACATTGGAGTTTGCCTATCACAGATCCAATTTTATAAATAAAAGCGTGTTCAATTTGATGGTATAGTTAAGAAAATTGAGCACCTCCTTTTTCCTATATTGCTATCACAATGTAACACGCTTTTATTTATAAAATTGGATCTGTGATATACCTAATTATGTACAATATAGAATAATTTTGTCGTAGACGAAAAAGCTTAACTATCGTTAAAGGTTACAATAAACTTATACAGTGTTTTATTTCTTATTAGAGTTAATTTATTTTTAACTTTTTAGTTCATTTTATTAACAAATAACAAAAGCTTGTTTATAAAAAGGTTTTTGTTTTTTAATTTTATTATATTTGTCTTTTTTGCGATTCGAATATTATAGTCACGCACTTAGTAATAAAATTTACAACAACCACGTTGTATTTTTGAATATACCACTTTATTATTTATCCCCACAAGCTATCACAATAAAAACGCGTATGTCTATAAAAAAGTAACTGGCAATAATTTAAATAAAATGGTGGAGCGCGTAAGTGTGGTGATTCTCCTAAGTCACACTCTAAACTCAAAAAGTTGATGTCTTTTTAGTTCACATGGGAACCAAAAAATACGGCAAATTAATACATTTTTTTTAATGAACGGAATATAAAATAAGAGCTTTGAGCTGTCATATTAGGCGTAATTTTAAGATAGACATTTTCGCATGCATTTTAAACTAGTGCAACGGTCGCCTAAAATTATAAAATGTTAGACGACTCCAAAACTAAAATGACAGTCGGCCGGCTGTCCCTTTTTCTTTTTAAAACCACAAAGAACGTATAGAGCGTAACGTTAGAGCGTAATAAAAGCGTGTTAAAAATTAGCAGAATCGGCGCTACTATGTTTCGAATCTGTGCTCAGTGCTATACCTATGGTGTAGTTTTGCGCAGAGAATACTCACAGAGAGGCGATAAAATTTTTTGTCACCCATGCGACATCTGGTGCCTCCCTTCAAGATGTGGGACAAGTCATAGACTTATCCCAAATCCACCGCTAGCTAGTACTACGTGAGTACTACTAGTACTTATAAAATCCTTGACCGCTACTACACCAGAGACCACCCTTTTTTCTTTTTTTTAATTGACCTAGCGCTTTTGTCGAAAATGTATGACCCAAGTTTCACCGGACTAGAGTTACACCGGACGGACGGAGGACATGCTTTTTTTCGCTTAATACCAACAATTTATCTGCTTGTAGACTACAAAAGAATCAGTCGATTACGACCATTTATCCGCTGGGTCTCTGTCCAAAATACAGACCCCCCACACTGGCGTCTTTCAAGCGTTTTTCCAGCGTCGACGCGACGCCACCGCTGGCCGTCGCGCATACAATTATGGGCAGAAAAGCGAGTGAAACAAAAGAAAGTTGTGTTCGCAAAAAAATGTGTTCCAAAAAAACGCAGCGCTGGCGTCGCATCGACCGCTGGAGAGACTCTCGAAAGACGCCTGTTACGGTCTGTTCGGCCATATCCTTGTTAAATATTTCCTAGTTCCTTTACTTTTATGTTTGTTACAAACAAACTACATGACAATGTGATCATGTATAAAGCGTGAAAGCCTCCATACTTGTATTACAACAACTTAATAGTGTATGAAGAAACCTATGTTCTTTCATATTGAATTTCAAAAAGTCTTATTAGTATGTATTTTGAAGCAGAGATCCGTTCTATTTTACTAATTTATTGTATGTTATGACCGCTACCTCTTTCAACTTGGACCAAGTTTTTAGGGGAAGACGAATACCAACTGTACGGGGCTCTCAATATTCAGAGGAATAAAGTCTTCAGGATATTTTTGCATCTAAAATAGCAAATCTAAAGTCCATGCATTTAAGTGTAAAATAAAATTACATATCCAATACAATTTTAATTTATTTAATGAAAATTAGTTTCATTATATTGATTCACATTTCTATGTCAAAAATCAGATACCTACCTGAAATAAATGACATGTATTATTTTACAAGTTTCATTCTTTTGTAAAACTAACACATGAGAGCTTCGAAACCCAACTGCAAAAAACATAAAATTGTATCGAAGACTGTAGGTATAGTGGCTTTTTAAGGTTTTTCCGGAGTCGGAAGCCCAATTTTAAATACAGTAATTACTAGGGAAAAACTATAGTAATTCAATTACTTGTAATTGAAATTACAAATAATTCAATTACGCCCAATACTGCCTCTTAAGTTGACTCTCTGACCCTACTATGCTATACTCTACCTTGTTCTGTCCTTTTACGTCCTTAAATTACTTCGCACTAAAGTTTGTCAAACTGGAGTGTTGTCGCACTAACGTTCATCGCACTAGAATTATTCGGCATAGCGTTACGAAGCCGAGGCATAAAGCAGGAGTCTCAGCAAGTAAAATATGAATAATATGCCTCGAATGTGATAATTTATCATATTAATTGGATATTTTTTTACAGATTCCACGGCTTTATCCATCTCCATTAAATTGGCAGGCTCAAGACTGATATGGATAACAATAATTGACTATTTTAATTTATAGAAAAAAAGAGAATTTTAATTATACATGCTACTATGTCCCTACATCATCTTGTTTTCATCTTTTTAGTTCGCTTTCTAAGCAGTCGGGTTTTTAGATTTATATATATATTTACTTTTTTATTATTTTCTCTGTATTCAGGCATTCGTCTCGTTCTATTTCTTTTCCTTCCTGCTTAATTTCACTGTGTTAAAAAACTCCAATTAATATGCTAACCGTATTGAAATGTTTCCTTATCTCCGCCTCCCAGTTGCCGTTTTTAATATTTTTAATTTCCCAACAGGTCCATTCCCTTTGCTGGTATGGTTCGACTGTTTTGTTAATTAATAAGGATTAGGTTTCCTTTTGTTTACCATATACCTAGAATTTAAACGATGATGAATAAAAGGCCATGTCCCTTTTTAAAACATATGCCTAAAATGATGTTTCAAGTTTCTGCAAGCTGCTGAAATCCAAGAAACTGTAATACTTATATACCTACTCATGAGAAAACTTTAGGTTATTATCACCATTATAATTATATTTCTGTAGAACAACAAAAATTATCCATAGTGTAAATTATGAAGTGAACACATGCCGATTGCATTAAAATCTGTTTTTTATTTTATTTATTTCACTGAAAAATCCTGGAGTCCTGAACTACATAGTATTAACGCCCTACGTCATTATGTGTTTCATAACAATAATTTACAGATTAAACGAAATTGCAACAAACTAAAATTTCTGCTTCAAACAATACAGCCGAGCCCCATCCAAGCAGTTAAAATTAAAGCTAATTAACTTTTTAACTTTCGCCAGAGGGGTGCAATTAAAACGAAACAAAGTCAACTTTACGATTCCCGTAGGATCCACGGTGGTCCTGGGCTCTTGGTTTAACACTTTCGCTGCGGCGTACTTCCTTTACAGTCCAGATTTCTAGTAAATCATCATCGCCGTCTGATGATCTCCAATTCGTCTCATAAAATACTTAGTCGAAGCAATAGAAATAAAGGAATGTCCTCTAGAGGTGAGACAGGAAATCGTTTTGAGGGCTAAAAGTAATATTTGTCAATATAATGCTTCCAAAAACAAAGGCAAGGCTACTCTACAACTTTCAAGGCAAGACTTCTAGCAAATTCCGAAGAAACGCCCTTTAAAGCTGGAAGAAAGCCTTAGATACTCAAAAATTCTGACGTTGGATTTATAATATCAGTCAACTTATGCCTTAGAAAGAGTTCTACTCTGCCGAGAAAATACTATAACATGATTACAAATCACCATGCTTTTGATCAAAAACGACCCAAAGCTCTATTATACTGTCAATTCCATTCACCCCACCATTAAAACTACTGCAGTAACCTCAAACTTACCCCCAAATCGATGAGCTATTAGAGATATAGAGTAGTATTTTCGTTCGGGTCACGTTCGAAAACGATTTTACAGAGAATTGAGGGGGCAAGTGCATTACGAGGGGAACAGATGGCACTGTTTAGAGTTATCTATGTCTTGTTGCCGACTGGGGTTTCAGAAGTTTCCAGAAGCGGTGCGTGAGTTTTCGAACCATATTGTATTCTACTATAAGTAATAAAACTGAAGAATCGGCGTGTCTGTACTTTGATTTGTTTTTCAAAAAACTTATTGTAGGTGATAAAGGAAATGTAGCTGAACACAAAAATACAAGCTTTGAAAAAAATGTCCGTCTGTCTGTCTCTCTATTTGTACACGCTAACTGATACTGCCGATACTGGCCGGCTGATACGAGTATAATATAGTAGCTGGTTATTACTGGCTGATTTCTTTTTCAGTCGAAATTTAAGGATTGAACGAACAGGTGAGGTTGGCACAATTTTCCTGTGGGAATCAGGTATTTTCCCCGGGTGAAAAGTAGCCTATGTGTTATTTTGATGTATAAGCTATACATTATTTAAAAGTTTCATTAAAATCCATTCAATAGTTTTAACATACATCCATACTTATAAACTTTCGCGTTTATAATATTATTAGTAGGATTAAATAGATAGATAGATAAAACCTTTATACACAAAAAAACACATGGGCATGTCACAGTAATTAAAAAACAGACAAGGAATATAGTCAGACGTGCACAGAAGCACAGTAACAGAAGGTTCACGGCTCAACGATATACTTGCCATGGGGCAACACTAATTTTCAGTCCTCAACCAGAAGATGAACGCGGGTACTTAGAAATAAGTTTTAAAATAAAGTATTTTTGTGCCATTCAATCCATAGAGGTAGAATTTTATTTTTGCTTCATTTCATCTATGATTCTAATAGAATACTGGCAATTTAATTTGTGCAGTGTTATTATATGTACTACGTAAATAATTCAATTAAATTATTTATTTAATTTTATACAAATTTCAACTGTTATAGTCTAATAGGTTAATAATATCTAAATTGACAGTATACAATTTTATATCCATAGACACCCCACACCACTTCTATATAAGAAGAGGAATTATTCCAGTTGTGTTGTGCTAATTTACACAGCTTACTGCATTTTTATTAATTAATATATTTAATAGTTAACAAGTGTTGTATTAATTTACACAGCTTATAGAATATTTGTTAATTGATATTTTTAATAGTAACCATTGCGTATTTCAAAATTGCACTTTATTCCTAAAAGGAGTAGGTACTATCATACGGAAATGGCACTCACTATACAGTGTGTTAGAAATATGTAAAGTAGCCGAAACATGAAAGCGATAGGTAAGGAGGACGCGGGCGCTCTGAAGGGAGATAGGGCGAGATCACGCGATAGGACCTGCCTCGGTCCGAACGCTGAACAGTACGGTGACCATAATATCCGTCCAAACCTGGCAGCGTAGCATGAAGTGCTATGACAAGAGTTTATCTCACACTACCAGTCTCGCGCTAAAAGTTTTTCTCGTGGACATGAGGGATTTTCCCGCGGTAAAAGGTAGCTTATGTGTTATTCTAATGTAAGCTATAATTATTGTAAATTTTCTTAAAGATCCATTCCATAGTATTTGCGTGAAACAGTAACAAACTTTCGAATTTAAAATATTAGTCAGTTTTAACTGTCAAAAAGCTGCGAGAAACCAGTCACACTGAAATATCTTCCAAAGGGAAAGGGAAATTATGTTTTTCACTCGGGAATGGTCATTCATGCTAGCGGAGCTGATATTAAAATAATGCATTAATCATATGACATGAATTTTCAGTTGTACTAAATAATTGTATATGAGGAAATAGATACCTAGAGCTTTAACATTAGTTTTTGATATCATGATCAGTACAGTGTGACGCATTTAATTATGAACTTAATAGTATACCTACACTTATTAGAGCAGATGGTCTGAGACACTTATGTATTTGTTTGAAGAGTATTTAACTTCCACTCTGACATCCTTAATCGCGTAACATTGCTCTTCTTCCCTTCTGAGGGGTGAAGACCCCTCTACATACATCAGATCAGACGATCCTAGTTTACCAAATGACTTAACACCTAGACACGTACTACATGACTAAGATTTAGAAACAATCCGAAAAATGCTCAAGAAACTACGTTTAAACAAAAGTGTCCTAACTAAAATTATGCTCACACTAATAAAGGTAAGCGAGTCTTTTCTTTCCCATTTGATGCGAGCGTAGTACCAACCTACTTAAAAAGGATACTTATAGATGGGTTATTCTGTGTTTTTCCTCTTTCAAGCTATTGTTCCTATTGGATTTCAGGACTTGACGGATAATTTACTTGATAGTGTGGGAATAAATCATCCTGACAAAACCTGTAATGATAGTTTGAGGATCCCAGATTTGTTTTAACGTCAAGTACAAAAATGTGCTAAGGAACGCACCTAATTTATATTTAAAAAATTAATAAATAGAAAAAATCATGAAATTAAATAAAATGAAATCATTTATTTTTAACTTTTGGACACTTTTGATCACTTAGTTAAGTCAAATAAAGTTACATTTAGTGGCATACTTTAAGTTACTGCAACAAAGTAATAATATAATAACACAGTCTAAGTAAGTGCCGCGTAAAATATTTAATTTTAAGATTGTAATCATCATTTGTCGTAAAATTATTTTACGTTTTGATTTCTAAAAGGTTGAAGGAGTACTAAAGGAGGGCACTACTAGACAGAGAATGAGCCATCTGAAGCAAATTAAAATTAGGAAATATTACGCTTGAATTTAAAAGCTGGTCGAAATAAAAGACAGAATTTAAGCGAACAGACGAAACAAGAAGAACTAGACACTTTGCATGTTGCAAGGTTTATAATCCTACATACAGGTCAGCATGCATGCTTTAGGATTCTATCACAGGCATATATCAGATCTCCCACGTGCAAGTCATCCCTCCAATACGGGATAATAGAGTCGCCCCGATGATTTGTCGGATCGATCCCTATTTTCGGAAATTGGATTTGTAGATCGCCCGATAAGGGCCCGCTAGGGGAGAAAATAAACGCTAAAAGTTTAGGACGCCGCGTTATCACTGATTTGACTATCGATTTTGCTTTCTTGGGTTGCGGATTTAGTTTTTTAGAAGAAAGGATGAAGCTGCTTAGAAGAATCAAAAGTTTTTACTGCGATACGAGTTGTAGATTTTTTCTTGTAGATATTAGTGTTATTCATTGATAACATAATTCGAAAATTCCATATAGTCAATATCTGCAGATAAAGTAGAATGCTTTCTGAATCTATTCGGTTAGTGTTTTCAGTTTCTATTTGTAACTTACTATGACTGAAAAGGCGACATTATTGCCGGAATTATATAAAGTAAAACACATTATTGAATAAAACATTGTGGTAAAATTAGTTCGTTTTACCTCTTTCCTGTTTATTTTTTTAACTTGAAACGTAGGATACATGCATATCCATTCTGCGGACTCTATCAAACAAATGCTGTCCAAACCTTACCCTTCAACCTGGTGCAGTGATTTTTTATACATTACCCTTCTTCCTTTTTGTGATTCCTGTTTTATTCATCCGTTCTGCAGCTTCGAAGAAAAGCTGTACCACTCATTTTACTTACACACAAGTTTTATTTTTCAGAGACTTAATAGATATTATTACGAACACTTTGGGCACTAACAGTTCGCCTGCTATTCATAGGTTCCTCCTAGATACTCAAAGGTTGACTGGTAGAAAACCCTTATGGGATAAGTCCGCCTTTGCTCAACTGTTCTGTATATGGTATGTTCTATTATGTTTTTAAGTACAATTACAAACAAACAAAGACAAACAAACAAGTATATTAATCTTTCGAGTGATAGTAAATATTTAATAACCCTGGTAATACCAGATAGTGTCAAAAAGTTTCTTTTTATTACGTAGAACCAATATTTTAAATTTGGTTTTAACAGCTTCCAGCCCCTTTAACCCATTTAAAAAAAATAAACCTTAAAAACCCACAAAGACTGCGTCCCTAGAGTAGCTGATTTAGATAAAAGTCTAGTTAGATAAGGCTGAGACACACAGTGATAAGAATAGCTCTGAAAGAAACATGGTTTTTTTATTTAAAAAGCCTAAGGCGTGAAGTAAAACTGATTATAGGCGTAACGACCGTAGCGAGCCGACTGTGGCTAGCGGGCTGTCGCGAGCGCGCATCGGTCGCCACGCTTTATTCACTAAAGAAAACTATTCCGTAAGTACCACTAATAAAGTGTATATTTGTATGATGCATCTTGTACTAAGCCATCTAGTTTTTAAATAATATTGGCTTCTCCCCTTATCTGACACGAATAGTTACCTTACAATGGCTGCATTATAATAAACAAGTATGTAGCAGATGACTCCATTTATCGTCCATAGATTAGCATGAATACTAATATGAATGAACAATATATAAACTTTTTATAAGGGTCTCCTAGTAAAAACTGCTATCTTAGCATTAATGCCGCCTTTTTAACAGTTTTATTGTTGTTAAATGTATTGTTTTATTAGTGGTTTAGCGATAAATTCAAATGTCTAATTACTAGACCATTTCATGAATTTCAGAGTGCGTTTCATTTATTTTAAAGTTCAAATTAATTATTAAGATTTAAAACGGGTCGTCCCGTGATCATGATGCATACAACTGCATAGAAAATATCGTCGCACAAAACAAATACCACGGTAAATATCCCGTTTTAAATCTTAATAGTTATGAAAACAACCGTGAAAGTTTTGACAAGTATATTGCAAGTTAATTATTTCCCAAAATGTGACTCATGTGTTCAGCCCCTATTCCGTAGCCGGGGCCCCAGCCCCTCCAAACCTTCGAGTCAGCAGCGACCACGTGCGCGAATGAAATCGAACTTGCATTTAAATAAAACGCCGGAGACGCAGAGTGAATTCTCCAAAAAGCGTCTTTTGCAGATGCCGAGCTTATTGAAATCAGACGTTGTGAGCGGGGTCTTGGGTAAGAAAAATTATGCAAGTCCCATGTATTTATACATATCATACTATTATTATAAAGAGGAAACATTTGTATTTTTTTGTGTGTGTGTGTAGGTATGTTTGTAACAAATAAACTCAAATACTACTGAACCGATTTCAAAAATTCTTTCACCATTAGAAAGCTACCCCTGACAAACATATTTAATATTTCATTTTCATCATTTTAGGCTACATTTTACCGCGGGAAAATGCCTCGTTCCCACGGGAAAAACTGTTAACGCGGGCGGAGCCGCGGCGGAAAGCTAGTTATTATAGGTACTCGTATGCTTACCTTTCGACGTATTACGTCATTTAATAAATATATATATTTTGCTGCTACCTACCTATTGTAAGTAATTTAGCACGATGCCGCGATGGTTATTTATGCAACGCGGGCCTGCCGGTACGGCTCTAAGGTCATTCATTCAAAATAATATCTAAGCTTTTACGATTTTTTTCGTAAAAAGACGAACTAAACAATAAAAGTGCTTAATATGCAAAAAAACACTTTTTTGCCTAATTCCCATATATGTTTTACTTAATTTAATCAAAATTGTGTACATAATTGAATGATTCAAAACACAAAATACGAGTACATGAAAACAATTGAAAATTGCAGTAACAAAAATATTATTGCTCCAGTACTCTAGCCTCTAGACCTCGATGTGCCTCGATTCTGTAGTGCAAAACGAATACAAGACAAAACAAGTTTTATGTAAGTAAAATAAAATTAAAATATTTTAGTTACTTACCATTTTACGTAGCTCACTCAATGTGTTGGTGGATTTACTACAGAGTATTAAGCTGGCCACAATTTTTCTGCTTCATTCCTTTTATTTTATAACAGGGTTGCCACAGGCTAAATAATATTGTTACTTTAGCAGTTAGGCGTAACTAGAAACCAATGGGGAAACTTTACACCTATGGTATACGAAGGAGTGAAAGAAAGCTTTTCTAAATGTGTTCGTCTGAGCCCAGTTTTTGCCCCTTTGTTTTATTATGTAAATACTCACAGCTAGAGTTGTCCAAATCACAAGTAACTACTACTAGAGTTGAAATTTGGAATTACAATCTTTAATTTTGCCGAACAAGCCAAGCGTGGAAGTTATGGCAACACCTGTACGGCAACCTTTAAAGATGATTAATATTAGGTAACTTTTTAAGCTAAACGTTTTTTTTTGCTGGTACGTTCATTCATACCCCCAGCTCATGGCAAGCCCAGTTCATGAGCCCATTACAAACAACTTACATCTTAGTTCTTTTATGTGTTTATGTATTTCTATCAAATAAATATATTTCATTAGGTACCTATCATATCTGTTACTAGATTCAAGTATTGTAAAGCCTAGTACACAAAGTGAGGACTCTATCCGTCGAAGACATCGTGCAGTGTGAGATTTCCGCAACCACGTAATGCACTCAGGGCGGATAAACGCGTAATGTGCACATCGCTTTAGCGTGTGTCGTGTTGCAGACAAAGAGGGAAGATCGCGTTTTTACCAAAAAATATTTAGGTATGTAAAAAATTTACTGATCCAACTCTAGACTCTAACAAAAAGTAAGGTCAACTTAGAAAATAGGCTGACAAATGTTAGCAAGATCAATTCTTGACTTCTCAATTTATTATTATTATTTAGTCAGTTGGTGGATATTACGACAAGAACACAATACATTTATGCTTTATCGACACTTTCATTCTTTTTTGTTTGTTGTTGCAATAGTAGTTACAGTTTTAGATAACTAGCTGGATACCTATGGTTTGTTGGTGATACCGAAGTTTTTTTTATAGATATTTCATATTTACTTTTATTAATTTATTTACTTTATAAAAAAGTGGTTTAAAAAATAAATTGAAAGTGTAAAATATTTTTCTAAAAATTCACGTGGCTTTTGGTCTTCACATCAAATTTCAAATTTTTCATCCTACACACAACACGATAGTTCGCCGTTCACACTTGTGTCGCTAGGTGTAAACGTCAGCATCTCAAAGTCTCGGATTTCGGCAAGTAAAGAAAATGGCGATTCTTCTAACGCTACATACTTCAGTTTATTTACTAAACGAGTATAGCCTATCTTTAGAATAATGGTGTTTTAAGTTATAAAAAGGCGTTTAAATTCGTAAGTAGCAAGGTTATTTTAGTAGCAGAGTTACTTACTAACATATTTTTTTAAACATAACAATTAGTTATAATAATATGTTAATCAGAAAATACTATTTCGCGTGCAATTTATGAACTCGCAGAAATTCAATTATACACAGTGAAATTTAACTGGTTATTTATTCGCATCATATGATAGTTACCACTTAGTACCCATGAAACTGAAAAACTTTCCCTAAGGAACATAGCTTGAAAACTCAAAAGTAATTTTCGTAATCGTAAGAAAACCTGCACACACCTGCGAAGAAATTCAAAGGTTGTGTCTGAGGTCGTTAGTGCGAATGAAAGTGCAGGATAGTAGTTTTAGTGTAAGTATGATACGAGTACCTAGTCTGTTGTGTCAATTATTTTGTTAGAATCTGCTGTTGTTTATCTTTCAAAAGTAAGTGCACACAAAATAACTTAGGACGAAAGACTTAGCTACCCATAGCACAGTGTATCCTACTCGTAGTTTGGGGGCTAGGCACACTTTTGTAAGGTATTAGTGTTGTAAATATATATTTTTTAATTATTATTTCGACCCACCCTACTTGGGACAGCGTGGATCTAGATTCAGGTAGGCTAGAGCCCCTCAGTGGGGTCATAATATGGGCTTCTAAAGGATAATATACCTATCTGTCAAATTTGACAAGCCAGCGATATGAAAAGGGTATGTGAAGTACCCTTTTCAAACCACGCATGACTTATCTATATCAGCGTAACAGCGACTTGATAGTGAACATGGTATCTTTACAGACACGATAGGTATTTGAAAAAAAAGATGCGGTTTCAAGTCCCTGCCCAAGCTCAATGATTTTCATTTTTCGCTTCGATTAAAAAGATATAGTAGATATACGCTAACAGACGACATCTGTTGAAAAAGCAATAAACCACGATATATCTGTCAATTTTTTTTTAATATTTATTATAGAACACTTAATGACGTCATATAAGAAGTTAAAAAGCTTTGCTCAAACCAAGACCGGCTCTTCTTTCGATACGAAGTAATATTTTTAATAAACACTTGTGTACTGTGAACTATACCTAGAATACCTACGATTGTAAACATTTTTGAGAGCATTCGACCTAATAACACCTTCTACTAGTGCATGTCTCTTGAAAAGCTCAATAACAACCATCAATAAAAATATTTAACCGCCAAAAAAACGGAAAAGCAAAAAATTCTGTAAGTGAACAATCAATCGTCCCTGTTTTCTTACCTTTAGGTTCTTAGGGCTGGTCTTTTGTTAATTATTTATATAAGACCAATTTCGGAGTACCTATATATATGTATAAATCCTTTCCATTAAAAAAAGAATTATCAAAATCGGAATACACTGTACAAAGTAATAGGTGGTCATACGTAAATATAAATATACGCGTTGACTTGAGGACCTCCTCCGTTTTTCGTCGGTTAAAAACAGTAAGTATGATCTGTATCCAGAACAGTGCGAACGATTACAAATTCACTTGCGCTTGTTGTACTCCTCTTATACCAGATTATGGTTGTAGAGCGGCAGCAAAAACAACTTTGCAATACAAAGGTATTTTTGCCACCACAATTGACTAATTTACTTGCGCACTGTTTAGAACGGGTACGCTCTTGGCTGAAAATATACTTAGTAATCGTGCACGTTAACTTGAAACAGATACCTACTAGTTTAGTAACTTGAAATGTAGTGCTATGGACCAAGTGATTAATGCAGGTATTGTGATTGATGAGCTAATTACTTGGTCCATGTCCTAATAATATTCAATACAAGGTCATCTCTAAATTAATAGTGGACATACATCTTTTTATCTATTTGTGTTCTCTTTTTTCTTTGGCCGTTCTCTTTCTAAATAGTCTAATTGACTCGGCTGGTTTATCAAAAAATCTACCAGAGCAAAGATTCTTCAGTTCCAAAGAATTTGAAAATTTGTGTTTTTAACTTTTTGTTAATTACATCACTTAGTTCAATCAAAACATTGCCTCATATGGCAAGTTCAAAAAGGCTGTTTTCTGTGAAGATGAACTCGCCGGGAAAACTTCACAGGCTTTGCATCTTTTAAATATAATAATATATTATTTAGAATGTTATTATTATTGTTGACATTTTTTTGTAATAAAGGATTGAAAAACTAGTCATCTAAACAAAATATTCCCATAGATACTTATAGGCAGAGTTGGTACCTGAGAGGTTTTGCGTTATGTTACTAACACGTTGTTTACCTAAATCAGAGAAATATCAAATGCTACAAATGTAATAAGTAAGTACACTGAAAAAAATGTTTTGGTTCTAGCTTTGGGTAATTACTGCGACGCGATACGTTATTGTGTTATACACTGAAAAAAGTTTGGTTACAAGTAACACCATACTTTAGAGACTTGCGAACTATTTGTTAATGTGTTATGAAAAGGTTTTGCTATTTATAAACGAAGTTCGATAACACACACCAATATTAACAAAAGTTCGCAAGTCCCTAAAGTATGTGTTACTGGTAACCAAACATTTTTCAGTGTATAACACAATAACGTGTCGCGTCGCAGTAATTACCCAAAGCCGGACAATTAGGCAGAATGCCAACGGGCGTTTTTCACAATCAGCGGTAATGCCCGCGATCGTTGTTCAACGCAGTTAAAGGGTGATTTGAAGCTGTGTGTGGAAACAATCAGCTGATTCAAATAGGTTATGTTAGTTTCCTACAAGTCCGGTGAAGCTCAAGTCCGGTGAAGCTCAAGTCCGGTGAAGCTTTATTCGTCGTACTTTTTCGACACAAGCATAGGTCAATTAAAAAAAAAGTTAGTTAGTAAAAATTTTAGTTCCTTTTTACAAACAGTAATAGATTATCGACTTTACATTTAATTTCACTTTCACTTGACACAATGCCACACTGTTCAGTGTAGGCTTCGGGGGACCATAAAGGTCTAAGAACGAGCTAATTTAGACACAGACATAGACATAACTGCAATAGTTACAGAATTATTTGAATGTTACAGCCAGGTAACAGTGCAGTAATAAAATTTACTTGCTCGACGCACATAAAAGCTAACAACCATTACCATTTTCACCACTGCCAATATAGTCACGTTTCAAATGAAAAACTTCAGTCGGGCGTACGTGAATACCGCATGGAGTGGTGCTCCTAAAATCCTCTGTCAAAAACCGAACATGCCGATGGACATCGAAATTAGATTTGTTAGTAAAGAACGCGAGCGCGCTTTTAGAAATTATTATTTCCACATTCTGTTTCCAATTCAAACGAGTGCAAAGTTCAAATGTTTGAATTTCTCGTTAATGCCATGTTTCATCGAACTACCTGATCAAAAGCTAAACAGGTATAAGACGCACGCTAGATACGGACTAGTCCAATGCTTCCGCAATTTCAAAAGTAAGGTATTGTTTTGGTAATTTTTTTGATGAAAAGATTAACTAAGTCTGAATTAGATGTGAATCCATATTTGGACAAGAATGTAAAAACAAAAGACACCAAAGGGAGTTTATTATGCTCATTTACTTATATGAAGCGTAGAATTCCGCAAGGAAGTGTTTTTGGTCTCCAGTTCGTGACTTGTTTATGTAAAAAAAAGAAAAAAAACAACAACAAAAGAACTATCTTACAGTATATATTTTGAATATTTATCACAAACTTATATTTGAACTTTTTTTTATCTAAACACTGTCGTGAAATAGAGGAAATACATAGAATTTAAAAAATAATCTATATCGGAGTATTCGGAGTACGAAATGAAGTATGTACCTACTTATTAGTGTGCATAAAAGAGACGTACCAATAATTAAGTGAAACTGAAATAAAACTATCGATTCAATTTATACTATAGGTAGGATATCAAACATGCACGACTGTACCAGGTCTTAAATATTTTACGGTAACTGTACTATATCAATCATAATCTTCATAATCAAACTTTGACTTCTATTCGACAAACAGTAAATTTTGAAATAAAGTAACCATGGCTCCAGGTCCACTTGCAATCATAAAACAAATCAGGAATGTGACGTTGATGTTTGGAATTTACTATGAGCATGAAACATCATGATCCCAAAACTACATTTAATAGTTTAAACAAACATATTTTTTAATTATATTTCTTTAATAAATATAAAAGAGATCTAGTGTAACGATTTGACGAGATCATGATTTTTTGATGATTACAGAAGACGAAAATAATAAATGTCAAAGTGTTAACGAGTATTGTAGAAATCAGCCATTTCTTGTAAGTAGGTACAGTAGCCAGCTCATGCGGCTGGAGATGTTGACCTTAAGAGCATCCGTATACCGTAGAGTTAGGGGCGAATATCGTAGTCCGATTGTCCAACCGTATGTGCTGGCTTTGCTATTCAATTTATTTCCGCTCAATAAAAACTGATGAAGTAAAAATAAATTTATCGGATCAATTCATTATTACAATACGTGGCTTTACGAAACGTAACATTACCTACAAGGACGACGTCGAACTCAGTGCGCATTTTCATTTTTGTGCTTTAGAACGACACTCATTTTGACTTTATTGAAATTTACGAACACTACCCGCGGAAACACAATCATGGCTTCAGACCTACTGGTTACCATAAAAAAAATTATGAACGTGAGGTTGCTGTTTGGATTTTACTACAGCATGAAAAGTATTATGGTTCCAAAATCTTGGAAATGGTTGGCTACATTCTACTGCATTCTAGTGACCAATTTAGTAGTTTGGAGCATAATTATTGTGATCCCGTATTCTCCACCAATTGTAGGAATTGCGTATTGTAAAATATTACTGGAAGCGGGAGTTTATTACCTAATACCGATGATATGGCGTCCGGATATTGTAAAATACGCTCGCCGCGTCGTCAGGCAGAGCCAAAAATCATTCCACAAAAGCCCACTTTTCAACATTTTGATTTTTACTATTGCTATCGCCGTTCTGTGCGCTATAACCGTTGTATTGTACGTACTATTGCTATGTACACAGATACCCACGGGTTGCAGTGAAGGTCGTCTATCAACAGATTTAATAACTTCAGGTGCTTTGATTTTATTGAAAATAAGTCAAATTCCCAAGCATTTACTTCTTGGCTTGTTGTACTGTGACGCCCGAAATTTGCACGAATTTCTAAAAAACCACGCCTTTTGCAATTTTGCATCACCGTACAACATGAGTTACGAATATTTGGAAATATATCACAGAATTTTGAAAGACTTCAGGGAATTTAGAAATTTTCTCAAAATAATGGTAAGTGCCACGATAAAATATTATTAGGTAATATAAAATGTCAATTTTGCTAAACACAGCAATAACCTTTGTTCTCTTACAAACCCCTGCAAAATTTTAAATTTGTTCATTTACAATCAGCATCATTTTTTGTCCGATTTTTCTCTTTACCTTTGTATTCCTGTCTCTATGTATTTTGGGTTCTGTACTCAAATAAATCTTATTTCTATCTAGGCTTCGTTGGTGGACGGATAGATGGATATTAAGTGGATATCGCTTACCTATATCTTTTCAGTATCTGGCTGGATATTTTTTTATTACTTCTATTATTTTCCTTCTTTGGTCACTAAATGCCAGGCTGAAAGTTTTTCTATGGATTTTCCCATTCCAGATCTGCTTCAGTTTGTTGAGCCTACCATCAGTGATACTATACGTTACCATGCAAGGAATCGATTTAGTATTGAGGGTGAGTAGTACTTATTTATTATATTAAATTTAAAACCAAAATTTTATATAATATAATATCTTTAGGATACCTAAGAGCATAAAGCTGCACCACAGACCCGAGTAATCGCGGACTGCTGGATGATATCCAAGTTTAAGCCGGCTACACATGTCTGCCGGGTATGCCAAACAGAGCGAGACGCAGTTATGCGTTAGAATGAAATACAAATGCTTGGAGTTTCCTTGCGTGATCGAATCAGAAATGATGAGATCCGTAGGCGAACCAGAGTCACCGACGTAGCCCGAAGAATCGCTAAACTTAAGTGGCAGTGGGCTGGGCACATTGCGCGTAGAACCGACGGCCGTTGGGGCAAAAAAGTTCTCGAATGGCGACCGCGCGCCGGAAGACGTAGCGTGGGCAGGGCCCCCACAAGGTGGACCGACGATCTGGTGAGGGTCGCGGGAAGCCGCTGGATGCGGGCAGCGCAGGACCGATCGTCGTGGAGGCCTTTGTCCAGCAGTGGACGTCTTTCGGCTGAAATGATGATGATGATGATGATGTAATACAAATCAACGCGCTCACTCGTTCGCTCTGTTTGGCAAACACGGCAGACATCCGGCATTATATACAGCATGTAATACAGATTTGCGCCCGCATTCTACGGTACGGGCTACGCTTTGACTCTGATATCATCCCGCAATCCGCTCTTTCCTGCGTCTGCTATATGGGTACGCGCACAGACGCGGCTTGTGTGAATGTGTTTAGTGTGGTGTGGTGTGGTTTTAGTCAACTACAGATCGACAAGGGTCTCAATGAACGTGGCCAGAAAAGGAACTAACACAGAAGGAATAAGTAGTAGTTATTAAATCCGTGCACCGAAGTCAGGAAAAGTAATTTTTGACAGTCTCTTTTACCTACAGCAAGCAGCGCATTCGTTCACGGTCATTTACATCTTTTACCTTCACAGACTAACTACCCTTTTTTTATTGGCATATGCTTGAGTCGAAAAAGTACGACGGATCAAGCTTCACCGGACTTGCGGGGGAGTGGAAGACTCTACCCCAAAAAAAGTCATGTACCAACGCGACTAGGAGCGGCTCGAGGGAGGCTCGGACCTCGGCCTAGCGCGTTGATACTGAAAAACATCGTGAAGGAGACGACGCCTGAGGAGGACTAACAACCCACCATGGTCTAAGACCTAAGAAAACAAGGTCTTGAATTCGGCCCTCGTGACTTGACACAAGCCTACGTCATCATGCTGTTCATCCTTGTCGAATGCGTGTTAATAGACAAGGATGAACAGCATGATGGCGTAGGCTTGTGTCAAGTCACGTGGTCCGAATGCAAGACCTTGTTTTCCTAGACCATGCTACTCACTAAGATTGTGTGAGTGTAAACAAAATCGATCTCATCTATCTATACTGTATTTAACTAAGGACTTAAAAAAATGATTTTTTTACAGTCTATCTTCGTTCTTGTACTTTTTTCAGGAATTTTCTGTATCTGCCAGCATAATTGTTCTTCTCGTCGTTTTTAACGAATCAATGAATTTCATACCCGCTTTTGTGATATTGGAAGTGATCGCTAATACCGAAGATGATATTCAAGCAGAAATTCTGAAACAAAAGATTTCTATCAAAGGTATTATTACAGTTTAATTAATACAATTACAGTTTAATTATAACAATATTAAATTTTATTCAAACGACATCTTTGTTAGAAATTTATTATACAGACTAGTTTTCTGCCCCGCGGCTCCGCCCGCGTTAACAGGTTTTCCCGTGGGAAAGAAGTATTTTCCCGCGGTAAAAAGTAGCCTATGTGTTATTCTGATTATAAGCTATATTATTGAGAAGTTTCATTAAAATCCGTCTAGTAGTTCCAGAGATCAGCGTGTGCAAACAGACAGACAGACGGTCTTCTTTTTTTTTTCAGAACTTGTATTTTTGTGTTCAGCTACAGCAGTTCAGTTTTTTTTAAAACAAATCAATGTACGTACGTACAGACACGCCGAATCTTCAGTTTTATTATAGTATAGAAGAAGATAGATAGATAGAAGAAGAAGAATATAGATAGATAGATAGATAGAAGATAGACAGGCAACCCTATTTATTATTTTAGAGCCTGGTCCTGCGAACTTGTAAATTATATCGATCCGCCGTTTTCCGTATTGGAATGAGTAGATTTTGCTGGTTTTTTCTAAATTTATTTTAATTTATTCTAGATGATGTGTCACGCCAGGAGATGGGCAGTATCCTTCAGTTCGTGCGTTCCCGGCCGCTGCGTTTATCCTGCCTTTGCGGCAGTTTGCCCTTAGATGCAGATCTTGCTATCAGACTCTTCTCTCTCACCGTTACTTACTTAATCGCTATCTTTCAAATTAATCATATCTGGTTCAAATAGATAGATAGATAGATGAAATGATTATTCAAGGGTAACAGTACAAACATAACGAAATAATACATAGTTTTACAATAGTAACAGGTTACGATATGTAGCACACCCATAGGCCCTAACTCAGCATGAATGCTGCGGCGCTGATCGCGTCACAACCCTGATATTCTGTTAGTACCCAAATAAGATACACTAATGTAAAAAAACACAAAAAGTAAAGAGGGAACAGGTTGTCAGATGTTTTTTTTTTTTTTTTTGTATTGACCTATGCTTGTGTCGAAAAGGTACGACAAATCAAGCTTCACCGGACTGGAATCAAGCTTCACCGGACTGGGTTGTCAGTTGCACGTTTTCAAATGGTTATTGCATCAACGCACACGCAGTGTTTTCATACATTAGAAAGTTCAGGATTCATACTAGGGCCGATCTTTACTAGAAACATGATTCCTTGTAATTTTCAGGATAGAAAAATATCCCAAAGTAAGCACTAAAATTATAAAATATGTTATGGCATTTCTTAAATATGAAGGGTACAGGGAAATAACGATAGATGTCACTTTTTTATTTATTTTTTGGTACTGGCAACATTTGAAAGTCCATAGAAAATAGTTTCGTTTTCATCAGAATACATGCAAATAACGCTACTTGTCACTGAATAATTAACCCTTAAAATTTGAGGCACAGGCTAAAAACGATGAAAGTTTTATAATACCGGCGAAGAATGATGGATGTCAGTAAAAAAATGATGTAGGTTGTTTATGGTATGGTGGCGGTGTTTTGATTGTCAGTGTCAGTGTCAAGTAGTCAGCCAAGATTATTTTGTTGCACATTATATGACTCATTGCTACCAATATCTGCAGCCAAATATGATGACTGCTTAGACTTGGCAAAATTCTGCTCACAGAGGGCAAAAAACTATTTTTTTGATCTACCCAATACAAAAAATGTAATTGAAGATGATGACCAAGTCTAAGCAGTCCGCAAATATTGTTAAGCAAGCATAGTGTATGTAAGCCATTTCATTTGATTTGGTGACATTCATCATTTTTTTATTGACAGTCATCATTCTTCTCTTGGATTATTTAGTCATATTTTTTTTAACATTTATTTTTAATAAATTTGATTTTCTGGTAACTTTGATTTTAATTCCAACCATGACAATAAATATGAACCTATAAATTTATATTATATTTAGTTTGAGGTTAGTATTGAATAAGGGTACAATGAGTCTATGAACCTAAGAATCTAATTTACTCTAATTAAGGTAAAATTGACATTCATCATTTTTCCCCTGTACCCTTCATATTTAAATGTAGTTCACAAGATTTTAGAAAGTATCTTATAGATGTATTACTTAGGGCCATTCTGATTCAGATTTAAATACCCAAATAAGATACACTCATGTAAAAAAACTATCTACGGACGTTTGTATTTGCTTAAAGTACCTTTACCTAATCAATCATTGGGCTCAATTCCAGAGTGGCCGTTAAAATGTCTAATTTTAATTAGGTGTCGCTAAACCACTTTGCAATTCTACGGGAACTGTCAAAATCAAACTGACATCGCTAATTTTAATCTGACGTTCCTTATTTTAGACAATCCATAGACAATCAATTCAACTTAACTTTATCTGGCCAAACGCAATTCTATGTACCTATGCCATTTTTACGCGTAAAATCGCTAATCTGACTAATCTTAGCGGCGATTAAAATAAATATCATGATTAGGTTGTAAGGCAAGGATATAACTGGTCTTTCTGATCAAAATAACATGGATAAACAACAACTTGAACTCAACTTAGACAATTTAGCAAGTCGCTTCAATCCCGTTAAATTTAGTTGGCCTGGCACCGTAGAATAGCACTTGTGGATTTAACTAACTAAAAAGTAGTTAAATTTTAGACATTTTAATTTTAAGTTATTTAGACGGTGGGCGTGGAATTGAGACCATTGATTATTATTAAAGGACTTGTACTTTTTCACAAAATTTTATGGGGTACCAACCATTATGTATCGCAGGCGCGGTCCGAGGGGGGGGGTCACAGGGGACATGACCCCCCCCAAAATCTAAGGTCAAATTGAAAAATCTCAAAAATATGCCATATAATAAAAGGAAATTTCTAGTTATCCATTAACAGTGACAAATTTATAGTTTGCTGACATCTAGTAGTGTTTTTATGAAATACGTACAATGGCCAAAAAACTTGGAAATGACATCTAGTTTAGAAACAAGGAACCGAACTACGTAATTTTGGTAATCCTAGCAAAATCGATATTATGCGTCGTTATGATAAAGATTGTATACAGTGGCGTGCACAGGTATTAAGGCCAGGGCAGGGTAGGAAGGCACACATAGAAGTTTATAAATGAACCTTTTGTTCTAGTACTTATGCAAGACTCATCAAACACACTTTCACTTTTATACCTAGTCTTTGGGCTAATTCATTGATTTCGTTTCTACGTCAGTTTTATACCACAGTAGATTCAGAACAGTAAGTTATTTCAATACCAACTGGCCGCCTCGTTTTGAAAGTGAGCGCGCCGTGTAGGCACAGTCACGCACACGCTTGCATTAAGCCCATTCTGCCGCCCCCTTATTCCCCCTTATTTTATGCTAGTGTGTGCGTGACAGCGCGTGCCTACAAGGCGCGCGGCGCAGCCGCACACATTCAATGGGCATTGTCTTAAAATTTTCACCTACCTTTTTTATTGATTTTTTCGATAGATTTTAGCATTTTAAGAAACTATTTTCAAGATTTCTGAATAATACGGCTTAAATTAATTTATATAATTTTTTGTCAATTTTGGTCCGTGACGTCATGCTGCACGTTTGTATGAAAATAACTTACTGGTTTTACTGTGTTTATACTTACAAAAATTGTGGTCCGCCGGTTTTTATTTTATTCCAGATACCTATTTTTAGGGTTCCGTAGCCAAATGGCAAAAAAAACGGAACCCTTATACATTTGTCATGTCTGTCTGTCTGTCCGTCCGTATGTCAAGGCCACTTTTTGCCGAAACTATAAGAACTATACTGTTGAAACTTGGTAAGTAGATGTATTCTGTGAACCGCATTAAGATTTTCACACAAAAATAGAAAAAAGCAATAAATTTTGGGGGTTCTCCATACTTAGAATAAAAGTGAAACTCAAAAATTTTTTTTTTCATCACACTCATACGTGTGGCGTATCTATGAATAGGTTTTCAAAAATTATATTATTTAGGTTTCTAATAACTGAATAGTTTGCGCGAGAGACACTTCCAAAGTAATAAAATGTATGTGTGAGAATGAGAAAACTAAAAATATATGATGTACATTACCATGCAAACTTCCACCGAAAATTGGTTTGAACAAGATCTCCTTTCACTATTATTAAAACATCGATCAAAGTTACAACGAACAACAAGAACTTTTATATTACGTTACTTGCTGCTACGGGACCCTTCATGGGAGAGTCCGACTCGCACTTGGCCGCTTTTTTTTATTAGTGTAGTGAGTGACCCCCTCCAAAATTTCAGGCTGCGACCGCGCCTGATGTATCGTAATAATGAGTGAGTGTGACCCCCGAAGATGCTCATATGACCGAAACCGATAATGCAGGTTTTACACGCTTGCCGTTGTTTGCCAAGCCCACGGGATACAGTTTTTTTCACATTTCACGGGATTCAGAATTTCCAAGTATTTTAGGTTAGATAAAGGTTAGAGAAATATTGCTTTGGTACATGTTGTGTGTTTTTCGCTTTACATTAATTGTTATAATATGTATGTTTCGTGTGCAAATAAATAAAATGTTAAAATAATATAATATAGTTTGAATCAGTCGCACCAACTTTTCTTTTGAGTATACCTAACTGGACTGTTTGTCCCAATTAGAAGAACCTACCTACCTTACCTTTATTGCTGACCTTGCATGTGTAGAAGTTGAAAATAATGGACGAGGGGGAGTTACAGGGTTGCGGGGAGTATGGCGAAACATGCGCGAGAATAGCCGGGCAGTATAATTGTCTACAACTTCGACAGCAGGATCCCACGCAGGATTCCCAATATTTTTGAACTCGCCAGAAAAGATAATTTAAATGACTTAACTAAGTGATGTAATAATATCCAAAAGTTAAAAATAAATTCTTTGAACTCTTTGAAACAAAGGACTTGCGTCCCACATGACTTTTGCCATCTCCGTGTTCAATTATAAACGCACTCACAATACAATATACCTACTTTATTGACACCAAAAAAAAAACACGCACAAGAAAACAATTGAAAATATATACAGCAGTCAAAAGGCGGCCTTATTACTAAGGTAGCAATCTCTACCAGGCAACCTTAAGGTAGATAAATAGCGCGCAGAAAAGATGAAGCGGGTTGAGGTTTCAATAATTTAACAAAAACTACATACTAACTGTGATAAATACAATACTTAAAAAATATATACAGGGCGTCCCACGGCTATGCCACATGGAGAGAAAGTACCTTAAATATTGTAGATAGAGTTTGGCACATGAAAGTAGACAATCGATGAAATTGGAAAACATTGTACTGGCAACAAAGTTACATAGAAAAAGAAAGTATCAAATTAGGTAAATCTATAGAATCAAGGTTGCCAGGATGATTTTATTCAAATTTGCCGCGTTTTTTCATTGTCTACTTTCATGTGCCAAACTCTAGAACATTTTACTGAAAGAAGACTTTATTTTAATTTAAAAAACTATTAAAACTGCATTCATACATTTTTTAATAATTACATGGTTGAACCGGGAATCGAAACTGCTACACGAGAAAAAAAATACCCTGTAGTTTTATCATACCGATCGAAAGGCTTTATCATAAGGATATTTTTTTGCTAAATAACAGTGTCAGAAATGAAAGGAAGACTATGTGTGTAGAGGATATTATCACGACGGACTATTTACAAGAGACAACGTTCAGATAATAGTGAGTTTCAATGCGAATTTTGAAAAATTCAGGTGTAAGAGCACGCCTGACCGACTTGGGAGGATCGTTCCACAGGCGGATAGTACGGTAAAAGAATTTGATTATGTATGATATTGAAGAATGAGAGGGCATGTCGAGAGAGAGATTATTGCACGAACGAAGATTATGGTTGTAAGAGGCCGAACGGAAGATAAAATTATTCTTAAGATATAGAGGGGAGTTATTACTGAAGAGAACAGAATAGAGAAGTGACAGTAGGTGACAGTTTCTCCGGTGGTGGATAGGTAGCCATTGAAGCTTAGTACGATAATCGGAGACATGGTCTTTCCGCAGACCAAAGATAAAGCGTATGCAGAGATTCTGCAGACGCTCTAGTACTTAGTAGTAGCACTTAGTACCAGTACCAAGCCATGAAGCCAATCACCAACTCGAATTTAGGTGCAGATTATTATTTTATTCATAATCTGACGATCATACCACGTACAACTGGAAAATTCAAAGAAATAGAAATAATAGCTACCTCTAACTTATAATTAACATCTAGTACCTACTGCAGAGACAGAGTAAAAATAACAAAAAATATCGATTAAATTCACTATAGGTAGGTTAGGTACTTATCTAGTATACCAAGCATTACTCTACACGTCGTCGCGTTGCATAGAACTACATTCAGTGTTATTAAGCTACAAAAAAGTTACAGGGAAAGTAAAAATTCCATAGAAATACATCATGGCTCCAGATACATTGGCAATCATAAAAGGAGCGATGAACGTGGGATTGATATTTGGATTCTACTATAATATGAAGAGCACTGAAGTTCCAAGACCCATAAAATGGATTGCTAAATCTTACTGCATCCTGGTGACCAATGTAATTATTTGGGGTACCGTATATTACCTCCCATATACTTCAGTACTAGCAGCGATGTCGAACTTAAATATTACATTACAAGCGACAGTCTGTTATCTGACTTCACTGATATTTAATCCCGATATCATTGAATATGCCCGTCTCGTCATCCAACGAAGTCAAAGGTTAAACAACCAAAGCTCACTATTAATAATGTTGATTATTATTTTCGCAATCCTACTTATTAGTGCATTAACAGTGTCAGGTGACCTATTCTTAACATACGTAGAAAGATCTATATTGTTGCCCTATAATTTTATCACACCATTTGTTCTGTTGGTAGTGAAAATAGGTCAAGTTCCCAAACATTTGCTTCTCGCTTTGTTGTACTACGATGCTCAAATGGTGAGGCAGTTTTTTAAAAGCCATTTTGCGTCTCCGATGAACATGAGCACAGAAAATTTGGAAATGTATCACCAAACATTAAAAGACATTAGAAAATTCAGATATTTTGTGAAGAGAATGGTGAGTACTAAACTTTTAAATACGGTACCAACTGAGTTCTTATCTTACGCAGTCAGTGAATATTTTGATATTATTAGAGTTCCATACCTCAAAAGGAAAAATAGGACAACAAAGTGATCCTTCGATCACAACAAAGTGATCCTTTGATCACAACAAAGAGATCCTTTGATCACAACAAAGTAGGTAATCCTTTGATCACAACAAAGTGATCCTTTGAATTCATATCAAATACTTCTAGTTCTACTGTCTCGTGTCGTGAAGCTGTGAAAAAATCTAACTTCTAAGCTAACACAAAACACAGCCGTTTATGCCGAAAAAAATTCTACACTTGCAAGGGAATTAAAACCAAAGTACTTTCCGTGAACACAGCTATCCATGATTGGTAGATCAAAGGTGGCGTTCGTGGCTATAAAATGTTGCAAATGTTTAAATTTTAACATTCTAGGTCGACTTTAAGTAGGTATCCTTTAGGTTTTGATTCCCTTGCGAGCAGTTGCGAGTTTCAAATCAGGTTTGTACGGAACCCTCGGTGCGCGAGTCCGACTCGCACTTCGCCGGTTATTATAGAATCTCAGTCTGGCATCATCATACACTTACCTATGTTTGGTTGGTATTTTGATTGATGATTAACTTAGGTTCAAACCTTTATAAAATAACATTAGACTAGATTGAAGTTAATTTATAGTTTAACTAGCGACCCGCCCCGGCTCCGCACGGGAAAATGGTTATTGTGGGTTATCCTTAAGTATATTATGCATGTATTATACATATAAACCTTCCTCTTGAATCACTCTATCTATTAAAAAAAAACCGCATCAAAATCCGTTACGTAGTTTTAAAGATTTAAGCATACATAGGGACATAGGGACATAGGGACAGAGAAAGCGACTTTGTTTTATACTATGTAGTGATGAATGATGATAATGCTTTAACTCTTTTCAGGTCATCTTCAGTTTAGTGAGTTTTCTATCTTTTATGATTCAATTTGCTAAGCACGTGAGCGTGTTTTTATTCGGGGTATGTATTTTATTAGTAGAATAATGATAAGTAATTTGTAGATTGTTAAAGAAATTAAAAAAGACAATTAATTTTCTATTAACAGTTGCCCTAAAATCAGGGTGAATAGGCCTTAGTCACCTTTTGTCGATTGGTCAACTTCACACAAACCCTTGAATTTTTCTCAGTTGTATGCAGGTTTCCTTTACCGTAAGTGCGTCGAATAAACGTACATATAGATTCGAAAATCTAAAACACACAGTGTTCGACTCTGCGAACTTCCGAATAGAATTCAACGGCCTTATTATAGCCACTTGGCCACCGACGCTGGCAAAATTTAATTACTATAACACTAAATTAAAAATATTAATAACCCCCGACTCAAAACCGTTACTTGATCCTTTCAACAACTAGAAAAGAGCTGATAATCTTCAAATGGCTGCAATTATTTTCTTGGATCATAGCTAAGAACACTCTCGATTGTGACACCTTGCAAACAAAAAAAACTAGATCAAAATCGGCGCATCCGTTTAGGAGCTACGATGCCACAGACAGACAGACAGACACACACGTCAAACTTATAACATCCCTCTTTTTCGTCGGGGGTTAAAAATCGTTCTCATTACAATTTTTGGATTCACTTTGTAACACCCACATATACATACAATGAAGAAAACGGCGAAGAAGTCTGCTTGCGCGGTACTAGGAATAAAACTACATTTTCATTAACTCAGTCTTTCACTGATTTATTGGAGTAGTTATATCAACACATTAATTAGTACATAGTTTAATAAAATTATAAATTAAACTTTGAGAAAATGGCCTAACTAGTTGAGCCGTTGAGCTTTGGAGAAAAAGTGAAGGAATAATGAATGAAATGACATATGAATGTCGAATGAATTCCAAAATTAAATTATTTTATTATTTATTGCACACAAACATTTTACAAATACAGGTATTTAAAAAGTAGACACAACAGGCACAGCTTATCTCTCACGAAATGTCTTCCAGCTGGCCTAGGCAAATAAATAAATAAGTAAATATTCAAATTTAGACGAAAAAGAAATGGCAAATGCGATGAGAATGAGGTGGCAACGAGGTGGCATGCAAGGCACCTCATTACAACTTTATTTCATTTTCAGGGCTATACAACAATCAACGACATGAAAATTGTTATTGTTATAATAAACGAGGCTTTGAATGTCGTGCCCACTTTTGTGATGCTGGAGATGATCGCAAACACCGGTGAAGAGATCCGGGGAGCAATTGTGAAACAAATGTTTACTATCCAAGGTATGTTTACACTTGTCCTACTGCGTCAAAGTTTCGATGTTTGTGAGTTTGTTTTTATGTTTGCAACAACCGTTGAACGTCATTTAAATAGGCACCAGCTATTTATTACCTTTGATAATACAATACTCTTTATCACGGAAAAATGTAATTCACCGCGCTTTTGGGATTGAACGACAATAAAACGAAGTTTTTTTTTTAAGATACGGTATCCAACGGAAATACATTATATTTTTTGTAGTATCTAACGACAATTTGTACATAGAAAAAAAGCTAAAATCCATGACAGGGGGATGTAAGAAGTGATATACATAGAACATGTCCAGATTTTTTAAATATTTTTTTCTTTCTCTGTTTGTCTCTTTATTTGTTTGTACGGGCTAAACTAATTATGCCGAGGAATCTATACGAAATTTCAAGAAAATTAGAGCAAATAAAATTTCTTGGAGTTATTTAGATTTTTTGTATGAAACGTGATAAAATAAAAATATAGCTACGGTTTTTTTTTTCATAATTGTGTGTATCTAAAATATGCGCACTGATAACAAATAACCCAGCATTTCTTCTATTCTTATTCCAGATGACTTGTCCCGCCAAAAGATAAGCAGATTATTGCAGTTTCTGCGCGTTCGCCCTCTGAGCCTATCCTGTTTGTGGGGCAGATTGACTCTCGATGCAGCTCTTGCGGTTAATATATTTTGTCTCTTCGTCACCTACGTAATCGCTGTCTTACAGATCAATAATATCGGATTCAAATAGAAAACTCAGTGCTCTGCCTGCATCTGTATTAAACTACTGGATCTAAGTGACCGACAGGCTGGCAAGTGCTGAAAGGAGAGAGATTTTTGAGAAACGAAGAAAGATGAGAAGTCGAAGTTCTATGACCTTTTTTTTGTCAATTTTGATCAGTTCTATTGACTCACATATTTTTAATAAATAAATATTGACGGCCTCGTAGCCTAGTTGGTAGAACGTCTGCCTACGAAGCACAGGGTCGCGGGTTCGAATCCCGCCCAGGGCAAACATTCGTGTGATGAGCACTTGTGTTTGCCTTGTGTCTGGATGTTGTATATTTATTATTATTATTATTATTATTATTATTATTATTTATATATGTATGTATATCAGCTGTCTGACACCTATAGTACAGGCTCTGCCTAGTTTGGGGTCAGATGGCCGTGTGTGAGATGTCCCACATATTTATTTATTTATTTTATTTATATCCTAATATTAACGAAATTGTAGTATAGTACGGCTTGTTAACCTGAATTACGGTCCCATCTGGCAGAAAGCATGAAACTTAGCATACATGTAGCTTTTATATATGTGCTTCAATGTCGATATGGAAACACGCTGAGAAATGATTACCCCCCCCTTTTTCCCTCATTTTATTTCCCTCATTTTGGTTTTTTTCATTTTCTACAAAAACGGTAGGACTGATGAGTTTACTTTTCAAGAACCAAATAGTTGTCGATAAATTACCTACAAAATGATACTACATTTTATAGTGCTAAGATTAATATATTTCTATATACAGCCATCAACGTATTATGAAATTTTAAAAACAGGCACACTTTTTTCTTCCTTACTTCATTTATAGGAAAACGACAAGAGTGGTGATAAAATGGACTAAAGAAGTCAACTACCTTATACATTAAGCTAAAAAATGAAATTTATTTCATAGTCGTAAAGGCATTACTTCTAGAGTTACAGCTCACCGCGTCTGACTCAAGTACTCTTTTTTTTACCTTTTTAGAATACATCTTTCTGTTAACTTTGTTTAGCGTAGATTAGATTCAGATTTTCCAATTAGAAATAAAACAGTCCATGTACTAATCCAGGCCACAGTCTATTTACATGTAAAACTAGCCGTCTGCCCGCGGCTACGCTTGCGTTGTATTTCGACATTTCCGTATTAATTTTTAACTATCCCACTTTTTTCCGTGTTTTTAAAGTATCCAACATGTTGACCGAGTATATAAGGTACCACCATGCAAAATTTCGTTTCAATCGGTCTAACAGTTTCGGAGATAAGCCCGTAGAATATACTGCGCCGTATGAGTTACTAAAGTTTTTTAACTATCCCACGGGAACATTTTAATTTTCTGGGATTAAAAGTATCTAAGATGTTGACCGGGGATATAAGGTACCACTATACAAAATTTCATTCAAATCGGTCGAATAGTTTCGGAGATTAGCCCGTGCAAAGAAAAACAAAAAAAAATCTATAAAATCTGTACATAGAAAAAAAATGCTATAAACCTATTCAAGGGGATGTAAGAAGCGATATAGTACATACCCAGATTTTTTTTTAATATTTTTGTTTCTCTGTTTGTCTGTTTGTACGGGCTAATATCCGAAACTATTCGACCGATTTCAATGAAATTTTGTATAGTGGTACCTTATATCCCGGTCAACATCTTAGATACTTTTAATCCCAGAAAATTAAAATGTTCCCGTGGGATAGTTAAAAAACTTTAGTAACTCATACGGCGCAGTACATTCTACGGGCTTATCTCCGAAACTGTTAGACCGATTGAAATGAAATTTTGCATGGTGGTACCTTATATACTCGGTCAACATGTTGGATACTTTAAAATCACGGAAAAAAGTGGGATAGTTAAAAATTAATACGGAAATGTCGAAACACAACGCAAGCGTAGCCGCGGGCAGAAAGCTAGTTTTACATGTAAATAGACTGTGGCCTGGATTAGTACATGGACTGTTTTATTTCTAATTGGAAAATCTGAATCTCATCTACGCTAAACAAAGTTAACAGAAAGATGTATTCTAAAAAGGTAAAAAAAAGAGTACTTGAGTCAGACGCGGTGAGCTGTAACTCTAGAAGTAATGCCTTTACGACTATGAAATAAATGTCATTTTTTAGCTTAATGTATAAGGTAGTTGACTTCTTAAGTCCATTTTATCACCACTCTTGTCGTTTTCCTATAAATGAAGTAAGGAAGAAAAAAGTGTGCCTGTTTTTAAAATTTCATAAAACGTTGATGGCTGTATATAGAAATATATTAATCTTAGCACTATAAAATGTAGTATCGTTTTGTAGGCAATTTATCGACGATGATTTGATCTCTGAAAAGTAAACTCCTCAGACGTACTGTTTTAGTATAAAATTCAAAAAACCAGAATGAGGGAGATAAAAGGGGGGGGAAAGGGGGGAAACAATAATTTATCTAAGTGTTTCCATATCGATATTGAAGCACATATATGACAGCTACATTCATGCCAAGTTTCGTACTTTCTGCCAGATGGGACCGATATCCTTATATTTTTTAGCTAACAAGCCGTACTAGTAGTTAGATTTGAGTTAAGATTTCATGTCACTAGCTTAGTAATTAAATTTATTGGTGTGGAATTTGTTATTTAACTGTGATCAAAATCATATCATCTATCAAATCGCACGTAATACGGAAACAAAAAATGTAACTGTCAAACAAAGTTAAAATAAGAACGTTTTTTTTGTAGTCGTTAAAAAAACCTACCAGTTGTTAAAATACGCAATGCAGCATTACAGAAAGTTTTAACACCCTTCTGCGACACGTTAAACATACTTATAAAGCCTTTTCACGTAACGTATGATAAGTAGGTCCACAATGAAATTACCAGCTTTAAAAACATTACGTATAAAAGAAAACATTTGTCTAAATGTGCAGACGAGCGTATTAGGCAAAGAGTAAAAAAACATTACTGTAAGGTATTGGGAATTAGTAGGTACTATTATTTTCTTCTGTGGTATTGGGTAAATAAATTAATATAGTACCTACTACACACGGCCATATGACCCTAAACTAATAGCCTGTAATATTTCTCAGATTTCAGGTGGCTGAGAATAAAAAACGAAAACAAATTGGACTGTCCCATACTAAATAGTGACTTCAATTCAACAATTTGTACAGAGAAATTAAAAATATTTATAGTTTCTGGAATGTTGGTTAGGAAAGTTGATTAGATTCGAAGAAGAATATTCTTAAATTTTTGAGGTAAATAAATACTTGCCTATACAACATCTAGCCCTAAAGCATACACATGCGTCCCCAAGTGTCTTTGATTCCAAAAAATTTTCAGAACTGTAGTCGACAAGTCTTGGTCAGATTTTCTCTCTTTTCTTTCATAGTCCGAGTAACGATGTCACTCCGAGCAAGGATCTAAATCATGAGGACTGTACGTACAATGGAAGGTTCAGCTGCTCCTTTTGAGATGGAATTGGGCCAACCTTGTTACACGATCCTTAATGAAATTTCACCTTTTACACGCTTTGAGTGAAGATGGAATTAGAATGAGCGTGTCTCCATTTAATGGACCCCCGTCTCGGATGACAACCGGTCTCAAATTTTAGTGTAAAAAAAATATTTTATGCTACTCTCCCCCAATATTCCATTTTAGAGCAATGGGAAAGAACTTACACCAGTAGTAGTATATGACTAAGATCCACACTCCTTCGTCGTTGGAATAAAAATTTTTTTTTTTACATTGATGTTTCAGTAGGTGCTTTTTAGGTCTCTGTGCTTAGCTGACGGATTGAGGATCCCAGTGGCTGTTGATACTGGTGAACGCTGCTTATTTCCTTGGCCCGCTAATATTTTTTGTTATTTTAATCAGCAAGTTCTTCTTTACAGCAGCGCACGCAGACATTGCGCGAACCTGTCAGTTCTATTCAAATTAATATTGCATCAAATTATAGATTTTCATACTTGTTCATTTTAATATGAGAGGAAAGCTAGCCTTATTTTGAGTTTTGACGTCATGAGTATTTTCTTTTGACATCTACAATGAATAAATGTGAGTCTCGATCTCAGATCTGTCTCGAGTCTGTCTAAAAATAATGAAAATAATGAATAAGTGCGTTACAACTCTTATTTTACGGCGTTCGGTATATCCAATATATTGTCTTCGAATTATAGGTACTAATCTTCAGTATTCCATAACATTTGGTCAGTCAAAACTACGCAGTAGGTACTGATCTTGATGACTTATCTTCTTCCATATATAAGTTGTCAAGTGCTATGTATATTACAAGTATATGCTCTTAACATACATCATCTTAACTACGGGACGGACCCGGTCGTATTTCAAAATGTCACAAGTCATTAAGGACTGACCGTTTCGGCTGGAGCAATATTCAACGTATTATAGACTTTATTACAAGGCATTAGGGCTATTTGACGAGTGAAATTTACATTTGAAATGGAAGATTTTACTGGTTTATCCCTAGCTGTAACTTACATGGAGTAGTGGGGAAGTGATAAGCGATAACGGAAAGTACAGAAATAACTATGTCAAATAAATTATAAGTATAACTTTCTTTGCTTTTAAGGTTCCATCTGGCAGTCTTTGAAAGACCCGTAACTCAGTTTTCACAATCTATTAACATTTTTAAATATCAATAAAAATTAATTTTGTGATAATTAATTCATCATTATCACACTGGTAAATTTTTAGTTCTTTTTATTTCTTGTTTCGTAATTACCAGAACAATTTGACATAGCCAAACATAATGGAAGGAAATGTTGATATTTCATAGTATACATATTTAATAGTTTCAGACACGTGACCAAAATTGACACTTATGAAAAGTTTAATTCTAGTAGGTATATTAGATTTCTATCTATTCTTTACTGGTTTATTTCATATGAATCCGGACAAAAAATTGACACCTGCATACAATGCGCACATTTTTTTTAAACGATACAATAAATAAAGCTACCTATAGGAAATTATCGCAAAATACGTAATTTGGCATACCGTAGTAGAAGACGGGGTGAGCGTGTGACCTTATCAGACATTTTGGCATTACATTATTTTAAATAACTTTTAAAAAAAGAAAGGGTAATGAACTTTTGTCCGGATTTATATGAAACAGACCATAGCTTCTATTCCATTTTTTTACTTATTCTGTTTCATGGTTTAACTAAACCCTTTACCTTTCAAGAATTACGCAAGGCGAGTTGTATACCTAGCATAGCAGCTATCCGCTGCTACCCTTATTTTGCACCACGCGTTTCAAGGGTCAAAATGTACACGTCATTAAGTTGGTCACCCGACTCCGGCCCATAAATGCGGTATCAAACTGTTTTATTGCCGGCATGATTTAATGAAATCTTTAATATTGAAGACTATGCCATTCCCCCACCCCTCTACCCCCCCAACCCTCGTAAATTGCCTCCGCGCAATATCCCGGTCTTCATTGCCTGAAATAATACGGCTGCTTCATTTCTCTTAGAGAATGTGGCTGAATTTAATTTTGCTATGATTTTTACTGCGGTTTTTATATCGTGTTGTGGTTCAGAGCGTTGCGCTAATTAGAATTCTGTCCGAATCCATTTTTCAATCGTTCACCTTTTTCAATTTAATCTATATAATAATACTGTAGAGGTCTAAAATCTGTACATAGAAAAAAAATGCTTAAAACCGAGTCAGGGGGATGTAAGAAGTGATATAGAACATATTCAGATTTTAATTTTTTTTTGTTTCTCTGTTTGTCTGTTTGTACAGGCTAATCTCCGAAACTACTTGACCAATTTAAATGAAAATTTGTATAGTGGTACCTTATATCCCCAGTCAACATCTTGGATACTTTTTACCACGGGAAAATATCTCATTCCTACGGGAAACTGTGCACGGAATAGTCGAAAAACAACGCGGGCGTAGCCGCGGGCAGAAAGCTAGTTTGGAATACAATCACATAGGTATAATTTACAAAACTTTTTTTTTGTCTAACTTACTCCCACTTCGCGTCTGTCACTGTATCTTTCTTCGGTCATACGTATTTAAAAGCGTGTACCTAAAAATTCCGTAAGTCCAGAATTTCGTAGGAAACAAGCTGTAACAGAAACGACACGATCATAATATAACGGTTTTGTTTACTCTTTTTTATTATTTTGCCTTAAAATGGAAACATGTATCGTCAAATTCATTTTCTTACACACTCTCGAGCCTCAAAGATCATAAAAAAACAAGGGATCCTTTTAATATTCATAGGCGCGCCGTGGTCTCTGTAGGGCGTTGGGCGATCTGAGCTAATTATAAATAGCTTGACAGCTCGGGCTGGGTTTATGACGCGGGGTGACACGGGCCTCGTTTATGACGGGCAAGGCAATCGCTGCGGCCATATAATGCCAAGCGAGCTGTCACCTCTGGGAGTCTCTTACTACAGAAACCAGCAAATGCGACATTCGCACTACAAAATTCACCCCTACCGCTACGGAATACAGGCGCTCTCAAGGTCAACTTATCCAGCCGCATGTGTTGGCTACTCCACATACCTCCGTGGCTACTTTATACCACAGATCCACAGATACGAAATTTATGGATAATTTATTACTCTTACAAAGGCCCGGTAGCCTATTTATATGTCTGCCTTTAAAACACAGAGTTGTGAGTTCGCATCCCGCCCAAGGCAAACATTCGTGTCCTGAATACTTGTGTTTGCCTTGTGTCTAGATGATGTATATTTATATATTCTTATTCTATTCTATATATGTGTGTATGCCCATGGTAATGGTACTATGCCTAATAATTTAGGGTCAGATTAGATATCCGTGTGTGAGATGTAACGACATATTTATTTACTTTCGCCCAAAAACTACCGAACAGATTTTGATGAAACTTAATTAATGCACCGAACCAATTACAATATTACTAATTACATCGGTCTTAAAATAACATTAATTACCAACAATACACCATAGTAAAACTATAGAGGTTGAATGTCTGTACATACCTAGAAAAAAATGCTTAAATTCGAGTCAGGGGGATGTGAAAAGCTAAATAGAAAATACCTAGATTTATAATTATAAATATTTATAAAAAATTAAAGATATTTTTTTTGTTTATCTGTTTGTACGAGCTAAACTCCAAAACTATTGGACTGATTTGACTGAAATTTTGCATAATGGTACCTTATATCCCCGGTCAACATCTAAGATACTTTTGATACCGGAAAATTAAAAATACAAGTAGGATAGTAAAAATTACTACGGAAAAGTCGCATAGCCGCAGGTTTTTTAGTAGAACTTAATTTTATAAACAAGAAAGCAGCAAAAAGCCGTCTTCTATTTCTTGAGTTGTATGCAAATGCGAATTGGACATTATGCTGAATGCAACCTTCAGCGTCTGCTCCTCCGTCCAATAGCTGTCTCGCCTTTCAATCTTCATTTTGCATGTTTCATGCTGTTCGTAAGCAATATACTGAAAAATCCTCTCGGTATCATGGCTATTGTCAGCCTTTTAAAATGTAATTCAGGAATAGAAATAGATAAACAAAACACGCAGTGCAAGTTTTAGAATAAAATACTTTAAACGCTGCGAAGTAAGTTTTAATTAAATTTTTCACTCAAATGATAAAATAAATATATAGATATATAGATAGAAAATAGATAGAAAAACGTTTAATTAGAAAAACTAAAAAAGACGAAAAACTTATTCTTCAGTGAAATAAATCATGTAAAAATCTTTTTAAATACCAATAACAAAGAAATAAGAACATAAAAAGGTAATAAGCTTTTTTTTAAAAAAAAAACTCTTGTTAATGTTTTACCTATTCATTTATCTGTTAAATTAGGTACTAATTTTATTGCCAAGTAATTGCTAATTCATAATTTGTACCCTTTCCCTAAGTTAAAGAGTTTAATATTGCATGGTTCAGGTGTTTCAGTAAGTGTTCCTAAATAAGACCCCTTCAGCTGTCGCGACAGTTGTCCGACTGTCAATTAACAAACTCAGAGGTGACTCCAGTGCTATTTTGCCTTTACCTCAACATAATGTATAAACTATACAGAAAAATAGATTAAAAAATATTTATTCAGGTTGCTTGTTTATCGCGTGACTTTCGAGGTTAGTCAACTGACAAACCCTGATGTAGATTTTTGAGACGCGCTGACGTGCTGCATTGCGTTGCGACACTTTCAGTGCGAACTTCGTACTTCAGGTAAATAGATTACAGACCGTGTCGCACGCATATGCAACGCAATGCGTCTGCAACACCTTTTGGTGTATGGCAGCCTTCAAAACGAAACACGGAAAGCAACAATAGCAATAGCCAGTACAGTCACGCGCTAAAGTACTGTACAATTGGACTACAGCCGACCCTTCACCCCAAGGGTCCACTAATAATTATTACACGGAAGGCCCGGGCCGTCTTGCCGTACAAGGGCTCCTTAGGGTACCAAAAACGGGGATCATACCCCATATTAATTAGTTAGGAAAGCAGCTTTGACGTGACCAAGATATTTATTCGGCTAATAGTTTCCTCGCTGCAGAAATTAATACTTATTACTTATCGTTATCTGCTCATATACCTACATCCCCACCGAGGGGCTCAGGCCTAGCCCTCATTTTGATCGATCACGACCATGAGGTCAATATTTGAATTTCTTTGCAGGTATGTGCAAGTTTCCTCACAATACTTCCTTCACCGTAAGAGCAGCAAAAAAGTAGGTAGGTATATACATTTGAAAACCGAAAATGCATTAGTTGGTACGTGTCGAAGCTCGAACCTCTCCCAAATGGGTTAGGACAACGGTCTTAACCACTATGCCGCCTATTCTTTCTACTATAGCAATGATCTCTTCCATTCGAAAAAAAGGCGACGGCGGCGGCGGCGGCGGTTCTATAATTCCGACACCATGGTTTGTGAGATAGGTTGTTACGCCCGCGGCTTGCCTTGCTCTTGGGCGAGCCTGCGGCGTGAACTCTAGGTAGTAGACGGATACGCGTCGAATAAAAGAAACTGAAGTTACATAGATTTTAGGTTTATTCACAATTTCACGGTTTAATAATAAAAAAAAAAAATTAAGATTAGGTACATTTGTGTGGATGAATAATAAAAATGGATGATTGACGGATGATTTTTGAATGAATTCCAAAATTAAATATTCAAATTTAGAGAAAGAAATGGTAAATGAGATGAGAAATGAGGTAAGAACAAAGTGGGAACAAGGTGACATGCAAGACACCTCGTTACAAGGTTAACCTCGAAACTCACACGATAAGCAAGCAACAAAATACTCAGAGCCTATTATTTAGTCATAATAATAGTATGATTAAATTACGCGCTAGAGGTCTAGGTTCTCAATACAAATTGCGTCCGGGTCCGATCTGATTAAGTCAGCATCGTACAAAAGGCTCTGGTATTAAAATATCGGCGGCGGCGGCGCCCCGAACAAACCTCAGAGACTCAATGCCAAGGTATTCTGAACGCGACTCTGGCAAGTCCAGCAGCGCAGCATAAAAAAACAGCAGCAGGAAGCATCGCTAGGAGAAGCCAAAGTCAAGTGTAGTATTTCATTTTTAACTTTTGGATCTTTACATAAATTAGTTTTGAAAAGATAAAATTTATTCATCAAAAGAATGAAGAAGAAGAGTTTCTTCTTAGTTAAGTCGGTTACAGGTTTTTTGTGGCGAGTTCAAGAATTTGACTGTCTTCTGTGGAGGAGAACTCGTCGTCGGAAGAAACTCCACAAGCGTTGATCTTTTTATAATATTTAAAAATCTTTTTACAAGGATAAATTAACCTAAACATTTTTTTGCAATAAAAGGAATTTAAAAAAGATTGTGTCTTAAGCAGACTTACTTCATGGATGGGTGCCAATTGCTAGATGAGTCACGGGGAGACTACTAGAGACTGATGGACTATAACCTTTCATTTATTTAACTTGCAAAGTTTGTATGTGTCTATGCGTGTTTTATCCAAAATATGTCACAGAAATTCAGCCACAAGATTAAACATTTAAACGACTGAATATATACAAAAGCGAAACACGTCCTTCCAAAGCATGTTTGTGCATCTTTCTTTTCGGACAATCAAGCGATTCAACTTGCAATGTCCTGAATAAACTGAGAAAAGACTCACAAAGTGATGTTTTGTTCGACGGTACCCTACCGGGAATCGAACCCGCAACCTCCGTAATATGAGGCGGACATTCGACTACGGAGGCATGGGCTTGCTGAAGTTACACACATCCATCAAGGTATTTCCAATTTACTCTCAAATCCTTCCATTTCCCTGCAAGAGGAATTTTATTAATTCCGTCCCTCTCACTGCGTGTCTAAATTTACGTGTGAGAGGGAGATGGGAGATGGCGTTTTGAGGTACTGCGGGTTATTCCGGGTTAATTTTCATTTGCCCGCAGCTACGTCTAGAGCTTGAGATTCCACTTATATGCCGGCTTTTGGGATTTAAGAGTACAGGTATCATCACGTCACTTGATAGTAAGAATAATTAAGTTTAACGTGTGCTGAGTAGAATCAGGCGATTTGTGAAAATTAACGTATCGGGAAAATGGATAAGGTAATGGGAAAGGGATAAAGTTTATATCTGAACATCTAGACTATCATTTTAAGAGAGTATTCTATTGCTCCTGAAGAATTAATAACTACTTCTTGAGATTGAGCCTTTTTGACGTTTGCAGATAAATTAATATCAGGAACTTAAAAATTTACATCGTGTAGGGGACAAATACGTAAACAACTGAAACCAAATATATTGTAAAATTATTTATCCATTTAACCAACGATGTTATAAACCATCAAATAAACACTTCATGACGCCGGAAGACGTAGCGTGGGCAGGCCCCCTACAAGGTGGACCGACGATCTGCACCCGTAACATGCAGTGCTATGATAAAAGTTTGTCGCGCGAGAAACCCGCCATATTGAAATATCCTCCAATAGGATAAGAGAATACGCACGACAAAATTATGTCTGTCACGCGTGGACCGGGCATGTTAGAGTTTCTGGTGAGGGTCGCGGGAAGCCGCTGGATGCGGAGATCTGGGAGGCCTTTGTCCAGTAGTGGACGTCTACTGGCTGAATTTATGATGATGATGATGACATTAATGACGTCAGAAGTAAAAAATATTTGCTCAAACCAAGGCTGGCTCTCGTCTCACACTAAATAACAATTTACGATAAAGAACTCAATACTTAATACCGACCGATAAGTAAGTATTTATAATGGTTCTTGGTGAGCGTCAGAATGACCGGTCACTCGTCTTAGTTGAAATTATGCCTAAACATTGGTGCCCTATTATTGCCACCTAGTGCCTATTACTAGAACATTAGTGCCGCAGTATTCTCGCCAAAATAAAACGGCCATTCTCTCCGGCCGGCGGCCGGTCACCGCTCTGTAGTGTCCAAACTGCTTGTAGAAACTAAAATATTTGCAAGCCAATATAACTCATAAATAAAAATATATTTTTTGCGTGATGGGTGGTGATGGTCAGCTATTGGTACATTACCCCTTGTGAAGGCAAAGGGAAGATCTTCCGCCGGGCATGGTGGTGAGCCCGGGGACCGCGGCGTTTCAGGCTTCGGCTTCTGATTGGTTGCTCTTCTAATGACGATGTATGTGACGCAGGCATTGTTTACAGTGACTGCAATGGTATGCTGTCTGCAGTGTCAGCTTTATGTAGCGCGCGCGGCACGCTGAGTCAGGCGCGCCGCTACACCCTTCAAAGTCAAAGTCAAATAGTGTTTATTCAAAGTAAGATTTCACAAATCATTTTTTGACGTCGAGGCGGGTTCACAATTTGGCTGTCTTCTGTGGAGAAGAACCCGCCGGAAGAAACTCCACAGGCGTTGCATCTTTTCAAAATATTTTTACATAGGTACTTATTATTTTATACAATTTGATTAATATAACAAAGAGTGCAGCCGAAATATGAAATTAAAGGAAGGCAACCAGTCAAAGTAGAAAAACTAAACTATACCTACAAACAATAAAACAATCGGCAATCGACTAGAGCAGACCAGTCCCCCCAAGCAGCACCACGTTCACGGGTTTGACGTATGGGACAGCCATCGCCGGGCTCAACCATATTAGAGGGAACCCAACGACCCGGCCCACACGCCACCGCAAGTCAGGACACTTTAGTGAGCATGAATACTCAGTCAGCCAGATGTTATCACGACAATCTAATTAATGGCTTCCCAATTGCATAGTCGACCGCACTACCCTGATAGACAACTAGAGTTTGGCTATTGAAAGTAGATAATCGATGAAATTGGAAAACATTGTACTGGCAACATAGTTAATAGACAAAACAATAAAAACAAGTATCAAATTAGGTAAATCCATAAAAGTGATACTAATTTCGGGGTTGCAATTGCAACAACGATTTTTTTTTCAAATTTGCTGCGTTTTTCACTGTCTACTTTCAATAGCCAAACTGTAGACACCCGGGACATTATAAGTGGGTAACACAAACCTAATATCTACTCGTATCTATCTTACGCTGGGATTCGAAATCGCGACAAATGTCCAAACATAAAGATGACAATACAAAACAAATTTATAAAACGAAATACGGTTTTTGCGGACGCGTTGACCCATCAGCCCCTCATCACGGGCCCAGTGCGCCCCGGGCCTTATTTCTTACGTCCCCAGACACACATTCACCCAATTACACGCGCCACACAGATCAGCTACTAATTAACTGATTACGATCGCGCATTATTAGATAGCAAATGTGTAAAACGACAGTTTAGTGAAGAACAATAAAATCTTAGAGAATAAATATACATAGAGCACGCGCATTACTCCGCTGCCTATATGTCAAGCATAAGCAAATTTTGACAGATTTTCTAAGGGTGGTAAAATCAATAACATTTTTCTTTTTTGATTTGTTCCTCGAGTCGTGTTTGCAACTTAACACTGCACATTTTAAAATGTTCTCTTATTAAATTTCTTATTTTCATCGGGAAAAATAATCAGCTCCGATAACCATTTGATACTAAACGAACGCGCTGAAGATATTCGGACTGTTCATATCCGTGCTTACGGTTCATACTCGATTAGGCGTACTCTATTCCTCCCAGAAATTTTTCTATTTATACTCTAAGAATAAAATTATTTACCCTCCAAGTCCAGGCTTCTAGTAAAATAGTCAAAAGCATTTAAATATATATAATTATATACGGTCGAATTGGGAAACCTCCTCCTTTTTTAAAGTCGGTTAAAAATCCAGGCAGCTACTAACGCGTAAGATTCCCGCATTTTCAATATAATACACTAGCTTTCCGCCGCGGCTCCGCCCGCGTCAACAGTTTTTCCCGTGGGAATGAGGCATTTTCCCGCGGTAAAAGGTAGCCTATGTTAGTCAGGGCGAATGTAGCTTTATAATGGTGACAGAATTTTTGGAATCGGTTCATTAGTTTTTGAGTTTATTCATTACAAACATGCACACACACACACACACACATACACACACACACACACAAATACAAATCTTTCCTCTTTATAATATTAGTATATGATATAGGGAAATAGATGCTGTAGTAAGCAGTTATTAGACGAAACTCTCATTACAAATCTTAGCGTGAAATCGACATAGACTACCTTTTTTAAAGAAATTGGAATGTTAGTCAACACAAATGGCAAAAAAAGCCTCACATAAAGTACCTATAACCTTTTTAAATAAGTCGAGTAAATATCAATAGTTTGTTACATGTGTCTTGAAAAAATTAAATTTTACAGTGAATGAGAGACATTTGAAGCGATGCTGATATGTCTGGCAGAAGCTCGATGTTGGAAGTTGTAAGAAAGCATACCTACTTAATTGTAGTTCCATAAAAGTGTTCAGGTAAATCGTTATGGTCATGATAGCCACACGATATAGGCCTATATGCTGGCTTTAACATATCTATGTTGCCTAGTGTGGTTAATATTGAAACTCATAGTGAATACTCCTTAATACAAAAAATAAAATGTAATGTAATTTGTTTTATATACTTTTTTTTTCGTTTTCAGTCACAGAGGTTAAAAAGAGCGCGAGTAAGCGATTCTCGACCCTGTGTGCACAATTTTTTCTTTTTTTTGTGTTTAGGTGTGTTTGTGATATTTTTGAACAAATAAACTCCTTAATAGACTACAGTAACCAACTTCCTCCTCAAGATGAGTTAAAGCGTTGACGCCTCTCCTAAGACGTGCATCCGACACTGGGTAACGGAGGGCCCTCCACCCAAGGACCCTTTAACTAACAGATCGAGGCTCCACAACAAAAGGAAATTTGAACTCCAGCAAAGATAGTTCTAAAAGCATTCTCCTGCTGTTGACGATGGTATAGTGCAGTTCGTTTAATGTAAAAAATAATACAGGGTTATTTTTTAATAAGGCCGCATATTTTGGTACGTAAGTTCAAGCTGGCTGGACACAGATTTTTGCATTTTTCTACTAAACAGCTGTACGTATCACAAAACTTTTAGCTCGATCGATGTCCATCACAAATTTATGTGACGCCCGTTGATATTCAAAATGTCGTCTTTTAGTTAGCAAGATTGAGAGATCAGCGAAAAGTGGTTTTTCAAGCTAGCTGGACACAATTTCGATCGATTATCTGAGATTGTGTTGCGTCACAAATCCTGAAATAAAGATGTTTAGGCGTCACATACGTAGCATATTGTGTTCAGCTAGTTAAATGTAAGCTAATTTGAAGATTTGTCCAGCTAGCCTGAGCCACATTACGATAGTTTTTGTTTATTTTAAAACTTTCTCTGTAGAAACCACCCGCTTAACTTTTACCTGTCTGCGCTATTTCCATACCCAAAGGTTGCCTGGTAGAAATTGCTACCTTAGCACGGGTTCGATGACATATGTCAAATTCGCTGTCAGTCATGTCACCGTTATGTCAAATCTATTTTTCGACAAATAGCAGTTTTAGTCAAATTCTCTTTTCGTCAAGTCTTCCGTTCGTCAAATTTAGCTTACGACAATGCCAAGTACAGTCGTAAAAATAACGGGTTCGATCCCAGATACCAGAATAGTCTAAGGTTCTTGACAAAAACTTCTAATATAAATAAATAGATAATGGATTTTGATTCGGTGGTATACAAACACAAAATACTTTCAAAATAGTTTTATTCTGGCTTGCTATAGAAACTATTTGGTTGCATAAGGCCGCATTTTGACTCTTCTGTTTTTCTGTATTTGTTTGCATTTCTGTTTGGTGTCAATAAAGAATATTTGTATTGTATTATATTGTATTGTATTGATATGGTTCATGACGGCGATCAAACCAGCGCTCTCCACATGACATACAACCGCCGTTACCACTACGCTACTAACGCTCTTTTATAGTCATTATTATTCACCCCAAAAACCTTCAACAGCTGAAGCGTTCCCTTTATCGCTAATTAATCCTCAGACGCGAGTAACGTGGAAGGTTCTCGTAACATTAACTTGAACGAGCGGCCAAGACATAATATACTGCCAGTGACTGCCTCCTTACCAGTTCGAATCCCGTCTGGGGCAAACATTTTAATATACTTAGCACAAACTATAAAAGAAAATACAAAAAAATTAAGGCAATTAACAGATTTATATGTGACTCTATCTGTAATATATTAAAAATTTTAGTGAAGTGAGCTTTTTTCATTTTTATTTATAGTTTCTTCTTTTATTTCCTTTTTTTAAATTGGGAATAGTAAAAATTTCAAAAATACACACACATACACGCTACAGCTACACGTACTTTGTACATATACATTTGCACATTATTCATTGCCTTTTTAAAGGAAAAAGTAATTAAACGTTCGGTAAAACCAAATACCTAATATACTTACCATCAAACAGGTTCATTACTGAGCTCCAAAATGTGGGTCAGGTGAACTTCAATAAACACTGAATGTACGCGAGCTCGCCAATACAGGGTGTTGGATATAAAACATCGTCATAAAAATCAAAAGAGAAGCTAGATAAATGGTAACGCTTGCTCGCTTATCGTATAGGTTTCGAGTTTCGAGGCTAACCCCTTTAGAAACCCTGGTGTCAGCATTATTGAGCCGCTGAATTTTGCTTTTTTTTTATTTGTCCTATGCTTGCGTCGAAAAAGTACGACGGATCAAGCTTCACCGGACTTGAAGAGCCGCTAAAGCTTCTGACATCGTATTCGGAACCAACGGCTTTACGTATCTTCTAATAATGTTTCTTTTCAGAAAATCCTGTGATTCAGACAGCAATACTCCTCCCCTCTTTATAATCTGCCCTAAACTATACTGGGCAAAACCTTACAAAGTGATATTTGTTCGAGAAGTAGCCTGTGGGATTCGAACCTGAAACCTCCGTTATGTTACGCGACTTTTTACTCGGCCATGGAGACCGTTAATAATCTCTGATAGTAGTTCACTTATTTCTACAGTCAAAATGTATTTATTCTAAGTTAAATTTTAACAAAAAAAATACAGTTTATTAATTATTCTACGCGTATTAGTGACCCCCCACACTAGCGTTTTCCTTCCTCGTCCGTCTTTTGTTTCACTCGCCTTGCTGCCTATGATTGCATGCGCGACGCACGGCGCGACGTCTACGCTCAAAAGACGCTCGACGAAGTGTGGGGGTCTCTTCTGCCAGACGTTGTTCCTTTTCTAGCCGCGTATATTTAAAAAAAAGCTTTTAAGAAATTCGTAGCCAGTCTGCATGTAGTCCGTACACGCTGTATATGTGTTTTCGGATTTTTTTCCCCGCTTTGTTCTGTTTGCTTAGGACGAATTCATCAGCTCGCAGCAAATATTGCGAGTTCCTGCCCAGCGCTGGGACCCTGGTACCACTTCCCTATCCCTACATAAGTAAATAACGGCTTTTGGTTTTATTAAGTATACTGAAATTACAATAACTCTCCTTATTATTATCTATACTTAACATCAAGGACTATAGCGGACAGATTCTCATTGAATGGCAATTGAAGCACCCATAATGTGACGACTGGGTTTGACATACACATAGCACACACACACACACACACACACACACACACACACACACACACACACACACACACACACACACACACACTCGCACTACATTATGCCGATAGCAATACAAAATTTTCACACACCTTACAGCGACGCCATTGTTATGCTTCAGTTCTTTATTAATGAATAAATAGATGGAAGATGGCCAAAGGAAACAATATAGGATACTTTTTATTCGGGAAAATATCTTATTGCTACGGGAAAAACTATACCAAGTAAGGGTGTGACTTTTCCCTTGAGGTAGGCAGAGACCTTATTTTTACTATTTACGATCTCTACATAATTAGTTTGTTATATTCACATTTGCCACTTATTACTGCTTATTTTGTAATAATAGAAGCTAGAGCTGAGCCATGGTCCAAGAAAACAAGGTCTTGCAAATAGACTACGTGACTGACACAAGCCTACGTCATTTTGCGCTGTTCATCCTTGTCTATTATATGCATTCGACAAGGATGAATAGGCAAAATGGCGTAGAAATTACGTAGGCTTGTGTCAGTCACGTGGTCTATTTGCAAGACCTTGTTTTCTTGGACCATGAGCTGAGCTAATCTTAGTAACCATAGGAACCAATTTCTCAAACATAAAGTGTATTGAAGACGCATGCATAAATCAAGTCATAGCTAACACGTCACAGAAACGTCATAAGACCTTGAACAGGCTAATCATCCTAAGTTCAGAGATTATGTATCTACAACTTTATGACATCGTTACGTATGAGCCGATTAACTAGAAAATACTGTTCTTTTTATCAACATTAGCATACGACATGCTTTCGTCACATTTGACTAAATGTACTAGATCTTAATCCCTATGTACACAATCTGTAATTATCATACTATTATTATTATAAAGAGGAAACATTTGTATTTGTGTGAGTGTGTGTGTGTGTGTGTGTGTGTGTGTGTGTGTGTGTGTATGTTTGTAATGAAAACTATTGAGAGAATTTCAAAAATTCTTTCACCACTTGGAAGCTACAGTCACGCTGAGTAACATAGGCTACCTTTTACCGCGGGAAAATGCCTCATACCTACGGGAAAAATCGCGGCGGAAAGCTAGTTTGGAATAAATCAGTTGTCCTTCAGTTCATCTTCCGGCATCAAACAGTGTTTTACTTCTTCTCTACGTAACATTTCAAAAGTTGTATTTTCTTTACTTCAATGAAGTATATAGAAATTTACATATCCCCAAAAATTTTATTTACCTTTCAAGCACATTCATCTCTGTTATCTATCTCTGAGCTGATAATTTATCAGCAAGACCGGCGTGACGAAAGCGGTGTTATCAATAGCTTTGACCTTCGTGTTCGTGGTGTACGAATCCGTACCACTATCTCACTTCTCGAGTTGAACAACCGACACATTTTATCACTGTGACATTTCTAGGAAATGAGAAACGGGATGAGATGTAATAGACGAAAACATCAATAAAAGTCTGTTATTTATTTACTGTACACAAGAAATACAATTTAAAAGATACAGCAGCTTACAAGTGTACAAGTTTAAGGCTATATTGCTAAGGTATCTTCTAGGCAACAGTGCAAATAAATGTGTTTTCTTTCTTTCTTTTCAAATGTATTTGCTTAAATACATTATAAAATTGTATAGAGTACGGACCTCGTAGTGGAAATACTAAAGTGCTACGAAGTTCGTAGCAAGTCGTAGCAGTCGTAGCAAAGATCAGGTGTTTAATTTTTCATACTACGAGTATTATAGTTACTACTACGCTACTACAAACTATAATAATTCACACTATTAATATTATGTAGTTGTAGAATGTAGGTGTAAAATACCTCATGTTACATTTTAATACAAAATAATGTTCTAAATATTTTTTTATTTAAAGCGGTAATTAGTTTAGCGCGTCACGACGGGTTAGTCAAAGGAGAATTATTAAAGATTATATTTTCAGGTAAATTGCATAATTGTATTTTACTAAGTCCACGGTAAAATGTTACACCTATTTTCCTGTTACCTGCCAAACGTGTAAAACCATGACTGTAGTCAAAATTGTGTAAATGTGGGGCGCAGTCCCTGACCCGAGTTTCTATTGAATCACCTCATTAAATTTACAATTTGCAAGTTGATGAGGATACATTGATACCTAAAAACTACACAAAAGTAATTATTTTACGAAAATGTTTTGTGGCTCTATTTAGTAATGTAGTGAATAATAACTAGAAACGCAGAACTAAATCCGATACAGACAAAAACTAAAAGCAAAAGAATAAAAGAGAGAAGTAAGTAGAAATAGTAAACACATAGTAGCCTGGATGAAAAAGTTTAGGAGATTTGACCATTAACTCAGAAAATGAGGGCATAATGATTCCTTACATGTAATCAACTTATCTTAATTGAAAACGTCACAGGAAAAATTACTTTTTCTTAATAAATTTTGTCACAAAATATCTGGAGGTCTTTTCTTCGAGGCAGGAGCGCGGAAGAGAGGCTGCCGGCAATTCTGGAATAATGACGAATAAAATAAATGCATGATTTTAATCTCGACCGCTAGCGGGGGCTCGTAAACCGTTTACGACCGGCCACTTACACCCTGGCCTGAGTCATAAGCTACAACGACGTCACGAGCGGAGCGGGAGGTAAATGACGACGGCGTCAGACGGCATGCTTCTCTTAAAACCGACGCCAGTCGTTGGAACGTTTCTGTGCTTGAATGGCGACCGCTCGAAGGTTTAGCATATGCAGGCCCCCATAAGGTGGACCAACGATAGTGCGAGTTGCGGGGAACCACTAGATGCGTTTGATTAGTTATTTTATTTTTATGAGATATTTACAACCTAGACTTATAATAAACACTAGCTGTCCGCCCACGGCTACGCCCGCGTTGTTTTTTTTTTATTTGTTTTTTTTTTTTTTTGGGGATGAAAAATAGATGTTGGCCGATTCTCAGACCTACTGAATACGCTCACAAAATTTCATGAGAATCGATCTAGCCGTTTCGGAGGAGTATGGAATCGAACACTGTGACACGAGAATTTTATATATAAGACTAGCTGTCCGCCCACGGCTACGCCCGCGTTCCTTTTTTTTTTTTTTTTTTTTTGGGGATGAAAAATAGATGTTGGCCGATTCTCAGACCTACTGAATACGCTCACAAAATTTCATGAGAATCGGTCTAGCCGTTTCGGAGGAGTATGGAATCGAACACTGTGACACGAGAATTTTATATATAAGATAAAAACCGTATGCGAAATAAGGCCAATTACTGTTTCCGCCTTTAAAAGCGCAGTATCGATCTTTGTAGAGATCTTATAAGGTGGCCTATGTTCAGCAGAGAAGATCTTTCGGCTGCATGATAATGTTTCTTTTTAACGCTACATTCGATAAAAGGCCCCAATCGCGATGAAAAAGTGCATTTGACTTATTTATATAATGCGTATATGGTTAAGTAAATCGTTCGGATCGGAGATCGCTATCGGAGTGCCGCTGTCTAGAAACGCTTGATCTTTTGCCTTGTGTCGCTAGCCACCCCGCCAAACGCGTCAAAGCGGGCACATTCTGGCCCAACCCTTTGCTAATGCGATTTGTGTTTTATGATATGACTTACGAGTTATGTAGCGCGTTCGGAGTGCCGCCAATGGCACTTCGTTGATTAGTAGCCATATCTCACTGCCTTCTGAGTAAAAGCTTATGTTTTCCTGAAAGGTTGACGTGGTAGTGTGAAACAGGTTGAAATTTTCATGTGAAATGAAATGAAATGAAATGAAATGAATTTATTTGTTTACAAAAATTACAATTCGTGATGCACTAGTCCCTGCACTAAGATACCTTGTATTGCAAGGGCTAGTTCTATGTTATTCTTACATTTTTGACTATTATCTAACTTACAATTTATAACAATAGGTAGCAATTTTACAAAAGATTGACAATATGAATGGATTCTGCATGCAGTCAGTGGTGCGTTTAATTATGTATATTATGTTGCTGTTTTCGTGTGCGCGGGTTTATTGATGTGTGTTGTTGCGTGGATGAGATAGTGAGTGTGAGTATGTGTGAGTGTGTACAAGGGAATGATGAGTGAATATATAAGTATTAGGTAGTGTTGTTCTGAGTCTATATGGTACTTAAATAAATTATATATATGTAATAATATATATTTTGTAGTTTCATTCTATTGGCAATAATAGGTCTTCGGTACTACTGTAGTTGAGTGTGCGGAGCCAGTTAGAAATGTTTTTTTTGCAAGTGTTTTTCGTTAGGTTAAGTATATTTAGTTTTAGGTTTATTTTCTGGTATAAATAGGGACCAATAAAGCTGTATGACTTCCTAGCAAATTTTGTACGTAGTGTGGGAATTTCCCATTTAAAGCGACGCGATGATTTAATAGCAGATTTAAGAGAGCCTTTATGGAATCGCAGCAAGGTAGATAGTATAAATAGTTGTCTAACTCGTAGGAAATTGGTTTCACTGTATAGTTGATCAGTAGCGTATCGAACAGGCTTATTAAAAGCAACCCTAATAACAGCACGCTGGGCACGTTCAAGCAGCAGTAGCTGCGTCTTGTGAGCTGTTCCCCAAGAAATGATTCCATAACAAAGCAGAGACTGGCATAATGCTGAGTACACAAGCTTGACTGTTTCTTGATCGGCTACAGCTCGAAGTTGTCTAAAGATATGCATCAGTTTACGAATTCTACCACTCAACATGTCTATATGTTGTGTCCAGTTTAAGCGGTTATCAATTAAAATACCAAGATATTTGATTTGGTTAGTTTGGGTAATTTTTTGACAGGAACAGATATTATTATCTTCTCTTTCGTGACGGAAGTGCAAAGTATAGTTTAAGTTTGGAGGTGGAGCAGAGTGTTCTGATATGCGAAAGGTAAGTATTTTTGTTTTTGAAGTGTTTAAGGTCAAGAGATTATTTTGTAACCAGAGTGACACTTGTTGGAGACCGAGTTCAACAGTGGCTTGAAGTGAGTTCCAGTCCTTACCGTGGAAAATTATGGCTGTGTCATCAGCAAACACAAACATTTGCGTATTGGGAAGGTCTAAGGTGCACAGATCATTAATGTACGCAAGGAAAAGTGTAGGACCGAGGACACTTCCTTGAGGCACTCCAAATGCTATGCTGGTGCAATCACTGGAATAGTCATCAATTCTAACCCTTTGCCTACGATCTGCTAGATATGAGCAAAACCAGTTCAGCGCAACACCACGAATTCCCATCAACTCCAATTTTTTGAGCAAGATTGTGTGTGAGACGGTATCAAACGCTTTTGCGAGATCTAAAAACGCTCCAGCACATTTAAAGTTTTTGTCTAGTTTATTTGAAACGAAATCGGTGAGGGCAACTACAGCATCTTCGGTATTTCTGCCTGAGCGAAAACCATACTGATTATTGGACAAGATTTGTCTCCTCTCCAAGTAGTTTGTTAGACGCTTGTTTACAATTTTTTCGAGAATCTTCGACAGAGTGCTTAACAGGGAGATAGGTCGGTAATTACAAGGGTCTTCTGTGTCTCCGCTTTTGTGGACAGGTACAATATACGCAATTTTCAAGCATTCAGGGACACAACCTGTAGAGATACTAAGATTACATATGTGTGCAATTGGAGTAGCAACCAAGTGTTTAATTTGTTTTAGCACATGATTACTAATATTGTCCCATCCTGTAGCTGATTTGTTTTTAAGGCTATCTATTATACGCAACACCTCGAGTTCATCAGTTGGAGCCATAAAGAAGGATTCGGAAAAATTATAAGAGGGTATCTTCAAAGATTGAGACAGATCAAGTTCACTCTTACCAATCGAAGTCATAATATCATTTGCATATGTTGCACCTACACTAGCGAAATACTTGTTGACTATGTTTAGTGCCATCGTAGGGTTAGTATTACTTTTTAGTAAATCGTCACTAGGAGTTTTACCTCTTTTTAGGCTACAGATATCTTTTATAGCATCCCAGGTGCCTTTACTGTTACCTTTGCTGGCCTGCAGTAAATCTTTGTTATATTTGTTTCTAAGGTTTTGAATGACATTGTTGCAATGGTTGCGATATAATTTGTACTTTATTTCTAGCTCTTTGTTATTTGGGTCTTTTTTAGCATTCATGTGTAGTTCATTGCGCCGTTTAATACATTTAACCAGACCTGCCGTCATCCAGGGCTTGAGAATATAGTCGGAGCATCGAATTTTTTGCAGGGCTTTAAATTTGTTGAGTGCAATATTATATATGTCAATAAAGTTTTGGGTAGCTTTACTAGCATCAGTTTCCAAGATGACGGAAGACCAGTCTACTTTCCCTAAGTATTCAATCAAACCTTGATAGTCGATTTTTGTTTTATGTTTACGCAATTTTATTTTAGGCGCGCTCTGCTTTTCGATACCTAATATTATCATATCATGATCTGTTATATCACATTTACATACCACTACACGCCCCAACAACTTAGATTTTATAAGGTAATGGTCTAGACAATTAGTGCCTCGAGTGGGAAAAGTATGCCCGGGAGTATAACCATAATGTGCAGTCAAGAATAGATAATCGTTTTTGTTGGGATCGCTTGAATTTGCTTTTATATCTATATTAAAGTCACCCGCTAGGATGCAGTTATTACCTTTAAGATTGTCTAAAACATTTTTAAGGGAGCTAAGAAAATTGCTAATGTTATGGGTCGACGGAGATCTATAGATTGCTACCACTGTAAACATTCTATCTATTTCAACAATGAGACAGTTTGCGTCCATAAATACAGGTTCTGTTATTTTTAGTGATAAATTGTTTTTGGTAAGAACCACAATTCCACTGTTTTGGTTAATACATGTTTTTGTGTAGTTACACTTATAATTGTCGAGATATATGCCATTGAAACTTGCATCCAACCAACACTCTGTTAATACAATTATATCTGGATTAAATGTAAGATGGCTCATATAGGCTAATAACGTATCGTAGTTTTTATTTATACTTCGTATGTTTTGTGTCACAATAGTGAGTTGCTTGTTAGGATCTCCTAAAAAGGTAATACATTCTTCTATTTTATATACTTGGGCGTTTGGTATGATAACAGTAGTGTCGAGGTCATTAATTACCTTATCGAACATGGTTAACTAAAATATTAGTGTGTGGAAACAAGTGGAGTGGCATGATTGGGATACGTGTGGGTGAATGATTACAATGCATTAGTACCCATCTGGGCGGAATAGGTGGAGAGGGCTTGAACGTGTCGAAGTGAGAGTGAGTGGAAAGAGTTGCAAAGTATGAAGACGGGATAAGTAGGTGAAGAGCGGCAAGAGGGCATGAATATGACGGAAGAGTGAGTGTGAATGGTTGGTACATGTGAGTATGGATTATTGGAATGCATGAGGACGGGACAAACATATCAGACATTGGTGTCTCGTAAATGTGTATGTAAGTATTTATTATGAGTACTAACATAACTATGGTAATAACTGCTAAACACAACAAATAGAAGTAGGTATAACGCAGATTTTTTATCTGAAAATGATTAAATAGTCAGTCTACATTTTTGAGTGATTCAATTTGTATTTCATCTCTAAGAAGAATGGCCGGCTCGCCAGCTCTTTTACGTATGTATACTTTCCCGTTCGATGTCCAGCAATATTCGATCAACTTGGCTTTCTTCAGTTCTCGCGAGAGAAAGTACAGCTTGCCTGCATTATCAGTAAGCATTTCGGATATGTAAATCGGAGAATTGTTTCCTACGAATCCAATCTGAGTTGCATTAAGTTTATTGTGTGGGTTTGCTAGGTTGTGCTTCCTTGCATCTGCTAAAAGGTTGTATTTGACAGCTGTGTTTGGCAATTCGGCTACAATAGGCTTCGATGCTCCCTTTTTTCCAGGTTTACGAAATGCGTCTCTCACATCTGTTGGTGCCATGTCTGTGTTAAGAGCTTGAGCAATTTTTCTAACTGTGTTTAGTAGATCTTGTTTATTTTCATTTTCTTTGACTGGTACGTTCCGTATCTCCACGAAGACACTTTTTGAAATTCGGTCCAATTGTTCCACCTTCTCTTCCAGGTTACGGATATGGTTTCGGTTCTCCTTGTTTTCCTGTTCAAGAGCGGAGACTTTACTCTGAAGTTCATCATGCTGTTTTGATATAAACTCCGTTAACTTTTCAATTTCTTTGTTTGACTTTTGTATGGAGCTAAGACTTGATTCCAGGTTGCTAAGTTTATTGAAGGTAGCTTTTTTAATGGAGTCGAGGTTGGATTCCAGCTTTGCATATTTATCATCCTGGTCTGCTTTCCAGCCACTGAGCATTTTCATCATATCCTCTTTGAAAGACAAAAAGTCATCTCTTGTTATCTCTTCACGGGAACGTTTCATACGTTGGTTAACGTAGCAAGGTGGCGGAGTCGTGTCGCCTTTATCAGCCATGATAGATAAATTAGGATTGGAACTGCTTTTTTCTGGCGGCAGAGACATGCTCCAGCGCAAAGTTTATCAGCTGTGTTGTAGATACTATTTAGAGTGGCTACGTGATTTTTGCTGTCCAACAAGATTGAAATAGTCAAACACGAAGATTACCTACGCGTCGCTTCTGCACTGCTTATTCACCACTGATCGATGCTCACTTCCGTCATACGTCTGACAGTGCGATGTTGCACACGATTATCACCGTTAAGCAGCTTGCTCAACCGTGCGAGTCGCTTGCGTTCGTTCAGAGCGGTAGGACGCACTAAACGCATGAATAATGACAGGCAATTTACTTACGATAAGTATTTAGTGAATTAATCCAATATTTGGCACAAATTTGTTTATGTTCACACACAGTCACACACAATACTTTAAATATTGTGAAATTTAGAACGAAAATACTGCTTTTAGCACTGATTTTTAAAAGATAAGGTCGGAGTAATAGTCAAAGAATGTTTACTTGTCGAGCGGTGCGTCAAAGATGTAAATATACTATAGGAATAATGCTTATATACCCCGAGAAATCTGATTTGAAATAAGTAAACTAATTTCCCGCCCCACATTTCTGACTGAATTTAACCTTCCAAATTGTATCTTAATCAACGGAGAAAGTTATATTCTTGAAAATTATGCTTGTACTTATACAAGTATATATGAGTACAGTGAGGTTGAAAAGTCGTTTTAATACTTTAAATCACTTTGCTTTGAGTCTGAGCTGACTAAATGGCGAAAAAACCAATCGTTCCCACTAGTAAACAGAAGATCGTAAAAAGTTTCATTACAAAAATGCCGACAAAAGTGGTAACAGAACTACTTATTTCAGTAAAACTGCTTGAAAAGCGCCTCGCGGCTCGCGTCCGCAAGCAAATTTATAAATTTTCTTCTAGACGCAATAAATAAGGGGCGGTGCAGGCTGGCTTCGGACAAAGACCGTACAAAGGGTATCGTTACCGCTCGTCCTTCGCGGAAGCGGCAAATCATTCGCCGGCCGACGACGGAAGGACGCCGGCGACGGACGAAAAATGCTCGCGAACTATTCAGAGAGGTGGCCGTTGGAACTACTGAGTCAGTTGTGGAACAAGACTTGTATCAGCTAGTGAGTTACACCTGCTCACGCTCATGCCCAAGTTTAAAATTAGGTACCTACTAGAGAATAAGCTCCCTAACAAAACGGCCTTCCAGGTTCGATTCGAGGACTTCAGAAATATTTTTGTCTTGATTTCCGTACCTACTTTAAATGTACTCTAGTATATTATGTAACATTACAGACTGATAAATTTATTCGGTGCATGAGCCACATTACAAAAACTCAAAACTCAAATATTTTATTCATTATAGGCTCCCTCAGAACACTTAATGACGTCATATTACTAAGTACTTAACTATCAGGCAAGGATATTTTTAAGAACATTCCGACGCTGTATTTTAGACGGAAGTCCCGCGTAGTTTTTTACATCTTTGCTACCAGTAGGCTTACTATGTAAGAAGCGAGAAGCTCGAGAAGCTGTCAAACGCGACATAGTGACATTAGAACCATAGTAGTTCTGTCACTATATCGCGTTTGACAGCTACTCGAGCCTGTCGCTTCTTACGTAGTAAGCCTACTGGAGGGTCATCGTAATAATAGACCAAAAACAAATCAAGATATCTGCGAAACTATACAACATTTTTCTATGAAGCGTGAATAAAAATATCGGGTTTTCCTCACTAAAAATTTGAATTTGACTTCACCTTTAAACCGTCTCGTATCCAAAAGAAAAGATAGGTATTTAAACAGCCACGTTTTCAATGTTAAACGACACTATAATCTTATTCATTAATTGAAATTAGAAACTACTTTTCAATTCATTGAATCATTAAGAACTTACTCGTGTTGAATCAAGTACATCACTACGTCAATTAATTTCAGCAAATAGGTAGGTGGGAAAAGTTGAGTGATAAATAATAGATATTTGGAAAAACTTTGTTTTAAAGGAAGAAAGAATACGAAATCTTTACAATCTTTTGAGGGTATTTTTAAACGGCAAGCTTTTGATTCGAATTCAATGCCTCCATTTCAATCAAATAATTTAAAGGTTTCCAAATATTCTATTGAAATCAATGCAACATTTTAAAAGTAGGTTGGCTGCTTAATGTGAAAAAGCCTTTTTATTATTTTTAAAAGAGCGATATAAATATTAATTTAGCATTTTTAATATGACAATGTATTTCAGGGACTTTTATTTTTTATATTAGTATTCATTTTGAGAAGGTTTGGTTTATATTACCTATATTTAGAAAAGAACGCTTTACCAAAGATCTTCAAATATCAAGCGAGCATTGACAGCGAGCAACAATTATTTAATAATGTAACTAACTATTACTAGTTATTAATTTTCGTCCGATTCAGCAATTTCAATTAATTTTAACCGTCATTTTAAGCTTTTTACCGTCGCAAGTCAACAAATTAAGCTGTGGCGTCCAGAAACTATTAACAAAGATGTATAGTCTGTGGCAGACGACGAAAAAACCGACTAAACCGCTTATTGCCGGGAAAATGATGAAAAATGGTCACTTACGTGGTGTGACCCCTACCACCGGAAAACATTTTACTTTATATATCAGCTTTATGTCCCGTAACCCATGGTGTGTTTTTCAACGTGAGAATGCAGATTAAGGCGGCCGGCACCTTGAAAATTTTAGTGTTCTTTGACACTACAACATTCCTCGTAATCCGTAAGAGTAAGTTAGTTAATTTCCAGATATACATTATTTGTTCATATAATCTAAAAACTCATATGAATGAAAACACGTTTACTGAAAATTGTATCGATTGAACATCAAGGCAAAGTTGCACCTTCTATTATCTTTTTTACTCTCTTATAGCTAAACCGCAACAAATAAGACGCTGAAACTTGGTCACAAGTATGGTATTCAACTTTATTAAGTTGTGAAGGAAAATTAGTAAAAGTTGAATGTCTTTCTCCATAATAACGAGGATCATTTGAACGGGCCTGTTTTTTGTCCTCAAATAAAGTTGGTGACGAAAAATAATCAATTAAGTGCAAGTTGAACTCGCGTGAAGAGTTTGCAAAATTGTTCCTTTTTTCATAGTCTATTATTATAATTACCCCCAAAACTGCCTCCACGTTTAAAATTCACAATTAAATCACTTACTTAAATCCAAGACCTAAAGTTAGATCATGAATTTAAATGTGTGCACCAAATTGCAACACAATCGGTCTAGTGGTTTCAGAGGAAATTGGCGCTGACAAACGGATAGACGGACGGGACCATGAAGGAAGAAAAAATTTTACGTGGAATTTTTTTTTCCTTCATGGACGGGACCCTTACAGGATTACTTTCTTTTTACTATTTGAGGTAAGGAAGTCTAAAAATAGGTGAGGTGGAAAGCTTGTAGCTTACACAGAAAAAAACTACTGAGTTGGAAACAAATCTGATCAAAACAAGCTATTTTGATCCTCATGGTGGTAGTGGCCTTTAGTAAGACAGAGTGATGTCACAGCGCGGTCCAGTTCTGACGTGGCCGAGACCACTGCACTGGAAACGCCTGTGAAAGGTTTCACTGAACTGCAACACCGATATCTATATATAAAACTATGTTAGTAAAAACTGTACATAGAAAAAATTTCTAAAATCGAGTCAGGGGATGTAAGATATGATATAGAACATTATCCAGATATTTATCAATTTTTTTGCTTCTCTGTCTGTTTGTACGCGCTAATCTCCGAAACTATTGGACCGTTTTGAATGTAATTTAGTATGGTGGTACGTATAAACTCTTTATAATAATTAGTATGATTAGAGCTGAGTGAATAGTGACATTTATTATCGAAATATCTACAAATTGACACGACCTAGTTCATCCTCAGTTCAATAATAAGTACTTACCAGTCGATACTACGTTTATCGTGGAAATAGGCCAGTTGCATATAGAGAGAACAATAAGTACACCAAGAACCACTACATTCTAAATGTTATCTTGTCATTATTAAGAATTTTGTTTCATCAAATCTTCTATCCATCATTCTATAACTATAATAAAACTGAAGAATCGGCGTGTTTGTATATTGATTTGTTTTTAAAAAAAACTGATTGTAGGTGATAAAGAGAGTGTAGCTGAACAAAAAATATAAATTCTGAAAAGAAAATCCGTCTGTCTGTCGGTTTCTTTGTTCACGCTAATCTCTGGAACTACTGGATGGATTTTAATGAAACTTTACAATAATTTAGCTTATACATCAGAATAACACATAGGCTACTTTTTACCGGCAGAATATACTTCTTTCCCACGGGAAAACCTGTTAACGCGGGCGGAGCCGCGGCGCGGAAAGCTAGTGATAAATAAGTATGCGTATTAAAAAGTATCGACACTGTGGTGTCGTCTCTTTTTCACAATTAACTATTCAAAAAGGGACGACACTAACATACTGTTGCTACTTTTTAATTTCGAAGTACTCTTTTTCGTCAGACTGTATGTGGGGACGTCACACACGGCCATCCAACCCTAAACTATACAGAGCCTTTACTATAGTACTATAGCTGACATGCATATATAGATAAATACATACTATAGACATCCTTCATGCCCTCCGCAGCAGAAGGACAGATACGCAAAATCCCGGAATAGCAAAATCCCAGATTAGCAGGTAGTGTGGCCAGGCCCCCCACGAGGTGGACCGATGATCTGGTGAGGGTCGCGGGAAGTCGCTGGATGCGGGCAGCGCGGGAACGATCATTGTGGAGATCCTTAGAGGAGGCCTTTGTCCAGCAGTGGACGTCTTTCGGCTGAGATGATGATAATGATGATGATAGACATCCAGACACAAGCACAAGGTGCTCATCCTCATCACACACCTGTTTCCGCTGGGCGGGGTTCGAACTCATGACCCTGTGCTTCGAAGGCAGGCGTGCTACCATTAGGCTACGGGATGCATCAAATCAATTAGGTAGTAAAAATTTTTTCTTGGTCAGATTGTTATTACAAAGTAATAGAAATAAGTCGACTATGTATAACTTTGACGATAAGTAATTTCCAGGAAAAATAAATAAAAGATCTTATTTTTGTAGAATCGTTAAGTAATAGTTGAGGCATTTAGATTGTAACTATCTAAATGGTGTTAAAAGTTAAATACTTATAATTAGAACATGCTTTTAAAACTAGATTCTCAGTTCTTGCTTATTAAGTACATTATTGTTTACTTTTGGAATACAAAGTTATTAAAAGGCAAAATGTTATTCGAAGTAAGATTTAACAAAACCGTTTTTTGACGTCAAAGCAAAACATCATAGTTAATTTTATGTAGAGCCGTTTGAAGTCATTTCGTGGATTTAGAAAGCAACGATCACCTGTACAACTAACAACTCATTCATAAAATCTAAAGACCTAAAGAGCCAAACACATGTTGAACGTGTGAAAAAATTTGTATGATAAAATTTATGAAAGTTTTTTTGAGGCGCGTTCTTTTGACGGTAAAAGACAAAAAAATACATGTTAAACTTCCGCAAGTCAAAACCTAATTAAATCACAATCCTTGCAACCCGAACATTTATTTTGAACCATAAAGTCACATTTAACTAACAAATTAACGGAGTTCTTTGAATTTCTCACGCTTACAAATTTCAGTTATTTTAATGGCGGTTTGTTTTAAACTTCGAATGCACAAAAACATGGAAACGGCGGCGCAGTCGCAGCTGACCAACTTCGGTTTATTTTGGACACTTTATTGCCGCTAGCTTAGTTAAAATGTCCCACTAATGGGTCACTAGAGATGGGACGCATTTATTTAATACAGTTTTAGTACTATTATTTATTCTGTGACGACGAAGAGGCGTGACTTTATGTATGTATGTATTTATTCTATGGTACTACGCTTATTTTTGGTTTTGAATTAGAATCATGGTGCTTGCAGCCGAAAGTGGGATAAGTTTGCGATGTTAAAATGCGATATAGTTGAATACTAATAGTATAATGGCATACTTGTAATCCCGCGTGCCTGGTGCTATGGTAGGTAGGTACTCTAGATACATTGGTGATCTAAATACATTTTAAATTTAAAAAAACTCTATATTGTTAATAGACCTAATTTACAGGCTGGTGTGCAGTACTTCATTTACAAAGAATACCTGATTTGATGTATAATATAAGAGCGGTTTTGGCTAAACTGTAGTTCACGGGGTTACTGAAATGTAACTCAAACTACAAATGCAAAGTGCATTATCAAAGAAGTTCGCACATGACGCGACATAGTAGTGCTAACCATGGTGATTGTTCACGTCATTAAGAATGGAGAGCTTGAAGCCAGTTTTCCTTATTCCTTCCCTGGCCCAAAGACGGACGAGTACCATCAAAATTCATCAAATAATATTTTTTTAAATGACGGCCACTTTTGTCTTTGAGAAATTCCTCAGTAGTGAAAAAAGGGCTATTGCTGCTTAATTGCTAATATAAATTTACTATTACAATCAGGATTAAATGATGACAAAAATCAAGATTTAATTTTTCGAACATATGAATTCCGTGCGTCGAAAGGCACGGAAGCTGCGGGTCCCGGCTACAATCTACGGAAGTATTAAATATACGACGGTTCAGAAGTCTAGAATAGACGGCTCAGTCTGACAGCAGGGTTACGAGGTCGGCTAACAACTTTACAAGCCACACGATAACATTTTAAAATAGCATACCAAATAATTCATCCAAAACTCGCAAGTATCTGTTCGCCTACGTAGCAGCGTCCGCGCGTAGCATCCAAACCCACCCCTAGTCAGTCGGCGCAGCAGTTGTTGGATGCGCGCGCAAACATGAAGACGTGCGCGCTTCTGCTCGCGCTATGCGCGTGCGCCAGTGCGATCACGCGCGACCAGTTCTACCCTTACGGCCAGGGCCTGGACCAGAGACTGCCCAGGGGCTCCGAGATACCCTCCCCGGAAGTAAAACTCAGAGTGCCCGTCTTGTTCTACGGAGAGACTTATGACAGCATCTATGTAAGTAGACTTTTTAGTTTGATCCGCTTATCAAGAAGTTGAAGATCTAAACGATGAAGTACGAGTACTAACACAATTTATAAAAAAGTATTTACAATACAATACAACGAATGCAAAAATCCTTTAATGCACGCTAAAATCGGATTCGAATCCCTTGCCCAAGCCCAAAGTTTCAGTACTTTTTTTTTTCATTTTTGTTTTGATCATACTTACATTGTATAATTACTACTCAGCAATAACGCCGCCTACATGTTCACTTTTTAAACCTTTTGTATTTTATACTGTGGGTAGTATATTTTATAGTATGCATTAATTAAAGCATTATTTTATTTTACGAATAAATTCGTAAACATGGAATTCAGAAAAGCGGGAGTTCCCCGCCCTGAAGCTAAAATAATCTAAGCATCCAATGGGCCCAATTCTACATATTACGCTCTAACTTAAATTTAAAAACATATGTTATTTCACGTAAACTTTTAACCACACTCTAGCTACGAGAAACATAAATTGTAGGTATACTTTATTAATATTGTTCAAACTGATATCGTGTTAAATCTTTCTGAAATTGTTTATTATTCAAACTTGTGCATTCATTTCAGACAAGCTTTTTAATTTCTGGAGACTAAGTGTTTTTAAAAATCCTATGGTAAAAAATGGCATTGGAATTTGTAGCTAATTTCACCTGTAACTGAAATTGTTGGTAGGTAAATTAAGCATGAATACTGAAAATCTTAGCGTTTTTGACTCTACATTTCTCGTAATCCGTAAGAGTACGTTTGTTGATTTACATACGAGTATAATCATTAATTTTGACCATATAATGTAAACGTTCCTGGACCTCAAAACACGTTTAGGTACTGCAAATTTCATCGATAGAAAATAAAGCCAAAGTAACACTTTCTTTAACTTTTTTTACGCTTTAATAAGTAAATAGCAACTTAAAGGATTTTTGAGTATTTCCTAAAGTTTTTCCTATCCAAGTAGGTATGTAAGGTTCTTGAATGGCGGCCGCGCGCCGTAAAACGTAGTGTGGGCAGGCCCCCACGAGGTGGACCGACGATCTGGCGAGGGTCGCGGGAAGCCGCTGGATGCGGGCATCGCAGGACCGATCATTGTGGAGATCCTTGGGGGAGAACTTTGTCTAGCAGTTGACGTCTTTCGGCTGAGATGATGATGATGATGAAGTAGGTATGGATTATGGAATTGTTTTTATTGTCTTATTTATCTTTAGAATGTGAGGTTCTAATTTTGTAGTGTCCAACAGCATGCGCGATTCATGTTGATTTTATGATGGCTCTATTTTTTACCCACGACGGACGGAACGGAACGGAGGCGGTATATGCGTTTGGGGTAAGAGGTTGTTTGTTTGTTTGTTTGTTTGTTTGTTTGTTTGTTTGTTACCTTCTATATCGAAAACCAATGGACCGATTTAGTTCCGGTTTTTTGCATTAAAAAGGTATCACTTCAACTTAGGATCTTAGATATGTTTTATGTAGGTAGACCATCAGGGAGCGCTGCAGCAGCCAGATAAGTTGGTACCACAGGAGTTATCAAAAACTACCGAATCGATTTCGATGCAGTTTTTTGCATTCAAAAGGCTTCATATTGGAGCTGGTTGTTAGACATGTTTTGGGGCGGTAGACCACCAGGGAGCCCTGCAGCAGCCAGATAAGTTGGTACTACAGGAGTTCTCAAAGAGTACTGAATCGATTTAGATGCGGTTTTTGCATTCAAAAGGCTTCATCTTGGAGCAGGTTCTTAGATACGTTTTATGGAGGTAGACCACCAGGGAGCCCTGCAGCAGCCAGATAAGTTGGTTCTACAGGAGTTCTCAAAAAGTACTGAATCTATTTCGATGCGGTTTTTTGCATTCAAAAGGCTTCATTTTGGAACTGGTTGTTGGACATGTTTTGAGGCGGTAGACCACCCACCAGGGAGCCTTGCAGCAGCCAGATAAGTTCGTACTACAGGAGTTCTCAAAAAGGGGAGTTTTAGCCAGTTTAAACTGTTACCGCCTTCACCGCGCGGAGGTACTCCCAGCTTATGTTGTTATTTTGTTTTGTAACTGCTTTTGTGCCATTTGATATTTAATGGACACTAAGTAACTAGTAGTCTCAATATCGCACATACCAAATTTCTGCCAAATCCAAACAACATCCATCATTTTGATTACCGCCAGTTAGTTTTAAGAAGGCATAGGTACTAATAAATTATGTATGTTTAATTAGGTACTAGCATAATATACAATATCGAAACACAAAGAAAACAAAATGTCGTCATTTTTAATTATATGTTTTAGTGTGCTAAGTGATAACAAACAAAAGTAACGTACTCTCCAAAAAGTTTAAAATAAAAACACAATTAAAAAATTTAAAAAACCCACGCCGGATGTTAAAACATATTCAAATAAAAAACAAAATTTAAAATTTAAAAAACCCACGCCGGATGTTAAAACATATTCAAATAAAAAACAAAATTGAAAATTTTAAAAAACCCACGCCGTATGTTAAAATATATTAGAATAAAAAGGATTAAATAACATTTTTGGAAATCCCCCGACCAGAGTCAAATAAGATAAGAAATATCAAATAAAGAAATCTATAAAAAGAGTGATTTCTCATGAAATCCGCCACACAAACAACCTAATTATGACCTTTCTTAGTCCTTACGTATACGTACCTACTTACCTTTTGGTTTCTCGTAGAAATAGACACAGCAATAATATTGATTAATTTAGGTACTATACATACTCATCTATCTAATAATATAATACAAATCCAATAAAACACGTCGGGGGCTGCCATCATCGCTCTCTTTGTTATTAGAAATTTCAGTTAAAATATTGTAACTACTTATTTATATTACTTAAAAACTAAATATAATGTAGATTCTGAATAAGTAAAACTCACGGTATGATAAAATTTATTAATGTCAGAGCAGGGAATGGCAGACCCCGACGTGTTTTATTGGATTTGTATTATATTATTAGATAGATGAGTATGTATAGTACCTAAATTAATCAATATGATTGCTGTGTCTATTTCTACGAGAAACCAAAAGGTAAGTAGGTACGTATACGTAAGGACTAAGAAAGGTCATAATTAGGTTGTTTGTGTGGCGGATTTCATGAGAAATCACTCTTTTTATAGATTTCTTTATTTGATATTTCTTATCTTATTTGACTCTGGTCGGGGGATTTCCAAAAATGTTATTTAATCCTTTTTATTCTAATATATTTTAACATACGGCGTGGGTTTTTTAAAATTTTCATTACCATTGTTTCCTAGAGCATGAACGAACATGCGAACTACTGGACATCACCACTAAAGAAAAAAGAAAGTTGTAGCCAATCTTGATATTAATTATTTATGTAATATACCTAATACAACATTAATAGTAATTTAAGATCTGAGGACTAGATAAGATTAATACAAGTGTTCTACATAATTGTAAGTTTATTAAAATACCTATTTTCTTATAACTATGTCTGCTTAACAGAAACAAAATTATATGGTATATTAATATTTCCAAAATTATTAATCCTAGTATACAACGGGTTGACAAATGTTCCAAATATTACTTATTTAGGCAGATAAATACACATTAAATACAACCGGTCCAATGCAATACTACATATTTATATGAAGAAAATTTGCACAAATTTTGTATTGCAGTTGTCTAGCCTAGCCCAGTACCCCTACCATGAGTTGCTAACGTAACTTACGCGCTCGATATCGACTACGTAAACGTGCATTTAGTATGGAGAAATTTTACTTCAGATAACTGTCAATAGATGGCGTAGTTTTAATTCCATACTAAATGCACGTTTACGTAGTCGATATCGAGCGCGTAAGTTACGTTAGCAACTCATGGTAGGGGTACTGCTGTCTTAGCGTAACCCTAGCCTAACCCAAAGCACAGATCATACTAATATTATAAGAGGAAAGTTTTGTATTTTTGTGTGTTGTTGTTTGCATCGAATAGGCTCCGAAACTACTGAACCGATTTCAAAAATTCTTTCACTGTTGGGAAGCTACATTCACCTTGAGTAACATAGGCTATATTTTATTTTCATAAAAATTAGGGATCCTTACTAAAACTTCAATAATGTAACCCAAGGTGTGAAAAAAATACGTAAAATATTCCTAATAATTGAAAATGCTCCGAAAGTACTAAACCGATTTTAGTAAAACTTGGCACAAAGTTAGAATAGACCTTAGGAAAGAACATAGGCTACAATTTACCGCGGGAAATTTTCTCATTCCCACGGGAACAATTGTTAAAGCGGGCGGAGTTGGCATAAAGATAGAATAGACCTTGCGGAAGAACATAGGCTAAATTTTACCGCGGGAAAATTCCTCATTCCCACGGGAAAAACTATTAACGCGTGCGGAGCCGCGGCGGGAAGCTAGTAATGAATAAACTCAAAAACTTCTATGCCGAATTCAAAATGTAGAAATCTACATTCACCCTAAGTAACATAGGCTACCTTTTACCGCGGGAAAATGCCTTGTGCCTTGTTGTTAAGGTAACGGAAAAACTGTTAACGCGGGCGGAGCCGCGGCGGAAAGCTAGTATTATAATAAAGACCTGCTCACGGACATCCGTTCCGCCAATATTCTGCTACATTTACTGTGACTGACGGACGGACGGGCACGGACACTAGAGTGATGTTATAGGTAAGGATCCCCCTTTTTAGGGTTCCGTAGCCAAATGGCAAAAAACGGAACCCTTATAGATTCGTCATGTCTGTCTGTCTGTCCGTCCGTCCGTCCGTATGTCACAGCCACTTTTTTCCGAAACTATAAGAGTTATACTGTTGAAACTTGGTAAATAGATGTATTTTGTGAACCGCATTAAGATTTTTACAAAAAAATAGAAAATAAACAATAAATTTTGGGGGGTCCCCATACTTAGAAATGAAACTCAAAAAAAAATTTTTCATCAAACCTATACGTGTGGGGTATCTATGGATAGGTCTTGGCCGCTCCGACTCGCACTTGGCCGCTTTTTTTGTTTATGACGTACGGAACCCGAAAAAATAATGAAATGCGATTTTTATGTATAGTTTGTTCCAACAATTTTCTAAACGAACTTGCTAGTATATACGCTAATATGTAATTAATGTTAGTATACGTAGTGCTGATAACACTGAGTCAGTCTCACCCCTGGGGCCAGAGGTTGGATCAAAGAGTCTTAGGTCAGAGAATTCGAAATACATTTTAAGGAAACGGATAGAAAATAGGACAAGTGTGAGTTGACTTCGTGTGGATTATCTATTCGAATAACTCCTGCTTACACTTAATGTCCAGTAATTCAACATTATCCAGTTTTGAAATTTCCCAAGGGACAGTGAAGGTCAGATATAGGCAGGTGCAATGCAAAGCCGCAAAAAGCTGAATAGTTTTTCATTGTATTTAATTTTTACTTTAATAGTAAACGCCTATTTTCATCCTCATCATAATCATATCATAAATCATCACAGGTCTTCACTTAGTCTAGAACTAATTAAGTATAGCAACCCTCTTTTTGCGTCTGGGGTTAAAAAGAATATCTGGTGCCTGCCGTATTATTCTATTACTTACCGTTTTTAAACTTCTTGGCAGGCGTGGTTTACATTGTTAAGGGTCGGGGTTCGAACCCTCTGTAAACGGTTTCAACCACTACGCCACCAACGACGCTCAGACACTACAAATAATTAAATCGTATAATTACGCAAACGCCGCTAGTGAAATTTCTGGTCTAAGATCATTAAATTGTTGTATGATAGTGAACTTATCTTTGACCTTTTCTTTGATCATAATGAATGATTAAAGTGCAAGAGAACAATGTGTTCTAAGTAGCGTTGCTAGGAGCAAAGAGCACTAATCATAATATGTCCACAAAGTGCTTCTGTTTAAAGGTATGTTACAAGACCCACATTCACACAGCTGAGCTAAGGCCTCGTCCTTAGTTAATCCTTTAACTGGTAGAATTATAAAAAAATGCATATCAACTTTATATTTGAGAGTACAAAGTTTAAATTATGGTAGCAATAATAGTAGCTTAAAAGGCTTACTTAAGAAGTGTTGCCATAATTCCTACGGTTGGAAAGCAGATTGAAAATCCCATTTGTTCTTGGCTGCACAGAACTTCAACACTTCTGCCCATTCAAGCATACATAAGTATTCGCTTTTAGTTGTACGATACGCACATGAAGAGTTGGGTAGTTTTAAAACAAAGCTACCAATTCTAAGCCAGGATCCCACACATAATTAGCAACTGAAAGTTGTTTTATTTAATCTTGGAGAATTTGGTTTGATCATCATATCCGAATCAATCGAAGAGGTTTTGGCTGTTGATGAATGGGTATAGAGATGGACAAAATTATAAACTTCTTTCTTTTCTTTGGGGACAGTAAAGCTTAGGATAAAAAATAATAACAGATTTTCGACGTAAATATCATTGTCACACTCGTAAGATCTACTTCTTTTTCTGCTGGTTATGACAGCCCAAAACAATTCGCTTCTGAACGAAGGCTTCTAGGAAGGGAGAATCTTCTTCTACATTTCATAAAAATTTATTAATCTAGTCTATTTCGAATTGAAAGACCGAACAAACACGTTTCCAGGTTCAAAAACTTTGTACGTTTTAATTTTATTTAAAATTCGGAAATAATTCCTAATGTCTTCTTTACATTATGGTCATCTTCTAATACTACTATTAGCTGATACAGATACAGGGTCATATACATAGTCATATACTCAGCTCATTATTAAGTGCCACGAAGCTGTGTATCTAGGTATAAATAACTGCATATAATGCACTCGCGTTGTCGGCCTAATCTATCTAAACACAGTGCGTTGAATTGTTCACTTAAGTCAATTAAACAGTGTGTCCAACGCATTTAACTTGACAGGTCAATGTACTGTACAAACAACTGTCTAGAAGGAATAGTTATTGTATTATGAGGAATCAGGAATCAGGAAGATTAATTTCTATCAAAACATTTTATCTGTTGCTAAAATTTTTAGCATTGTTTGTAAGTTGTCCATGTCTAAGTGTTTATGTTACTGTTCTTTGTTTTTGATTATGTCTATGTTTATGTTGCTATGCTAAATAAAGATATTTCTATTTCTATTCTATAAAATACATTCGCCCCGTTCCCCCGCAAGCCCGGTGAAGCTTGATTCGTCGTTCAGCTGTCTGACACCCATAGTACAGGCAGGCCTAGTTTGGGGTCAGATGGTCGTGTGTGAGATGCCCTACATATTTATTTATTACTAGCTGTCCGCCCGCGGCTATACGCCCGCGTTGTTTTTTTTCCTTTTTTTTCTTACCTTTTAAACCTTCCCTGGACTTTCATGAATATTTCAAGACCAAAATTAGCCAAATCGGTTCAACCGTTCTCGAGTTTTAAGCAGACTAACGAACAGCAATTCATTTTTATATATAAGAAGATTATTATTTTATTAATGTCAATTTTAGATCGCTACTCTTGAAAATCTGCCCGCCAAGAGCTGACAAATTTTAATGTCCTACCTATTTCATTTAGTTCATTAAATATCCGCCCAATATGAAACCAAGGTGGCGGGCGCTTTGTACTCTCAAATGCCACACTAGGGCATTTGAGAGTACAAAGCGCCCGATCTCAATGTAGACCGTAGATATCAGAATAGGAATCTCTTATGTAGACGGATCCGGATCGGAATCGTTGCCGTCAAGAGTAGACCCTAAGTTCCAATGATTTCCACAGCACGATCGGAAGGGCTTGGAAGAATCGGAGTTGTAAATAACTTATTTATAATTATCATCACTACATAGTATAAAACAAAGTCGCTTTCTCTGTCCCTATGTCCCTATGTATGCTTAAATCTTTAAAACTACGCAACGGATTTTGATGCGGTTTTTTTTAATAAATAGAGTGATTCAAGAGGATTATATGTATAATACATGCATAATATACTTATGGATAACCCACAATAACCATTTTCCCGTGCGGAGCCGGGGCGGGTCGCTAGTAAGCTATATAACGCTTACAATACATACTGACCTTAAAAACTAGAGGGAAAAAAGCAAAATAAATTACAAACAAAAGAATAGCATAACTTTAGCATTAAAAATATTAAAGATAAATTAGAAAAGCAAGATAATAATGGAATGAAGTCCATATTATTTTTGTTGGCATGACTTAGAATATCTTTGAAAACAATTTATTTAAGTACCAACTACATTAAAATTTGTTTGTCGTCTAATGGAGGTAGGTATATATTTGAATAGGAATTGCTAATGACGTTGAAACTCTTTTAAGTTTCTTTACCTACAGTAATTATACTATCAAATGATCTATTTCATTGTAAATGTGATAATGATGAACTATTCTTTGTGGCGTGATTGAGTTTGCCTAACTTGGTCATTTGTAACGAAAGTAATTTAAGCAGTGACTTTCTTTTCCTCAACTTTTGCGATTTCACAATAGGTATCTATCTATCTACTCATATATTTAGAATATATTCATTATTTTAACCCATTCGCAGAATAATCAAATCATGAGAAAGTTTTCTTTGATTATATGCACTTTCCCAAGCCTAATGTTTGAGGTGAGGTATTTCTCCAACATGCAGTTTCTGGAAGTAATTGCTGCAAGCTTTAAAGAATGAAGAATCGATCAAAAATAATCGTACTCATCTATGAAGTCACGTAATCAATCACTTTAGATTTCCATAAAAAAAATGTTTCGAAACTTCATAAAAAAAGCTCCATTGTCTTTTGGACCAATTTTACCACTACGTTGTATGATGGTAAAAACGCAACGATTTATATCTATATCATCCTTATTGCAAAAACAAAAACGGCGAAATTAGCGAGAGCTGATATTGCAAATCGGTAGACGGCCAGCCCGACGGGAAATGCACGTGGGTGGCTGTGACACTCGATAACAACGGTCACTGACTGCAGATTTGTGCGCTTTTTCCTCCAAAACTGACCTTTCGTCCTCGACTTATCGGAGTAGGTCTGGGTGTTCCCGGTATTTGCACCATTTGGGTGTTTGTTTACGATACGAAGTATTTATGCAAACGTTCTAAGCATTTATATGTATGTAATAAAGGCACGCCTCTATCCCAGAGATGTATCTACCCTACCGGCAGAGACCACTTCCTTCCACTTGCTAAGGTCCAGACATATTTCTTTCGCTTCATTCACAATCATTAATCTCATTATGATGCATTTTACGTTCTTAAATCTTTTACAGTTAAAAACATTTTCAACAATAACTCTGTGAATATCTAGAAATGATATATATTGAAATTTCTAGATTACCAAAACCTATAATATAAAGGTATAAAAAATATATCTCACGTGAAACTAACACAGTAATATCCATTCTGAAAAAAAAAGAAGTTAAATAGGTAGATACTTACTTACCGTTACAAAATAATAGATACTTACGAGTACCCTTCCTTTTCTTTGCAGGTCAATAACTACGGAGTGCTTTCGTTCAGAGCTGACATCCCATCATTCTTGAACGCAGAATTTCCTTTGCCGTACGCTTCGATTGCTCCATTCTACTCCAACATAGACACTTCTGAAAGTGGCGCTGTTTACTTCAGGGAAACAGACGAACCGCACGTTTTATCAAAAGCAGAAGAAAGTGTACAGAATAATTTCCCTGAGTATTACGACTTTAAACCGAAAAGTGTGTTCATAGCGACTTGGGCTGAAGTGACATACAAGAATCCCCGTAATTATCGCAAGAACAGTTTCCAAGCGGCCTTGATAACCAATGGAAATGAAACATTTGTCGAACTTTTGTACCCGGAGAGGGAGATCCAATGGATACAGAGAGAAGCTCAACCATCATCTCTACCGGACGCTAAAGCTCAAGCTGGATTTATAGCAGAGGATGGTCGAATTTTCACGTTAAGAGGCTCAGGCACCCACCAGATCAGAAATATTATATCGTAAGTATTATTATTATAAAAAAATACAATCACTTCACCAAATTTTTTACATTATTGAATACATTGTTTTATTTCAGATGGTCCAACACGCACGAACCTGGCAAGTACGTGTTTCGCGTTGGAAACATCCCGGGTGATGGTAACATTGCCGTACCAGACCAGTATGATGAGAATGAAGTGGAAGTAGAAGAAGAATCTAAGACCTGCGCTCAGAGCGGTCCCAGCGTATGTCACACGCAAGCCTCTTGCGTAGACTATGAGCGTGGCATCTGTTGTCAATGCAACGAGGGGTATTATGGCAACGGCAAATCCTGCATTAAAAACGACCACCCGATAAGAGTTCATGGAAAACTTAATGGCGCTATTAATAGCATTTCCTTAAACGACATCGATATACAAGCGTATGTTGTAGTTGCTGAAGGACGAGCATACACAGCTCTATCACAAGTGCCAACTTCATTGGGTACCAGTTTACAACTTCTTAACGTTTTAGGAGGTGTAATTGGTTGGCTCTTTGCTAAACCCTTGGGAACAGCCAAAAACGGCTATCAATTAACAGGAGGTTTATTCAATCACTCCGCAAGTATTTTATTTCCTGCAACTGGTGATAGAGTAACAATCAATCAAGAATTTTCGGGTCATGACGTCTTTGATCAGATTGTATTAGACTCTGACATAAGAGGTACAATTCCTGCTGTTTTAAGTGGAACGAAATTGGAAGTATCAGAATATGAAGAACATTTTACACATGAGCTGGGTTTGTTACGCTCAGAAGCAACGCGCATAATTACGAACAAAATGACAGGAGAGAAATACGAACAAAGAATTTCTCAAAAATTCACCTTCAACACGTGTCGATACGCTCCAGTTTCTGAAGAAGATACTACACCTTCAACACTAAAAGTAGCCAAAAACTATTTAGGCTTCGAGTTAAAACAAAATATTGTAAGATATGGAATGAGCAACAAAATTGTGCCCCTAGGCCAGGAAGATCCATGCAAGGAAGGCCGATCCAGCTGTGGCCCACACAGCACGTGCGTTGTTAAAGATGACTCTTTTAGTTGTGTGTGTGAAACAGGGTTTACTAGTTTTGGCCTCGATAATACTCCTACATGCATAGATATAAATGAATGCGAAGCTGGAATTCATAACTGCGATACTAATGCAGATTGTTACAACCACGACGGTGGATTCCAGTGCAGATGTCGTTCTGGATATGAAGGAAACGGCGTGAGCTGCAATCGTGTAAATCCATGTCTAAACAAAAAATGTGATCCAAACGCACAGTGCCTAGAACAATTTAACGGTGCCGAAGTAATCTGTGTGTGTAATGCCGGTTTCACGGGCGACGGACTTAGATGTACATCACTCTTACCCCAGCCGCGTCCTTGTGATATCTGTTCGCCTTACGCTTATTGCGTATTTGATGAAATTGTCAGAGCTGACAGATGTAAATGCTGGGACGGATATACAGGTGATGGGCGATATTGTAGTAGAATCGGCGAAGAAAGACCTCACAACCCTCCAGCTTACGACCCAAACTCTCCCTATGACCCTAACGTTTCTGCATACGATCCTAATCCTAATGCACCTCCATACGATCCTAATGCACCTCCATACGATCCTAATGCACCTCCATACGATCCTAATGCTCCGCCATCCGACCCTAACGCTCCTTCGTCTGACCATATTGCACCTTATGACCCCAACTCTCCTCCATCCAATCCTGACACTCCTTATGATCCTAACCCTCCGTCCTACGATCCAAATGCTCCATACAATCCCAATTCTCCTATACCCGACCCTAATGCTTCTACCCCTGCATCTAACACTCCGTCTTACAATTCTAATGCTTCTCCCTACGACCCTAACCCTACACCATACAATCCAGACCCATCATACTACCCCAATCCAACACCATATCAAAATCCTTCTCAAAGTTACAATCCTTACCCTACACCTTGGAGGCCTCAACCAGATCAATATAACCCTTACCCCTCAGACTTAAGGCCTAATCCTTCACCATACCCAAGCCCAGACAGAGAGACCTATTCCAGCACCACACCCGTTGCACCCATTTTCAGTGAAGCCGAAAACAATGACGAATACACACTGCCTCATTGCGACGAATTAGGAAGATGCACCTGTCCTCCGAATTACTCTCCATACCGAGACGAAAGAAACAACGATCTATGTAGAATTAACACTTACAAACCAAATCAATACAACACTGAAGATTATTACAGACCTGCAAATGCAAATACGGAGTTCAACAATGAAACATCAAGTAAGAAACTTACATTGTCTGTCTATACGTCATGTTTTAAAATTTAATGTTTTTTTTTTACAGATCTACTTATATTATATTTATCTTGTTTTTGTCTTTGTAGTAGAATGCAGTTTGGATACTGAATGCCCATCGAATGCAGCATGTTACATCCCTGAGTATTCTTCAGGGACTGGTCATTGCGTCTGCCCTGAGGGTTTCGTGACAGATGGGTACGAATGCAAACGTACAGATACATGTGGTTGCGACATCAACGCGCATTGTATCGAGAATCCCGATCCATTGTGCGTCTGCAACCCAGGCTATCGCGGTGACGGCTACATCTGCAGACCCAATCTTCAATGCATCAGCTCCGAAGATTGCGAATACCACGCAGAATGCCGCCCTGATGCTAGCGGCGAAAACGTCTGCCAATGCGTACCCGGATATGTAAAAGACGAAAATGACGCATGCGTTGTAGACGGTCTGTTGTGCAATCTCGCAACCTGCGTTGAACACGCTTCTTGCCTGTACGACAGTACAGAGGGAGTCCGTTACTGTGCATGTGATTCAGGTTATGAAGGTGATGGCATCAACGAGTGCGTCGAACGAGGAATTACGTGTGACGTCGCAAACAACTGTCATCCTAATGCCATATGTACGCCCTCTGAAGATTCTTCTTATCAATGCGTTTGTAATGAAGGGTTTGTGGGCGATGGCTACCAGTGTGCGGTTGAAGAGAACTGCCGCAGTAATCCCTACATGTGCGATGCACACGCTTCTTGTTTGAAACGCAGTAACGTGTATGTCTGCGAATGCAACACAGGATACAGTCAAAATGGTACCAGCTGTGTTTTGAATCCTAGACAGTCCGGAAACTTTCTTGTCGCCAGTGAAGGCGCTTCGGTGTACAAAGTGCCGTTCAAAAAAGGCCCGAAAGACTTTGCAACGCCTATTAGTAGTGTTGGATACCAAATCGCAGTGGGCATCGACGTGGATTGTGAATCAGGAAGAATCTATTGGGGAGATGTGGTGGGATACGCCATCAGCAGAGCTGCTTATGACGGATCTGGTTTTGAGCCGTTCTTAACAGTCGGTAAGTCTAACCTTCTAGTAAATTTCTACGATACTACGAGTAAAAACGTAAAGGGTTAACCAGACTAAAACACACCTTTCTTGCGTTCATTTATTCTTCCCAGCCGATACAAAATATGTGTGTTTAGCCCCAAAAATATCAGCATGTTTCTGAATTTTTAATATGAATTTTTAAAACCAACATCACCAAATAAATAATTAACAACAAGTAATTTCTATTTTCAGACATAAGATCTCCAGAAGGTGTATCCGTTGATTGGTCGGCACGAAACATATTTTGGACTGATTCTAAAAAATTGACCATTGAAGTGGCGAATATGGACACTAAAATCAGAAAGGTTATCTTTTCTCAAGATGGTATCACAAATCCCAGAGGAATAGCCGTACATCCACAAAGAGGGTAAATTACTAAGATTAATTAAGCCTCATTGGAAAATTGACTATTGTAATACCCGCAATCTATGTAAAGGACCTTAAGCTTCATAATATCTTGTATTAACATCCGCAGCAAGCAAGCAGAGATTATCTCACATCTAAATGTGTTGTAAAAACCCGCCACAAATACTGAAATTTCTACCATTAATAGCACATGGTCTAAGAAAACAAGGTCTAACCATTAGACTACGTGACTGATAGAGCCTACGTCATTTCTACGTCATTTTGCCTTATATGCTTGAGTCAGTCACGTGGTCTAACGGTTAGACCTTGTTTTCTTAGACCATGATTAATAGCACAACAAAACTATGTCTTGTCAATTGTGAAAACTCATGCTACGCCGGTTACAGTAACTATAAATAGACTGTTATAAATATAGTCATAAATCCTATGTCAGTGTGTGATATAAAGCCTGACCAAAGAAATAAGAAACCTGCTCTGGGGGCGCCACGTGTATATTTTTTACGAATATGGCATAAATTTTCCTTATAAAATTATTTCTCTGGTCGGTCTTTGTATAATCCTCACCTCTCTCTTCAGAAAAATCTTTTGGTCAGACTGGAACCGCAATGCTCCTAAAATCGAATGGGCCAATATGGACGGGTCTGAACGCGGCATCTTCCTCGACCAATCAGACGTCAAGCTGCCCAATTCTCTCGCCATCGATTGGTCCAGTGACCGACTCTGCTACGCTGACGCTGGCACTTTCAGCATTAAATGCATACACATCGACTCTCAAGAAAGAGAAACTATCGCTGAAGATTGTGCCTATCCTTTTGGATTGGCAATCAATGGAAATACATTCTATTGGAGCGATTGGAAGACGTAAGTACTTCTAAGCCGGAATTTAATAACTTGTTTGTTGCAGCAATCAGTTTGAAATTAGCTACATTCTTAACTACATCCGTATAGTTTACATAAATAGTAGTTGGGTCCAACAGCTTTACGTTCCTTCCGAAGGGCAGAATCGTCTTTCTTTTCGAACAATCAGGTGAACTAATCAAACATTTGCAGACTGTGTCACTATCACCTGATGATAGTCTCACAAAAAGACCTTTGTATAGTGCCTTGCCGGGAATCGAACACAGAGCCTCGATAATATAAGGCGAGCGTTTTACCACTTGTCTACGGAGTCTGTCACTTTAATTTATTAATTCTATTGATTTTCAGCAATAAGACGCACTTCTTTAAGAATCATGTTAACATATCATTGTGCAATTACAATAACTACGATTTTGATAGGTCTGGTTCTTTTTAAAAGCTGCCACATACAAAAAGGTGTCGCAGACGCATTGCGTTGAGTCGCGTGCGACACGATCTGTAATCTATTAACCTGAAATACGCAGTTCACACTGAAAATCTCGCAGACGCAATGCAGCACGTCTGCGTGCATCAGACGCACGGCGGTCAGCGAAACACAAACGGGATTTCCTATTGACACTCACACCGCGCTGCTGCATTCGTCTGCGACACTGTGTGAACGGCCTTCTGTTGCGCGGTGCTGCAGACGCATCCTGTGTGCGGCAGCCTTAAATCTGGAATCTTTTTTTTCCAGGCTGAAAATCGAATCAATTGACACGGTAACGGGCAGGAAGGGTCTGCTCCCAGTGTTTACATCGTCTAAGCGGTTGTACGGAGTGGCTGTCGCGCCGAACGAGTGCCCGGCGTCTTCCAACGTCTGCCATTACCGAAATGGGAACTGCCCGCAAGACCAACTCTGCTTGCCCGATGGTAGGGGCAGCAGGACTTGTGTGGCGGGAGACCAGAGCTTCGATTATGGCGGATCGAATTAGGTTTTGGGTTCGAAAATTGAATTTTTTACAGAAAAAAATAATACATTGGATTAAGATTAAGTGGATATGCAAATTTTTTACACCTCCTCGCAAATTATTAGTACGACCGAAAAATATAATAAAAAGTTTCAAAATTTATTTTTTTAGTGAACAAGAAAATTATACTGTTTACTTTAAAACAAAAATATGTAAAATTGTTTATTTATCAGGTTTTTTAAATTTTTCACAAAGACTCACTTCTATGCATTTATATATTTTAGTGTTTTGACTCTCAAATAGTACCTAATTATCTGTATTAATGCCACGTTTTGGTGGTAGTCGGAGTCTTAAGTCGAATCACATGTTTTTTATTTGTCTAGGGTAAGTTTAGATGATAGAATTAACAAATAATATAATGTTTTTATGTTACCATTTTTATTCTTTAAAATAAATTCACAACAATGCAAATAATTCTTAGTAATAAGTAGATTCAATAGTTTTTTTACAGTACAGTCTTCTACCCATTTCTAGAATTAAAATATTTTTATAGTAAAAATATAAATGATGAAAAGTAGCTAAATATTTAGTTTGCTGTACTTCTGCTACTATGCTTCAATGATGTAATTTATTGAAACCGAAACAATAAAGTTATTTATTAACAAAACAGTTATTTATTTCGAAACATAATTTTAAGTGTAGTGTTATTTATTAGTACGGCTTGTTAGCTAAAAAATATAAGGATATCGGTCCCATCTGGCAGAAAGTACGAAACTTGGCATGAATGTAGCTGTCATATATGTGCTTCAATATCGATATGGAAACACTTCGATAAATTATTGTTCCCCCCCTTTTATCTCCCTCATTCTGGTTTTTTGAATTTTATACTAAAACATTACGTCTGAGGAGTTTACTTTTCAGAGATCAAATCATCGTCGATAAATTGCCTACAAAACGATACTACATTTTATAGTGCTAAGATTAATATATTTCTATATACAGCCATCAACGTTTTATGAAATTTTAAAAACAGGCACACTTTTTTCTTCCTTACTTCATTTATAGGAAAACGACATGAGTGGTGATAAAATGGACTAAAGAAGTCAACTACCATATACATTAAGCTAAAAAATGACATTTACTTCATAGTCGTAAAGGCATTACTTCTAGAGTTACAGCTCACCGCGTCTGACTCAAGTACTCTTTTTTTTACCTTTTTAGAATACATCTTTCTGTTAACTTTGTTTAGCGCAGATGAGATTCAGATTTTCCAATTAGAAATAAAACAGTCCATGTACTAATCCAGGCCACAGTCTATTTACATGTAAAACTAGCTTTCTGCCCGCGGCTACGCTTGCGTTGTGTTTCGACATTTCCGTATTAATTTTTAACTATCCCACTTTTTTCCGTGATTTTAAAGTATCCAACATGTTGACCGAGTATATAAGGTACCACCATGCAAAATTTCATTTCAATCGGTCTAACAGTTTCGGAGATAAGCCCGTAGAATGTACTGCGCCGTATGAGTTACTAAAGTTTTTTAACTATCCCACGGGAACTTTTTAATTTTCTGGGATTAAAAGTATCTAAGATGTTGACCGGGATATAAGGTACCACTATACAAAATTTCATTGAAATCGGTCGAATAGTTTCGGATATTAGCCCGTACAAACAGACAAACAGAGAAACAAAAATATTAAAAAAAAATCTGGGTGTGTACTATATCGCTTCTTACATCCCCTTGAATAGGTTTATAGCTTTTTTTTTCTATGTACAGATTTTATAGATTTTTTTTTGTTTTTCTTTGCACGGGCTAATCTCCGAAACTATTCGACCGATTTGAATGAAATTTTGTATAGTGGTACCTTATATCCCCGGTCAACATCTTAGATACTTTTAATCCCAGAAAATTAAAATGTTCCCGTGGGATAGTTAAAAAACTTTAGTAACTCATACGGCGCAGTATATTCTACGGGCTTATCTCCGAAACTGTTAGACCGATTGAAACGAAATTTTGCATGGTGGTACCTTATATACTCGGTCAACATGTTGGATACTTTAAAAACACGGAAAAAAGTGGGATAGTTAAAAATTAATACGGAAATGTCGAAACACAACGCAAGCGTAGCCGCGGGCAGACAGCTAGTTTTACATGTAAATAGACTGTGGCCTGGATTAGTACATGGACTGTTTTATTTCTAATTGGAAAATCTGAATCTAATCTACGCTAAACAAAGTTAACAGAAAGATGTATTCTAAAAAGGTAAAAAAAAGAGTACTTGAGTCAGACGCGGTAAGCTGTAACTCTAGAAGTAATGCCTTTACGACTATGAAATAAATGTCATTTTTTAGCTTAATGTATAAGGTAGTTGACTTCTTTAGTCCATTTTATCACCACTCTTGTCGTTTTCCTATAAATGAAGTAAGGAAGAAAAAAGTGTGCCTGTTTTTAAAATTTCATAATACGTTGATGGCTGTATATAGAAATATATTAATCTTAGCACTATAAAATGTAGTATCATTTTGTAGGTAATTTATCGACAACTATTTGGTTCTTGAAAAGTAAACTCATCAGTCCTACCGTTTTTGTAGAAAATGAAAAAAACCAAAATGAGGGAGGTAAAATGAGGGAAAAAGGGGGGGGTAATCATTTCTCAGCGTGTTTCCATATCGACATTGAAGCACATATATAAAAGCTACATGTATGCTAAGTTTCATGCTTTCTGCCAGATGGGACCGTAATTCAGGTTAACAAGCCGTACTATATATGAAAAGAAAGACATCTAGATCAACTGGTACAAATCTTTACATTATATTAATAATTATTTTACGATTAAAAGCCCTAATTCAGGTAATCACGCAGTCGCGCTATTTACTTATCCACCCGTCCCTTTCTTTGTTCGGGTAAAAGTAAGAGGAGATGAACATATCGAATGCAATTTTTATATCCTAAAATTAAATCAGTTAATATGGGCGTAGTTTTTTAACCACTCATCTTAGGCAGTTCCTCATGCGACGATAATGTGCTATACCTCTTCCTTTTTTTAAAAGCAAAAAGAACAGACGAATTTATGGAATAATGCGTAATTACAAGAATTAGCGCCTATGTATACCTATGCTAATGGAAATAATTACAGAGTATAAAGTACATGATTTATGTACTACCATTGCCAATTTGACAAAATTGCGTTTTGTGACAGTCACTATTAATCAAGCACTTGAGTAAATGGGGGAATTAGTTCAGGGTGTAAACAAATGGTATTCAGAATATTTGTATTGTATTACATGTACATGTACTGAAGGAGCAAAAAGATAAATTATTATTGTTACAAACTTAAGGTTGAATAATTTTATAATCCCATTCAGCCATGTCTATAAGTAATTCTTTGCAATTATACACTGGCAGTTCAAATGCTTTTTTTTAACAAAATGTAAGGCAAAAGATTAAAATCACGATCTTCTTTTCATTTTCATTTTGCACATTTTATATTACAGACATTTTTGAAAAAGAAAATTTAGATATTAATTGTATTCATATACAATCAGCTTGATGATTTCTGGCCGGCTAGCAAAAATTTTAAAAGAAGAATAACATGTTATATCAAATGTGGCCAAGTACAAAAAATATCCGAGTATATTTAAATGAAAGACTTACAATATCCTAGCCCCAAAGGTCTTCTGTGCGTCCAAACTTAAACACAAGTGAAGCAGCAAAGATGAAAGCATTTTGGAGGAACAGACTGACTCCGGTCCAAGTTTGGTGGGCACCTGGAAAGGGTAAATAAATACCTAATGTTAGAGACAGAAAAGTGATGTGTGCTTATTATAGAACAAATACATATAGAACAAGTTTTAAATACAGTAAGAACATTATTCATTAAAGATAATAAAAAAAGAAAACAAAAACAGAAAATAAAGAAAAAATGAAGGAAAAACAAAGAAAGAAATAATATACGAGTAATAAATAAGCAATCCTAGCTCAAATAAGCAATCCTACCCAGTTTGGTTTTTTTTAAGTCTGAAATAGTAGCCTCCATGTCATGGTCTAAAAAAACAAGGTCTAACGCTCCGACCACGTGACTTGACACAAGCCACACTTGGCACAAGGCAACAGCATGATGACGTAGGCTTGTGCCAAGTTTGACAATCTGAGTAGACCTTGTTTTTTTTGACCATGCTCCATGTTAAAAAAGAGTTGCTTTGCTCTATCGCCTATTTATAACGCAAAGATAACTTGAACCTTTAATTTACAGCTGACTGTATTCTACTGGCTATAAGACCTGTTTAAAATAATAAAGCTTGACCGAAATAAAAAACGTGCTCTGGACGCGCCACGTGTATATTTTTATGTTTATGGCAACAACTTCTATTATAAAATTAGTAATATATAAGTATATAACATCCAGACGCAAAGCAAACACAAGTGCTCATCACATAAATGTTTGCCCTGGGCGGGATCCGAACCCGCGACTCTGTGCTTCGATGGCAGACGTACTGCCATCCAGGCTACGGGGCCATAATATTTAGATAAGTCGGATATCTTACCGGCCTCAGTAGACTTGGTGGAGCTGACGAAGTTGGCAAAGAGGACCCAGCAGGCGGCGATGAGCGAAGCGAAACCAACGACGAAGCCAAGGAACAGCCACAGGCGCGCGCCGCGGGGACCCATGCACCCGCCCGTGTACGTCTCCCCGCGGACCTGAACACAATACATCGTGGCTAGATAATTCAAAAGTCAATCAATCAATTAGCCCTTTTGTCCTGAGCTCAATTTTTCAATAACTCTTATAATATATCTCTCAGCTCAGTGTGCCTTCTGGCATAGGCCTCCTCCAACGATTTCCATTGTTCTCTATCTCTCGCGACTCTTCTCCAAAAAGGACCAGCTGTGAGTTTTAGCTCATCCTCCCATCTCTTGTATGGCCTTCCTCTTTTTCTTTTGCCATCTCTAGGGTACCAGTTGGTAATGATTTTGCTCCATTTTTCTTCCGAGCTTCTTAGCATGTGGCCGTTTAAAAGTATATTATTGTAAACTAGCGACCCGCCCCGGCTCCGCACGGGAAAATGGTTATTGTGGGTTATTCTTAAGTATATAATGCATGTAATTATACATATAAACCTGCCTCTTGAATCACTCTTATCTATTAAAAAAAACCGCATCAAAATCTGTTGCGTAGTTTTAAAGATTTAAGCATACATAGGGATATAGGGACATAGGGACATAGGGACAAAGAAAGCGACTTTGTTTTATACTATGTAGTGAAGTTTATAAATTATTTGGTTGCTTCGGCATAAATAAGGCTTTATGTTCTTGGTTCGAGTTAGGCATTCATCATGTTGATTATGTTAACAGCTGATATTATGTCCCCACCGAGGGGCTCGAGCCTACCCTGGAATCATCGAATAAACGTACATATGAATTAGAAAATCGAAAACACATTGGTACATGCCGAGGCTTGAACCTGCGAACTTCCGAATGGAAGTCAACAGCCCTAGCCACTTGGCCACCGACGCTCTCACTGATGCTGATGTTTATTAATCATACTAATATTATAAAGACGAAAGGTTGTGAGTGTGTATGTTTGTTACTTCTTCACGTCTAAACGGCTGGAGCGATTTTAATCAAATTTGGTATGGAGTTTGCTGACACCCTGGATTAACATTTAGGTTACCTTTTACCGCGGGAAAATGCCTCATTCCCATGGGAAAACTGTGAACGCGGGCGGTGCCGCAGGGTGGATAGCTAAGCTAGTCAATAAATAAGATTATTTTTTTAAGCTTTAGCACTCTGTACACGTTTGTAAGCTTGCGACCACTCAACGCGGCAACTCTGCCGAAATATCGGGAAAAATTCAGGTATCGTAAAACTTTAACCTATTTAAAATTATCGTTTTTAAGACCCATAAAAAGTAAGTATCATAAAATATGTTTGATTATATTTGATGATATACTAATAAATTTTAACGATTTATTAAGCCTGTTCGGAGGTATCGCTCCTCTATTCAGCAGTAGGTATTATATAAGGAGAAAAAGCAAAGAAAAATTAACGTGTAGTCACTAGACTAAGGAAAACATCCTATTAATTTTAGCCTGCTGACATGTGTGTGTTAACTTCATCATTCCAGCAGAAAGACATCAACTGCTGGATAAAGGCTCCATATTATAAACAGATAGCACACAACCCTAATAACCATGTAGTAAGAACTTCTCTTCACATTACTTGTCTCATGATAGCTTCCAGGTTTGAACCCTGTACGCTTAATACGTAAGAAGCGACAATCTCGACAAACGCGACTTAGTGACATTAGAGCCATAGTAGTTCTGTCTTTAAGTCGTCGCGTTTAACAGCTTCTTTACAAAAATACAAATCTTTTCTGTTTATAAATTAGTTTGATATAAGATAAATAATATAAAATTAACTTTCCGTTTTAGTTATCTATCAGCTCATTATACTACTTGCTGTGCTAGTGTGTATGTAGTGCTCGCTCACTCTGTTTAAGGTCTCGGCTGAAAATCAGCGCTGCTAGCTCACCTCGCTGGTAGCATATGCTGAGACGAGACCTTTTTAGCATAGTTTGTAAGTTGTCATGTCTAAGTGTTTATATTACTATTCTTTGTTTATGTCTATGTTTGTGTATATGTGCTATGCTAAATAAAGATATTTCTATTCTATTCTATTCAAAAAACAATTATTAATACCTGTGCATTAGAGACGGAATTGACCATGATGAGTGAGAGAGTACCGAACACACCACAAAGGTGAGCTGGTTTCATCAGATCTCCGTTTACCACTGACGAGTCTATGATGAACCACCATCCTGTAAAGAACTGAAACAAACATATCGGTAAGCATTTCTTGTTAAGTATACTAAAGTCAAAGAATTTCTTTATTCAACACAGTTTTTTTTACAATAAAATACAATACAAAATTATTTATTGCAAGCAAACAGGAAATGTACAATTATAATAACTTACAAACTAAAGCGTTAGGCAATAGGCGGCCTTATTGCTTAGAGCAATTTCTTCCAGGCAACCCAGCTTAGGAAGAAAACATTCAATTTTAATACATGTTTAATGACATCTTATCAGATGTTAAGAAGATTTGCTCAAACCAGGACCGGCTCTCGACTTAAATGAATGTATAAGTATACACTGACTGACTGTGACTTCTAAGCAATAAAAAAGAGATCCAACAATCTAAAAGAAGCGATGCAATATCAGCATTGTTTTTTTTTTAATAGACCTATGCTTGTGTCAAAAAAGTATAATGAATTAAGCTTCACTGGACTTGAGCGAAGCGGCTCTTCCAATCTCTCTGGGACTTGAGCTTCACCAGACATGAAAACTATCAGTTTGAACATAACTGGCAGGTGCTGTGGAGAAGAACCTCTACTACTATCATAATAAAAGTGATAAGATTGTTTTAGTTCCTCAATGTTTGTTTTTCAGTGTTGTCCTTTTATTTACAGCAATAACTTGAGCAAGGGTGAAGAAAGAGTGCAAGGGAAAAATGATAAAGCCTGATCAGAAAAATTAAATACCTCGCCATATTGCAGAATTTCAATGGAACCAATTTTATTTTATAATGGCAATTGTTGCCATAAACATAAAAATATACAAGTGGCACCCCCAAATCAGATTTTTTATTTTTCTCTAACTATACATAGGTACTTCAAACATGTGTGGTAGCTCATTTAAAGGGAGGTGTTGTCATAATGTATATGCTTGACAGGCAAATTGGAAAATAGTTCCAGTTGGTTGTATGCCTGCCTACTGGAAAGTGTAACCCTTCTTCTTCTTCTTTTCGAGTCGACAGCAAACTCAGACAGTCTCGGCCCAAAAACCAGCCACACGAATAGCGTCGTCAGTAGCTTTCATCAAGTCCTCTCGCGTGCAGGTGACGGGACAAGATGGGCAGCTAATGAGATGGTCCATTTTCTGGGGAACCATACCACACCTACACCCTAACCCTAAGGTCAATTTACCTTTAATCATGCATACCCTTCAAGGTTAGTCCAATGCAGAACTAGGTCAGAGAATCAACTTCGGGAACTACTCATAAAAACTCTATAAAATATTCTAGAAATATGGCTTATCCACTTAGACTTAAACTTACATTAGAAGAATCTGACTTCTATCTACGGCTCTACTAACATCACGAGTGAGTTGGTATCCATATAAAATGGGGTAAGATAGTCAACTTCATGCATATTATTAGGTGAAAAGGTCAATCAAGATTTTGAGAATCAACCAGTGTAAAAAACATTATGACGCGATATTCTCATAATGACAAACGAAACCTTAAGATTTTAAGGCTGAATCCCAACCAAGTTACACAAAATTAAAGGGTGTACTATGCGTGCCAAATAAGAATAGGATCGCGTTTGCAGCTAACGTCACGAGACAGATGTCAAAATACGACAGTAAAGTACGGTCTACAAAAAAATCTAATGATATGAATATATAATAATTAATTTGAATTAAATGATTGAGATTAACACAAGCACAACAAACAGCAAAATAGTAATATTATTACTGGTCGCACCGATAGACGCGTCTGTGTTGCCAGATTATGTGGATTTTTGTGATTTAGATTACCTCGAAGAGAGTTGGCCCCACTGAAAATTCCTAATATGATTCTAATATGATTATTTTGATTATGTTATTTAATAATTTACGTATGCAGGACAATGCAGGTATGCATAAAAATCACGAAAATTCACATAATCTAGCAACACGGACGCGTTTGTCGGTGTAGAAATAATATTACTATTTTGCTTATTGTTACGTTATCTTTACGATTTAATTTATTGAAATTAATTATTATATATAAAAATTATTACATTTTCTTGCAGACTGTACAAAGACATTTGGTGACATTTGTCTCGTGACGTTAGCTGCAAACGCGATCCTATTCTTATTTGGCACGCATAGTACATTCACATTGATTTCTCAACATTAAATAAAGGGAATACAACAGTATGAATCATCAAAATAACAAGATTACGAACCAGCAGCCCAGCAGCTATAGCAGATATAATGTTGCGCTTATCGCCGCTCTCGAACCACACACAGCTAGGCAGAGTCACGTTCTCAAAGCAATTCATGTTTTAATCTTCTTTTTTGTAAGAAAATACAATATTTTTTAATATTTTTGCAACACAGTAAACTGTAAATAAAAATGACAGTCAGCAGCACACACAACGTTTGTCTGACAGACAGCGTGATTCCAAATAATGCACTACCTAATAATGTACAACTAGGAAAGTCCACGGCCAGTAAAATCTTAATCTAAAAGTCTTAGATACTTGCAATATTAGTCGTGCTTTATCGAAACGACCTGAGCCTGATATTAATGGCAGCCGCTACCTACATAATTTGCCGATCAGGAGAATAAATCAAAATCTACACGAATTATTAAGTTGTACGTACAATATGTATTGGTTGCGCATTGTTAGCTGCGAATGCTGCGATGCATATGCATATAATAACGAACATTATATAGCCTTTAAACCCTGCCACTACTTCAACTCAAGTACATGCTAATGTTTAAAAGGTAGTTTTTTAACCTTATAAAAATTTTAATTTTTTTATAGGGTCAGGTGGTATACAGTGGCTCACTTTTTTTCCGAGGGCTGTAACTCTGCTTTTAAACATATTGTGGAAGTTTTAATTTGACAACTATATTGCTTGGTTATCCTAGTTTCATGCTGCTAAGTCACTTTTCTCGTATTACTTATGGAAAAATAGATAAATGTCATTTTCTAAAAACTTAGAAATGATCCATTGTGTACCTAGGGGTTGACACAGTGGCTCGGTACCGCATTTACAATGGATCGGGGTAGTACAGAGTGGTTACTAAGAATATATACTGACTTTTTGTCGAAAATTCATTTACAATTGACTGTTTTTAAAGTTAGCTAACTTAAGAGATCGTTATAACAGTATCGTTTTATGTAAATTAAATAACTAGGAAATTATAATCAGAATATTATTTATAGGTAATCGATGGGTAAAATCTACGTATTATTGGTATTTTTGTCTCTATAATATTGATGTAATATTGATGATATTAAATAAAATTATACTAAACATAGTAAGTACTTAGGATTCAGGAACTCACAAAATGTATAAAATATGTAAAAGAACCTATTTACTAGTTCTTCGATACCTAACATTATATAGTAGGTATTATATTCAGCTAGATTTTGAGAATTATACAATCATCTATTAATAAATCAAAACGATGATTTTTCCAGTGCTGTATTAAAAGTATGATAATAGTACCGATACAAAAATAATAAAGTGCACAGTGAACCATGATTCACTGTGTACTTACAAGTTTTGAGCCAGAGTGCACTCCACGGCCATTTTGAATTTAAATCTTCTTAAGAAAAAAAAAATTATGTATTTGCCTACGAATAAAGCACAAATATACTGGTAATTAGTCATAGTACGCGAGAAATAAACAAATATATCCATTCACAAGACTGAAAATGAGGTGGAACAAATCAAATCTTATCAAAAATCTCAACTTTTTCCTACGAAAAAATTAAAACTTCTCTATAAAAAACAATATACAACATAGCCGCCACCCGATTGGTTTTGGTAAGTTTGCATACCAAACGCTCTTGGAAAGTGAATAGGACAGATAGATATCATTCTTACTTCTTCGAAAACTGCCCCTGCGCCACTGTTTCTGCTATAGCCACTGTATGACAACTTACCCTACTTTATTTTATAATAGGTAAAGTGAGAACAGACACGCACGGGCTAGCTGCATTTGCTGAAATTATGTAATAATAATAATTAATAATAATAAAAATTTATTGGAACTAAAGAATATCAAGACGGTGTCGGAAATAAAATAATCTATGTGAAATCATAGCGTTTATATTATCATGTCGTACATTATTACCTCCCACACACTCCCCCCCCCCCCCGCCCCTCAGTCCTCGAACTTTTTTAAAACTGTTTAATAGCTCTGGGTACAAGGCCCCATGAAGCAAATTTGGAGCTACGTTCGTTTGTGCGTGCGTGTTAGTTATCGTTCTACTTTTGCTACTACATACTATATTTATTCTGTGCTTTTGCAACCTAGTATTGTATCTTAATAATGTATTTTATAAAGGATAGAGAAATAATCCCGGAAACGTACAAGCACATGACATGCGTTTGAACTTTTGCACTATGAAATTCATCCATATCATGGTCAACATGTCTAGCCGCATGTGCTGGCTACTACTTATCTACGCTCATTGCTTCACAACGCCTGTACCAATTTAGATGCTTTTGTCGTGTTCATTATTGTTAGACAAGAAAAAACTTTGCAATGGAAAAACGTATCAATCCTTCTTTTCTCAACTCACAATACTTACAATAAAAAATGCGATACCTTAATAACATTTTATTTATTACTATTACTTACTAAAATAAATAGTAGGTTACATAAAACCACATCCAGGAGGTTTGTTCATATTCATGCCATTCATGGCTCCTAAACTAAAGTTCGGCGCCATACTAAGCGGGCCCAAACCTGGGCCTGGCATAGGCATCATCATAGGTTGCGACATTCCCGCGTTTGTAATCCCGACGTTTCCATCGCCGCACCCAAAGGCAGTCCTAACCTGCCCGTTGCTGGGCACCGTGCTATCTACAACTACAGATGCCAATAACGGCAGATTTCCAGTGACATCCAAAAACCCATCGATTATCAAGTTGTCGGCGGATACGGATATTCCCATTGGTTGATTTGGTACGGGAATGTTAAGTGGGTTAAAGGGTCCTCGGAGATTGTCGAAGGCACTGATGCCGCTTGGTCCAAATCCACAGCTCGGCTCGCGTCGAATGCATTGTGAGAATACGGCCTAGGAAGAAAACAAGATATTTAGATAAAAACATAACTGGATTAGACATTATCATAACAATACCGCAGCTCAGAAGGAAACATTGAGTTTAGTTCATTGATGAGTATCATCTGTTTTTACATAATATTCTGTTGCTTGATTATCGATTAAGTTCCGACAACCGAGATTAACCTAATACTTCACAAACCCTGCTGTCGGTACACTAGCAGGGACCAATGGCTCTACGTGCCTTCCGAAGCACGGAATCGTCTTACGTTTCGGACAGCCAGGTGATTCAGTCTACAATGTCTGAATACTTGTTTGACGAGTGTCGCGAATCGAACCCGGAACCTCCAAGCGTTTTACCACTCGACTACGAATGCTGCTCCAGTAGGAATGTTCGATTGACCTAACAAAATATTAATATTTTGATTCTGTTACTTTCTATGGTAATAAACTCACCTGTATAAACAATAGTTGACCAAGAAACTTCAACATAGTTTTGCTTTTAATCGACATATTTTTTAAGTCCTTTTGTTACGTCTAAACTCAACTATGAAGTGTAATTCGTAAACATGGAGACCTAATTTATATTCACCATGCACTAATTCTTATCAAGATGACTTAATTTTATTACTTGGTAATCGGGTCAGTTTCCTCATAATTATTTTAGCACGTTTTATATTTATCTATAAGTACGTAAGCACTTTACGCAATTTTCATGTATCGACGTTGATGTGTTTACAAAGAAATGCAATCGCTTGTTTGATAATGGAAAGAAAGTGTTCATTTTAAGAAGTTATTTATTATGTAACTTGAACCAGTTCTGTCTGTTTTTTTTTTATCGTGTGAATCATCGGAGATATATTTTATAATTGACCTATGCTTGAATCGAAAAAGTACGACGAATCAAGCTTCACCAGTGAAGTTCACCGGACTTGCTCGGGAGCGGAAGACTACCCCAAAAAAAGTCATGTAGTTACCAACGGGTTTAGGGGCGGCGGCTTGAGGGAGCCTCGGACTTACGCCTACCGCGTTGATACAGAAAAACATCGTGAAGGACTTGGTGTATAGTAAGAGTTATTGAAAAGCCGCGCCCAAGGCATGTAACATGGCTCTTATATGACGAGTATACCGTAGAAATAGCTGGGTCCAACTCTATGTGCCTTCTGCCGATTTCAGCCGCTTTTTTCATATAATCAGGTGATTCAGCCTGCAGTGTCCTAACAAAACAGGGGAAGTCGCACAAAGTGACAGTCGTGTGCACCACCCGCGGGATTCGAACCCGGAACCTCCGTAAAGTGAGGCGATCATTTTACCACTCATCAGCTACGGTGGCTAAGCATTTTCTGTCTGTTCATGCTTTTTCATAAGATTGATTGCGTTACATACAAATACAAATATTCTTTAGTGACACCAAAAATTAATAGAACTGTTACAAATAACGTACTTATGTAAGTACTTACTTCCTTTTTCCGAACGGCTACTTCTTCAGACAATTCTTTGATTACGTTTTTGTAATCCTCGTATGGCTTTCTTTCTAGCAGAAATGTATTAGGTACAGTACAGGCAAAGCTTTAGGTAATGAAATTTTGGCTTTAGGTAGGTACGTAGCGTTGTAGTGCAATTTTATAAATTAAAACCCTTCCGAAATCGTCGTTAATGACCAAAATTAAATAAAACACAAAATGTTACAAAATACATTTATGAAGCTGTTAATATACATTTTAATTATTAGTTAACAAACAAAAAGTGTTATTTTATTAAATAAAAGCTGCCTTCGGTACTAAACTAAATAAATAATACTTTATCATCTCACAATGTTTCTCTATAAAATTAAAGGTGCTCCCTCACCGGGAGCATTCGCGTGTAATGTAACGTTACAGATTTGAGCATTACATCAGTGAAGGAGGAGAACCGAGCATTACAATGCGCACCTTGTAATGATACAAAACGAGCATACATCAGTGAAGGAGGAGAACCGAGCATTACAATGCGCACCTTGTAATGATACAATGTGTAATATCTTGATACAACTTGTAACATCAATGCGCTTCACTTCCCCTAGCCCCCCGCCGCTATGAAATGCTCAAAGTCGAATATATTTAATGTTACATTACACGCGAATGCTCGTCAGTCAGGGAGGTATTATTGTAATGTAATGCTCAAAGACGAATCTATAATGTTACATTACACGCGAATGCTCGTCAGTCAGGGAGGTATTATTGTAATGTAATGCTCAAAGACGAATCTATAATGTTACATTACACGCGAATGCTCCCGGTGAGGGAGCACCCTAATATTATTATTATTGGGCTTTTAATGAAAATAATACTAAGGTTGAATATTGCCGATTAACGTAAAAATACTACAGAGAATTATTTGTAATGTCATATTATAATAATTAGGATTAGTTTGAAAACTTGTTATAGCCTTTCTTTATCCAAGGGTTTAATTATAAAAATAAAAGAGAGACGGAAACATGTGTCACAAAAAGAGAAAAAGAGAGTCGGTGAGTGTTTGTTTTTGCAAAGACATAACAAGTGTAGAAAAAAGCTGTTCAGCTTTAGTAGCTGTCGTCTTAATACATTTTGCATTATTATTTGAATATGCTCACTTTATTTGGTCCCAACATCGCATATCAATCACAATTTTACTCAAATAATATAATACAAGACCTTTCTAGCAGTACTAACACAACTAATTTACACGCACAACCATGTATTTCTTACGTATCTTCATTACGTTATTTTAGTTTTAGTTGCCTACTTTTCAAATGAACTTATATGTATTTTATTATATTACGTATTATATGCGTAGGTACATAGAAATCTAATTATAATGCTGTTTATAATACTGTGTTATTTGTTATTGGAAGCAGTATCCTTCGTTCTGGTAACACCATTCCGGCTGGACTACGTCAGCTTGAATGCCCATGCGCATCAGACGTTCGCTGGAAAAAAAATCTTTATTAATGATGGATGATTAGCTATTTATGCAACTGTTGCATAATGAGGGGTATTTAACACGAGTGCATAAAAGTATACACGAGTGTTAAATACTAATTATGTACAGTTGCATACAATAGTTTATCTACACTCATACAACAAATTTAAATTAAAGACAAACTATAGTAATCATTGTTTATTGTAATAATTATTGACATTTTGTATGGTACAATTATTAAACAAACGTTAATGGCGCGAAAATAAATTTGCAGTAATATCGCACAGCGCATGCGCGCCGCCAAGGTTGCGTTCCGAAACACGCTAGTGTGCTCAAATAGCAAGCATCTGCGTAAAAATAAAAAAAAAAAAACTTCATTTTGTTACAACTTTGCGATAACGAAATGAAATTTGTATGGATCCTTAGTCACGGCTCCATCGAAAGGTATATCATTTGCTTAGCGTTTCTGATAAGTAAATGAAGGATTTACGACATGAGTGTAGATAAAATCTTTTTTCAAATTGACCTAATAAACGCTTGTAACGCAAAAGCTACGTATCAAGGAGTGGGAGCGAGCATTCATTTATAACAGGTTCTATTTAGCGCTAGTCGATCAGAAATGATGTTGGAAACATCAATTTTGTAACCAAAAAACATTTCGCACATTATCCTAATTCGACAACTAGGTATTGAGCCGGCACTACACTCTCGACAAAACCCGAGAGCGGAAAGGGACGCGGTTATGCGCAAGAGTGAGCGCGGTGTACTTGCATCTCATTCTAACGCATAACTGCGTCTCTTTCGGCTTTTGGGTTTAATGCCCGGGTCACATTATTCCAGTCAGTAGTGGACTGGAGCATATCGTTTACATATCGATGGTGGAAATGTCAAAGGGCTTAAAGGACAAATCGTCATTTTACAGGAGAGCAGAAAAACGATTTTTATAGAAAAAAGTGCATATCTTTTTTGTTTTTAAAGCGATCAATTTGGTTTAAAGACCAAATTTTATATTTTTTTGAGCTGAACTGTATCCACGCTTTTAATTTAACCCAACTAGCTTAGTTTAAAAGATAGATGTCCTTTAAGTTTCGTACTTTTATGATCTTGTCCTTTAAAGCCAAAACAGACTAAGAAATTAAGAAGTGCTTTGGACTTAAAGGACTGCACTTAACATATTAAAAGGTCTTAAAGGACAATTGCGGTCTAACCATACAAAAAATCTGTCCTTTACACTGTATAAGCAGAATGTTTTGACTCGCCACCTGCATGCTTATTGACCTCTTCGTTGTTTCCAGTTCTATGAAAACCAAACCTTTTAGAACAGAATCTTTTTTTAGCGAATTGTTTAAAACAATTATTTCTATGTCACATTCTTCCTGATTCGTGATTTGACTATTATTAAGAACAGATCTTTCATAATGCAGTTTTCTGCTTTATCTCTTGGATTGTCCGTATGTACGTAGCTACATATTTGAGCCACTATAATTAACCTGAGAGCCCTTTTCGTGTTGCCGTCTTTATAAAATAAATGGAAAGCAAGCATTGATTACGGCACCACATGTCGTTGGTCTTTTGTTGATCAGTTAATCAAGTTTCGGTATTCAACACCAGTCAACATTTCTTCCCATAGATCTTAACGTTAGCGAACGTAATGATTTCGTGACAATTTAGTACAGCTAATGCTATTCCACGAAGTGATAATGTTAGAATGGGGTACTTTTTTTACCATACAAGTGCTTTTATCTGAAAATTCAGCACATTTTAAGAGATGTTTGGTTCTTTTGTCCTAATTTAGTTGACCACAGTTGACTGTCATTAAAACATAATATATTTTATTTATTTTTTGTTAGTTTTTATTTCATGTATTTTTTGTAGTATTTTTTTTATATAAGCAAGGAATTTAAATTAATTTATTTAAAAACGCTGATATAATCGTTATCTTTTGGTTTTATGACCTGAAACCATTATATTATTACGATTGTTTATTTGAAACCATATATTGTTAGGGAATAAAATATCTCGAAAATGTTTGTGATTTATAGTTACAAAAAGTGATTAAATACAGGTACGCCATTCTATCCTGTCTTAACTTTCTTTTCTGATTTCAGCCTTAGCTCTTTACTGAAATTGTTTCTGCGGTAGCAGAGCTGTGTAGAAGGAGGTTTAGTAAAGTCGAATTTTAACGAAATAATCCAGTTTCAAGTGCAAAATGGGATAGTTCTGTACGTCACATATCACGCCTCCTGCACAAAAAGCAGGGAAAAGCTCAATTAAGGGTTGGACTTTCTGGTCTAGACACTATAATTATAAGTCACATGTCATTAACTTCCTATGCTACGTGTCCTTTAAGCCTATACGTGTGAATACAAGATATGTGAGTTTGGGTCGTAAATATCCATAAATTACTAAGTTCAATTTCTTAATGTCCTTTAAGCATAAATAATTATATGAAACTGACCTATAATACCAAAAATCGAAAAAAGTGCATTTTTCAAAATTCTCTCCTAGCTCCATTATTTGACATAAAAAAATATCAAATATACAGATCGAAAGAGCTTGACGAGACGAATAGAACTGCATCAAAAAGTGATTTTCGTCAAAATGTCCTATAAGCCCTTTGACATTTCCACCATCGATATTCCAGTCTTTTAAGAGTAGCTGTATTGGTAACACATCGATGACAATGATTTTCACTGTTAAAAGTTCAATCTAGCACTGGATTGCAAATGGAATGGCTGTCTGCACTATTCCAGTGGCGCTGGATTGGGTGAGCTGGAATGAAAAGTTGACGGTCTCTCCAGTCACTGGACTGGAATGCTCACTGGAATGGGTACATTCCAGTGTCGGTTCACATTATTCCAGTAGCATTCCAGCACTGTATTGGATTTCTGGACTGGAATGCTACTAGAGTAATGTGAACTAGCCATTAACGAGAATGTAGTGCCGGCTTTAGACTAGACGAGACTGATCAGACGAAACCGCTGCAGCGTTAAATAGGACTTATTACCCTTAGCAAAAGTGCCAGAATACATTATCTGTATAGGAAGATATTTATCCGATGGCTGCGATCATCTGGTCTGACTGCGACATATTCATGTATTGAAATGAGGCATTTTCCCGCGAAAGGCAGCCTATGTGTTATTCTGCTGTACAAGCTACTAGCTTTCCGCCGCGGCTCCGCCCGCGTTAACAGTTTTCCCGTGGAAATGAGGCATTTTCCCGCGGTAAAAGCTTGTAAGTACTTAGCTTCATAATGGTGAAACATTTTTTTAAATCGGTTCTGTACACACACACACACACACGAAACACAAATCTTTCCTCTTTATAATATTAGTATGACTATTGTAAAGTTTCATTAAAAGATACCTACATCTATCCTCACAAACTTTAGACGATAACGATTATAATATTATTAGTAGGTAATCACTGTTTCAAGTTAATATGCGCACGAGTACCAAGTTTATTTGCAGCCATTTCAAACAGTGCGAAAGCAAATTAGACAATCGAAGCGGCAAAAATACCTTTGTATTGCAAAGTTGTTTTTGCTGCCGCTCTACGACCACAATGTGTTATAAAAGAACAAAAAGCGCAAATACATTTGTTTTTGTACATGAGACAGGCTCTTAGATTTCGTTATGTACTACCTAACTGTCCTTTAAAAATCACTAAAGGTTTTTTACAGGAACATTTTGCGCGTTCGGTTTCCCTACTAGCTTTGTTTGTAAATATACCCATTACCTGACACTGGCACAAAGATACTTGGCCACAGAATACCAACTTGGCATTTTACACTAGTGCCATAACCAAAGAGATTGGAGAGCCGCTTCGTAAGCGGCTCCCATCTCTCTGGCCATAACCAAAAAAATATATAAGAGTCCTTACCATGGTCCAAGAAAACAAACAAGCCTACGTCATTTTGCGCTGTTCATCCTTGTCTATTACACGCAATCGACAAGGATGAATAGACAAAATGACGTAGGCTTGTGTCAGTCACGTGGTCTATTTGCAAGACCTTGTTTTCTTGGAGCATGTAAGGCACTTACCGAATATGCAGCATGCGGTTTAGCGCCACCCTCCAGGTTGTGGGGGGGTCCGACCACAGCCTCTCCGCCAGCGCCGCCGCCCTGGGCCACAGCCTTCCGTCCAAAGAGGCCTCGTCTGCTTGCTCCGACCACAACGCAGCTTCGGCCCCTATTCGCAATTTTAATGATTAATATTATCAGTTGAAGTTCCCGGGGAATAGAACCACTTTACTATGGAAAAATGACTATTTTCTAACTATTGGTTTTCAGATATGTATATAGGTCCTAGTCTATATTTATGTAACTTTTCTAATTCTTGATTTTTTTTTCAGATGACCTCTTCCTTCATTCAATGGTCTACCGACAATTTTGACCTTTATTTTGACTTTTCTTTCAACTTTTCTCAACATTAGAGTTAGAGTTATTTACCACTATCTATACCATACCATAGTTTATGTATCATCATCATACCAACTTACCTAAGATTTGATCTTTGTGGTCACCGGCCAAATCTTCAGGATTGTTTTCATAAACCTTCGTCCATCCAATATACGGTGAACACCAATTGTTACCTGAAAATGTGAAATAAATAAATATGTGGGGACATCTCACGGCTATATAACCCCAAACTAGGCAGATACCGTATTATGGGTACAATCGTTTTTTTAACCCGAGTGCAGGAGAGCCAAATAACTGATATTACATGTAGGTATAGGTAAATACATACTTATATAAATATAAAAATACAACATCCAAACGCTCATTTCTCAACTATTTGTCTTCAGCGGGATTAGCGGGAACCTGCGACCCTCTTTTGCTTCTAAAGCTGGCACACCACCAACTATAGGCTACGAAGTGGTCAAATGTATGGATGAAGCCATCTGTCTATTAAAGGATGTTATTCCTAGATTTTTTTTTAATTAAGTGTTCCAAAATATAAATTACTTTACAGTTTCCTATACTCAAGAGGGGCTATACATAAATTATACTTATTTAATAAAATAAAACACACATCAATTAAGTATTTTCATAGAACTTTTCGACCTTCAGTGGTGTCGAAATATAGTTATTCGCGATGTGGTGGTGTCGCGCTTCTGTGATTCGCTCTTACGTGTTTAGTACTGCAGTGGCTGCAACTTCTAATTTTTAATGGTGCAAATGAACCTACCTGTTCCAACCCAGGATCCGTATCCACAGTCAAAGTACAACGCGTCATAATTGGACAATATGAGTCGGTAGCCTTTGTTTAATAGACCTTGAATTTGAGGGTCTAACCCTGTAGTCCATACCTAAAAACAATTACATAGGACACATGTATTTTTTCGTTTCAAAAATAAAAAAGTACTGTGAAATTTAAAATAAACAGTTTTAAAAAATCATCAAATTTAAAATAAATTTTAGCAAGGCACATGAATCGTAGGTAAAGCCTGACCAGAAAAATAAAAAACCTCGCCATATTTCAATTTCAATTAATCTAATTTTATAAAGGAAATTGTTGCATTAACATAAAAATACTTATACACGTGGTGCCTAAATACGATTTTTTAAATCGTACATTAAAAAAATTTGGAAATAAGGTGAAAAATTGTGAAAACACAAGAGATTATTTTCCATTTGTTTGGAAAAAATGTTCCTTGAGACAATTGTACCTATATACTCACTTGAATGATATAATCATCTTTGTTCAGATGTTTTTCAACGTTTGTTAATTCTGTCAAAGTGCTTGTCCACAATATAAGTGGAATCTTCTTACCAAATGCCTGAAAAACAAAATTACATGAAAATCCAAAACACCTTAGCGCACGATTTGGGACAATATTTCCATTACAGTTACGAAACGAGAACACAAAATGAATTAAGGACCTCTTAAAAAGTTAGGATCATACCTATCTTTAGACTTTTAAAGACATACCTACAATCAGTGTCAGTAGCGACAGGCTCGAGAAGATGTCAAACGCGACATATTGACAGAACTACTATGGCTCTAATGTCACTATGTCGCATTTAACAGCTTCTCGAGCCTGTCGCTACTTACATAGTAGGCCTACAGAAAATTCATAATTTTATTGTCATCATCATTTCAAAGTACAACGTGTAAAGTTGTAAATTTTCACTACTGGCTAGAAGTTTTCCCCTGTGATCTCCATAACGATCGGTTCTGCTTAGCCCTCATCCAGCGGCGTCCCGTGACCCTCACCAGATCGTTGATCAAAGTACCTTGTGGGGGCCTGCCTTCCCAAGATTTGTTGTGAAGCAGTCGCTCAGTCCAATAATGTGCAGCTGGAAGTGGATCCCAAAGAAAAACAACGGAGGTTGGTTCAATCAATGTGCAGACTATATTTGGTCATCAAATATCTTCACATTATACAAATATTGTTTAAAAATGATTAAAATACAAGATTTACGTCTTGACAGCGTGAATGTCAGAAACCGGAAGGGACTAGAGCCAAGTGCGAGTTAAGCAAGTTATTGCCATGTCAAAAAATATAATTAGGCTGACTTCACACCAATAAGGGTAGCCGTAGACTATCCAACACTTCCCCTCTAGGGCACCCTGTATTGGTTTTAAAATAATATGCAGAGTCAATTACACATAGCAGCAAAACACATTATAAGCTCTACATTAAACTCTTATAAATTTGCAATAATAAAGAGAATTAAATTCATATAAATTTGAATTGACACTGCATTTACAAATATTTAGATATGCTATAAATAAAAAACATTACAGCTCTACATCAGCAAGCTATACAATAAAAAGTTATGGTGAGTAATATTATATAAACTACCTATTACAAATTATTAATATTACATTCTGTCATGATCTAGTTAGCAAAAAGTTTAATAAACATTCATTTTCTTTACAAAGTCATTATGTTTTATTTTACCTAAAGGTTTTGTTAACACATCAGCTATCATTTTGTCTGTGGGTAAATACTTTACATTAATAAAATTACTAGAAATCAAGTCCTTCACAAAATGATACCTGAGGTCTATATGTTTAGTGCGTTTGTGACAGTATTCTTTAGTTTGCAAAAGTTTCTGTGCACTTTGGTTATCATTATAAATAGTACAATCCATTTTTCCAGGCATGATCTCTGATAACAAGTTTTTAATAAATGAAATATCTTTACAGACATCACCTATAGCTAAGTATTCAGCTTCTGTGCTTGATAAAGCTACGCATCTTTGTTTTCGAGATTCCCAGTTAACTGTACCATTTCCTAACTGAATGACATAACCAGTATAGGATTTCCTATCTGTCACATCATTGGCCCAGTCTGCGTCTGTATAAGCATTCAAAAACCAATCCCTACTTTTATGAAAACATAGAGAGTAGTGAATTGTACCTGCTAAGTAACGCAAAATACGCTTTGCTGCGAGCCAATGCGTCCTATCGAAACAGTTATTAAACTGACTAAGCTGACTACATGCATAAGATATATCTGGCCTAGTACATACAGACAGATACATCAAGCTACCTAACAGCTGACGATAGTTAAAGACATCATCCTGTAAACAGTCACCATTTTCAGATTTAATTAGTTTACAGTTAACCTCCATAGGTGTGGACACAGCTTTACATTTTTCCATACCAAAACGTACAAGCAATTTCTATATTGAGCCTGGTCTAGTTTTAAGAAACCTTTAGACTTGTCTCTTGTTACATTGATACCTAGGCAGCTCTTAAGTGTACCTAAATTTTTCACATTAAATTTATTTTCTAAAATATTTAATAATTTACACTTATGCGAGCTATTGGCGCTATAAAATACATAAAAGTCATCAACGTACAAGGCTAATATAATTAAATTATTTTGATCACCCTTTATATACACACAGGGTTCACATTTAGACTGAACAAAACCATGATCACATAAGAGACTATGTACTTTATAGTTCCACATACGGCTTGCCTGTTTTAGACCATAAATGCTTTTTCTTAATAAACAAACTTTTTTGTTATTATTACAAAAACCTGTAGGTTGTTCCATGTAAATGGTTTCATTTAAATCTCCATTCAAAAATGCCGTCGCGACATCCAAATGATCTATGTTTAAGTCAAATTGATTAGCAATACAAAATAATATTCTCATTGTTGAATGTCGTACGACTGGAGAGAACGTTTCGTTATAATCTATACCTTCACGTTGTGTAAAACCTCTAGCAACTAAACGCGCTTTAAAACGGTCAAATTTACCTGAAGCGTCATATTTAGTTTTATAAACCCACTTACATTTAATGACATTTTTATTGATGGGTCTGTCTACCAATTCCCATAAATTATTACTAACTAGAGCATTGTACTCACATTGCATGGCGTCCTGCCATTGCTTGCTGTTGGAGCAACTAACTGCTTCCTCGTAGGTTTGTGGTTCGTCTATTAAAGGTGAGAGACCTTGAGCGAGCAAAGACAAATCGTAATCTAAAAATCTCGCAGGGAGTACATTACGTGTAGTGCGACGAGGACGATCACCATCCATAGAGACGGTCTCAGGACGAGTCTCCTGGCGCTCACAAGCTGATGCAGACGGCGAGATCAAGGGCTGCAGGCCCCGCTCTTCCACTGACGAATCAGCTGAGCTGGTTTCATCGTCGCTTCCGGTTCGGTACTCGTCAGACTCTCCTCCTGAAGAAGACAAAACATCATTAACATTATTAGTATAAAATTCATGATTTAATTGGGATTCATTATTAATATTATTATTGGAATTATTCGAATTATTTAAAATATTATTCATTTCATTACTATTATTATCACAGATTTGTTTGTTATCACAGCTGTCAATATAAATAAAATCATTGTTCGACATTTCACATAGGGGCTTTGAATTAGGATTAAAGAATCTATTTTCAATAAATGCAACATTACGCGACTTTATGACCTTTGTGGGATTAATGGGGTCAGCCAAACGATAACCTTTAGAAGTATCGCAATAACCCACAAATATATATTCCTTCCCCTTAGCGTCTAGCTTGTCTCGCTCATGCGCAGGTACGAGGGAAAAAGCAGTGCAGCCAAACACCTTGAGATGACTAAGGTCCACTTTAGACCCGGTCCAAACCTCTTCAGGTATGCGCCCTGCCAAAAACGACGTGGGAGATCTATTTTTTAAGTGCAAAGCTGCCATAACAGCTTCTCCCCAAAAACGTTTGCAAAGGCCAGAATGCTGCAACATGCATCGTACTTTTTCGAACAAGGTTCGATTTAAGCGCTCTGCGACTCCATTTTGAGCAGGTGAATAAGGAATAGTGGTCTGGTGAATAATACCATGTTCTCTCAAGTATTGAGTGAACCTTTTACTACAATATTCACCACCATTATCAGTCCGTAAGCATTTAATTGGCAAACCTTTTTGTTTTTCAACCATAGCTTTAAATTGAATAAAACAATCAATTACCTGAGATTTGTTCTTCATAAGGTATCCAAAACTCTTCCTAGTATTGTCGTCAGTGAAGGTGACAAGGTATTTCGCTCCTCCCCAGCTAGCCTCCGGTAAAGGTCCACACACATCACTGTGTATCAGCTGCAGCGGTTGTGTTGTACGGCTGGTGCTGGCCTTCGGGAAAGGTTCGGCCGATAGCTTCCCCTGAAGACAGGCCTCGCAGCTATTCATATCTTCTTCCTGAAATGACACACCACATGCAAGCTTCTTTAAGGTACACATACCTGATTTATGAAGGTGACCAAGCCGATAATGCCATAAGTCCATTGAAGATGGGGCAGAGGCAGCAACTGCAGCACTCGGTGTCTCTTGCCTAGTTCGCATGAGCAAAGAATGCATCCTACTATGCGAATACCTACCCTTATCACTGACAGACCCATCTAATTTATAGATACCATTTGTACATTTAGCTATAGCTAATAAGTTGCCAGATATTTTACAATCCTTACTATAAATAAAACACCCTAGTTTATTAAAATATACAGAATAACCATCATGACAAAGCTTTGACACTGATAGGAGATTAGCGGATAGATTTGGGACTAACATAACATTTTTAAATGTTCTTACCTCTTTATTAAAACTGAGATTTAATTGTCCAATTTTATTGCTTGAAAGTCTCTCATTATTGGCAATTGATATTGACTGTGTACTTGTGTTCTGAATATTCTCCAACATGTCCTCACTGTTCACCAGGTGAGATGATGCTCCACTGTCTACGAAAATGTCCACTGGATTGCGAGTAAAGAAAGCACTGACAGGTTCAGTTTCCTTTTTCTTCTTCTGTTGTTTATCCTTTTTGAACTTAAAGCACTTGGGCTTGATATGCCCCATTCTGTGGCAGTAAGTGCACTTTATGTTTCGGGATACAAATGCAGTATTATTATCATTCCCTGTCTTCCTGTGTTCTTCTTGAATAAGACGAGCTCTCACTAAATCGCTTTGAAGTTTCGATGAAATGCAGTAGGTTTCTAAGTTTGAGACGAGTGTGTCAAAATCAGCCGGCAGACCACTTAATAGAATTTCAGCAATTTCATCATCCTCTATTTTCTTGCCGATGTCTCCGAGCTGATGCACTAAAGACATAACATGCTCAATGTATTGTGACATGTCACTAAACTTTATATATTCAACACGGTGCAGTTGTCGCAGCAATAGTACACGTCTATAGAGACCAGTATCTTCATAAATACTTGATAGATTTTTCCATGCGTCCTTGGCCGTCTTGGCTTCTCGGACATATTGATATAAGGACGATTTAATGTGAAGACAAACGCGAGCCAGCGCACGTTGATCACGCGCGGCATCAGCGGTACTCAAATCCTCAGTTCGCTCGATTAAATCCCATAATCCTTCCGCAAGTAACAACATCTTCATTGAGAATTTCCAACTATGATAATTGGATCCATCCAATTTCTCCACAGTGCTTGCTCCGCCAAAAAGCACATGGGGCGCATTGTGCAATGGTGCACCTTGATTTGTCATGATGAAATAATGCACAAAGATATTTGTAAAATCCAAGATGAAAATGGATTGATGCTGAGATTGATCTACCTCGTGTTCTCGTGTAGTCGGTGATCCTTTGTGTCTGGGGCCGTGACCTGTTGTGAAGCAGTCGCTCAGTCCAATAATGTGCAGCTGGAAGTGGATCCCAAAGAAAAACAACGGAGGTTGGTTCAATCAATGTGCAGACTATATTTGGTCATCAAATATCTTCACATTATACAAATATTGTTTAAAAATGATTAAAATACAAGATTTACTTACGTCTTGACAGCGTGAATGTCAGAAACCGGAAGGGACTAGAGCCAAGTGCGAGTTAAGGCCTGTATTCACTTTGATTAGTGCGAGTGCAAGTGATTAGTAATTGCGAGTGATTAGCACAGGTGCGAAGTGCGAGTAGTGTCCAATTCTGTTCAATTCTGTTGTTTAACTCGCAATTACTAATCACCTGCACTCGCACTAATCAAAGTGAATACAGGCCATTAAGCAAGTTATTGCCATGTCAAAAAATATAATTAGGCTGACTTCACACCAATAAGGGTAGCCGTAGACTATCCAACAAGATTCGCCTTCCGGCGCGCGGCTGCTTTTTACCTTATAATTTTGAATGAGATCTTATTTAAATAAAATACATAGGTATAACTGGCTTTTCGAGTTTTTACGTGGAAATAAGGAATATTCCCGCGGTAAAAGTTCGCCTATGTTACCCAAGGTCCATTCTATTTTTGTACCAAGTTCTGTAGTTTCGGAGCCTATTCAATGCAAATAATCGAATCTTTCTTTATCATATCTAATATTACGAGTATAAAGAGGAAAGATTTGTATTTTCGTATGTATGTGTGTGTATGTTTGTAATGAATTAACTCAAAAACTACTGAACCGATTTCAAAAATTCTTTCACCATTAGAAAGCTACATTCACTCTAAGTAACATAGGCTACCTTTAACCGCGGGAAAATGCCTCATTCCCACGGAAAAAACTGTTAACGTGGGCGGAGCCGCGGCGGAAAGCACAGACTACTGTTATGTTATAAATGTTATAATACCGTATAAGCTTTCAGCTGAGCCTTCTTCTGGAAGTAGTCCCAGAGCTTCAAGAAGTCAGTCTTGCTCTGCACGTCCCAGCCCTTGCTGATCATGTACTGCTGGATCTCCGCGGAGCTGTTCCAGCACTGCTCGCTGACCTCGTCTCCGCCCATGTGGAACAGGTCCGTCGTGTGGAACACCTCTGGAAAGGGTACATCAATTCCAGAATGGATCATAGTTTAACATGATGAACAGATGCTTACAGTAGTAGCACCTGTAAGCACCTGAAAGCCATAGTAGTTCTGACAATATGTCGCGTTTGACAGCTTCTCGAGCCTGTCACTACTTACATAGTAGGCCTACCTACAGGTAGTGTACTATTATATATTCTGTGGCACCTGTAAGCTAACTGCGTAACGCGCAAGAACCTCAAACAGGTGTCAAAATGCAACAGAATCAGTGACAGTCATCGAACTATATTATTACGTTCAGATACAGAACCACTATGACTCGTAACTTTGTCACTCCGTCACAGTTTGAAACCTTCTTGAGCATGAAGGAAAAAAAATCCATTTGGGCGCGTAAAATTTTTTCTTCCTTCATGTTCTCGAGCATTCCGCGCGTTTGAGTTTGAGGAAAAGTTTGAGAGTAAAAAATTGTTTTATGTGCGTCTTTTGTAGTGTAAAATGTTGTAATTAGAAAGAAACAATGACTTTTTTTAAGTGAGTTGAATAAAAGCAGTAAGCTTATAATGTTACACAGTTCGGTGACGCAGCCAGGGTTAGTACTATTATTTTCTTCTGTACCAGAGACTAGCACCCGTAACTTAGGTATAACATGGCATAACTCATAGAAATTCTTAAAAAAGCAAAATTATTAATTTTATTTAATTTCATAGTAAGCAACGGAATTACCTGCCATATCCTTATAAATATCTTCTAGGTATTCATACAGCTCATCTTTGATGGGGTTGAACTGACCACATGGAGGTTCCACGCAATAGCTTGACCAAGGTTCAGCCTGTGGTACAGTACAAACCAAACAGTTAAATACAATGTTACTTTTAAATCATAATAACTTTAAGGGGTGAAAATTTTCTACGTAATCGTAAGCCTGACCCTGTGGCCTGACCAAAGAAATAAAAAACCTGCTCTGGAGGCGCCACGTGTATATTTTTACGACTATGGCAACAATTTCCTATATAAAATTAGTTGCATTGAAATTCCGCAATATGGCGAGGTTTTTTTATTTCTCTGGTCGGGCTTAACTTACATTAAAGCAGACAGTAAGAGAAGTATCTTGCCATCCCTCTCCAACATGCGCGGGCGCATCAAATTCTGGTAGAACGCGAACTCCTCTCTCCAAGCCGTATTTCACCACCTCACGGATTGCTTTCTTCGTATACACCTTTAAAATACGTAAATCATTATAATGATAGAAAGAAATAAGAAATTAGTTAAGGGGCATCCCCCTAATGATTTCTGCAAGTGATGACATATCTTAGCCCATCTGCCCTTCCGATGGGTCATCACTTGCAGAAATCATTTTAACTGTCTTGGTTGGTAGGTATAGGTATCGCAGTTGATGATCATAATATGTAAAGGGATCGCAGTTATTGCTGGTTCGTTATAGAGGTGATTGCTGTGATCCATTTTCTTTATGAGCAACTTTAAGCACTTTATGTTGTATATTTGTAGGACACCCATGGCAACAGTCGAATAGGTCCAACCAGGAACCACACGGCCGAGAGAGCTACCGTGTTGCTTCAGTTGTGCTACCTAAGAAAAGTTCATTGTTCTTTGCAGAATTGATAGATATATATACTAAGTTAGAGAACCAAGCACCTGTACTATGCAGAAAATTTACCTTACTAGGCGAATAAGCTCCAAGCTTTGAAAGACTCGGTCTGCGCTCAGACACGAACGGAAAACTATGGCTGTCAGTAATGTGCCAGTGGAATGTATTCAGTTTCACAGCAGCCATCGCATCTGATAAGACAAAATAAAAACAAAATGAAAGTAAAAAAACTTAAAAACAAACTTAAAAAAGCAAGAGAGAACACACAACATAAACACAGGCAACACAATTTTAAAAAATCAAGTTCATTTTGTAGATATGGCATCGTCCCGAACTTGATCCAGGAGATTTAGGACGAACAGGCTTAGTAAATCGCGCTGGCCCGCAGTTCTAGTTGGTCGACCTCGTATTCGACCAATACTTACAAATTGCTTTGAATGCATTGGAACCTGTTTACTCTTATAGTCACGCACTGTGAAATTTAACTGGTTGAAGAGCTTTAAGGGGGAGATTTTACTCATGATTATAAACAACTTTTAATATGGGACCAATTCTAAAATCGCGAAAAAAATATAAAGCTGTTCCATACATTGAGAGTCGTTGGTCCCATTGCAAAAGTTGCTTACATTCATAAATAGAATCATTCCTCCTAGGCTTTTCAACCTGTTAATTTCACGATTTAGTTACATTACTATTTACGATTTTAATCTCATAAACGTTAGGTACGTATTGACTTACCGATGGTAGATTTAATGGACCTAATCGAATAGTAGTTTCTCGAAGTATCCAAAAGTATCCCCCTGTAGGGATAGGCTGGTTTATCAGTGATAGAGACATCTCTCACCATCTGAAAAATAAAAATCTTGACTTGGTCGCCTTTTGCAACAGCTGGCCTGAACATGCTCAAGAAAGAGAGAGGTGGAAAGAGTTGAGGGAGGCCTTTGCCCAGCAGTGGGATCAAGAAGGCTAAATAACATATATATATTCCAGAGTTTCCAAATTGTATACTGCGTGTATACACTTTTTTTTTTAACTAACTCTTAGGTGCGAAGTGGAGGTCACCGACCGGATTATCATCAGGCGTGACAAAGCAATTACTGAAGAACGTGCATTGACCCTAACCGGTTGTCAAATCAAACCCATAATGCCCCGCAGTAAACAGAGGCATAAAAAGTGTCATTGTCCCCAGACAGATGGATAAAAATAATTTTATACAAGGATCATACATAATCAAGCTTGATCGATTTTGACACAAGCATCTCTACTCAACCTATCTATAGCATTCCACAGCATTAAGACACATCTTGGAGGTACCAGGTTCGAATCCTGAAGAGCCTTTTTTTAAATTGACCTATGCTGGTGTCGAAAAAGTACGACGTGGGGGAGCGGATTGCTCTATCCCAAAGTAGTCATGTACCAACGCCTCTAGGGGCGGCTCAAGGGAGCCTCGAACCTAGGGTGTGCATCTGGATTGAGGGCCCATTTTTTAAAAGTTTACAAAGCGATTTGAGTTTTATAGGGGATTTAATAAAGAATAGTAAAAACATGAAGCACAGGGTCACGAATTTCTTAAACATAAATTGGAACTGTGGTGAGTAAATAGCTTGGGCTCTCAATCCAGATGCTCGGCTAAAATGGCATAGTTCAAATCTCAAAAAGTACTACCTCTGGGTCTATAATTTTCATTTCAGCATTTAGTTAGGAATTTCTTAAATACCTATGTATATAAATTCTTAAATTTGTATAACATGATTTACATATTAATATTACGATTTATCTTGGGCCCTCAATCCAGATATGTCTGGACTGAGAGCCCAATATTTGACTTGCAGAACATTAATTTATATAAAGAAATACATAAATATGACATATTTAGGCACCTATGTGAATTTCTAAAAGATGAATAATGACACAAAAGTTAATTGTTAAAAAGTAAATGACGATCGAAAATAATCGAAATTTACCAAAACGTCTGAACTGAGAGCCCAATATTTTCGGCTTTATCGACTACAAATCTTTCCTCTTTATAATTCAAAAGAGAGATAAGGCCTGACTAGTTTTGTACATAACGTGGATGTTAAAATCAAATTCATAATAATAACATTTTAACTAAAAAATACAAATTAATATGATGTGGAATGCCGCAAGCCGCACATTGTTGCCCCAACGTGCCCAACGTAAATAAAACTAAATAAATATGTGGGACACCTCACACACGGCCACCTGACCCCAAACTAGGCAGAGCCTGTACTATGGGTGTCAGACAGCTGATATACATACAAATATAAATATACAACATCCAGACACAAGGCAAACACAAGTGCTCATCACACGAATGTTTCCCCTGGGCGGGATTCGAACCCGCGACCTTGTGCTTCGTAGGCAGGCATACTACCAACTAGGCTACGAGGCCGTAATTTCTTACCATCAAATGCCCAGAAACAGAGTCGTCGAAGAATATGAGTTGTGAGAGCGTTTCGAGGCCGTGCCTCACACCGAAGAAAGTGTTCCCCTTTATAGTCGCATTAATTTTGCTATTAGAAATCGCTTGCACTTTCAGTCCGTAGCTCTCATCCATGTCTAGAGAAAATTCTGGAATATATAAATGAAAAGAATTGGTACGGTCAAGTGCAAAGTAGGTTGAAATCGCGCATCGCTTTTCTATTTCTTATTCAACAGACTTATGATCAGTGGTAAGTAACTGCAAGCAAAGTAAACCGTCTTTAGCTTAGCGTGCTCTTGATTGTACCGTCTATCATAATATGGATTTAGTAGTCATTTTGTTCGTACGATGCGCAAGCCCGTTATTTTTTTACACAATTAGGTAGTGTATTTATCATATGGCTATAGTCGATGGAGGGTTGGATACTTTCTTCCGGGAAGTACGAAACATTGTTTCAAGTTAAACCAACTGGGCTAACGTGATCGGCCTGTTGACCTTGAATTAAAGGGAGGAAAACTATCTAAGATTTTGACCGGGGATATAAGGTGTCATCATGCAAATTTCATTCAAATCGGTCTAACATTTAGAAGATTAGCTCGTACAAACAGACAAACAGATAAAAAAAATCTGTATAATAATTGGTCTATATCACTTTCCCCTGACTCGAATTTTAGCATTTATTTTTCTATGTACGTACAGATTTTCGACCTGTACAGTTTTATTATATGCATCGATTTACTGTCGCGTCGCAAAGAATGTCAAGCTATTTCTGCAGCATAGAGCGAACGGGATTTAAATGTTATTGATATATTTAGTATGCCGGTAATTAAATATAATATTTGAATTAATTCAAATTCAAATATACTTTATTGCATATAGAACAAGTTATAAGTACAGAAAAAATTTAAAGCTAATAAAAATATATTAAAACTACCAAACCAAATACGAACCTTGCGATCCTAAAAAGTAAATTTAGATATTTATATTAATACATTACTCAGTAAAAAAAACAAATACCCAGTGAAAAACTGGTTGTTTATCCGCAACATAGTGAGAGTATCTACACATGAAACTGAACAACTTTCCCTAAGAAACATAGGTTCAAATCTTAAAATGAATCCAGATTATGTCAATTTCTTTTACACTTACCACGCACATTAGGAGTTTCGTTGACTAAATATACTTCCAAAGACTTGCCAGTAGTCGGAGAATTGGCTCCATCAGGAATGGCCAACTTTACCAAGTTTATGAATCTCTGAAAAAAAAGAAACGACGTAGTCAAAATTCACAAGGGCAGACTTTTTGACCCATCTGGTGGGCGAAGGAAATAGCCGAGCAGCGCAACACCGGGAAGTTTTCGACACCTCTATGTTCGCTAAATATTGCCAGGATAGCTTGTATTAACAGCAATTCCATTTTCGCCGTGGGGAAAAATATAAGGTGCGCGAAGCAACAGAGCAGAAAGAGTCAAAATGAGGGTTGTTAGGTATATGTTTAACGTGTGTGTCTGTCTTTGACATGCAAGGTGGCACAATCGTGTGTGTTCTTAGCTACGTACGATCCAATAAAATACCTTCAACCATTTGAAGATTATCAGCTCTTTTCTAGTTGTTAAAAGGATCAAGTAACGGTTTATATTTTTTTTATTTATCTGTTATAGAAACCGTTGTTCATCGATTATTGGTAGAACGAAAAATCATTGCCAAACCAAACCCTGACCGATATCCTTTAGAACGAATAAGCATAAAGAAAATTGTGAATCGCTGAAAACACTTTCCTATTCAATATTTATTTTCAGTATAAATTACATAGTTACTTACCTACATAAAGGTGGACCTAAAAAAAACCTTGTTAAAAAAATGTGTTGCCTTATGCAATGTTTCGTTCTACAGACAATCGATGAACAATGATTTCTATTTAAAGCGCGTATTCCACTGTCCGGTGTGCAGAATCCTGTGGCAAGGAGCAGCTAGGAAGCCGTTTCAATTACACTATCCGGTCGACAGGATCCTAACTCAGTTGTTAGTACGCATATTATCGATTTTTTTTTTTTTTTTTGTTTTTATGGTGGCCTTCTCGTCAAAATTTTTATAAATTTCCAGTAAAACTTTCTAAGCTTCAGACCTCACATCATGATTTTTATAATCTTTATGTTCTTTCTGCCATAAATATGGCATTTCTTTATACACGTCTATAACTTGTGCAACGATCTCCTTTTCTTTTGACGACGACATCGCGAATTCGCAAACTGCACAGTACTGACGTCCGTCCACTACGCTCGTCTCGCGACGACTGATGAGCGTCCTAGCGTCCTAAATGGTATTACACTGTCCGGTAGCAAGGAAGCAAGGAAGCTAGGGCGACCGGATCGCTCCGGTCGTCCTAATTAGGAATCCTTCCATCCTGACAGGTATTCCACTATCCGGTGTTCAGGAGAAAGTGTCCTGCACATAAAATGGTATCGAGCAAGGTTAACTCTATCTATCTACTATATAAAAATAAGTCGGGTTTTCCTCCCTGACGCTATAACTCCAGAACGCACGAACCGATTTCCACGGTTTTGCATTCGTTGGAAAGGTCTCGGGCTCCGTGAGGTTTATAGACGGGAAAAATTGTTAACGCGGGCGGAGCCGCGGGGCGGAAAGCTAGTTATGTATAATATTATAGTATGTTTCTTCTTTCGGCTGAAATGATGATGATGATGATGTTTCGAGACTCGGGCAAAAAACTGGTTTATAATATTTTATGATAAAATGGCGTACCTTTCCAGCCGCTTCCAGCAATTCGTCTGTGGCTCCTTCTTTCTCGATGTGAATATTAATTTTCTCGACATTTATTTTGGACATAAAATTCCCCAAGTCCGTGACTCCAGTCGGACTTGGCCAGAGAACTCCTGAACAGACAAAATAATTGCATTTATTATTATTATTATTATTATTTATTTTACGTACTACAACAACATTATAAGTAGTCCATTGCTAGACTGGCTTATACTCGTATAGGTAAGTAACGGCTAATGAAATACTGAAAGGACATGGTATATGGTATAGTCAACGGCTTTTCACGGAAATGAAAAAAATATCGACTCGCCCATACAAAATAGTCATTTTATTCGGCCAGTTTGTATGAAGACTTAAAATATTTTTTTTCGTTTCCAAATATCTTTCTTGGGCAAAGTTGTGGATCCAATAACTTAGCTGTCCTTTTTTTGAGTACACCCCACGTTCAGGGCCTGATTCGAATTACATTGCTGTCTTAGTTTTTCACTTACGAAGGAGATAGGACTCCGAAATGACTGGATGATAAATTGGGCCCGATATTAATTAATGACTTTAATACGCACTTAAATAGGGAGTACTAAAACTTAGTGATTATTATGCTCAATCAATGGGAAATACCCAACAGAAAGTGGCGGAAGTAGGTATTCAAGAATTAAATTAAAAGAATGCTCCACATCTTACTTCATAATAATATTATCCAAGCCATTATTAATAATAATAATAATAAAAATATACTTTATTGACACCTAGAAAAACATTACAGTGAAAAATATAACAAATTAAATTTAAGAAGTCAACAGGCGGCCTTATTGCTACGGTAGCAATCTCTTCCAGGCAACCTTAGGGTCTGGATAGTAAAAAAGGGAAAAACTGTGCGGGTTGGTGGCAAATAAAATAAAACTACATACAAATAGTGTACTTAAATTACATAAAGTGCTACAAAAAATAAATAAATAAATAAATACTATACCTAAGATAGACTAATACATACGTAAAATATACATACATATCACATAGTAAAAGAGAGGAAAATATTTAAATTATAGAAGAGGATTATTATTATTCAAACTTCTGTCACATAACAATTAACAATAGATTACTACGGGTACCTATCATAATATTAGCTGGCTGCGTTACTTATTTTACGTAAGGCTTTATGTGGCTTTAATTATTATATTAAAATTTGATCTATGCGCAGGAGTTTGGCGACTAATGTCTTTATTGAAAAATTACTAAGTGTTTAAATGTCGTCCACGTATAGTATATATTTGAAAAATATAACAAAGACACGAACTATTTTTGTCGATCGATGTATTGAAATGTCGGAATATAAAATGCCTGTCAGATTTTTCTATGTAAGTCAGAGAGGTGGGAAAACTGCGCCTGAGAGGTCCATCATCATCATACAAAAGGCTTTTATTCGAAGTAAAATTTCCAAGTTATTTTTCGACGACAAAGCTGAGAAAGCGGAGACGCGCGAAAGTGCGGTCTGCGGAACGGAATCCGAGTTTATATACAGCTTGTAACATACATTGCGCCCGCTTTCTATGGGACAGACTGCATATAACTCCCGCTCGCTCTTTCTCGCGTGTCTTAGGGTATGCAGCATAATAAATACAAAGGACCAGACTGTCCATGGTTGGTCGTAAGTGGCCTTCGTCTGTGGAGAAGAACGGCTAGTAGAAACTCCACATCGTGTCGCAACAGTGCTAAGTCCAAGGTGTTAAGTTTAGCGTGCTCTTGACTGTACTAGCGTTAGCAATGAGGATGTACTGACCGTAGTTATCACAGAACACTTTGCATGCCTCCAAGCTGAGTACGGGTTCGGTGCTCGCCTGACCATCGTTTCTCACTTTGTGACACTTTTTATCTTCGCACACCCATTTCCACACCGGCTTTTCTTTCTCTTGTCCGGCAACTTCTCTGAAATAATCATAGAAATCAAATACTTCCTTGCTTATCGTGAGGTTAACCCACGAATTATTGAGTAGCCTAAGGATGCTTTTCCACCAGAGATCGCTAGCTATGCTACGTTGCTAGAGTTTGTTCGGCACATGAAAGTAGACAGTGAAAAAACGCGGAAAATTTGAATATAATCATCCTGGCAACGCCCCGATTCTATGGATTTACCTAATTTGATACTTTTTTTTCTATGTAACTTTGTTGCCAGTACAATGTTTTCCAATTTAATCGATTTTCTACTTTCATGTGCCAAACTCTAGGGACGCGTTTGATATCATTCATTGGTGCACATAGCACAGCACTGGTGGAAACGGAACCGGCCAATGTATGTTTTTATATGGAAGGATTCGTGCTATGGATGCGTGCTCTGCCCTCGCCGCTTCCATCGCATAGCTCGATCTGCGCATCTTCTTCATAGCACAGCTATAGCATAGCATTGTTGGAAACGGTCATGCAGTTTCACAGCTTAGCTATCACATCCTCGAAGCTTAGCTTCGTAGCACAGCTCTGGTGGAGTGGAAAAGCACCCTAAAGCTTCAAATTAAATTTTAACATAAACTGAGGGTCGCGGGGAGCCGCTGAATGTGGACGGCGCAGGACCGATCGTTGTGGATATCTTTGGGAGAGGCCTTCCTTTGTCCAGCAGTGATTGTTCTCAAACTTGATTGTCGTCGGTCCACCTTGTGGGGGGCCTACACACGCTACGCCTGGACAGATACGATTGTTGTGGAGATCTTTAGGAGAGGTCTTTGTTTGTCCAGCAGTGGACGTCTACAGGCTGGAAAAATGATGATAAACTGAATATATCGCCCTCTCAATGCGTTAATACTTATTCCCAGTGGAAATGGTATATTTTTCGTTTTTTCGATCGATTTTTAATAAGCTCTACATTTTACGTAACTAGGTAGTGGTATACCTCAATCCAATTTCCGTCTAGCCATTTTGCGTGATTGTGTTACAATCAAATCTACTATACATAGATAAAAACGAAAATCAATCGCCGATAGATAAGATAAGATAAGAAACATTTTATTGTAAGTACTCTAGTAATTTATGTAAAACGGCTACATTAAATTACATTATCATTTTTGTTTGTTTTATGATATTTTCAAGGCAGATTCTTATAAACTTTTTATAGCAAGAAATGGGAAAACAAACACCTAATTTATACCTAACTACTTTCCAGGCAGACAGCTACTTGTTATTGGTATATATGTTACAAAATTATCTATTACGTATTGTCTGTTTTTAATGCCATCCTCTACTGAACACGATCCATATCCGCTCAGCCGTTTTGGGGTGAAAGTGTACACCCAAAAATACAACACAATGGATTTATTTATTAACTATACCTTTCCGCTCCGCGGTTCCGTCCGCGTTATCAGTTTTACCCGTGGGAATGAGGTATTTTCCCGCCGTATAAGCTATATTACTGTAACGCTCCATTAAAATCCATTCAGTAGTTTTGCGTTAAAGAGTAACACACAATCCATCCATACATCCATGCTCACAAACTTTCGAGTTTATATATATATTAGGAGGATTTTAATTTAACTTACCGGTAGCTTACTAAGATAATAAAGAGTGAAGTAAACAGGGCAACACTCCCCATCAACATGATCACCTAGAAACAAAAATATCAATATAAGAAAAATATAAAAGTGGTTAGGTGTGGGTGATGCACATCTTCTAGAATCGTAATTCATCATCGTCATCATTTCCACTGCTGGACAAATGCCTCCCCCAACAACGGTCTCCACGACGATCTGTTCTGTCCAGGCTTAGCGTGTGCAGCCCCCCACAAGGTGGACCGACGACAATCTGGTTTGGGCTAGCAGGACTTAGCCGAAAGGCGTCCACTGCTGGACCAAGGCGGAAAAAAGCGAAACCTATAAAACTAGAATAATTTATGCTGAAACGGTCAACGTCAAAATCAAAGTGTTTTGTAAAGTTAGGGAAAAACGTTTTCTCCCGAAATGGAAATTGCATCAAAAATGTATCGTTGTCAGTTTCGAGCTGCAACGCTCTCTATCGCTATTGTTCCCGCAAATATTGGTGCTGCAGCGCCCGTGTGGCCGGCTATATTTGCGATGCGATGACGCAACGCCTACGCAACGCAACGTCCCGTGTGGACTGGCCCTTAGGGAGGGGGCACCACTACACAATGCGGGCGTTCAGTCAAAGCACTCGTCTTTTATATTTGGATAAAAATAATAAATTGTATTACATACATTTAGTTAAAGTTAAGTTAATTTTAGTTAAGTTGAGAGCGTCGGTGGCCAAGTGGCTGGGCCCGTTGACTTTCATTCCGAAGTTCGCGGGTTTAAACCTCGGCACGTACCAATGTGTTTTCGATTTTCGAATTCATATGTACGTTTATTCGACGCTCTTACGGTGAAGGAAAACATCGTGAGGAAACTTGCACACACCTGCGAAGAAATTCAAAGGTTGTGTGTGAAGTTGACCAACACGCACTGGGCCAGCGTGGTCGACTAAGGCCTATTCACCCTGGTATCAGGGTAGGCTCGAGCCCCTCGGTGGGGACATGTGTGAGCTGTTAACGAACATTTAGTTAACCTCCTGAGGCCCAGGGATCTAAATCATTTTATCAGCTAAAGGCCCACGGTCCTTCACATAGGACTTAATGGTAAAGGCCCAGAACTTTGAACAAATGAAAAGCTACCTTAAGGTGATCAAATATGCTCCATATTTTTTTGGTGACTTGTTAGGGTCAGTTAGTACTCAGTAAGGTAAAAAAACTGGAATATTGTAATACCTTTAAAAAGGCCTTTGGGCTGCACTATCTTTAAATTAAGATTTATCTAAAATTATGTATTTCTAAATTTAATACATAAAATTTATAAATTATTTGTGTTTTAGTAAAAATACAAACAAAGTATTATAATTTACCACAAGTTACTATTATTTTAATTATATAGTCTCAAGTAAGTTTGTGAAAACTTGTACAAATCCAACTGACTGTACACATTTTTTTAATTATTAAACAAAACTGCAATTTAAAACATATGAAATCTTAAAAATAAGAGTAATTCTATAGAAAAAGGATCATCACAACATTAAACGCTATGTTTTTTCAAAATTATCAAAAGAAGATATAGGAAATGTTTGTGTATTTTAATCTGAAGTGGAACAATAAGTTGAATTTACTTATTACTGATACATAGAATTTGTCGAAAATAATAAAATAGCAAAGAAAAATTACAGTAATGAAATTACAGTTTAAAATATAAGTGTTATTTACTGGTGTAAAGATTTTTAATTATATTCATAAAATAATAATAATAAATGATTGCGATCCAAAGGCCTTTATAAAGGTTTTCAAATTTCGTCATTTCATATTTTTACAATACTAATAGAGAGTCAAAAAATAAATGAGTATTCTTTGAGAATGGTATTTTACCAGTGATTTACATTAAAAACAATACACGGAGAGCTAAAGATTACTCAAAAATATATGGATTTACATACGTTGTCGACCAAAAGTACCCATCTCGTTCACGGAAACGTCAAAATAACAAATAAATATTTTTTTGTTGGCACTACTGCTTTGGACTATCGAATAAAAAAAAAGCAAAGGGTGCGTTCAGAAACATTATTTTCTACAATAGCGGGAATTTCAAACTCTAATATTCGATTAGAAAAAGGGTCCTTTATAGAGTACTTTGGGTCATTATTTGATAATATTGGTTACTTCGCTGGGCCTTTACCCCTAGTCGATGGAAGGCCTTCTTGTAGTACCGTGGGCCTCAGGAGGTTGTACAAACACCTTACCCATTTTGCACTAATCAGTCTCCGCTTCTTACATGTAATAGCAATTAAAACGACTAAAACTACATTCTTAAGAACATTTTCTATGGCCTTTCTCATAGCCGTATTTTTGATAAAAAATAATTCTTCAATGAAATATTTAGGAGCAAATTTAGAGCCAAATTTTCTCGTTCATTACGTCTTCTTACTAAAATTACTTAGTGTTATTATTATCATGGTAGGTAGTTATCTAAATCATTTCAGTGAAACAAAAAAAATCAGACACTAGTGACTCAGAAGTGCTCAGACCATGCTTAAACTATTGTGAATTAAATTATAGACGAAAATTCGTAAATATTAAGAGAGGTGAGAAAAACGCGCTTCGCTATATTCTAAATTACATCAAAACTTTTTACTATATAAAAATATAATGCATTATTTAGTGCGAATATTTGAAATTGTTACTACAAGCAGTTTCATTTGATGTTATTATGTCAAAAGATATACAAAGCAAAGAGATTTGAAGAGCCGCTTCTCTAAAGCGAAGCGGCTCTTCAAATCTCTTTGATACAAAGCGTAATTTTTTTCAAAGACCGAATTATCGCCCTCCTTGTTTTAAACTCATTATATTTTACACATTTGGGTCACGGATACTAAATTGCTAATGATATTATTATACGTAATCCTCTCCTCTCAATTCGAGTTGAACTTGCACTGGTTTTTTGCAGCACGTCCTACTTTGGCTTTGGTTCAAGAATGCTGGGCCTGTAGCTAGCTTATCTTTTGTATCAGCAATTTCGGCATTTCACTAGATTTAGTTTCGTGGCAAAATCACTATCACCAAAAATTTTTGTCATAGAGTCGTAATGAACGAGAAAGTTAACTTCCGTGATTACGCGATATCCCTAGGGATTTCAAAGAATCCCTGATCTCATTTCCCTGCGACATAGACATCACACACTACACTACTTCTAGGCACCATGCCTCACAGCTTAATAACAAAAAAGTAAGAATTGCTTATTATTAGTAAACATTACCTACACTAGCTCCGCTTACACGCACCACGGCCGCTAGTATTTGAAAACGAATGAACTACAAATATTGCAATGGAAACTGTTATCATAAAAATAATGAGTACGAAACACTTAAAGTTTTATTTCTTCACAACGTAGTTTTAGTGTTTTCACAGCTGTATTTTAACTAAGTATTTTTGGGACTTTATTGATCGGTAGAGGAAAATTCTGACCAGAATTAAATAAGTTATTTAAATTTAATGAATTTACATACCGAAGACGTCTTTGCGTGTCGCGTGAATACAGAATTTGAACACAAGTAATATAAGCGAGCAACGTAAGGCTAGTGACACCAAGCTGTTAGTCCATTTGTGGACAATATTTAATTAGTTTAGCAATAATCCTACACATCTATTCTGGGTAGGTACTACATGCAGAAAAAGGAGAACTCTGAACATTATTTTAAAAACAACCATCCGTCGTCGTGTGGTTCGCGGTTTAAAACTGGACCAACCCTTCCTGTGGGTGTGAGATGACAAAATAACATACACAGGGAATGGATAGCTGTGTTTACTTTTGAAATCGACAAGCAACAACTGCGATCTACAGCCTTAGTACTAAACTAAACATTAGTAGGTATTATCTTTATTGTAAAGCAAAAATACACGTATTTAAAAAGTGAAAGCAAACAACAAAAGATATTCTTATGTAGAATTTATTTGTCAGGTTCTTCTACACAGCAGCGCACATTGCGCCAACCAGCTAGTTCTGTTCTGCTCAAAACTTCAAACTAATATCGCGTCGCCTCTTTAAATTATTTATTATTGTTTGTTTTAATAGAAGGTCTCGTAGTCTAGTTGGTAGGACGCCTGCCTTCGAAGCACAGGGTCGCGGGTCTCGCGGGTTCGTATCCCGCCTAGGGTATATATTCATGTTATGAGCACTTGTGTTTGCGTTGTGTCTGGATGTTGTATATTTATATCAGCTGCCTGACACCCACAGTCTAGTTAGGTGTCAGATGGCCATGAGTGATGATATGTATACCCACTTATTTATTAATTATTGCTATAATTGACATTTCAGAACAATTTTCAATGCCTGGTGGAAGTAGTAACTGAAGTACGTAAATATTGTTGTTGTCTTTTGTATTAGATTCCATGTTTTACATCATTTTCAGATTTTTATTAACAATAACTGTTCATGTAGGTATTGCTTGTTTGAATATTATGCATGTATATTTCACATTCCAATACAATGTAATTTGTTCAAAGAATAAATGACTAAGATTATGAATGTGAGACGAGAGAGCCAGCCTTGGTTTGCGCAAAGCTTTATAACTTCTGACGTTGTGGTATTTAGGCGCCACTATCTATTGATCGACCTTCAAAAACCGCGCTTGTTTATAAGATAGCTCGTATAATATATAAAATTATGGTTACCCCAGTCGCGAGATGCGGTTCTCATTCGATGTGGTTCCATCCTACAAAACTTGTTTTCGCGGTCATTGTCTCTTACTTTACATAGTATTGAATATCAAAGGAAAGGTCTTAAGTTAAAACATGCTAAACAGAACAACTACTTACAATTTACGTCCTATACCTCTATGTATTATTCTTTTTCTTCACACTTAAGATAAGAGCCACGCTCTTGTCGGTGGAGTCATATTATATAATATAATCAAAGTCATAGTCATAGGTATTATTAAACCTGAATATTTGTCTTGTCAAATTCCCATACACAATTTAATACCTATCAATTTTTTTTCCATTGCTCGGGGTTACATACACATGCATGACATGTATTTTTAACCGACTTCCAAAAAAAGCGGCCAAGTGCGAGTCGGAATCGCCCATGAAGGGTTCCGTAGCAGCCAGTAACATAATAGGTATAGAAGTTTTTGTAGTTCATTGTGACTTAATATCGATGTTTTAATAATAGTGAAAGGTAAATTGCGGTTTACGATTTCTGACGTATTAAAAAAAACTACTTACTAGATCTCGTTCAAACCAATTTTCGTTGGAAGTTTTCATGGTAATGTATATATGTACATCATATATTTTTTTTAGTTTTATCATTCTCTTATTTTAGAAGTTAGAGGGGGGGGGACACACATTTTTCTGCTTTGGAAGCGTCTGTCGCGCAAACTATTCAGTTTAGAATTTTTTTTTATTAGTAACCTAAATATCATTTTTGAAGACCTAATACCCCCGTATGGGTTTGATGAAAAATTTTTTTTTTAGTTTCAGTTCTATGTATGGGGACTATTGGGGACCCCCTAAATTTATTGTTTTTTTTCTATTTTTGTAAGAAAATCTTAATGCGGTTCACAGAATACATCTACTTACCAAGTTTCAACAGTATAGGTACTATAGTTTCGGAATAAAGTGGCTGTGACATACGGACGGACGGACGGACAGACAGACAGACAGACATGACGAATCTATAAGGGTTCCGTTTAGCCATTTGGCTACGGAACCCTAAAAAGGACGAATTGAGAAATTCGTCGCGTATGTTTTTCAGGTTTACTTGCAGGGTGGTCCCATAAAATATTATAAGTAAATATTGAAATCGATTGATAAGAAGCCGAGATATTGTCAAAACAATTTACCGATCGGGTATAACGGCATCGTCAATTGAGGAGTTATTTCCTCATATCTTCAAATTTAATCATCCGATCTTAGCGGCACCGACTCCAAGATGAAGTGTATGTTTATATTATGATGTTACAATTTATGTAATTAAGAAATATTAATAGCCATATTAAATTTCTATGCTTTCAGCTAGATTTATATTTTATTTTTAACTTTTTAGTGTAGGTTAGGACCTTGAAGGCGGTTTTATATATTTTTTTTAATTATCTTATAATTTTGTTCTTATTTATTGTAGAAAAGTTTCTTCAGTTTTTTCCGTACACTTTTCCGTTTTTTCCGTCGTCGTAGTTCCATCTTTTGCCATTTGGCTACGGAACCCTAAAAACATGTTAATTAGCACTTGCCGTGAGAGGTTTGAACCCATAAACTTCCACTTCTAATATAGAGAGACTCAAACTAAATACAAGTAAGTGCTTATCACTATCACACTCGTTATTCCAAATCAATAATTATATACCTTGAGAGCGCCCATATTCCGTAGCAGTAGGGGTGAAATTTCTTGCGAAAATGTCCAGCCGCAAGTTCTGGCTTCTGTAATCTGTACATCCTACAGCTTTTATGTCATTTTGTAGTGAACCTTACATCAACTAAATTAATTTAAGTACGTCCTATATTGAATCTTGTTAATGCGCATAAAATCCAGTTTTCAATCGCCATATTGCAGGATTTCAATGGAACTAAATTTAAGTAAGGGAAAGGGTCAGTCAGGCAGGCAGGCAGTCAATCTTTAATACACTGTGCTGTCTGTACTGCTGTACTGTGTCAACCAGAGAGGTGGGACGGGAGTCGCTTCGTGTCAACTGTGTGTGAGTTGTGTTTGTGTGTACGTGTATGTGTCACAAACAAAATTACTTTTAGAGTGTCTCGGAAATCGTTCTGAGTCTGGCAACATTATAATCAGCTGGTTAACTGATCTGTCAATGTCAAATTGACATTGTCAATTGCTAATTTCTTATAGACGCTGCTGCACCAGACAAAAAAGGAAATCGATTTAGTTTTTTTTTTTTTTCAATAGGTATAATAAAAACGAAAAGTCTTGTGTTATTTCATAGTGTGAAATACATAAAAAAGTGAACTTACAGTTGCAGTATCCTTTTATGTGCAAACAGTAACGATGGACCCCGCTTTGCTGCGAGAACGCGAGGCGTTTAAGAAGAAGGCATTGGCTACGCCGAGGTACGCATTCTCCTTGCAGTTACTGTAAACAGACTAAGCTTGTAGGCGCAGGAAACCCCCCGCCAACTCAGACCCATAAGTAGACTGCAAGAGATAATGGACATTCTCATTTGATTGATTTTACGGCAATTTAATAGCCTTTTTATTGAGCAACTTGTTGTGAGTTTTTGTAAGTGATTTCGTATGAAAATTAGAACGTATACGTATCTATGCCATTTGAAAGCAGCTGTTTATATATGACTAAATGAAAATGAATATACTGTTCCTTTAATTTGGTAGGGGTTTCTATAGTAGACTGCCGCACGAATTTGTTGGAAAGAAATATATTGGTAGTTAGCTGGGGGCTGTAAGATTATAATTCTAAAATATTATCGTGCGGCAACTTGTAGTTTTTTAGGGGCCCCACCATACTACTCCCCCCCTGAGATCTTTCTGGGTGGCAAAAAAAAAAAAAGAACGAACACCCCGAAAAACCTCTCGGAACTTAAATACCGTCTAAAAAACTACAAGTTTCTGCACGATAATATTTTAGAATTATAATCTTACAGCCCCCAGCTAACTACCAATATATTTCTTTCCAACAAATTCGTGCGGCAGTCTACTATAGTCAACCCATTTGGTATCAAAATTTGTATGCAAAGATGGTTAAAATATGATTGTTTCGTTATCAATAATTAGATAGTCCACTTTCTGTTAGCAGAGGAAGTAAGGGACAATAGTAGAAGAGTAGGCTCAGAGTTAACTTTAGGGAGGGACCATTTTAACAGTTAGTGACTTATAAAATACATAACAACAACTTAATTAAAATTTTATTGCTGTGTGTTTGGAACCTACCAATATTTAAGTATATTTCAATATCTACAAAAATACAAATACAAAAATAGTTTATTTGAATTCATGATGTACATTGTACAACATTAATCATAAAGGGGATAGAGTCTCCCTTTAAGCAAATATTATGCCCGTGTAGGGAGGCTCCGCTCTTCCTTCCTTATTAATAACAGTATATTAAACGTAAGTAAGTAAACTATTCTACTAATTCTAATTTAACAAACTATTAAACAGTAGAAAATTAAACCGACTCAATATAAACTAAAAGTAATAGTAATTTAAACTTATTATAATATATCTTAACAATATAATTTCATACAAAATATTGTGCCTGTTGTGTATGTGTGCGTGTGTGTGTGTGTGTGTGTGTGTGTGTGTGTGTGTGTGTGTGTGTGTGTGTTAGTACCTTTGTGCGTTTAGCCTGTGGTTTAGCTAATGCATTGTAATAGATTTTCAGTGACATCATATTTTTTAGATTTTAACCATTTAATAAGGATATGTTTACACGTTTATCTTAAGTAAATATTAATAATGTGGTTCAAAATGCAATATAAATAATTTATATATCATACTTTTTTTTAAGGCAATTAGTAAAGCCAATAGTTAAAAAGCTCAAACCAAGCAAATTACGAATCATTAAAACCAGTCTTCTAAAATTTATTTATTATTATTTTTTGGCATGAGTTAACTAACAATTTTGGTTTATAATTTTATTTATTCCTATAAATAAGTTAGTAATTTACGAGCTTTACTAAAAAAAATTTTTATTTTTTATTACAGCATTGAAAAGAAGAAGAAAGACAAGGATGACTCTCATTCGCAGTACAAAGATGACAGCAAGAAGAAGTCAAAGTCATCCAGCTCTCTCAGCGCTGGGCCTAAACTGGATGCAAACACGTAAGATGAAACATCAGCGGAATAGAATACAATTGAGTACACTTTATTGAGATTATTGTGCACAAAAAGTACAAGAAAAAACTAGTGTACAAAAGTAAAAAACAAGTGGCCTTATTGCGGCCCTTACTGGGGTTGTCTATAGAAATTGGTGCCTTAACAATTAAGGCAGCCTTTTTGTACACTTTAGTTCTGAGTTAATGTAATTATTCTTGTGTATTTATTTTTGTGTGCAATAAAAAATATTCTATTCTATTATACTTCTCTGAAGTAAAGAATAGTAGAACTAGTAGTGTAACTCTAGTGGAACTCTAATCTGCAATTAGATGTCGTAGTCAGATGAAATTTAATACAGTACTTACTTAATTGGATTGAAACCTAGTAAATGGAGAGGAACATTCACCTCTGTAATCAGCCACTGGAGAAGAACTGCAGCCTCCTTTGCCTCCTCCTTCTTTGGGTGAATTTGAGCATTCAAATGAATTAACTAAACATACAACGCCGAATTTACGCAACTGAAGTTCGGAGGCTGAATTTACGTTCCGACGTATTCGGCTGATATGACACACCATGTGTGCTTTATAGAATACTAGCGACCCGCCCCGGCTCCGCACGGGATAATAGTTATTGTGGGTTATCCTTAAGTATATTATGCATGTATTATACATATAAACCTTCCTCTTGAATCACTCTAGCTATTTAAAAAAACCGCATCAAAATCCGTTGCGTAATTTTAAAGATTTAAGCATACTTAGGGACATAGGGACAGAGAAAGCGACTTTGTTTTATACTATGTAGTGAAGGTGCCGCCGAACTTACGCCCTAGTCGGCCCGACTGAAGTTCGGCTGTACGCAACGTAATTTCGGCACTGTGTGTCATCAGTAATTCAAATCAAATAGCATTGCGGGCGTAATGATACCGAACTACAGTTCCGTAAATTCGGCTTAGTGTGTTTTGACACTTATAATAAAAACAAGAATTCAGTTTTGGATGAATGAGATATTTTTTAGTTACACCACGTTTCACTTAATAACTTACCTCTAATAACATTAAATTAAGAATTTCAAAAACCCCCGCTACGAAACGGTTACTTGATCCTTTCAACAACTAGAAATGAGCTGATAATCTTCAAATGGCTGAAGATATATTCTTGGATCATAGCTAAGAACACTCTCGATTGTGACACCTAGCAAACAAAAAAAAACTAGATCAAAATCGGCGCATCCATTTACGAGCTAGGATGTCACAGACAGACACACACGTCAAACTTTAACACCCCCCTTTTTTGTCGGGGGTTAAAAAGGAGGAGGTTCTCAATTTGTCCATATACTTAGACATTTCTTCTCATCTCAACTAATATTTATTTTATCCCAGGTACAAGACAATGGCAGGAAGCTCCTCATACCGATTCGGGGTGTTAGCGCGAATAGTCAGACACATGAAGGCAAGACATCAAGAGGGAGACGACCACCCTTTAACCCTGGATGAAGTACTGGACGAAACCAACCAGCTCGATGTTGGGAACAAAGTTAAACAGGTTTATAAGACATTTTCATTAAGAACGTCGGTGGCTAAGTGGCTAGGGCCGTTGACTTCCATCCGGATCGCGGGTACGAACCTCGGCACGTACCAATGTGTTTTCTATTTTCGAATTCATATGTACGTTTATTCGACGCTTTTACGGTGAAGGAATACATCGTGAGGAAACCTGCACATACCTGCGAAGTAATTTAAGGGTTGTGTGTGAAGTTGACCAACCCGCACTGGGCCAGCGTGGTTGACTAAGGCCTATTAACCATGATTTCAGGGTAGGCTCGAGCCCCTCGGTGGGGATATGTGTGCTGTCAGTGATGAAGACATTTTGGTTTTGATAAAAAAAAGTACACGACCATCATTGCATAAAACGTGACAAACTTTATGTAACTATAAATTATAACAAAATGAGTTCCAAGTTAACAGACCTATGGTAAGACTTTAAAACTAATAATCTTTGGTCATACTTAAACTAAGTAAGATTTGATTATTTATTATACTAATTTCATAATAACTGCACGTTTTATTTTATAAATAATTGTATTTTGTTTGTTCCAGTGGTTGCAAACAGAGGCACTTCAAAACAATCCTAAAATTGAGTGCACGCCCGACGGAAAATATAATTTTAAGCCAGTTTATAAAATTAAGGATAGAAAATCATTGTTAAAGTAAGTAAAGATTTAAATCATTCTCATACAATAAACATTTAGAAATGCATTTTGAACACCAGTGTCATTTCATGCGTGTGCGTGCATGTAAGGCAGGCTTGTCTTGTAGCTTCATTTTGAACACCAGTGTCATTTCATGCGTGTGCGTGCATGTAAGGCAGGCTGGTGTCTTGTAGCTTCATTTTATTCACATTCAACTAGCTTTCCGCCTCGCGGCTCTATTCTATCTTTATACCAAGTTTCATTAAAATCGGTTCAGTAGTTTCGGAGCCTGATCGATGCAAACAAAAGAACAAACAATTAAATCTTTCCTCTTTATAATATTAGTATAGATTTACTTAATTCGCTTCGTGACTCACTAGTTAAAAAGCTTCCTATTCCTTTGTAATATTCTTTTGATTTAAAATCATACATTTTAAATTACAAACTGAATTGTATGTACAGAAGCCAGCACATACGATTGGACATTCGCACTACGAAATTCACTTTACCACTGGACGGTCACTCCATAGAGAAAACGCGTTTTGACAAGCTACTTCTTTTTGAATATCAACTACAAGTCAATGGCGCTAGGCGCTATGTAAAACACCCCCGAACACTACCGGCGGAGTCCCGCGGCGCCTGCGGGGTGCGGGGCGTGGGGCGCTATGTCGGGCGGAAACTCATTTTGGCGCGGGGGGGTGAGTGTCCTTTCTGTACGGGTTAGTACTATTATTTTCTTCTGTGCATACCTCTACGGAATACGGGCGCTCTCAATCTCAAAGTCAACATTCCAGCCGCATGTGCTAGCCACTGTACATAAACAAGTGATTTAAAATGTTAATTTACTGCAAATTTTAAAACAATTTATTCTTAATACAATTCACATCTCTAATAATAAATGATTTAAATTATTTTGTTATTTTTATTATAAATTATTTCTATTTTCAGATTACTCAAGCAACAGGATCTCAAAGGTCTAGGTGGTATTCTATTAGAAGACGTACAAGAATCACTTCCTCATTGCGAAAAAGCACTCAAAAATCTAGCACACGAGATTATGTACATAACCCGACCCACTGATAAAAAGAAGATATTGTTCTACAACGACCGGACGGCGACGTTAGAAGTGAGTTTCGATATTGAGTGGAGTTTTGATATTGAGTGCTATCCAAGACGCGGTAGAAGTGGTTTTATCGCGTTTTCTGTCAATTTAGATTAGATGAATCTTCTAAGATGATAGTTTAAACTTTAGATAGTTATTAGGTACAATTCCGGCGGGCCGCTAAAATCTCTTAATTTAAGTTGTTGGTCTCTTTCATTCCTATTGGAATCTAAAAGGATGGGAGATGAGTGAATTTAATTTTGAATGAATGATAATTCCAATAAGCAGCGCAGCTGTCGAATTCAGCTTAATTTAGACGGGATGTTTTTAAATGCCTGCTAAATTAGTGCGAACTACGCGTAAAAATCTATGTTTGACGTCTTTAAATTTAAGTTGACGATCACCTGTCCCTTTTCGTTTTTAAGAACGTGAAAGGGGCACATGGTTTTTAATTTAAGTAAGTTCGTAATATGTAGAATTTGCCATCGGACCCATTGTGTGCTGTTTTGATATTGAGTGCTATCCAAGGCGCGGTAGAAGTGGTTTTATCGCGTTTTCTGTCATTTTAGTTTAGATGAATCATCTAGGATTATAGTTTAGTTAGATAGTTATTGGGCCCGATTCTACAAATTACGCCCTAACTTAAATTTAAAAATCATATGTCCCTTGGCCTTTAGAGATTTTAGCGGCCACGCCAGAATTAAGCCCATTGTCGGTAGCCTAGTGGCTACGGCCGTCATCTTCCATTCGGGATACGCGGGTTATGCCTCGGCATGCACCAATGTGGTTTCAGTTTTTGCATTCATTCGACGCTCTTGCGAAGAAATTCAAAGGTTTGTGTCTGAAGTTAGCTAACCCGTACTGGGCCAGCGTGGTTGACTAAGGCCTATTCACCCTGAAGACAGAGTAAACTCGAGTCCCTGATTTTTTTTTGTTTTTATAGGTTCCCTTAGAACACTTAACGTCATTTCTGAAGTTAATAAGCTTTGCTCAAACCAAGACCGGCTCTTGTCTCAAACAATGTACAAGTCTAAGCTATGAATAAGAGATCAAACAATCTAAAACAGTCTGAATAAGTAAATCAATCTGGTAGTACTCATGAAACTGAACAGCTTTCCCTAAGGAACATAGGTTGAACTCTCAATATTATAACACTAAATTAAAAAAATTAATAACCTCCGACACAAAACCGTTACTTGATCCATTCAATAACTAGAAAAGAGCTAATATTCTTCAAATGGCTGTAGATATTTTCTTGGATCATAGCTAAGAACACTCTGGATTGTGAAACCTTGCAAACAAAAAAAACTAGATTAAAATCGGCGCATCCGTTTAGGAGCTATGATGCCACAGACAGACAGACAGACACGTTCAACTTATAACACCCCTCTTTTTCGTCGGGGGTTAAAAATACAACTTGTCATACAAAGTGGCCGGTCACGCGACTGAAGTATAAAAAGTTGAAATTTTATTTTGTGATTTCAACCTACGTTCCTTAGGGAAATTTGTTCAGTTTCATGAGTACTACTCGTAACTACCTCCATGTTGCGGATAAACAACCAGTTTTAAAGCCTGACCAACGAAATAAGAAACCTGCTCTGGGGGCGCCACGTGTATATTTTTACGACTATGGCAACAATCTCCCTTATAAAATTAGTTCCATTGAAATTCCGCAATATGGCGAGGTTTCTTATTGCTTTGGCCGGGCTTTATAAGCTGTTAACGTTATAGGTGGACGACGAGTTTGTAAAGTTGTGGCGAGCGACGGCGGTGGACGCCATGGACGATGCCAAGATCGAGGAGTACCTCGACAAGCAAGGCATCAAGTCCATGCAGGACCACGGGCCCAGGAAACCCGTCGTGCCCAAGAGGAAGAAAGTCTCACAGGTATACACCTTTATAGCCCGCCAAGCAACAATACCCCTGGGCGGTCACTCCATAGAGAAAATGCGTTTTGACAAGCTACTTCTTTTTGAATATCAACTACAAGTCAATGGCGCTAGGCGCTATGTAAAACACCCTCGAAAACCACCGGCGGAGTCTCGCGGCGCCTGCGGGGTGCGGGGCGTGGGGCGCTATATCGGGCGGGAAATTTATTTTGGCGCGGGGGGGTGAGTGTCCTTTCTGTACGGGTTAGTACTATTATTTTCTTCTGTGTCGGCGGTTTCTTCTCCACAGCAGTGCACACATTGCGTGAACCAGCCAGTTCTGTTCAAACTAATATCGCATCGGCTCTTTAAATTTTTAAGTTCTTTTTTTTTAATTCACCTGTTCTTGTGTCGAAAAAGTACGACCAATCAAGCTTTCTTCATTAATTTCATAAATAAATACATTAGTGCGAGACGAGAGCCAGCCTTGGTTTGAGCAAAGCTTAATAACTTCATTAGATTTTGATGTCGAAAAGTGATTTGTAAAATCTTACTTCGAATAAAAGTTTTTGACTTTGACTTTGACGTCAAGCAAAAATACTATTAGGCCGGGAGATGATGACAGAAATTTTTAGGTCATTTGTTACAGTATGGCGGTTTTACAGGGGTCTTAGTACACAATGACAAAAAGAAAAATGATAGTCATAGCGCTGGTACTGGCGGCCCAATCGCGTGGGCGTTAGTGAACTAGTCGGATAAATTACGAAAGTCAAACGATTTGTACCTACCACAAAAATTAGTATTTTCCGATAGCCCGTAAAAAATAACTAGACTACAGTGTCATGCCATACTTCTCCGGTGTGACTTACATACAGCCCGCCATACCGACGCGAAAAATAAAAATTCAACCATTTGTACCAGGGTAATTTTTGCACAGTTTGATCATCTTCGTGCAGCCATTTACGAAAATCACCATGCCATACTTTTCGGACGGCTCCAAATGGTCGCCATACTGCCGAAAATCTGCAATTTTTTTTTCGCGATTGGGCCGCCAGTACCAGCGCTACGACCATCATTTTTCTTTTTGTCATTGCGTACTAAGACCCCTGTAAAACCGCCATACTGTAACAAATGACCTAAAAATTTCTGTCATCATCTCCCGGCCTATATGGGGCTTTGGTTAAATATAGTAACAGACACATCACATGACATGAACGCCGCTCATAATACGGCACCGTCAAAACTACGTCAGAATCAAGCATGTAATAAAGGCGCAGTTGCTGTCTCAGTCGCTAATCGATTCGCATCGTATCGCAACTTTCTGCGAGCTCGCACGAACACTTCCAAACTGATTCGCATTACATCGCAGTTTTGTGTGGAAGCCCTAAAACCTCCCGTAGTAGGGGCGCATACCGGCCGATCATACCTAAACCATAGAATAAATAATAGTACTAGATACAGAAGGCGCACTCTCTGATAGCAAACGTGCGAATTTAATTCTAGCTACCACGCTACTAACGTTCAAATTACTTTGAAAGCGTCGAATGTGACCCTGGCTATAATAGCCTACCGTTTGTCGTTGCGCTCGTATTAAAACAATATGCACCTTAAGACCGCGCCGCGAGAGTCCGTAGTCCGTCCTATTACCACAGAATAAATAATAGCGTCGTCACTCGCGCGCGCGTTTCCTACTAACTAGCCACATATATGAGGCCGCCCGGCGCGGCGGTACATTCTGGAGCTCTGGCGCGGAATGCGCCGATCATACCTAAACTGCGGAGTGACCCTGGTTATGATTATGTTCCAGAAACGTCGGCAGTTCAAGAAACCGCGAGACAACGAGCATTTGGCGCACGTACTGGAGACTTACGAAGACAACACGCTCACGCAGAAGGGCGTGGCTATCAAATAAATTATGTATTTATACTTATTTGTTGTTTCCTTACTTTCATTCAGTGTGCTTCTACACGGTGCAAGTAGCTTGCGCATGTTGAGTCTCAAATTGACTTTGTTTGGACACGCGGAGTACATACCTACACTAGCCGCAACTAATTAAATCTACATCTGTGTGACCTACACTTAATTATTTAAGGAATGCCATGACACATTTTACAGTTTTAGTGCTTAAACGAAGTCAATTCAATCAACATGCGCAAGCTACTTGCACCCTTACTTGAAAAGATAAAAAAAATCATTTTCCAAAGCCCAAACAAAGTACCTACTTATTAAAGTAAAACTTAGGCATCAAAATAATATTAAAAATATAGTTGATTACAGTATAAAGCCTGACCAGAAAAATAAAAAACCTCACCATAATGCCGAATTTTCATGGAACGAATTTTATAATGAACGTTGTTGCCCCAGTATTATAGTTAGGGAGGCGAATAGGTGAATTTTCTGTAATACTCGAGCGTGGCAGTTTAAGATATGAGAGATACCTTAGACCTAATAGAACAACGTTATAAAGTATTTAGCTCTCTATGTAGTGACGCGCGCCTAGGATAGACGATCAGATTAGTAAAAAAAAATCGATAGTCTGAAATACTCGAGCGCGTCAGATTAAGATATTGGGGGTTGATTTTAGTGTTTTAAGACTAAATTTAACTAATCTGACAATAAGTCCTTGACGCCGCCGAGTTATAGGGTCACGAACTTGTAAAAAAAAAACGTTAATCCGGCATTCTCGAGCGCGATTTTTTTTTTTTATCTTGATGAATATAATCTAAAACTTACTAAAAATACAAAATCTGCCGGTTTCCGCATGACCGGAAGTGTGGAGGAGCCATTTCGTCTTCCGAAAAACGCGTTGCGGCATATACCTACCTAAGTCGCGAACGATACATTTTGTATTTTCATATCTGTCAAAATTAGAACCACATTTAGTTTCCCGAAATTCCTGCATTTTTTATGAACACCTAGTTGAAGTATAATGTACTATAGTAGTAATAATAATAGGTAATAGCACAGTACTATAGTAGTAATAATAATAGATCAATGGTACAGAAGCCAGCACATGCGGCTGGACATTCGCACTACGAAATTCATCGCTACCGCTACGGAATACGGGCGCTCTCAAGGCCAACATGTCCAGCCGCATGTGCTGGCTAACTGTACTTACAGACTTTTATTCAGACTATTATTAATTCGTTGCAGATGTTATTTACAGTACCTAGTTCATTAAACGAGTTGTGATTATGAATGACATAATTGTTTTTGATAGCTCGCTCAACAATACTGATCGGTCATCGAAAAAAATGAAACCAAAAAACCTTTTTCGGTTAAGAGAACCCACCAACATTTTTGTCAGATTAAGAAAATATGCTTTCAGGATACCGAGATAAACCTCCCCTATGAAAATCTGACGCGCTCGAGTATTTCAAAATAACTTTTTTTTTTTGCATTTTCAAAAATTCATCGTAACTTATCGTCACGCCGAAATCGTCAGTTTTTTTAAAGGGAGCTTCCTTGGGGCCTACTTAACACCCCTTCCGAAAATCTGACGCGCTCAAATAATTTTTTTTTTTTTTGCATTTTTGACTACTTTATATGCCTACCCCCACCACGCAAACCGGCAGATTAGTATACCGTTGTTATCAGAGGCACTTGGGGCATACATAGTATGAATATCTGACGCGCTCGAGAATGCCCAAGTAACTGTTTTTTTTAACATTTTTGAAAAACCGTACACGCCAAACCCACCGCTAAAATGGTTTTTACCATAGGAGCTTTTCTTTTCGAAATTATGTTATCTTTCGATTTTGATAGGTCTCGACGGCGCCGTTGAATTACGCCATTTAGCTACCTCGCCTCCCTAACTATTATAGATAGGCCCTCGTTTCTGGACGCATGGTATGCAATTTTCAGTTTTATGTTCACGGGATACTTCGAAATAAAAAACAAAGTATGAACAATGTGTAACTGTTTATTTTCCATAAAACACTTATACATAGTACAAGATAAAATTATAAATCGTTCTCGCACATTAGTTTCATAACAAGATGAAAAGAAATTCATAGTCAAAATGCAGTCATTCATAAACACTTTTTTTCTACTTATTACAGAAATACATTTGCGAAGTTCTTATCATAATTAAAACACAAGTAAACACGGCATGTATGTATCTATGTATGTTAAGAGTGTGTGTTGAATATAAACTATATTTACAATCAAGTAATTAGCTTAAAACAAACTTACAACAATAGACATTTAGCGGCAGCGTGGATCTGCCCCGCAATAGTCGAGCGGTGTGTGCGAAAGGACGGGCGGCGCCGACTGCGTAGTCGGGGCGCGAAGGTAGCGGATTCGAGTCGAGGAAGGGAAATTAAAAATGCGTTCCAGCCCCTCTAACATGCCCGGTCCACGCGTGACAGACATAATTTTGTAGTACGTATTCTCATACATAACCTATTGGAGGATATTTCAATATGGCGGGATTTTTGACAGTTACATGTGCGACAAACTTTTGTCATAGCACTGCATGTTACGGAGGGTGGTCGAGGATGGCCAAGCTATAATGCCGTTAAATAAATATGTAGGGATATCTCTCACACTGCCATCTGGCTGAGCCTGTACCTGTGGGTGTCGACTGATACTATCTGCACAGTAGACTAAGAACAGTAAGTTATATTCATTCATACCTACTAGTCGCATTGGTTTGAATGTGTGCGCGCCGTGTAAGCACGCGCTGCTACGCACACACAAGCATTATAGCCTATTATACTAGCGCCACCTTATTCCCCCTTATTTTAGGGCCTTGTAAGCGCGTGCTGCGGACCAGATTCGCGTGCGGGCGTAAATACACATGACAGGAATAAGGCCATTAAGCTAATGTATGTGTGACAGGCACACATTCAAACCGACAGCGGCAGGTTAGTATGAAGACATGGTCTAAAAAAACAAGGTCTAACAATTAAACTGTCAAACTTGATACAAACCTACGTCATCTGCTGTTCATCCTTGTCTAATGCGTAATATTCGACAAGAATGAACAGCAGATGACGTAGGCTTGTGTCAGTGAGAGTTTGACGACAATGGTCAAGTCAGATATAGGTCAAATTGGTAATTCGTTAAGTCCTCTTTTCGACATATTATGAAATTTGCCAAACATGCAATACGTCATATCCATGTACAGTAATACTAAATACGAATTCCCAATAGTTTCTAGTCAGCTGTTTATTACTAAAACTTTTGACGTAGTCCGAATGCAAGATTTTGTTTTCTTAGACCATGGTATGAAGGTGTGTTGTTATGTAGTATGTATGTATGTAGTTTACTGATTTTTCAACAGATGACGCCTGTTACTATATACTATTAAATTGTAATCGAAGCGAAAAATTAAGATCATTGAGCTTGGGCAGGGACTTGAACCCGCATCTCCTGGGCTAGCACGTAGTAAAAAATCGAAGCGTTAAATTATTTCGTTGAGCTTGTACGGAGACTTGGTGGCACAGTGGGTAGTGCGCCTGTACGGCCCGGATAGCCCAGGAGAAGTCCCTGCCCAAGCTCAATGATCTTAATTTTTCGCTTCGATTACAATTTAAATGTATGTATGTGTGTGTGTGTGTGTGTGTGTGTGTGTGTTACTCCACGGCGTGGTCCCGCTTGGCGAGTCCCTTGAGCTGCGCGTCGTTGATGGCGGTAAACACGGCGTTGTCGCGCACCTTCTTCAGGATCTGCTTGTCGTGGAACGCGTGGTTGTGAGCGCCAAACCTGAACCAACCACGCCATGTTATTGCTCCTTCAGATATTAGGGGAAATTGAAAAAAAAAAAAAAAACTTGAAATTTTAGATAAAGCCTGACCAAAGAAATAAGAAGCCTGCTCTGGGGGCGCCACGTGTATATTTTTACGACTATGGCAACAATTTCCTGTATAAAATTAGTTCCATTGAAATTCCGCAGTATGGCGAGGTTTCTTATCCCTTTTGTCGGGCTTTACTGATAGATTATTTTAATTTTTTATAAAATATTTAATTAATAAAGAGGTAAAGCCCGACTAGAGAAATAAAATACCCCGCCATATTGCGGAATTTCAATGGAACTAATTTTATAAAGTAAATTGTTGTCATAGTCTTCAAAATACACATGTGGCGCCCCCAGAGCAGGTTTTTTATTTCTTTGGTCAGGCTTTAGGCTTTTTTATGGTATAATTACTGTTTTGCACATAATAAATAAATAGCGACGGGAAAGAAGCAACTACTCCTATCTTCCATTTAAGCCTGTGTATATTTGTTTCTTTTGTTGTGTGTGTATTATTCGGGAGCAATTCAAGAGCATCGGTGGCCAAGTGGCTAGTTGACTTTCATTCAGAAGTTCGCGGGTTCAAACCTCGGCACGTACCAATGTGTTTTCTATTTTCGAATTTATATACGTTTATTCGACGCTCTTACGGTAAAGGAAAACATCGCGAGGAAACCTGCGCACACCTGCGAAGTAATTCAAAGGTTGTGTGTGAAGTTGACCAACCCGCACTGGGTCAGCGTGGTCAACTAAGGCCTTTTCACTCTGTAGCTCGAGCCCCTCGGTGGGGACATGTATGAGTCGTTAACGAGAGTATTATTCATTGTTCTTCTGTCTTTTGTTCTATGATATTTTGGTCTGTGTTGTATGAACCAATAAATCAGTTCACCCGACGATAAGAGTGTAGCGCAGGTAGTACATGTAGCGGTTCAGTAGCCCTACTATGTAAGTAGCGACAGGCTCGAGAAGCTGTCAAACGCGACATAGTGACATTAGAGCCATAGTAGTTCTGTCAATATGTCGCGTTTGACAGCTTCTCGAGTCTGTCGCTACTTACATAGTAGGCCTACAGGATCATTATGATATAATGAGTGTACCGTTTGATGACGACATCGTCCCTGGTGATGACAGTGGCGGGGCAGTTGGTTCCCTTCTTGGTGTAGTTGACGCACTTCCAGGAGCGGTGGCCGTGCTGCTCCTTGCGGCTGGTGTAGCGCAGGTAGTACATGTAGCGGTTCAGGATCATTTGTAGCGCGCCCTGGTTCGATATCGTGTACTGGATTTGGGTTCCTGTAACCAACGATCATTTTTCTATTGACCTACGCTTGCAAAGTCACAATAGTTATTTATGATACTAGTGCGGAAAGTATGTGATTTCCGATGAGTGTCATTTTATTCACGAGCGAGCAAAGCGAGCGAGTGTATAAGCCGACACGAGTCGGAAATCATCTTTCGCACGTGTATCATACAAGATTTTACAATGCATTGTGCAAGAAAAAAAACAGTTACCTATATTAAAAAGGCGTATAAAATGACGGGCTTCATAAACAAAACACATTCGCGCTGAAAAAAACATCTACTGCGCATGTGCAAAGCTGTCGAATCGCAATAAGGCAATGAGTAAAATTTATTCAGCCACGCAAATTTTTAATTAATATTTGAACGTAATTTATCAATAAAAATCAATTTCTAAAGTAATTATACTAATTATAAACGCGTTTATTGAAGTGTTATTTTTATTGTTCCCTTTATATTAGTAACAATTGGTAATAAAAATATCTCAAATACTGAAATGTTAGGTTGACTGGCTGAATGACAGCTTGAGCAAAAATTAAAAAAAAACTGAAAAGTAAAAAGCACTAGTGCGGAAAAGTACTACTTTCCGCACTGTTTGGCTGCCTAGAAAACGCTCCTTTTCGAGCACATGCATTGTAAAATAAATAATAGTACCAGGTACAAAAGGCGCACTCTCTGATAGCAAACGTGCAAATTTAATTCTAGCTACCACGCCTAACGTTCAAATTACATTGAACGCGTCGAACGGGACTCTGGCTATAATAGCCTACCGTTTGTCGTTGCGCTTGTATTAAAACAAAATGCACCTTAAGACCGCGCTGCGAGAGTCCTATTACCACAGACTAAATAATAGCGTCTTCACAAGCGCGCGCGTTTTTCCTACTAACTGGCCCCGTCCCGGCGTAGGTACATTCTGGAGCTCTGGCGCGGAGTGCGCCAGGCCTGGCAAAATCGACGTATCAAGTTTCACCGGACTTATATCTAACAAAGAATTAAATATTTAGCTTGACTGACTGACTAACTGACCTTTTAGCACAAAAAGTAAGGTTAAAATAGAAACCTTTGTACAGCAAAGACAGTCTTTTGGCTGCATTATGATAACGATTGTTTTCCAAGCTATATTAATGATTTCCAACACTAATGGACACGCATTTTTACTGATTGTATTGATGTCTGTTAGTATAGTTAGTTAGTGCAACAGGCTGTTTTCCGCAACACGACGTCAAGCGTACCTAACAACCTAAAAAATCTAAGATTGTTTATAAAGCCAGTCAATTCACACCGGAATGGCAGCGATGCTGCGAGCACTTTTATCTATACTAATATTATAAAGAGGAAAGATTTGTATTTTTGTGTGTGTGTATGCGTGTGTGTATGTTTGTAATGAATAAACTCAAAGACTACTGGGCCGATTTCAAAAATTCTTTCACCATTAGGAAGCTACGTTCACCCTGAGTAACATAGGCTACATTTTATTTTCAAAAAATTAGGGGTTCCTTACTAAAACTTCAATAATGTAACCCAAGGTGTAAAAAAATACCTAAAATATTCTTAATTATTGAATAGGCTCCGAAACTACTGTACCAATTTTGGTGAAACTTGGCACAAAGATAGAATAGACTTTGGAAAAGAATATAGGCTACGATTTACCGCTGAAAAATTCCTCATTCTCATGGAAAAAAATCTTAAAGCGGGCGGAGTTGGCACAAAGAAAGAATATACCTTGCAGAAGAATTAGACTAACATTAACCGCGGGATAATGCCTCATTCCCACGGGAAAAACTATCAGCGCAGGCGGAGCCGCGGCGGGAAGCTAGTTGTGAAAGAATTTAAACTTTATTGACATACTAAAAAGACTAAAAGTGCTAGCCGCGTTGCTGCCGTTCCGGTGTGAATTGAGCATAAGAAGGTAGAACTATCGATCCTACCTAATCCTTTGCTATTGTCTTTAGAACTTTGGTTTTTCCCAAGATGTGTATCCGTAGGCGGTTCAGGCTCCATGATGTAGTCATCGTATGTGTGGTGGTCGTCTTCTAGGAGGTGGATATCAGAGTCTTCAATTTTAGATGGCTGCAATCTTGGCCTGGAAGATAAGATGCCCAATTTGAGATGAAAGCCAGCCTTAGTATGAGCAAAGCGTTTTAAATTTTGATAATATTAAATGTTACTGAGTTTTGAATTTTGATTTTTTTTAAGTAAATATTATCAATACACTCTTGTTGTTTACTTGACTTTTTATTTATTTATTTATTAACATTGCACAAATAAAATAGGCGGGCCTTATGCCATTCGGCATTCTCCACCGGCTTTTTTATATAGGTGTAATCTATGTTACAGCTTTGATTTATATAAATGTTCTGCTTCCCGCCTTTTTCTGCACTCGTCTTTCTAAGATTCTGCTTACAAAAACTACTTATAAAAACTTGTACTTGTAAACTTACCCAACCAAAAAAATAAAATTCCTCACAATATTACGAAATTTCATGGAGCAAATTTTATAATGGAAATTTTTGCGAGAAACAAAAAATATACTTATGGCGCCCCAAAGCAGGTTTAATATTATTCTGGTCAGGCATTAAAATAAAAAAGGCTTTTATAAAAAATTACATACTCGGTCACGCTAGTTCCATTATTTTTTTGTAGGTCAAGTTTAGATTTATTGAAGTAACCCGTCTCTGCCAATGGCTGTCCTTCGTTCTGCTGTGCTTGTAATGATTGAGAATATTGAGCTTGTGATGGTATTTCCACTTTCTGAAACAGGCGTTCAACTTTTTCTATTACCATTCATTTTATACCACATTATCATTATATAAATCTTAGCCAATCTTTGTTCAACACATAAATTGCAATATAAGTATTCCATTTTCGACATGCGGCCGAATATCGTACCAAATGACGCGCCCATGACGCAGTGAACTGCCACAGGCTGCTAATGATGATAATGTTTTCCGTTTTAGACTAAATTTATCTTTTTGTTCTCTATCTAAGTGTATAAAAGTTTTCCAATTTTTTTAATACTGTGCAGTATAATTAATTAACTATTATAAAATATTAACTTTGGACAATTTTTGGACCTGCAAGTCCATTTGAGATAGGCTTACTACCCACCCAAACAATGATGCTAGCTCATTAAAATATTAAATAAATAAGTAATCTTACCATGTCCTCAAGTCCCTTAATCCGTAGTTCTTTACCGGCCTCCACAAGCTCTGACAAGCTATCTTTAGCCACTACCACCTCCCCCGTGTAAACATACTCCAAAATAGCACATAAAGTTGTGTAGGATATTTTCTGAAATCAATACCAAAATATCAAAACTAGTACAGTCCAGTTTTCGAAACACAGAAAGTAATGTTCTTGAGAAAATAATAAGTTCAAATTTCATATTGTGAATTTGCATCTGACTTGGCAACAATTATTTAAAACTTAAGTAACAGCGGTCAGGCAAACACTTGTTTACTCTAGGTGTCACAGACAGCCCCCTGTGCAGAGGTTGCATGGAGGCGGAGGAGACAATGGCCCACGTCCAGATGGAATGTCGGGGCTTGTCGTAGTACAGGGCTTAATACCACGGTTCACCGGATTCGATCCCGGAGACGCCCGTCAACCTGGGCAGATTGCTGGGCTTCTTTGAGAAGATCAGGTGGCTCGAGTAGTCAGTTATCCTACCCAATACCAGGGATCGGAACCGGTTTTTCATACACTTGTTAAATCACGCTAGTTCAAACCCTATCCGACTATAGCTCTAACTAAAATCACTAAGGGTAGGTTTAGTCCTGGGGGAACATAAAATGCAAAGCAACCGGCAGCCCTGGCCTTCGCCTGCCGCAAAAACAATTACTTTATTAATTACAAAACCGATTGAAACCGGTTTCATTCCGTTCTTTATAAAAAACCGGGTAACCAGAATATTTTTGGTTTGTTTCATTAAGTTTCATCTATTGCCGGTTAATAGGGGAACAGAATTATATCTGTTTTTCGATTTCAAAACCGGTTTCGATCCCTGCCCAATACGCAAAATAGGCGCGTTTGACGTCGAGTTGCAGATAACAGCCCGATGAACTAACTAACAAACAGTGGTCTATGATGATGACAAGTTGACTTACACTCAAGAATATAACTGGATGTTGACAGGCTGCAGACCCGAGGAGATCTTTGATGTAAGGGCTCACAAGAGACATGATGACCCGGTGCACCTTCACGTGGTGACCGTCTGCAGCCAGCGTCATGTCCACGAACTCTCCATTCTGGAAATAAATGCAACACAGTTTGAATGTTAGCAGGTTATGTACTTTTTAAATGTAAAAAAGCAATAGCACTGAGTGAATGCATTTGGCTGTCGATAAGTTATTAATTGTTTTGTTTAAGTATAGTTTAGTTTAGTAAGTAAACAAAGATATAAAACTGAAAGCAAAATATGATGACAGTAAACAAAACAGACCTGTTGTAGAGTGCTCAAACCACTACAAATATTACTTTTATGCGCCTCCCACGAAAGAGAAAATTGCGCCATAGTGATAACTAGATTTTTCGATTATCACATTCACAATTTCAAAGGTTTTATTGTTTTACGGCAATTATCCACAACAAACAAACAAAACAACGCTTGATCGCAAGATTTATTCCGCAAGCAAGCTTCACTGAGCATATAATCCAGTGATATAATCACTACGTTATAAGAGACGGGACTCCCATACATTGTTTTTTTCTTAGATCAGTCTATGAAACGCACCATCTGCTCCAGTGCCAACATTACAAAAATTATGACAGCTTATGCGCTACCAACATAACCAACAAAATAGTGATGGGCTAATGCTTTCGATAAAATAATATGTATCGATAGTATTACGCATATAGAATTTTTTTTCTTTCTATTTTTTTTTGATAATTTATTTATTGCAAATAAAAGACACGACTATTCAGTATCAGTTTATTGTAAAACAATCATACTTATATCAATTACATTACTACCACATCATAACATACCTCAAGTCTCTTCAGTTTGATAATGCACAGACTGAAGACTTGCCGAGAGAAGGTCGACCAATTTTTACTACCAAACTCGACGCGATTGTTATAATGGCACTACGGGCGGCACATAACTGGTCCATAGAGCAACTCAGCAAACATACTGGCGTTCCTCACATGACAGTGCGTATACTTAATAAAATATTATAAAAACAAAATATGTTAAAGCTTTAGGTATGTATGGCCGATATACGTATGGTTTACAAAACAAAAATAAATTGACTAAGAGCGTGTCGGACACGCCCAGCCCATATGTAGGGTTCCGTAGACGAAGAAACATGCATGAAAATAATTTTAGGGGAGAAGCCCACTAATTAGGAGATAATATATAACTAAGACTAAAGTTATACAATAACAAAGATAGGTAGGTACATTAAGTTTGTTTACAATCGAGAGGTATTTAGTCGCAATATATAGATGCAGAAACAAAACTTTTCAGTATCGGCGACAGTTTGTTTATGGCATTTACTTGTTTTTGAAGACATTTAATTTTAATTTTGTTCTTCTCTAATGTTTTAAGTATTTTTTTCTTTCTAGGTGTCTCTGGTATAGTATAGTCTTTGGTCGATATTGAAGGTTCTGTAACAGAAATACAAACTGGATTTTATATATCAGATATGAAACAATAATATATTAATCTATTTAGTTAGTCTAATTCAATAGCTGAGAATAGACTTACTTGGGCTGCAAGATCTTTTCTTTTTTATAGCTAAAGGTGCTGCAACTAGAACATCCGATTGAGTCGATGTTGAAGGTTCTGTAACAGAATTATTTATCAAGAACAAAACAATCTACCAATTTATCTATTTAAACTAATTAAATAGCTGAGAATAGACTTACTTGGGCTGCAAGATCTTTTCTTTTTTATAGCTGATTCAGTTTCCAGGGTCGACGCTAAAGGATCTGCAACATACAATAGAGTCAACATTGAATATTTTGTAACACAAAAAGAAACAGGATAATGTATCAGGTAACACAATTAATAATTTATTGTATATAGTATATATATTTAGCCCCAAAGCCAAAATCCCCACTTCAGGAACTGCGACCTGAAGTTGACTATGTAAATGAAAAAAAGTATCGATTATCGATAAAAAACAGCACTTCACTATTTGTTCACATACAAAAAATCATTTGTAATTTTCCACTAAAATCTTACTAAAATCCCAATATATTACATTATACATGGCTTCAGAACAGATCAAAATAATAAATATACTTACCGAGCTTCATTTAGTGGAAATTTAGCCATAAATGTTCGTTTTTCATCATCCACACGACTTGTTTTTAAACCGCATATTTCACACGTTACTTTTGACATCTTTTATAAATACCAAACACTTTAGCTAATAAATCACTGTATTTTTTATTTTCCGAGCTCTAACACATGAATTAAACAATATTTACATTAAAATGCAACAAATTTCTTTCCAAAAGATGTTTGACACGTTTGACAACAGAGTGACAGATTGCAAAATAGCATGGCGGGGCGGGACATACTATACGGCTAAATTAAAGACTCGACAATGTCATATTAACTTTAAGGGTTAAGCACTTAACTTGATTTAGACGGATTATACCGCCATTAAAAAGTTTGACCGTTTCATACGTTCGTTTCTTGTCTTTGAGTTTCGCCAGACTGGCAAGCTTCCTCGTCGGGCGAACGAACAATAACGTACGACCTAATAGTTCGGGTCTTCTCTTCGGGTTCACGCAGTACACTGCTGCTGACTTATTTTTTTTGCTTAAGAAAATATGATACGACGAGCTATCACATGAAGCTGCAATTTGTCCAGACAAATGTATAGAACTATCGACTGGGCCAGATCAGTCGATAGTTCTAGGTATACTTATGATTTCTATTGGTCGGTACATATTATTACATAATTTTTTTATTCTTAGTTTTAGCTGTCAGAAAATATTTCATTCCATTCGAACGTGAAGTATTACAAAATTTTTTTGTTATATCGTCTAAGGAATGTGTATATCTTCCTCGAATACTATAATACTATAGTATAGCCTGACCTACATAGATGTAAAAAATCCGTAGACTACCTACCGGAAGCTATAGTGTATAAGATAACTCGCTGCGCTCAGAGTCATAAATCATCGGAGCTATTGTTCTGTTTTAGTGTTGCAAGTACTCGGCGCATGCGCATGCACGTTATCGATCAAAATAATGACTCACCGATAGCGCCTGGTGGGTGGGGTGACTAGTTGACAAACAGTAATCTATACTAATATTATAAAGAGGAAAGGTTTGATTGTTTGTTTTTTTGTTTGTTTGTTTGTTTGTTTGTTTGTTTGTTTGTTTGTTTGTTTGTTTGTTTGCATCGAATAGGCTCCGAAACTACTGAACCGATTTCAAAAATTCTTTCACTGTTGGGAAGCTACATTCACCCTGAGTAACATAGGCTATATTTTATTTTCAAAAAAATTAGGGTTCCTTACTAAAGCTTCAATAATGTAACCCAAGGTGTAAAAAAATACGTAAAATATTCCTAATAATTGAAAATGCTCCGAAACCACTAAACCGGTTTTGGTGAAACTTGGCACAAAGTTAGAATAGACCTTAGGAAAGAACATAGGCTACAATTTACCGCGGGAAATTTTCTCAATCCCACGGGAAAAATTGTTAAAGTGGGCGGAGTTGGCACAAAGATAGAATAGACCTTGCGGAAGAACATAGGCTAACTTTTACCGCGGGAAAATTCCTCATTCCCACGGGAAAAACTATTAACGCGGGCGGAGCCGCGGCGGGAAGCTAGTCATGTATAAATACACTTACATTTTTATTTTCTTATCATAACTGTTTAAACTTTCATCGTGTCGTGACATAATGATGATTGATTTATGATCCTGAGCTCAGCGAGTTTTCTTATACACTATAACCAAATTTTTGGTCAGTGTTGCCACCTTGCAAATAATAAAATCATTAATTTTAGTTAGCTACTACCGGCTACCGGTAGTCTACGGAATTTTTACATCTATAGCCTGAACAAAGAAATAAAAGACCTGCTCTGGGGCGCCACGTGTATATTTTTACGACTATTGCAACAATTTCCCTTGGCGAGGTTTTTTATTTCTCTGGTAGGGTTTTAGTTTAGTATAGATGTAAAAATTCCGTAGACTACGGCACTTATTTCACTAGCGACAAAGACAAAAGACGAAAGGGACGCAGTTATGCGTTAGAATGAGATACAAATACACCGCGCTCACTCTTACACATAACTGCGTCCCTTTCGTCTTTTGTCGCTGTCGCCAGTGAAATACCTGCCTACAGGTAGCTAACCAAATTTTTGGTCAGTGTTACCATCATTAACAGCTCATACATGTCCCCACCGAGGGGCTCGAGCCTACCCTGAAACCAGGGTGAATAGGCCTTAGTCGACCACGCTGGCCCAGTACGGGTTGGTCAACTTCACACACAACCCTTGAATTACTTCGCAAGTGTGTGCAGGTTTCCTCACGATGTTTTCCTTCACAGTAAGAGCGTCGAATAAACGTACATATGAATTCAAATTCGAAAACATATTGGTACGTGCCGAGGTTCGAACCCGCGAACTTCTGAATGGAAGTCAACGGCCCTAGCCATTTGGCTACCGACGCTCTACCACCTTCCAAATAATTAAATCACTAAGTTTGCTTATAAGACACTAAATAATAGAATTTTTGCTATTAAATTAAATTGTATCAAATGAAAGTGAAATTTGAATGTAGTCTACGGAATTTTTACATCTAAGTATAGGCTTTAGCCACTTTAGCACAGGAACTTTTATTATTAACAGTTATGTATGTTCATTGTTTATTTGGCTGTACATTATAGGAATTTTGATTGTTTTTTTTTTTAAGGCAGGTATTTCACTGGTGAGGCGACAGCGACAAAAAACGAAAAGGACGTAGTTATGCGCAAGAGTGAGCGCGGTATATTTGTATCTCATTCTAACGCATAATTGCGTCCCTTTTGTCTTTTGTCTTCGTCGCCAGTGAAATAGGTGTTTTAAAGGTCTGTCTGTCATTGATTGACCGAACGATTAACGAATGACGAACAACAAGTGAGTGACTGAATGAGACGAATTCTGAACGAATGAATGGTCAATCCTAATACACGTTCACGTTATTTTGTATGGGACTCCCGTCTCTTAAAACGCTAGTTTTATGGGCCATTTACACGAGGCCAATCCGTGAGACAATCCAATACGCCACGCCACTAAGCCAATCCAATGAAAAGCGCAAAATTCGTGTTGTGTCGTTTACACACCAGCCAATCGAGTAGGCCAGTGAGTTCAGATAAAATTAATAAAACTAATTTTAATAATAGTCATGGACAGACGTAAAATTGCTTTGAGGGCTACATTCAAAAATGTTATTAAGGTAATGCATAAAGAGATTTTGGATATGCTTGAAAATGAAATAAATTTTAAAAGAATGACATGTATTTAATTGGCTCACTGGCCCAGGCATTCACATGAAGCCAGTACACGAGCCAATCCAATGGGGAAGTAGTGGCGGAAGCGTTGGCGCCAGCAAGTTCGAAATCGTTCTATTTCATTGGATTGGCTTCGTCCATTGGCTTGGGACAATCCAATGCATTGTCCTGGCCCTATTTTAACGAAGCCAATATTGGCCTGGCTTACTGGATTGCCTCGTCTATTGGCCTCGTGTAAATGGGCCATTTATTACATTCTCTTTGGGTCAATCCTAATGGACGGACGGCGGCGTCATAAAAATAAAAATAAATATTAGTTTTCGTTCTTTCGTACGGTTATTATCCCTATCTTATGAATATAAACTTTATAGTGGTAGTAGTATAAATCATGACGGAGTCACAATTTTCCCTTTCGTGGAGTGCACACAGGGCGAACATCTGCACCGGTCTCAGCTCCTTACAGCAGGTAAATCTTATATATAAAATTTTCGTGTCACAGTTTTCGTTCCCATACTCCTCCGAAACGGCTAGACCGATTCTCATGAAATTTTGTGAGCGTATTGAGTAGGTCTGAGAATCGGCTACTATCTATTTTTCATACCCTTGAGAGCGGGCGGAGCCGCGGGGTGAACAGCTAGTCACACATAAAATAAAAATCTTTTATTTGTAGTTGTCTCTTTCTCTTATTTACAGAATAGTGAATTTGTAGATATGACACTAGCAGCAGATGGGCACCATGTCAAAGTTCACCAAGTCATTATGGCACTTGCGAGCCCATACATCAAAGAACTAATTTCCTCAGCCCAGTGTCCGCATCCTGTCATCTTCTTGAATGTAAGTACAGTAAAGCTTAGTTATTTTTGCAGTATGATTTGGATGGAGAGGGAAGGGCACCAAGTACCCAAGAACACTGCAATCCATAGTGGATCTATTGTTTTTGCAGTAAGTGGCATTCACAAAAGGCTTGGAAGATGTAGAGAAGATATTAATATTTTGTTTCTATTATTTCACAGAAAATATCATACGTAACTTTATCAGCCATCCTAGAATATATTTACACTGGAGAGGTGTTGGTACCTATTGAAAATTTGTCAGAATTAATTGAAGCTGGAAAAGAATTACACATTAAAGGATTAGAAGATATGGTATGCTATACCTTTTTGTTTTGAAAAATGATGTCATCTTTAGATCAATGGAATATAACAGAAGTGCGACAAACATGAGAAGATATCAAAATTGGAAAGGAAGGTATTGGATAGGAGTTTCTCGCGCGTTATGTGCTCGACATGTTTCTATACAAAGAAAGTAATTTAAAAAGTATGGAATATGATCATAAAATTCACTATAGTAAAATCAATGCATAACTTCAAAATTATTATTTTCATTATACTTATTACACTGCCAGTAAAAAGTGATACATTAAGTTGTCCTTCATTTGTTCCTTAAAAAATTTTAGTTTTGTGGTCAATTACACTTTTTGTGTAAATACGAAATCACCATATAAGTGGGCACATTAATCCAAAAGTTAACTTCATTAATCATTAATTCATTACTTAAAAAGGTCACTTCGATAATTGTTGATAAAATGTTAAATTTTACACAAGTTATAATAACCATTAAAAGTAAACCATTTCATACTTAGAGCCCCCGCGGACCCCATTTTAGATGTGTAAGTTAACCTTGTGTCCATTAAATTAGTTTAGCAAACAATAATGAAGCTATCCTTGTGTAATTATAATTAAGCATATTGTAAAAACATCTATGATTATCTCTGTCCCTCTTACCATCCAACTTAACAGAGATTGTCTTTTTTCTTAGAATTTTGATCACAAGCAAGTCAGTAACATCGGAGTTCAAAGAGCAAAGCCACAAGTTAAATCAATTTACGTAGAAGGATTAAAGCAAGAGGAAAAAGAAACCAGTGAAGACTGCTACTTCGCAGTGACCAATAAAAACGAGGCCAAATACGTGATATTTGCAGATCCAGTCAGTGACACTCAGTAAGGGTTTTACATTTTTAGAATTTTTAGGCGAAAAGACGAAGTTGCTGCATCTCTCTAACATGTTTAGGGAATGGGGAATTGGGTCCGCAAAAGGCCCGAGACCGCTCGGCCGGGCGGTAGGTAGTTATAGCGCGCAAGTACATGGAGTGACGGAGGCCTGCCTTTTTGGCGCGAAATACACCGTCGGTGATACTCCAATACCGCTGAACCAGCACTGGTTAATACCGCGGAACTACAAAAAATCAAAAACGTGATTTTGTGCCTGTAGGTGCATGGTGGTGAATTGCGCATAATGGCATTGACAGAAAATTCAATAGTCTAATCAAAAGGCTTGAAATCTAATTAATTCAAAACCGCGAAAGTAATCTACACACAAATGTAGTCCTAAATCCGCGAAAGTACGCTATGGAACCAGGAAATTTAGTAGTTTTTCAGGGCGCTTCGTGTTTATAGTGTAGAAATTGTGTATTGGTTAGTGTGCAGTTTCTATTTTAAAGCTAGTGCACCAAATTTCTTTTATTTTAATAATAATATTAATGTAAAATAGTTCCTTATGGGTAAAAATTGCTTCGCACATAAGCTCGTCGAGATCTAGCCCTAGCCATAGGAGCAGTCCGGTTTTCGACGAGGATCTAGTACTGTGATGCATATTTACAGAAAAGTATTAATTACCAACCGCTATCTATGAGGACTACAAGAAAGGATTTGTTTGACCTGGAGTCGTTTTGTAGTCTTTTCCAAATTCAGGCAGGTGAAAAACCAACCGAGGTCCATAGAGATAAGGGGATGTAGTGTCCCCGAAATAGTTTACTAAATTAAATGACGTTTAACTGGTAAGGACGAGAGGTAGAGGAGAAAGGAATAATAAATCAAACATCTTTGACATGCTGACCAGCCTTTATAAATCCTTTCGACAATTTGGTCTAATACTGAGCTGTTTATCACTCTCAGTATCAGGGACAATTATCGTCAATGTAGTATCTCTTGGGTTGTTAACCATTGTTATGTATATTTAGGACAAAGTGTCCAATGAGTGAGTGAGGGTGAGTCTAAAAGAAAACACATGGGAAGATCGAGAGAAGCTGCATCAGTAGACCCTAAAAACGATTGCCTGTGTTGTTTGAAAACCAGTGTGGTGCCACTGGGCTGGTTCTATAATGTCCAGAAAGGATAACTGTTTTGATGAAAACGAGTGGACTATATCAAGGCAAAAATTGTGGGATGCCCCTGGCTACATGGAACGACGATCTGCGCAAAGAAATTGGCTGGTAGTAGCTGGATGCTTGCAGCCGAACATTCGGTTAAGTGGAGTAAGGCGCAAGAAAATATCTATGTATGTCTAGGATGATTTTTTTGTATAATAATTACTCGCTTATCCTGGATGAAATTTACAAACAGTATCTCCAGGAACTCGGCATCACACACAGTGTTTCAACCACAGTACTGTACGTATTAGTTATTCTTACACCCTTCAAATCAAACATTCTCCCGTCAAATTAACGAGTTTGTGAATCGCCTGGTGGTGCAGGAAAAAGTGGTGGGCAGCAACGAAGGAATGGTAGATTGCCTATTAAAAAAAGCTCAATGTGCGCGCCAGGAAGGCAGAAATTCAGGAGGAATAGCAACAATGCAAATAACAATGTCACCTAACCTAATCTATCAAAATAAGACATTAGCCCTATTCTTACGACCAAGACCTCTCTGCTAGAGTGTAATGACGAAGTAAAAGAAGAAGATAACTTTCTTTGAAGTAATCTAGATCGATTATAATTTTAATTGTGTGTTTATTACCTTAATCTTTGTTAATTAATAAAATAAAAGTTTAATAGAATATAGGTTTTTTTATTTAAAAAACGCGTATGTGCTGAAAATCTTCTATACCATAAAGAAAGTCGACCCAACAAAACCGCGTAAGTGAATTATCTAACTAATTACCCACTTAATTGACTCAAAAATTATCATAACAGATAAAGCAAGAGTATTACATTATACACCAAAACTCAGTCAAACCTAGCATCGACAGATTAAAAGATATTAAGTTTTTTCGCTCTCCTGTAAAATGGCCTCGGTGAACTTACGCGGCATTCGCCATTGTTAGTTACGCAGTATTGCAGTATCACCGACGAAAGCGACGTTAATCGGATGCGATGCGGATGTGGATCGGATTCGTTGTCCCTTTAAATGTTGTATGAAAGATTCCTCGTAAACTGTACAGAAAGGATGCGATTTGCGAGTGATATATCCCCACCGCATCCTTTTTTTTTTTTTTTAATTGACCTATGCTTGTGTCGAAAAGGTACGACCAATCAAGTTTCACCGGACTTACGGGGGAGCGGAAGACTCTACCCCAAAAAAAAGTCATATACCTACCAACGAGTCTAGGGGCGGCTCGAGGGAAACTCGGGCCGCATCCTTTATGTGTAGTTTACGAGGCATCTCTTTCATACATTTTGTACGAACATAATTTGAAGGGATGACGAATCCGATCCATATCTGCATCGCATCCGATTCTTACGTCGCTTCTGTGTATTTCGCGCCTTAGTTACCTCGCCCACAGTAAGCTAGGAAGGAATGTCTTCGTAATTTATTTATTTAGTAATAGGAAATTATTACAGTTTCTTTTACAGACACTAATTAAATATTCATATACCAAAACATGATTTCGCTGCAACAGCTGTAGTGAAAATGTGTAACAATACAAAGTTTAAGTGTAACCCTCCTATATAATAATAAAAAATACATATTTTCAGACCAAATAACAAAGAAAACATAGAAGAAGAATCAGTAGATGATCAGACATTCGATGAATCAATACGGGCTCAAGACGAAGACATGCAGACTGATATATCCCAAGATATCTCCTCACAGGACATAGTCATACAGTGCACTACATCGGAAACAAATGACGAGTACACAGCGGAAATTGAAGCCATACCTAAAATACAAGTGTTAAAAAAAGATACTGCTAAAGGTAAGTTTAAATAATATAATAATAAACAAGCCTTTTTATTTCCAAACTAAAAATATGAATAAAATTTACACTGTGGGGTTAGTTTACTGTTCGATCTTAATCTAAGTTAGTATTATAATTATAAATAACCATTATTCTAGCTTGGAACCCATCTGGGTAAAAGCCTCCTCCAACTCTTTCCATTCTTCTCTATTCCTTGCCTTTCCAGCCCAGTTCCTCCCTGCCACCTTCACCACGTCGTCGTCTCTAATAATAATAATAAAACTTACACAAAAACAAACAAGTATGGGAACAAATGAGAAAACAAATTTAGGTAAACATGCTTGACACTTAAGATTAGAGCCCCTGTTCTCCTAAACTAGTAAAAACTGTATCTTAGGGGAACAGTGACCAGCCGAAAGAAGTGCAGAAGGCATTACAAAAATAAAGACAAAAAAGAATAATTGACCTGTAACAGACTAATGATTAAATAATAATAAACAACGTGAACATTTGAGTTTTATTTTAGGTGGTTAACAAAATCTCAGTTTCATTGTAGCTCAAAGTAAGCAGCCATTTAACAACTTTATTTTTTAACCCAAAGCTATTTAGATTTATAATTTGTAGGGTTTTATGGATCTTATTATATAGCATGGAGCTAATAACATAGTATTCTTATAGCATCTCCATCGCTTTCTTGGTCTTCCCTTGTTCCTCTTTCCTGGGGGGCCTGTCCATTCCGTTGTTTTTAATGTCCATCTCGAGTCTGTGTACCGAGCGACACGCCCCGCCCATTGCCATTTCATCTTCAAGGCGTGTTCAAGAGCGTCTGTTAGTTTTGTTCTTCGTCGAATGTCTTTGTTCTTTAATTTTGTATTTTTCTTAGTCCCAAGATGCTTCTTTCCATCGCGTGTTGTGTTGAGAGTAGCCTGTTTTTTACTTTGTTATTATATAGGTACCCACGTTTGACTTGCATAAGGTAAGTAAACAATAACCATTTTTGAATGAAAAATCGTAATCAATAAAATTATCTGGGGCAGTAGATGGCGCAACTTGATTTATTGAACCACAGTCCATAGAAAAATTTGGAAAAGTTTAAATAAATTACTAAAATAGCATGTGTAAGTTATTTATTTCTTTATTAATAAAAGGAAGATCAACAGCTATGCTTACATATTATAGACATACAATAGCAACAGAAAGCCAATTACAAGTCTACACACGTAGCTACAGAACATGTAAATAAGAAAATATCACACATCAATGCATCACGTACAGACTATAAATGCACAGCTAGGAAAAACCTTCCGTTTAATAAGCGTCTTGCCGAATCGGAACCAGTATTAAGAGGTCAAAGTCAAAGTTCTGGCATAACCTATTGAAATTACTGCTTGTAACGAGGTGACTTGCATGTCACCTCGTTCCCACTTTGTTCTTACCTCATTTCTCATCTCATTTACCATTTCTTTCTCTAAATTTGAATATTTAATTTTGGAATTCATTCAAAAATCATCCGTCAATCATCCATTTTTATTATTCATTTCTTCTCCTACTTTAGGCCACGAACTACGTGGTCATACTCCACAAATGTACCTGTATTATAATTATTTTCCATAGTGTCTGAATATACTAATAATTTAACAGTGAATTTAGTTTCCTTTGTTTGTGAATTTAGTTTGTGCGTTATTACCCGACGCGCGTCTCTTCAATTACTAATCATAGCTACCCCGCTGGCTCGTCCAGGACCTAGACGAGCCGTGGGTGTAACATGCTCACACGCAAAAGAAATGAGTTTTGTCGGTATTTCGTTGAAACTGAAGGAAGTTGAAAGGGATCATTATTGCGTAAATTCAGTCTAGGTGTCCTAACTAGAATTTTGGACAATTTATTTTGTTAGTGGTGATTTTAAGAAGATAACTTAAATCGGCGATTTCTCTTCGCAAAGCAAGCGGAAGATGGTGTTTTTTAATTATCAGAACTTATAAGTATTAACTTGTATCACGAGGGCCCTCTGTACCACTGGGGTAGTACAATAGGACAACATTTTTGTATGTATATCAGCTGTCCGATACCCATAGTACAGACTGCCTAGTTTTGGGTCAGATTTTTATTTAAATTATGATCACTGTGACAGAATATAATATTACCTAGCTATCAAAATACCATGAGAAATCCGCCATATTGAAATCTGTTTATTAACTAGTTTTCCGCCCCGTGGCTCCGCCCGCGCTAACAGATTTTCCGACGGTAAAAGGTAGCCTATGTGTTATTTTGATTTATAAGCTATATTATAACGCAGTTAGGGTGGCTAAGTACTGAGCCGCAAACATTTAAGAAGGCGGTTTGTCATCGACTCGCAATGAAGTTATACTAATATTATAGCTTCACACTAATATTAAAGAGGAAAGATTTGTGTGTGTGTTAAGTTTGTAATGAATAAACTCAAAAACTCCTGAACCGATTTCAAAAATTCTTTCACCATTAGAAAGCTAAATTCACCCTGAGTAACATGGGCTACCTTTTACCGCGGGAAAATGCCTTATTCCCATGGGAAAAACTTAACGCGGGCGGAGCCGCGGCGGGAAGCTAGTCTATAATATTATTGTAGTTTCATTAAAATCCTTCAAAATTCAGTTATAAATGTAGGATAAGATAAGAGTATACATACATAAAGCCCGACCAAAGACATAAGAAACCTCGCCATGTTGCGGAATTTCAATAGAACTAATTTTATAAGGGAAATTGTTGCCATAGTCGTAAAAATATACACGTGGCGCCCCCAGAGCAGGTTTCTTATTTCTTTGGTCAGGCTTTACAAACTATATGTCTCTCATGTCACAAATGAACGGTCAGGGGGGGCAATTTTTTTTTTGTGTTTAAGATTGCGGAGTGATGCAGTACACGGTATCCAACCAGGGCTCCCTGCAGCTGATCCTGAACCGGTTTATGTACTTCCTGAAGCACACCAAGCGCTCCGGCGCGCGCCACTGGCGCTGCGTCAACTATCTATCCAGCCGCTGCCCCGCCATCGTCATTACCGATGAAGACGCCGTCTTACAGAGGTTTGCTTGCTTGCTTAAGCCTGGGTCACACACAGCGATTAGTTGCTGCGAATTGGCACTCGCAGCGAGTATTCGCTCAGTGTGACAGGGCTATTTGCTGCGAATTCCATACTAACCGTGTTCATTTTTAACCCCCGACGAAAAAGAGGGGTGTTATAAGTTTGACGTGTGTGTCTGTCTGTCTGTCTGTCTGTCTGTGGCATCGTAGCTCCTAAACGGATGCGCCGATTTTGATCTAGTTTTTTTTGTTTGCAAGGTGTGACAATCGAGAGTGTTCTTAGCAATGATCCAAGAAAATATCTTCAGCCATTTGAAGATTATCAGCTCTTTTCTAGTTGTTGAAAGGATCAAGTAACGGTGTTGTGTTGGGGGTTATTAAATTTTTTAATTTAGTGTTTTTTAGACGCAGCGAATGCAATCGCAGCGACTATTCGCTGTGTGTGACAGAGGCTTTATCGAGTGGGTTTCGAGGTTAACCTACCTCACAAACCCTAACCGGTTGACTGACGGACTGATGGTTATATTAGTACCGTGTTTTTCATCCATCATTCTGGCATCAGTCCAGACTGGTGGACTGAACTGACGCCAGACTGAGCGTGTAACCCTAGTATAACACTCCGACTACGCGACTTGACGTCATCTGCTGTTTGTTCATCCTTGTCGAATAATACGCATTCGACAAGGATGAACAGCATGATGACGTAGACTTGTGTCAAATTCGAAAGTCCGAGTAGAAGACCTTGTTTTTTTAGACCATGCTATGATCCAAGAAAATATTTTAGTCATTTGAAGATTATGTATCTCTTTTCTAGTTGTTGAAAGGATCAAGTGACGGTTTTGTTTTGTGTGGCGAGTTTTAATTTTTTTTTAATTGAATGTAATATTTTGTCAGGATATCGGCCCACACGCACTCGTTCCACGACCAGAAGATACTGAAGAAGGTGCAAGCGGGCGCCGTGTACAGCGCGCTGACCGAGGCGGAGCGCGAGGGCCGCTGCAAGCGCCTCTCCGGCGCCGGCCCGCCCGCGCATGCGCACGCCGCGCGCAGCGACTGATACTGAAGAAGGTGCAAGCGGGCGCCGTGTACAGCGCGCTGACCGAGGCGGAGCGCGAGGGCCGCTGCAAGCGCCTCTCCGGCGCCGGCCCGCCCGCGCATGCGCACGCCGCGCGCAGCGACTGATATCATTGTATCCAAGTCCGACCAGACACGTAAAAAACCTCGCCATATTGCGGAAACAATGGAACTCATTTTATAAGGGAAATTGTTGCAGGCCCGGCGCACTCCGCGCCAGAGCTCCAGAATATACCTACGCCGGGCGCCATTTTTTTTTTAATTGGCCTATTTTTGTGTCGAAAAAGTACGACCAATCAAGCTTCACCAGGCTTGCGGGAGTGGAAGACTACCCCAAAAAAAGTCATATTATACCAACGCGTCTAGGGGCGGCTCGAGGGAGCCTCTGATCACGGCCTAGCGCGACCTCGTTAGTAGAGAAAGCGCACGCGAGTGACGAAGACGCTATTATTTATTCTCTGGTAATACAGACTCTCGCGGCGCGGTTTTAAGGTGCATTTTGTTTTAATACGAGCGCAGCGACAAACGGTAAGCTATTATAGCCAGGGTCACGTTCGACGCGTTCAATCAATGTAATTTGAACGTTAGTGGCGTGGTAGCTAGAATTAAATTCGCACGTTTGCTATCAGAGAGTGCGCCTTCTGTACCTAGTACTATCATTTATTCTGTGGCATAGTCGTCAAAATATACACGTGGCGCCCCAGAGCAGGTTTTTTATTTCTTTGGTCAGGCTTTACAATACATGTATGTATAAGTTTATTTACAAATTAAAATACAATAAATACCTATTTAATACACAATTTTTAAGGTTGTCTTATTGTGATCTTGCTCTGCGCACACGCCGTGATCGCGCGTGAATCTGTCCATTGATGATTGATTACAAAAGAAAGGTTTGCGATAGAGAGTAGGCAACAAATACCGCAGCGCGTGTTATCCAGCGGACACCCTTACTTAGTGTTGAACTCGCCAGAAAAGATAATGTAAAGGGTATCATTCATTTTGGACCAAAAAAGTAAAAGTGCCGGCCAGCAGAAAAAAGTATAACTTTCGGGTAGAACACACAATTCCTGTATTCTTTTACTATGACACTAATCCTGTGCACTCCATAGTTGTATTGTTAGAAGCTATTAATTAAATAATAAAAATGTTACTATAAAAGTATTACTTTGACGCATGTCACAGCGCATGTAGTCATATTGTAAATATTGAATATATTATATTTCTTTATTTTGTGTAGTTTAACTTTTTTTATTATTATTATAATAGGGGCCCACTTGGATTAAGTATGTATTTGTTTAATATAATTAAAAAAAATATATTACGAAAGTATTTATTATGATGCATAATAATGATCATTCATCAACTATATTTTACTTATTATTAACAATAAAAAGTAAAAAAAATAAAAAAATATAATGAAAATGTAAAAAAAAAGTGAAGAAATATAGAAACTACGACGTGTTCTATCCGAAAAATACACTTTTTTTCCATGGCTGGCATTTTTACTTTTTTGGTCCAACATTGTATGAAACGTGAATGATGTCCTTTGACCTTAACTAAGTGATGTAATATCAAAAATTAAAAAAAATAAATTCTTTGAACTCTTCTTTAAATATAAAGGTGGGTTGAAAGTGGTCCCTATGTTTTAAAATTATTTTTTTTTTATGTTACAAGTTGGGTCACGGAATTGTATGTACGAACAACATAATAAAAAATTAAACATACCTCATCTGTTAAAATACACGCTCTTATCCCTGTTTTGCATGCAGCATGGTTTTAATTCAATTCAATTTCTTTTTGTATGGCGCTTCCTTACCCTGTACAACATGGCTTGATCATTTTGACAGATGGGTCTAGTGATGGGATAGCACGCTCACAGGGAGGGTATGACTCATTATGTAGATAGATACATTATTTGTAAATTATGATTTTTTAAATAAATTATTATATTATTATTACAGTTCTATCTATCCTATACATATACAACACAAATGTCAATAACCAATTAAGATTTTTTTAATGAGATTTTAGAGATATACTTTTGTAATCGTCTATTTGATTTAAAAAAATTCATCCGTCTTATGATTTTGATGGATCAGTCAACATTTTTATTTGATTGCCACGAATGAGTGTGTAGGTATTATTAAATTTAAGTAGAAAAGAAAATATACTTATATTTAAAAATATATTTTTTATTATTATACCCATTTAACATTAATAAAAAATAGCATACAAAAACATTGTACAAAAAATATTTTATTTCGATTTGTCTATCACATTATTTATGAGCAAATAATAAGGCACAATATTATTATATTAATTTAACAATCAAGTTATCATTTCTATGCTAATACCAAATAGGTACACTTTTTAAATTTTAAAACATCATTAATAACAGTTAAATAATGGAATGGAACAAGGAATGTTTTTAAAAACAAAATCGCAGTCAAATCTTAAAAAAAAAACGTACTTCTTTCACAAAAAAACATCCAAAAGTTACATAACACTTACACTAAAGTGGAGTATACAACAATATTTAAAAAAAATTATGCCAGTTGGCAGTCTTGTTTAAAAGAACCTTAAGCATAAATGCATAGTGTCCAATATTCGTGATGCTCTAACTCAACATAAAAACTGAGTTCTGCATGGGAAACAAGAACAAATTGGTACAGGAGGACGGTTTAACCCCAACAGTAAATACACCCAATATACGTTGAGGAATTGCCATTCATAAAAAATATCATGTTTTGGGCGATTATAATCCTAGTAATTTTGGACAGATTAGCCAAAGATATTGGAACCAGCCCACTTCTAAGGCGATTCGAAGAGGCAGATCGATTGATCAATGTTTAAATTCTTATCACATATGCACGTTAAAAGCAGTTATCATCTTTCCTGTCCCTTGAAAACTCGAGTATTAAAGGGCTACCCAAGGCCAAGTGGCACCGCTATCTGTTTAAAAATAATTAGTTGAAGTATAATTTTTTTCTAAAATCCAGTAGGTCCATGGTCTAAGAAAACAAGGTCTAACACTCCGACCACGTGAGTGACACAAGCCTTCATTTCTACGTCATTTTGCCTGTTCATCCTTGTTGAACTTAGTTCAATCCTTGTGGAAATTAGTAAATAAAGAATTGAATTGAATTGTCGAATGCGTGTAATAGTCAAGGATGAACAGCGCAAAATGACGTAGGCTTGTGTCACGTGGTCGTAGTGTTAGACCTTGTTTTCTTGGGCCGTGTGGGTAGGTCATTTTAAAGTTGGCGTGCTATAGGATATAATATAGGGGCCATAAACTGTATTTAATAAAGTCCGCTGTAATAAAAAAAAGTGATAAAAACGGCCACTTTTGGCAAATCGAGGAATTGTTTATAAACGGATGGCGGCGCTACTATCGTTCAGGGAGCCTCTTATATAGCACCCATGGTCCAAGAAAACAAGGTCTAACCGTTAGACCACGTGACTTGACACAAGCCTACGTCATCATGCTGATCATCCTTGTCTATTAACACGCATTCGACAAGGATGAACAGCATGATGACGTAGGCTTGTGTCAAGTTACGTGGTCTAACGGTTAGACCTTGTTTTCTTGGACCATGATAGCACCTATTTTAAGGGGGACAGAAGACGTCAGGGACGCAGTTATGCGTTAGAATGAGATACAAATACACCGCGCTCACTCTTGCGTATAACCGCGTCCCTTTCGTCTTGCTTTTTGTCGCCCGTGAAATAGGTGCCTACGTTAGAGCATCACATAACCGTGGATTTTAAGTACACGCAATGACTAAGCGAGTCTGTATTTGACAAACGTCGGCAAGACGAAGGCAGCTTTGTGAATATCGCTGTTGTAGTACCTGAGCGCCATTAGCTTCTCCTCGTCGCGAGTGAAAGAGAGGTGTGGCGTGTCGAGCCGTGCGTCCTTGTCTAGCGCGCCGAGCACGAACCCGATCTGGCCCGAGGGGTACGTCGGCACGGATGCGTACGCGTACGCTGCTGACGGGAATTGGTTACGGCAATACCTGAAACAGGTACACGATATTGTTGAATCATCATAAATCATACTAATATTAAAGAGGAAAGATTTGTATTTTTGTGTGTGTGTGTGTTTGTGTGTGTGTGTGTGTGTATGTTTGTAATGAATAAACTCAAAAACTACTGAACCGATTTCTAAAATTCTTTTACCATTGGAAAGCTACATTCACCCTGAGTAACATAGGCTACCTTTTGCCGCGGGAAAATGCTTTATTCCCATGGGAAAAACGGTTAACGTGGACGGAGCCGCGGCGGAAAGCCAGTTGATAGAACGATTCGATTTACCATAGTGAAAATCCAACCATAGTAACAAAAGACTAAGGTTGAAGTTAGTAAAAATAACATATTACATTTTGATTTCAGTGCACTAACGTTACCGTAATGAAAACGCGACCATAATGGGAAAGAATAAGGTTGTAATTAGGAGTTTACACATGTGTGTCAGAGGTTCCAAGTCTTATTGCGCTATTGTACGACGCGACGCGCTAAATCTAGGACCCGTTATAAATCAATGTGTTGAATAGAAGATTTTCTTGTGTTAAACAGATGAGGACATGCAACTATGTTACTAAATCCATGGATAAGGATTCCACACTCAGATTGTGTGACGTCTGTCTAGATTTCGATAAATAATGAACCGATTTTGATAGTTGTTTGCTTAAAAGGTAACTTTATTATTTTCTTTTTTATCAATTTATTTATTTTTATATTATCGAATGGGTAGTTTGTTTTCTTAGTTATGTTTCTATACTTATTCAGCTCTTTTGAAAATTTCCATCCTCTTACTTTGATTCAGGCAGGATGCCCAACTCAACAAATAACTGCATCGGTATTGCGTTTCGGTTCATCTGACTGTAACTGGTTTTATCAAAATAATCAATTCTATTTTTTCTGCTGTTTTCTTAAAAATAATTCTTATTTGTACATACATATTGACGATCATACTACGAATGTCGCTTTTTATACCTTTGTAAAAACGTGTGCAATCTTGTGGTGTATGGTAAATAAAACTAAACAAACATACAAAGTGTAAACAGACTTTACCTTAGAGTGCTAGAGACCAGCTCAATGTCATTCCAGATGGTGCCGGCTTGGGAACACACAATGCCGCCCGGCCTCAGCGCGCTCTTCATTAGTGCGAAATAGTTCTCCTGGAAATTACAACAACTGATGTTAATATCGTTTTTTACTAGGGATGGAAAACATGAAAGGGACATTGAAAGGAGAGTGAATGCTGGTAACATGGTGAACGGGGGCGCTGTGCGCCTTTATGAACAGTCAGAAGGTGTCTAGAAAAGTACCTACGTCTGGCTGTTCATAGGGGTGTACTGCTTCCGGACTCTAATGTATGGGAGCGAAAGCTGGGTATGGCAGAAAAAACATGAAAGTAGATTATGAGCTGTATAAATGAGAGAATTGAGAGGTATGATTGGCGTAAAATTGTGTGATAAGATTAGGTCTAGTGAGATAAGGGAAAAATGTGGAGTAAAAGAAGATGTTGTGACGAGAATTGAGAAAGGGATGCTAAATTGGTTTGGTCACGTGAAGAGATTGTCTAAACAGATTTATAAGGCGAGAGTGGAAGGAAGTGTTGGAAGAGGAAGACCAAGACGAACGTTTCATAATCAAATCGGGGACGTTCTGACAAAAGGCCGGGTCAAAAGTACGCTAAACCGACGAGCATGATGAGGAGATTAATGAATGTGAATGAAGCGAAAGAAGTGTGTTTGGATCGTAGCAAGTGGAAGGAAGTGGTCTTTGCCTACCCCTCCGGGAAAGAGGCGTGACTTTATGTATATGAATGATGTTAATATCAAAGTTAAATCATGTATCCCATGGTTATCCATGGTCTAATTCTTACAATCGTTTGCACTCGATTTTTAGTAGGTTATCATAGTCAAAGTTCTTTAATTGCTAACCGTACTTCACGAAATTTGGAACGTCATAAAATGAAAATTAGCATACAAGACGAGCATGCATCGTTGAGATGAGACTCTTATGTGCTGAGGCTCTTCGTAGAGTGTCGTTTCTTAGGGAACAATTCGTATTCATTAAGCCCTTTATTTATAAAACATCTCTTAAAATGTAAAAATCATGTAAAAATAGTTGGTCCTTTTCGGACATTTAAATGACCATTGACATAGAAGTGTTCTTCTTCTTCCTATCGTATCGACGACTAATTAGATCATGTTTTGGAAAGAGAGAGAAACATTTTTTGACTTAAGCAGGCCTGTGTCACTCCTAAGCAAAACGCTCGCAGATGAAACGGCCCTAGCCACTTAGCCACCGACGACGTTCCACGATATTGCAGTGGTCTTTAAGACGATTTCCCATCTCGTCATGAGGAAAGAACAAAACTCCTGTTGAGTTTCTGTCTGTGGCGGGTTCTTCTTCACAGCGAACCTACCAATCGCATCGCCTCTTTAAATTATTAGGTTTATTCTTGTTCATTAGTGTGAGACGAGAGCCAGCAATGGTTTGATCAAAACTTTTTAATAGCATTGACGTCGAAAAATGATTTGTAAAATCTTACTTCGAATAAAAACCCTTTGATTTTGTCCATATTGACCTTGAGAGCGCCCGTATTCCGTAGCGGTAGGGGTGAATTTCGTAGTGTGAGTGTCCAACCGCATGTGCTGGCTTCTGCCTTATCCCTTACACACTATGGTCTGTTTCATATAAATCCGGACAAAAGTTCATTGACTTCTTTTCTTGAAAGTTATTAAAAATTATGTAATGCCAAAATATCTGGCAAGGTCACACGCTCACCTCGCTCTACTACGGTATGCCAAAGTACGTATTTTGCGATAATTTCCTATAGTTTTGTATGCAGATGTCAATGACCTTTTGTCCGAACTCCGGTTTAATATGAAACAAACCATAATCACCAAAAACAGGATCAGCAAACGAGCCGTCACGGAGCTAGCTCGGAATCTGTGAGTTACCGTCAAGTATTTACTAATATTATAATGACCTGGAATAGCGACACAGCCGGCCCCACAGGATCGCTGCTGTCCGTGATGATGACGTCAAACTCGTTACTGTGTTGCTTCATGAAGTCGAAGCCATCGCCCACGTGGAGCGTCAGCTTGGGGCTGTCAAAGCCCACTGCCATGAACGGTAAGTACTTCTTCGATACCTCGATCACTTTCGCGTCGATTTCCACCTGAAGATAAATAATAAATTAATTAATATGTGGGACATCTCTCACACGGCCATCTGACCCCAGGCTGAGCCTGTACTATGGGTATCAGACAGCTAATATACATGCATATTATATAAATATACAACATTCAGACACAAGGCATTTGCCCTGGGGCCTGGGTGGGATTCGAACCCGCGACCCTGTGCTTCGTAAGCAGACGTACTACCAACTAGGCTACGAGACCGTCAAAGCAGAAGATATATGGATATGCATGTCATGAATGAGCATATTACTTTTGTTAGTGATAGTGCGCCTGTGTGGCCCGGATAATCAAGGAGATGCGGGTTACAGTCCCTGCCCGAGCACCCGAGCTCAACGTTTAATATGAATGGGCTTGTTTTGTATAACAATTTATTAAAATTACACAGAAGTGGAAAAATGGTGCCGATTAAAAATCGGTCCCTTAGGCTCGCAACAGGCAGTTCCTATCGAACCTCACCTGATCTTCAGTCCAAATTGGACGACACTAGAACGCGGTATACCGCTGTTACCGTTAGACTAAAATGATGTATCATCGTAGGGAATTAAGATCATTCAGTAAGCTACAAAAAATATGCTCAAGCGATGTTGAGCGAGCATTTGCTACTGGCACTGGTTTGTAATTTTGCCTTCTGCATGAAGTAATAAACTACGTTAATAATTTTTATTTACTTTCAGATTTTGTAGGATTGCGATCTTTATCTAGCAATTAACTAAGGAAGTGAAAATATAATCAATATTATACATACCTTATAGTTTCATATTCTTCAAGAAGTTACATAATTTAAAAGAATAACTATTTAGGCCATTATCTAATTATTTTTGGTAATGATAACAACTATAATGAGATGATAATATAAGAGAAAATAAAATAAAAAAAAAAAAAAAATCTGGTAGGTAAATAAATTAGGCATGAACACAGGCAAAATTTTACTGCAGTAAAAAACTTTGTAGTCAAAATATGATTCGGGCGACAACATAAGCAGAGGGCTAGTATGTCATTCATATTAAATTTATTATGCTATTAGCTATTACTATTACAATACAAGTGAAGAATGATTATTTAAAGGATAAAATAATGACAAGAATTCTGCAAGTTACCTGAACAATTTCCTTCACTTTAGGATGCTTTGCCACTTCCCTGGCAACACCGCCGTCTCCTCCGCCGACTATCAGCACCTTTTCGGGATTTTTATGACAGCACAAGGGCAGGAATGAGATCATTTCCTGCAACAGAAAAATAAATCAAACCTTTTTGAAACTTTGTCTTCTGAGTGGTTTAGTTTGATCCTACTATTGTAAGTTTGTAACTGTAACTGTCCTATTTATTACTGGTGTCAATAAAGAATATTTGTATTGTTTGTGTCTGTGTTACTATTATGTGGAAGCAACTTAGTAGATTGAGTTACAAGTAATGCATTTTATAGATATGTAGATATTATATTTAGTACTGGGGAAAAAGCAATGAAAGTGAAATTTGCAAGCAGTGGCAGTCAGCTAGTGCTTGCATAGGTAAGCAAGCACTAGCTAGTAAGCAATGCTCACTAAGGCATAAATTTAAAGATATACACAAAAATTCTGCTTATATACTAAGGAAGAAGTGATTGCTTTGCTATTGCTTCATAATATAGTTATACAATTAAAAACAACTGACGGTAAAATTGTCACGTCGAAGACCGAAGTTCTCGCCGAGATCGAACACTTTTACGGGAAACTGTACGCCACGCACGCCCCGCAACCTATGCCCACACAAAACGACCCTAGAGCGCCGCCGACTCGCCATTACACCGATGAGCTGCCAGATATTAGTCTGGAGGAGATCGAATTGGCCCTGAGACAACTTAAGAATGGGAAAGCCCCGGGAGAGGATGGAATTGCGACGGAGCTCCTGAAGGCAGGTGGACAGCCTGTACTGAAGGAGCTTCAGCGTATTTTCAACTTAGCGATACATTCCGGGAGGACCCCAGAGGCGTGGCACAGGAGCATTGTGATTCTGTTCTTCAAAAAGGGTGATAAGACCCTCCTCAAGAATTACAGACCAATTTCGCTTCTGAGTCACGTCTACAAGTTGTTCTCAAGGGTCATAACGAATCGCCTCGCTCGAAGACTTGACGAGTTCCAGCCACCGGAGCAGGCCGGGTTTCGAGGAGGATTTAGTACCGTGGACCACATCCACACAGTGAGGCAGGTTATACAGAAGTCCGGAGAATATAACCAACCATTGTGTTTAGCTTTTGTGGACTACGAAAAAGCATTTGACTCTATCGAAACCTGGGCTGTTGTGGAGTCCCTGCAGCGCTGCCAAATCGACTGGCGATATGTCGAGGTGTTGAGGTGTCTGTATAACGCCGCCACAATGTCCGTCCAAATACAAAACAGTCAAACAAAACCAGTCCAGCTTCATAGAGGTGTGAGACAGGGGGATGTTATATCCCCAAAGCTGTTCACTAACGCGCTGGAGGACGTTTTTAAGACCCTTGACTGGACAGGACGAGGCATTAATGTAAATGGCGAGTATATCTCACACCTTCGATTTGCCGACGACATAGTTATAATGGCTAAGTCGCTGCAGGAGCTCCAGATCATGCTGACCGGCCTAAATGAGTCCTCTCGACGAGTTGGTCTCTGTATGAACTTGGACAAGACGAAAGTCATGTTCAACGCGCATATCATACCTGGATCAATTATCGTCGATGGAATACCTCTTGAAGTTGTCGATCATTATGTCTACCTTGGACAAAGTATCCAGTTGGGTAGAAACAACTTCGAGAGGGAAGCCGACAGGAGGATTCAATTGGGCTGGGCAGCTTTCCGGAGGCTGCGCCACGTTTTCTCGTTGCCCATACCGCAGAGCCTAAAGACGAAAGTCTTTGATCAGTGCGTCCTACCCGTCATGACCTACGGTGCCGAAACGTGGACACTGACTGTGGGACTAGTCCACAAATTTAAAGTTGCTCAGCGAGCTATGGAGAGGACTATGCTCGGAGTCTCTCTGATGGATAAAATCAGAAACGAGGATATCCGTCGGAGAACCAATGTAACCGACATAGCCACTCGAATAAGCAAGCTGAAGTGGCAGTGGGCTGGTCACATTTGTCGCAGAACCGATAATCGCTGGAGTAAGCGGGTTCTGCAGTGGAGACCACGTCTAGGTAAACGAAGTGTAGGACGCCCCCCGGCTAGATGGAGTGACGATCTGCGAAATGTGGCTGGCAGCAGGTGGATGCGTGCGGCCGAAGACCGGGCCAAATGGCGCGCCTTGGGAGAGGCCTATGTCCAGCAGTGGACTGCCGCAGGCTGTTAATGATGATGATGATGATAGTTATACACAATATTTGTATATTTTTTAATAGTAATGTTGTTTCTATTTCTTTGTATGGTGTATCTTTTTTCTCTGCTATATTTAATCTGTATTTATTTCTTTTTGTGTTTCTTTTTCATGTTTTATGGAATTATTTTCTGAAACAAGTAAAACTTTTTAATAGAATTTTATCAACACTAAACAATTTGTGTTCTAAAACAAGTGAAAATAAAATATAACATCAAGATTCTATATAGGAAAAAGACTACTCTAGTTGTTTTATTTCTTCCTCTCGGTCAAAATACATCCATTGGTGAACAAACAAAAGACTGATAACAACATTATTCTTTAATTACCTAAATTAAAAGACCCATAACACCATTGTTTAGATGGATAACAAGATTAGGTAAGCAGGTATGTAGACACATTAATAAAATTGATACTAATTGATACCCCTAAAACACTTTATTGCAAACATTTTCCTGTTTCATTTTTCCTTAAGGTTGATTATGAGGTGGGTTTTTACAATTTGTCACAATGCAGTTTTTTTCCTAATCAATTATTATTGAAGAAAAATGCTTAAAAGCATTAAAGCATTTTTAACTTTTGGGTTGACTATAGTAGACTGCCGTACGAATTTGTTGGAAAGAAATATATTGGTAGTTAGCTGGGGGCTGTAAGATATAATTCTAAAATATTATCGTGCGGAAACTTGTAGTTTTTTAGACGGTATTTAAGCCCCAAAAATAGGTTCCTAAGGCGGGAACGAAGCGAGCGCAGCGAGCGTAGAGCCCGCCTTAGCCTTCGGGGTGTTCGTTCTTTTTATTCTTTTGCCACCCCGAATGATCTCAGGGGAGGAGTAGTATGGTGGGGCCCCTAAAAAACTACAAGTTTCCGCACGATAATATTTTAGAATTATAATCTTACAGCCCCCAGCTAACTACCAATATATTTCTTTCCAACAAATTCGTACAGCAGTCTACTATAGAAGCCCCTAACTTTTTTCAGTACAAAGTAGGAAAAATAATTACATCTATTTACGAACAATTATGGTGCATTCTATCTAGTATTGAGAAAAATAATTAAAATACAGATTTTTTATACAATATGTGGTCAGAGAGTCAACTTCAGGGCGGGGTTGTAGATAGTAATACACGAGGCTTGCATATAAATATATATTTCAGTTATAATAACAAGAAAAAAAGATTGAGCCCAGATTGTCGTCGTCCTGGTACGGCCAATATTTTGGGTTTTTTTCAATAACATTCGAAACTGAGATAGTTCAATAACAAAACACAAATATAGAATAGTTTTTATAGGGGGATTTATAGTTAATTCCACAAATACACGCAAACTACGCAGTCAGTCGGGTCAGAGAGTCAACTTCAGGAGTCGAAAGTGAACAAGTAGTAATAGTGAGACGTGATCTAGAATAATACATAGGTTTTAGGTACTCCGCCCTGAGGTTGACTATCTGACCATAATTAGTAATAAGATTCTTACCTGATATGAGAATTCGTCTTTTTCTGTGCACTGTATAATGCCGTCCAATACAAGAACCTTGCCAAAACTTGTTGTGTCGAATACGTGGATTTCTTGATATTCCGATTTCTCTGAATGCAGAACTTCTTTCACTTCGAATGAAAAGGTGCCACCCGGCCACATGGCACAGGACTCGCTGAACCAGTTGTTCTTTAGATAATTCATTATCCCAACAAATTATTTTACGAAATATACAAAAAAAGATAAACTAAACCACACCGTTCGGCAGTTAGTTGACAACTAAATAAAACTGAAACTGACTGACTGACTGACTGACTGTGCTGCTGCCATTGGCTGCTGCCGCCCGACTGACGAATGAACGAAAATGATTGATTGGCTGGCTGGCTGGCTGATTGATTTATCCAGTCACAGTGTGACCAGATTTAGCAGAATTCTGCGATTTTAGCAGTATAAGATCCCATTATTTATGTTCTAACAAATTGTGTTGTTGCATATCTGAAAAGTTAGCAGATTTTGGCAGAATTTTGAAAATCATGTGCAAATTAGCAGGATCATACTTGTTGATCTTAAGTTTCAATAGTAGTGTTAAAAGTATTCAAAGAAATTCTGCTTTTTCTTGTACAATAATAATATGTTACTAACTCGTTACTATTATACCAGCGCATCTTCATCATCTTGTATGTAATGTACCTATCTAAGGTTCATTTGTCCATTTTCTAAGTAGTTGTTTTCAGTCAATTGTAGCGGATGTATAACCATTGTAAAAATAAAAATAAAGTACGAGCAAAATAATAATTATTGTAAAATAAGTAAAAAATATATTTTTAAAATAAGTTTAAAATATATTTTCATTTCAAATCTGGCAACACTTCAGTCAGTGTCAGTCAGTTCAGTACTGTCAGTGAAGTGAATGTTCTTTCTGTTCTGTGGTTCGTTCAAAAAAAAAAACAAACAAAGAGAAAAAATAAGGTTTTACGCGGGAATCGAGAGGAAATGGCGGGTTCATTGTTTCGTCCTTTTTAAAATTAGTTTTTCATGGTAATTGTGGTGTTAATATGGTGGAATTAGTGCGATAATGTGCCGTTAAAGAAGAACTATTCAATGAAAGTGAGAAATAATGAGTGGTTAGCTGTTTCTGGTTTGATACCCCGCGTTAAACTTCAGTATCATTGGAATGTAAGAACCACCCTTGCATTTCAATGATCCCGTAACAAGAAATGAAACTACCAAGAAATGACTAAAGACGACGAAATGAAACTGAAGAAATAATGACTGAAGACATTAACCTCCTGAGGCCCACGGTACTACAAGAAGGCCTTCCATCGACTAGGGGTAAAGGCCCAGCGAAGTAACCAATATTATCAAATAATGACCCAAAGTACTCTATAAAGGACCCTTTTTCTAATCGAATATTAGAGTTTGAAATTCCCGCTATTGTAGAAAATAATGTTTCTGAACGCACCCTTTGCTTTTTTTTTATTCGATAGTCCAAAGCAGTTGTGCCAACAAAAAAATATTTATTTGTTATTTTGACGTTTCCGTGAACGAGATGGGTACTTTTGGTCGACAACGTATGTAAATCCATATATTTTTGAGTAATCTTTAGCTCTCCGTGTATTGTTTTTAATGTAAATCACTGGTAAAATACCATTCTCAAAGAATACTCATTTATTTTTTGCCTCTCTATTAGTATTGTAAAAATATGAAATGACGAAATTTGAAAACCTTTTTAAAGGCCTTTGGATCGCAATCATTTATTATTATTATTTTATGAATATAAGTAAAAATCTTTACACCAGTAAATAACACTTATATTTTAAACTGTAATTTCATTACTGTAATTTTTCTTTGCTATTTTATTATTTTCGACAAATTCTATGTATAAGTAATAGGTAAATTCAACTTATTGTTCCACTTCAGATTAAAATACACAAACATTTCCTATATCTTCTTTTGATAATTTTGAAAAAACATAGCGTTTACTGTTGTGATGATCCTTTTTCTATAGAATTACTCTTATTTTTAGGATTTCATATGTTTTAAATTGCAGTTTTGTTTAATAATTAAAAAAATGTGTACAGTCAGTTGGATTTGTACAAGTTTTCACAAACTTACTTGAGACTATATAATTAAAATAATAGTAACTTGTGGTAAATTATAATACTTTGTTTGTATTTTTACTAAAACACAAATAATTTAAACATTTTATGTATTAAATTTAGAAATACATAATTTTAGATAAATCTTAATTTATAGATAGTGCAGCCCAAAGGCCTTTTTAAAGGTATTACAATATTCCAGTTTTTTTACCTTACTGAGTACTAACTGACCCTAACAAGTCACCAAAAAAATATGGAGCATATTTGATCACCATAGGGTAGCTTTTCATTTGTTCAAAGTTCTGGGCCTTTACCATTAAGTCCTATGTGAAGGACCGTGGGCCTTTAGCTGATAAAATCATTTAGAGCCCTGGGCCTCAGGAGGATAAACTTGGATAATGCAAGAAACTACTAAAGACTAGGCTGTATGGGCTTAGATCCCTTTGCCTTTCCCACAAGGGAGAAAGAAACTAAAAAAAAAAAAAAAAGAGAAAAAATAAATAACAAACAAACCAAGAAAACATTTTCTTCTTTCATCGAATTTAACTGCTTAAAATAAAAATGGAAAAGACGGGGTAGCTCGAAGAAATTACCGCAAACAAAACACTGTATATTGATCAATAATGGGTTCAACTGCATTCACTGTAGAAGAGTTTTTGCAAGCCGCTCAAGAATTTGTTGAATTATCAGACTGGCTCTACGATGGATGGAAACTTACAAAAAACCTTAAAGATCTAAACAAATCTTACATTAAAAAAGATACTTTCATCTCGCTAGGTGGGGAACTTGGTCAGAGAGTCAATAACAGCATCTTGAAAGCGGAATATGTTATTTACTATAACCTTAGCTACGGAGTACCAGGCTTCAGTTTCAATATCTGGAATTCTGCTGGAGTTCTGTTAAGCTTGGAGGATATCAGGCAACATTCTTATATCAAGTAAGTCGCATTTTAGGTTGAGGCCAAAGAGTCAACAGGTTGATAAAATGATTATGATAGATTGCTAAGTTTATATCTTTTCATACCATGAACGACGGCGACGTCTGTTAAAAAGTTATATTACAAGTCTTGAAGTCACATTAATTGTCCCCATAATTCCTACTTTCCCATCAAGAACCCTATTTCAATGGTCCATGTATAGTTTTACTGTATATATGTTGATATATGTATGTATGTACAAGAACTAAAGAAAATCTGAGTAAACAAAGTCAAACAAAAAACTAATTTATAGAAATATTGTCAGTCTGGATATTTTTTTGGACATTATGCAGAAACTATGCCAACAATTACTATCCAAATTACTATATTTCTTTCTAACTTAAAATATTCCCATAGGAAAAGTCTTCATGCAGGTGGCAATCTTAGTAGACCTTATAGTAATTATTATATATTTTTAATTACAGGATCCCACAGAAGGACTTCTACTCAGTGATAACTCAACAGGAGCACCCAATATTCCACCGACCATACTTTGTAATGCATCCTTGCCTAACTGAAACATTACTGACCACTTTTAAGGGAGAATCTAATAACATTATTGTCACATTTTTAAGTCTAATCACACCGTTAATAAATTTGGATTTGCCTTTAGAGTATGGGCTTTAGAAAAAAATATTTAGTTTTATTCCAAAATTCTAATGAAATTGCAGCATGCAAGTTTTCTCTTTATAGTGTTATTCAGAAAGTCAGAATTCGTAAATAATGATCACATTCTGTCAAAGATTCAACCCATTTTGTTTTCAAAAACCTAACAAACCATGGTCATATCTATTGCCAACTTAGTGCAGAATGTTCTAAGAACAAACACATAATTGAGATATTTGCCCGATTTCTTCTATTTTAAAACGGCCATGGAATTAGCAAAAACAAAAGAAGGAATAAAGAAGACAATATCAGGTGAGACACTTTTTCACTTTCTATTCTACACTGAAATTTAACTGGTTGTTTATTCCCTACACAGTGGTAGTACTCATGAAAATGAAAAACTTTCCCTAAGGAACATAGGTTGAAGTATCAAAAATAAAATTTAACTTGCGGATAAACAAACAGTTAAATTTCACAGTGTATAAATACTTTTGGAGTGATCCAAATTTACAACTTTGTCCAAGCAAATACAATACTAAAAGTACCACTCCCAAGCTATCCATATATATAGTAGTTATTTTGCAGTGTACATATTTAAAAAAGGCTGCAAGATGAAGATTGATGAAATCATTATATTATAATGTGAATGATTTATAGATGGTGAAATTTACTCCAAATTTAAAGATTACTAAGACTTGTTTTCTATGTTTCATTGTACAAAATTTTACTAAACTTGTTACGATTAAAATAAATATAATGCTTGTTTAAAAATGTATAGTTACTTAAAAAATATTACCATTATTTTATTACTATTATGTACTGAAAATGCGCACAAGAACGCGTGTTGCTCACCTGACATAACCAGACTGAAGTTTTGCTGCACTACCCTCTAGTACAGTACATAACATGCCTTTCCCCCGGGATGGCTCACTAATAGTCTTTTCACTAAAGTCTTTTATGTCTATGCTAAGTACTAATTAATGTTATCTTCACTATAATACTATCACTTAATTAACTAAATTCACTTAACACTACACTCATATATAGGACACTAATTGTCAGTGTCACTATTTTCTTCTACTTCTGACTCTTCTTCTTCTAGGGTGATATCTAAGTCTGCTTTCTTAGTTATTGGCTGCAGAGGTGACTCAGATCTAGCTCTTTTAGTTCTTCCCAAAACTATAGATTCATTTTGCGAATCCTGATGCAATTCAATGTCTTGTGGCCCTGATGCTCCAATAATTTCAGACCACTTTGAAGGTGACGGTAATACAATGTCATCGTCATCCTTAGTGTTGTAGTTATTTTTCCCTCTTTTACTTTCATCCAAATTTTCGGTGCAAATCCTCTCTCCCCCAAAATCTTGAATTTGATTAATATGTCTCTTCAAAATTTTTCCGTTCCATCTTATGAGGTACCTACAGATTCCAATCTTCCTCTCTACAACTCCTTTCAACCATCGAGCTCCCCCAGAATAATTCTTGATGTAAACTGTTTGGCCAACATCAAAAGATCTCACCTTAACTATTTCATTATTGTCTACATCGCCTTGACGTTCTTTGTCTCTAGCGAGAAGTGGATTTAAGCAATCAAATTTAGTCCTAAAATGTCTATTATTTAACAGCTCAGCAGGTGTTTTATCACAGATGCTATTTGGTGTAGTACGTAACCCGTACAACATTTTCGGAAGTCTTAAATGCCATGGTTCTGAAGATTGTTTTCTCAATTTGTTTTTTACTGTCTGAACAGTCCGCTCTGCCTGCCCATTTGATGCTGGGTGATATGGTGCTACTAACACATGTCTGATACCATTTATTTTACAATAGTCCTGAAATTCTTCGGATATGAAACTTCTACCATTATCACTTACAATAGTATCTGGCGGTCCCTGTTCAGCAAATATTTCCCTCACAATCTTCACCAATGTCGAACTACTCATATCTGGAACTATTTTGACTTCTGGCCATTTTGAGAATGAATCAATTAATATAAGGAATGTTTTACCTTGAAATGGCCCTGCATAGTCTATATGTAATCGAGACCATGGTTTGTCTGGCCTTATCCAGTGATGTATTGCCTTTGTAGGCAAATTCCTGTTCTCTGCACATATATGACACTGTTTAATCATGTCCTCAATTTGTTTATCAATAGCTGGCCACCAGAAATAACACCTTGCCATAGCTTTTGTTATAACTATACCATCATGGTTAACATGCAGTTCTTCTAGAACTTTGTTCCTCATTTTACTAGGCAATACAACTCTATTGCCCCATAGAATGCAGTTTTTACAAGTGGACAGCTCATCTCTTTTCTTTGAAAATATCTTGTAATCATCCTCTACTTTATTTAGCCAACCATTGCGTATCCAGAATATTATTTTACTTAATATAGGATCCTTAAGTGTCAGCTTTGCTACTTCCTTTGCTGAAAATTCCAAGTCTAACGGTGTCTCTTCAATCAGGAGCACCCCAGAATATTCCTGTTCCTCCTTTTCCTTGTCTGTAGATGGCCAGCGACTAAGGGCATCAGCATTCCCCAGTTTTCTGCCTTGAACATATTCTATCTTATAGTCATAAGAACTCAATAAAAGTGCCCATCTTAGCATTCTTGGAGAAATTATGTTTGGAATTTGGCGTCGCGGATCAAATAACCCCAATAAAGGTTTATGGTCGGTCTTAATTGTTACCTTACGACCACTAATAAATTGGTGGAATTTTTTCAAACCAAAAATTATTGCCGCAGCCTCTTTATCGACTTGCGCATAATTGCGTTCATGAACATTCATAGTTCTTGAAGCAAACATGATTGGTCTAATAGTGCCATCTTCCATTTCATGTTCTAATACAGCACCAAGTCCATATGGAGAAGCATCGCATGATAATATGAGCTTCTTCTTTAAATCATAATGAACCAGTGTGTCTTTACTTGTTAAAGCCTCTTTTAACTTTTCAAAAGCCCTTTGCTGTTCTGTCTTCCACTTCCAAGCAACATCTTTGCTCAGCAGCCTGTATAAAGGTTCTGCCACAGAAGCTTTATTAGGCAAGAACCGATCATAAAAATTTAGTAACCCTAAAAATGCTTGCAGTTCTTTTAAATCACGCGGTGGCGGAGTATTCTTAATAGCACAAATATCACTACTAGGGTGAATGCCATACTCATCAATGACAAACCCTAAAAAGTTTACACTTTTAGCTGCAAATTTACATTTCGTCTTATTCACCCTTAGTCCAGCATCTTGTAGTTTTTTTAGAACTATATTCAACCTTTCATTGTGCTGAGATAAACTAGTTCCAGTCACTAATATATCATCCAATAGTACGGTCACTCCTGGAATACCCGCGAGCAATGTCGACATTAACCGCTGAAAAATTCCTGGGCAGGCTTTTACCCCAAATGGTAATCTTTTTACCTTGTAAAGGCCTTTCGGTGTATTCAGTGTAAGTATTTGAGATGTGGGTTCATCTACTGCTACCTGTGTATATGCTCGTTCTAAATCAATTTTCGTAAATATTTTTCCTCCTTTTAATTGTGTAAAGGCTTCATCCAAAGTAGGTAAGGGGTATGTGTCAGTGTCCGTTGCTGTATTCACAGTTGACCTATAGTCTCCACACAGTCTAACACTACCGTTCGGTTTCATCACCGGTACAATAGGTGTAGCCCATTCAGAGTGAGGTACCGGTTCCAATACATCCTCTGCAACTAGACGATCTATTTCTGTATATACTCTCTCTCTAAGTGCAAACGGAATAGACCTACATTTCAAAAACTTCGGGTTGACCCCTTCCCTTACTGCAATATTTGCAATAGGCCCTGTATATTTTCCCAAGCCTTCCTCGAAAACTTCTTTGTATTTTCTGAGTAAATTAGTAATATCTGTATCTATACTTATAGAATTTACCCCATGTAATCCTATGTTTAGATCATTAAACCAATTCCTTCCAATCAAGCTTGGACCTTGCCCTTTAGCAATAATTATAGGCAAATCCTTTTTAATTCCTTTGTAACACACAGGTACCAGTGTTTCCCCTAATATTATTAAGTTATTATCAGTCCATGTTTTTAATGTAACATCCATACTATTTAGTTCTGGTAATTTCCCTTTCCATATGAGTCTGGCAGTCGGTTCATTTATCAAAGTAAACGCACAACCTGAATCCACTTCCATTTCAATATCACAGCCGTTTAACATTATGTTTAGTAAAAAAGCAGGTACCTTCTTTTGTTCTACCCAATTGACAGGAGTTTCATACAAACCATTACAATTAGATCGCATACTATCTTTATTTCTATTCTTTGAAAGACATACTGCTTCAATATGCCCCATTTTACCACAAAAATTACATTTTGTCCATTTGAATCGGCATTCACCTCGGTGTTGTTTACCACAACGTAAACAGGACTGTGTATCTCGAGTGCGTTCAGTCGCTTCGAGCGTAGTTGTTCGGTTAAATTTTAACCCGTTTGAGTTGCAACCGAGCCACTGAACGATCGAGTTGTTTTTATAACCTCAAATATTTAACGAGAGAAAATTCTTCTCATGTCTGAATTTTTTTCCACTTTTATATACATTACAGACGTATTAGACGCCTGTGATATACAAATTTAATAAAATTATTATAAAGTAACTACGAAACAAAATGGCGGGCTTTTTGAGTCTTTTGACTTTGACATAAATTGCAAGCTTTAAACGTCAAATAGCTGTCAGAGTAAAAATTAACCATCTCATTAGACGGTTGTTTGGTTGTTTCGCTCTGAGCCACGGAACGGGTGAAACTACGCTCTGACAGCTGTCAGGGTAAAATTTCACCGAGCCACGGAACGGTTAGAGCGCGCACCAGAGCGCGCTCGAGTGCACTCGTACGAAGCCACTGAACGTGCCCCTGCAGTGGCCAGTAATTTCATTTTTTTACAATTTATGAAAACACCAAAACGTTTCAATATTATTTACTGACTATAGGTTTTTCAAAAGAATTTGCATTAATTTAATAATCCTATATTGAATGAGATTATAATAGCAAGGACACCTTCGCACACCTGTGATTTGAAGAAATATAAAAGTAAAAAACGAAGATGTTGAAAAATATATCCACAGCACTCCGTCTCCAATCCTGTCATTCGGATTTTCGAAAAATTGATTATTTTCAGAGTTATTATTTTTTAAGGATGGCGGTGCCACTTAGAAAGTGGAGCCCCTTAATCTAGAGTCAGATACAAAAGATATTATTTTATCTATTAATAATTAATATTAATTAATTAATTTTAATAATATTTATTTATTTCTCCCAATATGCTTACAAAACAAGTACATGTTTGTATAAAGGTTAGCATTTCAAAAAGGCCAAGATGGGAGACTGGTGTCCAAGCTAGGAATACCTGTGTTATGGATCACCAGGCTTCCACTCCGCGGGTAAGTGAGCAAAGGTATACAAAACAAAAAGACTGTACTAAAAACAAAAATTAAAAGTAAGTATCTCTATTAGGAGAAGGTAACTATAACTAGTACAGATTAAAAGTGTGTGTGAGTGTGTGTTTGTGTAAGTGTGTGTGAGTGTGTGTGAGTGTGTGTCTGTGTGGATGTGAATGTGTGTCAGACTTAAGAGAAGAGGTAGAATGAATTGATTTGGTGATTTATTTTGATGTTGTGATAGTACTGATGGTGTTTAGTTTACTTACATACATTATTTTGTATCAATATTATTTAAGTTGGTTTTAGTTGAGTTTATTTTAGTTTAAGAAACGTTTATGTGTCAATGGTTAGTAATCTCTCGGTTGTGTCGTAATCTAATGTTAGTAGCCATTTTTGTAAAATATCTTTTAGAGGTGTTGTAGTTAGCGTATATATATTAATCTCTTTATTTATTTTGTTGTACAAGAAGCCACCTAGAAATGCAAAGGATCTATGGGGAAAATGAGCATATGAAGAACTCGGACATACCTACTGTGTCTTTACGTCGTTTAAGCAAAAGGGTAGGATTGAAATACAGCGTTGAGTGTTGTTTCAAGATTGCATGTAGGATAAATAACTGTCTAACAGTGAGTACAGAACTCTTCTGATACAGTTCAGTCGTAGCGAAGCGAAATGGGAGACATAGGGCAGTTTTAAGAACCACTCTTTGAGCTCTTTCTAATTTAATTAGCAAGGATTTGTAGGTACCACCCCAGGTAAGTAGCGATTGACCAAGTGCCAGATAAACCATTTTTATAGTCTCAATGTCAGCTACCTTTCGCAGATTTTTAAAAACATACATAAGCTTGCGCAACCTGGAGGTGAGTATGTCGATGTGACAGTTAAAGCTTAGGTTGTGATCAATTTGGACTCCTAAGTACCTGACAGAGCTAACACGTTCCAATCTAGGACAGGTACATGCACAGTTAAAACAATCGGGTGCGGAACAGCAATGTGCCACCATCGAACACGGCAGATCTGGCGGTAGTCCCCTTTTTGTAAAAGTCATATATTTAGTTTTATCCGCGTTCAAAGTTAACACATTGCTATTCAGCCACTCTGTGACTATATTGAATCCTGTCTGTGCATGCACATAGACTTCTTCCCAAGTAGCAGCACTAAAGATAAGGGCAGTGTCGTCGGCAAAGGTAGATATTCTTCCATTTTGTAGATTGAGACCACAAAGCTCGTTAATGTAAACGAGAAACAGGGTAGGTCCCAGGATGCTACCCTGCGGCACACCGTAATTGACAGGTACCTCATCACTTACAATGTTACCTATTTTCACTCTTTGAGTCCGGTTACTCAAATAGTCATGAAAAAGTTCAAGTTGCACCCCCCTTACACCAATTTTGCTCAGTTTATCTAATAAAAGCGGAACAGAGACCGTGTCGAAAGCTTTGGCTAGATCCAGAAATATAGCAGCACATTTCATATTATTGCCCATTTGCCGGAAAATGTAGTCTGTTAGAGCATGGACAGCCTCCCCAGTAGATACACCAGTACGAAAACCAAATTGGCATGAGGATAATAGATCATTTGCTTCCAAAAAATTCCTGAGTCGGCTGTTCATGATCTTTTCTAAAATTTTGGACATGGATGGAAGTATAGAAATTGGCCTATAGTTACCGACACGATCTCTAGAACCACTTTTATAGACTGGGATAATAAGAGCTTTCTTGAAAGCAAGTGGAAATTTGCCACTTGTGATAGCCAGATTGCATATATGTGTAAGGGGGGGTACAATAATGTTCTTGTACCTCTTTAGTACTTTTGCACTTATGTTATCCCAACCCTTTGCGTCACTCTTTAAAGACATAATTAGATTTTCCACTTCATTTTCATCCGTTGGCAAAAATACGAGAGAATTGGCAGAGCTACACGATCCTTTACAGGAGGATTTAGTAACATTAGATACGTTTTTTCTTAATATATCTTCAGCTAGGGTTTTTCCAACGCTGGCAAAATAATTATTAACACTATTAATGACATTATTACGTTCAGCACTGTTAGGGATCAATTCACTAGCATGAGTTTTTTCTTGTTGCCTATTCGTTAAATCATTTATAGTGTTCCAAAGTAGTCTTGGGTTGTGTTTGGCTTGGATTAGCTTGTTCCTCTCATGGTTAATTTTAACAGATTTTAGTATTTCAGTGCAATAGTTACGATATCGCTTATACGTCACGGTCACTATATCATTTAACGGGTATTTATTTGCCTTTTTATGTAGATTATCCCTATTTCGCATACATCGTAATAGCCCGGGAGTGATCCACGGTTTAATAATCTGTTTCCTTTTGGAAGTAGTGATTTGTCTTGAGTTAGACTCGATAGCATTATTTAAAGATGAAATTAAGAAATCGGTTGCAATATTTACGTCCATCGACTCAAAGATAGGACTAAGATCCATGCTACTCAGACTAATGTCGAGACCATTATAGTCAATTACAGTAGAGGTGTTGTTAGTATTGCAGTTGTAGTTATATTTAGATTTAAGAAATAGTAAAACAGTTTCATGGTCAGTTATTGAAGTTTCAGCGACGTATGAATAAGCTTTTGTTTTCGATTTAAGCAAAATATGATCTAAACAGTTGTTTTTGCGAGTTGCTAAGGTATGAGCTGGTAATAAGCCATGAAAAGCTAGTACAGTAAGATAGTCACTAGCATTATTATCTAAGATATTATCTCTAATATTTATATTTATGTCACCAGTCAAAATTATTGTGTTATAATTTGAGTATTTAGTTAAGGTTTCATTTAAAGAATTTAAAAACACAGAAAGGTTTTTGTATGAAGGAGAACGATAAATAGCAATAACAATGATATCAGAAAACAATTTGACAACAAGGCAGTTTGCTTCTAGGAGTCGCGGTTCCTCTACTACTGTAGGAATACTATCCTTGACAAATACCGTAACACCATCATTTTGTAGTACATTCAAAGTGGTATTAAAACGATTGTAACCATGCAAGACCGGAAGGTTTGGTTTTCCCTTTAACCAACTCTCTGTCAGCACCAAAATATCCCAATCTGTGTTGGACCTTGCTATAATAGTTTCTAGCCCCGAAAAATTACAGGAGATGCTACATATGTTTTGATTTAGTAGTTTTAGGTATTTATCTGGGTGGTCTATAAGGCTAGGGCAATCGTCTATTTGACATTTAGCTGAGTAAGACACAGAAAATGTATCAATATTTTTTTGATAGAGTATATTATCGAATTTTAATTTAATATAATATAGGCTATAAAGAGAGTCAAAGGAGAACAATAATGCAACAAGTCATGAAAATCAACCAAAGCCACAAAATAAAGCGAGAGTGAGAGTTGTATATTAGCTGTGTGAATGTGCGTGTGTTAGTGTGAGTGTGCTAGTGTGTGTGAGTGTGTGTGATAGATGGTTAGTGAAGTAACATAAATTATAGGTCTTAAAATTACAAGAGCAATTTTTATAACAAAATAGTCATATCTCTTTCGCTTCTTCATTTTTTAGCTTCAGAAGGCACTGCTCGGACCGAATTTGGACAGGTTTGTCATTGGGCGATTTCCGCACTAGAATTTTTCCATTATACTGCCAGGAAGAGTAGTTCTTTGATTTTGAATACTGGCGAACTTCATAGAGTAGTTTTTTCATAGCTGGTGTCAAATGGTCGTCGGCATATACAGGTTTGGGTTCTCCAGGAAGCCCGATTATTTTCGTGTTGAGCTTCTCTTGGACAGCGCGTTCCTTGTTGAAACGACGAATACAATGCATGAAATCATTCCTAAAAGGAACCGAGTGAAACTCCACCACAATCGGCGTTGATTTATCAGGTTTTCCTGGCAGCCGATATATGTCGCGTAAATCACTTTCTTGAATGATCAAGTCGACCACCTTACCAATATTAGATACAATTTTAGCGAGGTCGGATGTTTTTTCTTGCGCTGAGAGTGGGATGTTCCTAATTTCTATCGTCGCAGAACGAGAGAGTTTACTGAAATCTTGTATGCGGTTATCTAAATTACAAATTTTTGTTTCGGTCTCATTATTTGCAGTCAACAAGGTTGCAACCTTATTTTTCGTGTCTTCGAATGTGGTGTTCATAAATTTCATACTGTCGTCCATATCGCTGCTTAACTTTTTTAAATTTGCTACTTCAGATTTAAGACTCCGGACATCTTGAGTAAGAATGGATAATGTAGCATCTTGCTCTTTCTTCCAGGTGTCAAATCTCTCATCCTGATCTCTCTTCCATGAGCTGAGCATATCAATTAAATCTCTTTTAAAAGCACCCAATTCCGATATACCCGAGTCCTCGTCCAACGCTGAAGAGTCGTTATTGGAACCCGGTGAGTTTTCAGGGCGAAGCCGTTTAAAATTCCTTTTAGTAATACGATCAGGCTCGTCGTCAGCTGATTTCCTGTATATATCCGTCTCCGAAGAGGACTTACATGCAGGTGGTGTCCTTTCCATTTTACCGTCGATAGAATAAATCACAGTATAGTTTATACGGCAAGTAGTAGCCCGCAGTCAATGTATTGCAACGCGCGTAGACGCCCGCCTATTGTTCTGGTGCTCCGCTTGTAGCGGCTGCTACGAAAAAACGTCACGCGTAGCGGTAGCTACGCCGGTTCGTAGCAGGCGAGTAGGAAGGGAGCGCCTAATTCACCACACTGAGATAAGCGACGCGTAGCGCGGCGGGGGACCGCACAGTCACAAAAACTCGTCGGAAACAGGTGCACAGGGTTCAAATCCACTCGATCACACTCGAAGAAAAAAGTTGTCTTCCAGCAGGCAAAACAATCAGAGTATATTTATCTCACTCTAGACACGCCAGGTGGGCGTATACCATCCATTTAAGGGGCTACCCTAGGCTAAGTGGCGCCGCCCTCTGTTAAAAATTAATTACTCGCGAAGTATATTTTTTTTCTAAAATCCGGACGGTCATTTTGAAGTTGGCGTGCTATAGGATATATAGGGGCCATAAACTGTATTTATTATAGTCCGCTGTAGTTACAGATAGAAAAGTTGCTAAAAACGGCCACTTTTGTCAAATTTTCTATCTGTAACTACAGCGGACTATAATAAATACAGTTTATGGCCCCTATATATCCTATAGCACGCCAACTTCAAAATGACCGTCCGGATTTTAGAAAAAAAATATACTTCGCGAGTAATTAATTTTTAACAGAGGGCGGCGCCACTTAGCCTAGGGTAGCCCCTTAAATCACGCAAGAGGAACAAGGAATTGATATTTCGCGAATTAACCAATCAGGGCAAAGACTTATTGATTTACGAATTTAACACTGGCAGCCTCACTACGCACGTTCGCTCACGGTCGAGCCCGCGGAGGGAATCCAGGTCTCAAGTCTACCCTGAGTTATTCACCCTAACTCAGGGTAGACTTGAGACGCATAATATATTGTAGTTTGCATTGAAATATAAAAGCTTTATTATATCGAGGGTAGATTGATTTGATAATGGAAGCTTTAGGTAGTCAAAATCTTGTAAAAACATAACGTTCTCTAAGATAACTTCATACTCGGACTACGAATGAAGCGGCAAAGGAATTGGGATTCATGGAGGTCGTTCGGATGCGCCTTGAAAAACGACAAAATTGATTTGAATGCTTCTTTCTTATTTATTACCTTCATGGCCAGTCAAGTGCCAGATATTTATGACCCGTGGAATTTCTATTATCTTATCTTATTATTACTATTATCTTATTTTTTGTGCTTTAGTGTTATTATTTTATTGTGTATGTTCATTAATTTAGTTAATATATGTATATAGCCGCTTAAATAAGCATCAACCAAACTCTTATGTAATAAAACACGGTTTTATGGCACAGACAAACAGATTTTTTTATTTTTAGAACCACTTGACACTTATAGATATACACAGTAATTATAATATTTACTAGATGTACTAGTACCTATTCCAAATATATTATTTTGATACATAAATAACACCCTCCCATTACAAAATAATCTAAAGGCTGTTGACACATTATGATTTTAAAATAGGTACATATTTTTTACTCCAAATTTAAATCTACTATGCCTATCTTTTGCATAAAATTACAACGTTTTACTTTACCTAGACTCTTAGTAAACATATCAGCTGGCATATTTGATGTTTTTAAATATTTAATCTGTACTAACTTGTTAGCAACAGCCTCTCTAATAAAATGAAATTTAACATCTTTAAGCTTTGTTCTTCTATGATAATTATAAACAATTCTCTGTAAGCTTCTGAGCACTTTGGTTGTCGTTAAACAATGTAATAGGCTTAGTAATTCTATCAACAAGTTCACTCAGTAACTAGGTTTCTTAGAAATATGCTTTCCTTACTGGCCTCACACATAGCCATGTATTCGGCCTCAGTACTGACTGGACAAGGCGACTGTCTGCTGCTTCCTAATTTCATGAGAGATTACACAACCAGAATATGTAAAACAGTATCCAGTACCTATAGGACTTACGGTCCACTGCATCTGAAGCCCAATCGGCATCTACATAATCCTACAATATCTGTATTATTTTTAACATACAAAAGACCAAAGGATTTTGTTGAAGACAAATATTAATTTAGAACTCTCTTTGCATGCTTCCAACGTGTTTCACTGTTACAATTGTTAAATTGACTCAAGTAACTTACACACTATATCAGGTCGAGTTAATACAGAAAGATAAATTAAACTTCCTATCAACTGCTGAGCTCGCTTTTTGCTAGTTACATTTTCGCCTTTTTCAAGTTTTAGGTAACTCTCCATAGGTGTCTCTACATTTAAACAATTTTGCAAATTAAATTTATACAATAGTTTTTCGATGAAGTATTTCTGGTCAACACAAATTTTATTTTTCTCTATTTTAACATTCATACGGCTTTTTGCTTCTTCTTGGCAATTTGAAAAAATCAAGAAATCATCGACAAATAAAGCTATAAATGTTTTTTACATTACCTGAAGACTTTATAAACAAACATGGTTCATACTTGGATTTTTTATAATTCAACTTCTGTAAACAGTCATCAACCTTTCTATACAGGCGATCCCACACATCTTGTATAGTTGTTTCATGTTTGATATGAACATACAAAGATGCATCTATTGTCATGACTAACTTTGCCTTTGACTTTTTGTCGTCACTCGAATCTTGGTTAGCATCGCGCATTTGTCTATGCCTTCCAATAACAAGAAGTTTTCTGCAGCAAATGCCCACTCATCGTAACCTGTTCTGGGGGCGGGCGCCACGTGTATATTTTTACGAATATGGCAACAATTTCCCTTATAAAATTAGTTCCATTTAAATTCCGCAATATGGCGAGGTTTCTTATTTCTTTGGTCAGGCTATACACAGTTCTTAAGTCCGAACGTTTTTGCAAAACTTTAATTCACACAATGTCCGCGAGTAATCTGGTTGAAAAAATTGTTCAAATTTACGAAAAAAATACTCCTTTTTAACGCGAATTATGGGACTGGGCCCATATCCATAACCTAATAAAACACGGTTTTATGGCACAGACAAACAGATTTTTTATTTTTAGAACCACTTGATACCCATAGATATACACAGTAATTATAATGTTTACTAGATGGCGTTACTAGTACCTATTCAAAATATATTATTTTGCTACATAAATAACATTATGGTGGGTGTCTTACTTTGAGAATGGGCAACTAACAACAAACCGCCTGCTAACCGTAAAGATTTTGACAAAACCCTCCTTATAAAGGAAGCAGCATCGGGACTGTTACAGGTTGTTTGTTGCGATCACTGCTTGGAATTGGGATGGGTTCACTCACAGCGGTTGTTGGTTACGCGCCGGGAGCCACACGGCATTATTATATTTTACACTAGCTGATGCTCGCGACTCCGTCCGCGTCAACTTTGAAATTAAAAGAATTTATTTATAAACGACATTAACCGTTTTGCCGCCTTCTGCTAGGATAAACAGGTTATTTGGGTTACTTACCCGCGAGCAAGCTACATATAGCTGGCTATGGCCCATAGCCTATGGGAAAAACAGCCAGACCTTAAGTCGACACCAGCAGCCTTCAGGGTCTGACCTTGGGATTTGTTTACTGTCATGGCGAAGCAAACGGCTACTGGAAACTGCGTGCGCTTAAATTCAAATGGGAAATTATTGGGGATAAGTGGTATGCGGGGAATGAAAACAGTTTCTCTTGAGCCGAAGCCAGTGAGAATCTGAGCTTGGATTATATTTCTTTGTAGCGCCGTTACCTTTAGTCGGGTTCCGTTACATAATTTAGGGGGAGTAAGGTTTCTTAGCAGCATAATCGGTACACCGACTTTAAGCGCAATTTTGTGCGCAGGAAGACCACTTGCAAAAAGCGAGCTCAGAAACTCAACTGGATAATGTGTGGCATCTTCTTGGTTAAGAACACTGTTATACGATGTATAAACCACTTCATCCCCAACTAATTCGGTTAATTTTTTTTTTATTAGCAGCTGCCTGGTCATTCCCAGGAGTGAGTGTGGCACGTTCACATAACCAAGAATTTTCCTGATTCGAAATACTTGACAGGTCACCGAATACAGAACATAGAAGTTCATCTTCTGATGAAACCACTCTGCCAAGTATTTCTGGTAGCGTAAACCGACCGTCTTCTTCAGGGAGAGTTCCCTCTCCCCTCATAAGACGTTGGAAAATTCTTGGGCATTTGAATTACCACCGATCTGTGCTCGCATATTGACTGTTAGCGGCATCTTTTTTATGAGTGGCCAGAGGTAGGAACGCTTCAATGAAGCAGCTATTTCATCCGCCCTGGTCCCTCGATTTATAACAGGAAGTGTTTGCCGAAAATCTCTAGAAAAGAGCAGCGTGACGTTCCCCATTGGCCTTACATCTCGCCGAATGTCTCGTAGTGTTCTGTCCACAGCTTCAATGGCTTTTTTGTTTGCCATTGTACATTCATCCCAAACGATCAGACAGCAATCTTGTATTACTTTTGCCTTGTTAAAGAACATGTTGGAGTTTCATTGCTGTCTAAATCGATTGGGATTTTAAACATAGTGTGGGCCGTCTTTCCGCCAGGAAGTAATGTTGCTGCTATTCCTGAGGAAGCCACTGCCAGGGCAATCTTTCCTTGCCGTCTAATCTCAGCGAGAATAGCTGTTATAAGAAAGGTTTTTCCCGTGCCACCTAGAGCGTCCAAGAAAAATAGATTCGCTTCATTATTACTTAAACTCCGGATGACTGTTTCGAATATATTCCTTTGTTCCGCAGTAAAGCATTCAATCCGATCGTTTACTGTAGACGTTAATTTAGAAATATTGTAGTTAGTCTCGGCAATATATTCGCGGCTAACCCGTGGTAGACCGGGTGGTGTTTTAGGAACAGGAAGGCCGTAGTTCTCCTAGAATCAACTATCCAAATCGCAAAAGAAATTCAATCAAAATATTCGTATTCGTAGCAGTATCAGGTATGTTTTCGTATTTCACTCAGTCATATTTATCAATTTTCAAACTTTTGTAAGGGACGACCGCGAGCTGATATTGTTCGCACATCGATAGCGCGTTTTAAAATCGTACAGTGACATCTATAGGGATTTCGGAATACTAAATATTATAATTATGCTATTCAGGCTACGAAAACACAACGATATCGTGTTTTAATATTCAACAGCGATATCTATGGGAATTTATGAGTTCTAAATTTCAATATTATTTCAAAAAATCTTTTAGGTAGGTACTTTAATTATGACTTAATTTAGCTTTTAACCACAATCCGAGCATTTGTAGTTTCCTGTTAGACATGGACGAAAGAGATTTTGCAAATTAGCAAAGAAAGATTATTCCGTGCTTCGGAGGGCACGTTAAGCCGTTGGTCCCAGTCACTATCTGGTGGTCGTTACTGATCCTAATTTAAGATTGGATCCGGGAACCCAGAGGTCGCGAAGGTCAGATGGCAATCGCTTTGTGTCAAAACCAGCATACTCGTCAAATCCCCTACATTAGGTAGTCAAAAGTCAACCCCTTGAGATACGGGAAAAGGTTAGGAAGATGAGAGATGCCTACTTGTATTTCCTACGTTTCTGCTTAGATAACATTCAGTCGAATAAAAAATGTTTGATCAAAATCGGTTAAAAAAACAGCCCAATTTAAATTTCCTGCCTACCCCCTAAGTGGCGTGGCGTGATTTTGGGTATCCTTATTGTAAACCCGAGTAACTCTGTGTTGAATAAAAAATTCCCATCAAAATCGGTGCAAGTTATAAAGTAGGTTTGAATTGGAATGAAAATATAACCTCTTAAATATTTAAATCGACGATAACTTTTTTCTACTTCACCGATTTCGATGAAACAAAGCAGGTATAGATCAAGTGGTTCGATAGCTATTTCAAACATCGCAGTCAATATGTAGAGTTGTGTAGCGAGGAAGGGGACCCGACAAGATCATGTCAGAAACAAATAACCAGGGGCGTCCCGCAAGGCTCGATATTGGGGCCTCTATTATTTATAATTTACAGTGCAGATGTCGTTGATCATATTCATAATTGTAATTATCACATTTACGCTGATTATATCCAACTGTATATTCCTTGTAAACCAAATGAGACCAATAAGGCAGTAGCATTGTTAAACGAAGACTTAGACAGAATTGCGGCTTGGGCGGAAAATAACGCTCTGGTACTAAATGGGACTAAATCTAAATACATGATTTTAGGATAAAAAAATCAGATTAAGAAGATAGCGGTTCATGGGAGTAGTATCTCAATAAATGGGGAAGCAATCGAAAGAGTGCACGAAGCACGAAATTTGGGACTATTGATGGATGAAGAACTGAGGTTCGAAAAGCATATTATAAATACAGCCAGCAATTGCTTCTACCGTCTCAAAGTACTCTATCAAATCCGAGAGTCATTAAACACTGATTCACGTATCAAGCTTTGTGACTCACTAGTCTTGAGCAAATTTAATTATATGGACGTGGTATATGGACCGCGCCTGCTCGCGAGCACGGCCAAACTTATACAACGAGTACAAAACGCTTGTGCCCGTTATTGTTTTAAAATCCCTCCCCGTGCGCATTGCACTCCGTACCTGAATGACGCAAACGTACTGTACATGAAACACAGAAGATATTATATACATGTGGCCACCTTACTATTTAACTTGGTTAAATATCAGCTACCGAACTATCTGTTCAAAAAACTTGTTTGGTCACGTGATGTTCAGTCATATCCCACTCGTTCGTCCGCGTATTCCCTTGATCTGCCACGCCACCGCACCGTCGCACAGTGTTGCCGCTTCATAGTAAGTTACGGACGAAATTATTAGCGATTTGAAAATACGATCTATCGTCATAAACGTTTCAAAAACCATATTTTCTTTAAAGAACATAACTTAATTATAGTATAGGCACTTACAAATAAATATTTTAGTAGAAGAAAGCCCAAAAATCCGCAAGTTATTTAACGAGTATTAAAGTTTCTCACCCGAGCAAAAAATCCTAAAACTCCACTCAGCGTTAAGTAGATTAAATCAATTATATTACTATTATAAATATAAAGTATACATGTTTAGTGTCACAGTGAATGTATCTACACTTGTGTAGCGGCAGATATTTGAAATATTATACAGTTAAACAGGCAGAACTACCTAAAGTTAACCAAAAATCTAAAAAATACGTGCGAGCGTTTTTGTCATTACGATTGTTTTAAACGTAGTATCCTATTTTAACCTCAATCCCTATCAATCATCATTTTTATAAACTACAATTTGACCATCTCGTATTAAAAAAAATAGGCTTGGTAATTTAACTACGATTTATTCAAAACGCATCTCAAATTCCCCATACAATTTTACTATGGCCGCGCGGTATTCAATATATACGCGCGGATCGCGTCGCGCTAGAAAAATCAGTCGCCCACCAGAGTTTAGAGTGACAGCACGTTTCGCGCGAAGAAAAACAATCGCGAGCTATTGTGTGTCGGCGTACTGCGGTTGCGCTGCAAAACATGTAAGTGTGTTTTTTTCATTTTAATGAATATGACCTGTCATTGATCTTAAATTATTTATTGATCGAAATATTATTGTTTTAGTGAAAATGGAAGAAGGAAAAATTGATATTTTACGTTGAAAAGTGGCGGTAGTGGTAGATTTCAGAAAAAAAGGATAAATCATAATATGTAAGTATAAAAATACGTCATTTGGCCTTCCAATTATGTAGTTTTAGCTATATTTTCTTAACATAAATTATATATATATATATATATATATTATAAAGAAAAGAAAAAAATTAAAAGAAAGTCGTGTTAGTTCGAGATCGGCCGTACCGATTTTCATGATCTTTATTTTAATTTATTCGTCTCCATGCTGGTCAACATTTAGGCTAGGCAAATAATATATTGATAAAATTTTCTAAAATATAAGTTACAAGCAAAACAAATTTTCCCATACAAAAATTTCATAATTCAAATAAAGAACGCCATTGAAGAAAACGCACGACGCGGTTGTTTTTTTTTTCGTTCGTGGCATCGCGCCGTGTGCAGCCAAATTTTGTGTGCCAGTAATGTAGTTCTTTTTTTTTCATAATTTGGTGGGAAAGCTTCTAATATCGATACGAAACTCGAAAGCTAGATAGTGTAACAGAATGAAATCAAGTGTGGTATTAGCTATTTTTTACGGGTTAGTTTAGCTTATTATTATTTTCTTCTGTGCTTATATTATATTTATTTTAGTGTTATTATTTTATTGTGTATGTTCATAGATGTATGATAAACATAGATCCACGATCTCATACAAAATAAATCAAATGCGAAACACGGCACCGCGTCAACTATCGACATTATACATAAAAAAAAAAACATAAATACATAATTAGCTTTAATAATGATATTCATACATACTAATATATTTCATAACACGCCTAATAAAACTAAAGAAATGAAAACACAAAATCGACGGATTTTGTCTTATTATACGTTGATCTCATTTATAATTTTGATTTTAGGAATCGGAAATCAATGCAACCCTGGACACAGATGACAAAAAAGTTGAAGAACATAAAATTTCATGCGAAAATCGTAATGTACGTAGAGTTTACTAATACGTTAAGGGGCTCTACCATGCTAAGTGGCGCCGCCATCCTGAAAAAAATATTAACTCGGGAAATAATCATTTTTTCAAAAATCCGGTCTACAGAACTGGAGTCGGGGTGCTGTAGGATATTTTTCTAGGAATCGCGAAAAAATGCGGATGCCGATTCTAAATTAATAATAGATGAGGAAGCAGGAGACAAGAGTGTGCCCTGTGATTCTGATCTTATAATCGAAGCTGAAGTTGCAGATGAAGAGGAATTTCTAACAGACGGGAACAGAATAGTAGATTTTGCTTATATTTTTGAACAACTTGTTGAAATATCAAACCACAACTCGCCACTTGGTTGTAACTTAAATTGTTTAAAACTTTTTAAAGAAGTGAAGAAAAGATTTCTTTCAAAATTTGGACTAATGTCGATATGAAAGTAGAACTGATCCATGAAGATAAAGAGTTTTGGAAAGGCATGGAAACAAAATTAAAAATGTTTTATTTCGATTGTTTGCTACCGGAAATTATAGACTCAAGACTGGATAGACAAATGGAAATTAAGGAACCTGAATATATCCTTGAAGCAATAAAGAAAAAAGAAAATGAAAAGAGAAACATTAACGAAGATAAAAGTAATAAAAATGCAAAACGAATAAAGTTGAACGTAGTAATAGTAGATAAGATAATGTTCTTTTTTTTTTTAATTGGCCTAATATGCTTGTATCCAAAAGGTACGACCAATCAAGCTTCACCGGTATTGAAGATATTGTTCAACACTTTTTAACGATCTCTTAAAATGGCTTTATACTTTTAGAACGATCAAAATCGACATTGAACATCGCAAACGCGCATGTATCTACGGTTTTTTTTAATATGTTGTTAGGTTCCTGGAGAGTAGTTTACACTCAAGTTCGCAACCCTGAAAACCCTATGCTACCCCCACGGTGCTCGAAAAAATGCGAAATGGCGAGTATACCTACCTCCAATCATTTTAAACTATTAAAAAACATTCCTCACCACACCAATTGTTTTTCAATTAAGAATACCTTCACCCACAATTTAAAGAAATTGCGTAAATTTGTATAAATATTTTATTCCTTGTGTGGCGAACAAGACATAAATAAAAAATAAAATAAATAATAAATCCATTTATTTCAGGCAACACACAGACATACCTATATATTAATAGAAATGAGATTAGAATCTTACAGTAAAATTATGTCAATACTAAAAACACAAATTAATTACGATACTTCTATCAAAGTTCAAGTCGGGCATAACAACGCTTCAAATTATTCAAAAACATAGTTACTCACTTTTACTTACCGGGCGGCGACCGAGCCGCGACAACTTAAAGATGTGTGCGTGTCACACGCACACACTCCTAGTAATACCTAATTGGCGCTCGCTTCGTACGCTCGGCGCAGTCTTAACACTAAACGTATTTATTCCAATTAGACTTAAATGAAAGATAGCTTTTCACACTAATAATATTATAAAGATACATGATTATAAAAGTATTATAGTGTAGGAGTGTAGGCTCGAGCCCCTTGGTGGAGACATATAGAGCTGCGACGAGTACAAGTCGCGGCACGAAACTAGCGCTGACCGTTATTCCCGCGCATGTTTCCCCATACTCCCCGCGACCCTGTAACTCCCCCGCGACCCGTGACGTCAAAAAACAGCTGATTGTTTTAAAATTGAATTTAATTAGATTTTCCACATAATTTCCTTCTACACATGTTAAAAATTAGAGGAAAGACTATTTCAAGTGTTTACAATTAATAAACAGTGTCTTCAGTAACCTTCAGTGTGCTACAAGTGACAGTGCGGCGCCTGGTACATGTCAACGGATCAGGATTCAAATTAACAATTGGTTTTAACCTGTGGATTTAACCTGGGGAGTATTGTTTTCTTGTTTATTGTACACCATTGTATAAATACACATATTGAGGATTGAAAATTTATAAAGATTAGTCCAATTTACTAGTAAGATCTCTTTTAATATTTATAATCTAAAGATACTACCTTACACTTACCATACACAGAACCTTGGTCTCACTTTGATTTACATGAAATTAAAGGCTAAATCTGAGGCTACTCATAGTGGGTTGCATTACTCTGCTAATCAGATCTAAATAACACTTCAGCTGTGAATATATGTTGACCTAAATTAGTATTTAATGATTTTTATTTATTTTTTTCATAGTAGGTAGGTAGATTCTTTCAGTTGATAAATCAGTTCAATTGAATTTGATGATAAAAGTAAAATAAAAATTAAAGTAAAAACCAGCTTATAATTAATTTAATTATCAACAGAATAACAATTTAACTGTATAGAACTTCTTAGTTTATTAAACACAAACAATATAGACTCAATAGTTCCTACCTACTTTTAATTTGTCCGGTGGTTGCTACTGTTCTTGCATTGGCATTTTCCAGATGCCTACAACAAGAAGCATGGCTACGGAGCAGAAAATGCAGAGGCTGCTGCAAGAACACAAGACCTATGAAGAGCAGATTGACCGACTAGTAGAAGAGAGAAATAACTTACAATGTGAAGTTAGAAATCTCAAGTCGGGAAATGACACTTTGCGATTGAGCCTTACTAACACTCGTAGCTTGTATGATGAGTTAACAATAGAAAACGAACAGAATCAAGTACTCATAGAGAAGCTCAAGCTGGAAAATGAAAAACATGCAGCGACTGTCGACCGTGTTTATTTGCTAGAGAAACAGCTTCGAGAAGCCCACAACAGCTTAAAAAACTTTCAAAATGACAAAATTGCTCAGGATAGCATGCACACTTGCTCATTACACAATGAATTGTCGTTTGCAAACCTAAATCAGACAGCTGTTGAGTTGGAAGATTACATCTCTTTCAAAGAAGACATCAGCATCGAGGTTGAGCAGGCAAATCAACCTGTCTGTAAAGGACAACCTGCTTGGGTACAACAGAATATAAAGAGGCTCATCGTCAAAAAACTAAAACAATGTAATAAGGCATTTAATAAAATAAGAACCCTGCAGAAACAAGTCCGACTAAACCGAAAGCACCAGCATAAAAGAATCAAGCAAGCTGCTTTAGTGAAAAAAATTAAATTATTAACAGCTGACAATGAATCTTTAAAAATTCAGAGGAATTTGAATTCCACATACTGTACTTCACATAACCTAGAAAACATAAAATTTAAATGCACTGAAATTATGGATTTATGGAATGAAATTGAGCAAGGACCACACAACGTCGACGCCGTTAATACACAAACAAGACAGTCTAGTGCTGTGTTGTTCGCTGACGCGGTGCGCGGGTCGCGGGGCGGGTGCCCCCTGACGAGCGCGCCTGCGCGTGCGCCGGAGCCTGCGTCGCGCACGCCTGTGAGCGCCTTACCACTGGGGCCGAGACGCGGTCTGTCAGTACCGCCGAACGAGCCGAAGTCGCCGCGCGAGCCTGTACCGGTGCTTGCGCCGGCGCCCACTCGTGCGCCCCAGCCCACTCGTGCGCCCCAGCCTGTGCGTGCGCCCCAGCCTGTGCGTGCGCCCCAGCCTGCGCGTGCGCCTCAGCCTGCGCGTGCGCCCCAGCCTGCACGTGCGCCCCAGCCTGCGCGTGCGCCCCAGCCTGCACGTGCGCCCCAGTCTGCGCGCGCGCCTCAGCCTGCGCGTGTGTCTCAGCATGCGCGTGCCCCGATGCCCGCGCGTGCGCCCCTGCCTCCACGTGCGCCTGTGTCACCTCGCACGACTATGACGGCACGCGCGTCCATACCGCGCGCGCCTGTACCGCCCGTACCACCGCGTTCTTCATCGGATCGACGTGCGTCCGTACGAGGTCGGACGGGGACGCCGCCGCGGCCGCGAGTCCGCGCCTCTCCGCCCGCGCCCCACGCCCGACCGCGGGGCGCGGGTGAGGCGCCTCCACTGTATTCCAGTACGCCCACCCCTAGTGACAGCGGGCCACGGCCCAAACATTCTTCGACGTGTGGGGAACCTCAGACTATCATTTTCAGTGATGAACTAGGTAAAAATTTAGGACACTTGCTCAGTAATAATCTTAAGCAAAAGGTCTTGAACATTTGTAAGCCCGGTGATAGTTTTGAATCCATTACAGAAAACCTGTTAAAAATGAAGTACAATCCAAACTCCACAGTGATTTTACTGTTAAGCAATAGTAGCGGCATAGACAAACAGGGTTTAACTAGTTTTTTAAATTCATGTTCTTCATTAAAGGTCAAAAAAATTATAATTGGTACACTCCCGTATTTAGAAGGACAGGATAATTATAACAACTGTATATTTAACTTTAATCGTTATCTGTACCAAATGACTTGTCATAGTGACAAATTTTTTATTTTTGATATAAATAATATTTTTAATCATTTTAGTTTGACTAATGGTACATTGTATCTATCACTTTATTGTAGTAAACAATTAGCTAATCTGTTAGCTAATAATATATTTGACCCTGTTATACATTGTGTAGCAAGTAACATTCATGTATCAAGGAACAATAACTATCAAGATTTAAACTAGAAATGCAGACAAAAGAGAAGACTTTGACGATTATTCATCAGAATATCCAAAGCTTCTCTTGCAAAGAACTTGAGGTTGAGTTGTTCCTTGAAACAAGAATGACTGACATTCTTTGTCTTACTGAACACTGGCTGAAAGATTATCAAATGCTAACTAATTATGAAAACTATTATATTGCCAGTGCTTTCAATCGAGAGCTCATTAGTCGAGGAGGCTCTTGCATATTGTTACGCAAAAATTTAAGATCTAAAGAACGCAATGATGTTACTGCACTCTCAAAGGAATGTTGTATTGAACTTTCATGTGTTGAGTTGGAGAATCATATTATAGTATGCGTTTACAGACCCCCTTATTACAATAATTTTGTAGACTTTGAAAATATTATGGAAGATGTATTAAAATTGATTACCCATTCTAATAAATCACATGTAGTTTGTGGTGATTTCAATGTGGATCTGCTGGAAAATACGACTTCCACATGTAGGCTGCTGGGCTTGTTTAAATCATTTAATTTGGTTAACGTCTTCTTAGAACCAACTAGAATAACAGCCACTTCAGCTACTTGTATTGATAATATTTTTTGTGATTGTAATTATTCTAAAAAAGAGATAATACACTCTCTTCAATCAGATCATACTGGACAAGCTGTATCAATTCCAGCTTGCTATAAAAAAGAGACCCTGCTAATAAAAAAAAGGTCTGTAACTACAAGTAAAATAGAAAAATTCAATAACATTCTGAATGATAAATTACCGTTACCAAATTATGATTTGAGCAATCCAAACAATTTCTACAAAGATTTTTTTTCTATATTGCACTGTGAATTTGAAAATATATTTAAAGTTAAAGAAATCAAAATTCAACCTCGCTTTAAATTCTGCGACTGGGCTACTAGGGGCATTCGCATTAGCAGAGACAAACTATTTCAGCTATATGATGAGAAACGCTATAACCAAAGTAATGATTTCTCAGAATATGTCAGAACTTTTTCAAAAACATTTAAGAAAGTTTGCGCAGTAGCAAAATCAAATTATATTAATAATAAAATAAAAACTGCCGATAATGTTATTAAAACTGTTTGGAAGGTAATAAACCGCGAGACGGGCAAGATGAAATCAAATGATAAAAGTTTTTCATTAGATACAACTCAAGGTATTATTACAGAAGATGTTGACGTGGCACAAAAATTTGAAGAATTTTTTACTAATATTCCACTGCAAACTACAGAGACACTTAATTCCTCTCCTATATCTGCTCATAATCTGCTAAATGCCAATGTTCAGAGATGTCCGACTAATTTCGAGTTCAGGTATATAACGCCTCAGGTAGTGATTAAAACTTTCAAAGAATTAAAACTGAAAAATTCTGAGGATTTATTTGGGATGTCGGTTAGGTTTTGTAGCTCCATAGTTGAGACCCTGGCACCTTATTTGGCATTTCTTTTTAATTCTTGTGTTGATCAGGGTGTGTTTCCAGATCTTATGAAACATAGTAAAATTATACCTTTGTTTAAGTCAGGAGATAGGGAGGATCCCGGTAACTTTAGACCAATATCTATACTTCCAGTAATTAGTAAAATTTTTGAAAGAATTATACTTAATCAGATGCTTGCACATTTTAATTTAAATAATCTACTTCATGATCAACAGTTTGGTTTTACTAAAGGACGTTCGACCACCGACGCTGCAGTTGCTCTTTTGAAACATGTGTATGGGGCCTGGGAGGAGTCAAAGGATGCCATTGGTGTGTTCTGTGACTTATCCAAGGCTTTCGATTGCGTTGATCACGAGACGCTGCTGTCCAAACTAGAACATTATGGAGTTAGAGACGGAGCCCTTAAGTTGATTAGTTCTTATCTCCAAAATAGAATTCAAAGAGTTCAGATAAACGGTTCGAAGTCGCTGGGATCTATTGTCAAGATTGGCGTGCCACAAGGCTCAATATTGGGACCATTCTTGTTTTTAGTGTATGTAAATGATTTACCTTTTATGGCACAAAAATATTCAAAAATTGTGTTATTTGCTGACGACACTTCTCTTATATTTAAAGTTGATCGACATAGTCAAAATATCGACGAAGTAAATAACACTCTCTCAAAGATAAATGAATGGTTTACTACAAATAATCTAATGTTAAATCCAAAGAAAACAAAATGTATTAAATTTTCATTGCCAAATGTAAGGAATAACAATTTAGCTATTACCTTAAATAATGAAGATCTAGATTATGTAAGAAAAACAGTTTTCTTGGGGATAACCATTGACTCTAAGTTACAGTGGGACCCCCATATAACTACATTAGCTTCAAAACTCAGCGCGGCGGCATACGCCGTCAGAAAAATTCGTCAACTGACGGATATTGCTACTGCTCGACTTGTTTACTTTAGTTATTTTCATAGTATTATGTCTTACGGGATTTTATTGTGGGGTAAGGCAGCAAATATAAATAGCATATTTGTTCTGCAAAAGAGGGCGATTCGTTCCATATACCAATTACGAAGTCGGGACTCCCTAAGAGAACTGTTTAAAGAAATTGATATTCTCACAGTGTCCTCTCAGTATATATTTGAAAATATAATGTACGTTCATAAGAACAAATCTTTGTTCCAAAAGAACTCTGATGTACATTCTATTAATACCAGAAATAAAAATAAAATTGTGCAGCCTAAATTTAGACTCTGTAGAGTAAGCAACTCATTTATGGGGAACTGTATTCGCTTCTATAATAAAATACCAGATAACATTACAAATTTACCTGATTGCCAATTTAAAAGTAAAATTAAAAATATCTTATGTTCTAAAGGTTATTACAAGACTGAAGATTACCTAAATGACAAAGATATCTGGTCCAAAATTATTCCAACTCAACATAATAAATAAATTATTGTGCAACATTGTAGTGCGGATCGACTATGCAATTGGGAAGCCATTAATTAGATTGTCGTGAAAACATCTGGCTGACTGAGTATTCATGCTCACTAAAGTGTCCTGACTTGCGGTGGCGTATGGGCCGGGTCGTTGGGTTCCCTCTAATATGGTTGAGCCCGACGATGGCTGTCCCATACGTCAAACCCGTGAACGTGGTGCTGCTTGGGGGGACTGGTCTGCTCTAGTCGATTGCCGATTGTTTTATTGTTTATATACTTAGTTTAGTTTTTCTACTTTGACTGGTTGCCTTCCTTTAATTTCATATATCGTCTGCACTCTTTGTTATATTAATCAAATTGTATAAAATAATAATTATACCTATGTAAAAATATTTTGAAAAGATGCAACGCCTGTGGAGTTTCTTCCGGCGGGTTCTTCTCCACAGAAGACAGCCAAATTGTGAACCCGCCCTGACGTCGAAAAATGATTTTGTGAAGTCTTACTTCGAATAAACACTATTTGACTTTGACTTTGACTTTGACATTATTCACTAAATTCACTCGTACTACTATCATCTTCTGAAGATAAGTTTTCCGTGATCAAAGTTTGTGAATCAAAGGGCATAAGCATTTCTGTAACTTCATATGGTAAACCCATGGTCTTTTTCATTGGAAGTTTTCGGAGGTTTGATATGAATGGGTCTGATGTTACCAATAACCTGTTAAAAACATCTCTAATTGTGGATTCTCGAGAACACTTCCTTGAGTTATATTCACGGTAACGCTTTATATCTTTATTTCTTGCTTCTTGAGCTTCCTCTGACAAAAGTCCGATAGGTAATAAAACATGAGAAATAACGATTGATGAATGCATTAAAATCTTATGCACACTTGTCGGTAGATAATACCACGGGTATAACTTTACAAAAATTACAGCTGTTTTCAAACAGTAGATATTAAATTTTGCTGTATTTATATCGAGACCACTAGATAGGGTCATCAAAATGATGTGAAAACGATGAATTAGATTTTTATTTACCCTGGTTATTTCAGCAGATACTTCTATATTATCAAAAAAGCGACGAGCAGTGTTCCCATCGTTAGAATTTCCATATCCAGGTTTTGGGCGATCAATTATCAAGCCTATCTTTTTATAGAATTCTTCCTGAATACGTTTCTTCGTTTCATCAACTATCTGCTTATCTTCAGACTTTGTAACACGCCATTTGCATACTGGTAATTTGTATCCCACGTGTAATAAGCATTCGAACATCCTGATCCAACCATGAGGAATCGATAAACCAAAACGAAGACATTCGTTATCAATGGTAGCTAGACGCGATAATGCTATGGAATTAAATTGTTTTGATGTTTGTTTGCAAATGTAGCATCTCTGAGTCGATGAAGTGCCACTTACAGCGTTGCATATTTTTCCATCGGTCATAGTAAAATACAATTCATGAGAAATTAACAACGTTTTGGCGCCTACTTCAATGGAAGTTGGCCTTAAATTATTAATTTCTTCTTCTACTCTGATCATTTCTTGCTTAGTTATTTCGGTTGTTTCATGCTCATATTGAAGATGTATTGGTCGACAATATCTTGGAGAAGATGGTCGATTATTTTGCCAAAGTATAACATCTTTTTGATTCGAGGTATTGCCGACTAATCTTATGGGTACCATGAAAGTCACAAGCATACTGGAATCTTTTACTGACGCATCTTGAAACCTTTGTTTGTACTCAGTAAAACCAGAAGTACCATCTATTCCCCATTTAGTATGCAATTTTAAACTAGTGATATCATTTACTGACACAAGCACTTCATTGCATACTAAGGCGAGGCGAGTGCAAGTGTGGTCCAATAAATCCTGCAAAGCAACCTGGACGTGTTTTTCTGAAGCCGTAATTGCACTTTCGTTGGGATAGCATACTTTCTTGACTTTCAAAACGTTTTTGTATGACGGGAATCTACTTTTTGCTGCCTGTCTTATTATATTATATTGATAAACAGACAATTGTGCGTCTAACAAAACGCAAAGCGCCTCTTCGGGTGATAAACAATTATTGTCAGTGCCAAAGGAAGAAATGCAAGATTTAAGTTCGACAGATGAAGCAGAAGATATTTTACTAATTGCCTTTGCTTTATCGCTTTGCCCCTCTTTACGATAACTCATTGCTGCAGCAAAAGATAATTCGTTGCCACTAGCCATTTCTTCCAAGTGAGCAACTTTTCTTCTCTTAGATCTGTCACAAACCATGTCGAAAGAAGAAGATGGACGACCTGGACCAGGAAGAACATTTCTATAATATGGAAATGTCACCTTTTTGTTTAGCCAATTCACATGCCTACTCCTAAATGAATCCATCCTGCGACCAGCATCAAAGTATTTCGATTTAATTTTATTAAATATTCCTGACACTTTTCTTATAAGAGCCTTTTCTTGGTTTGGAGGACAGTTCGTCTTTAAAATTATGCGCTGTTGCAAATTCTTTCCCTTTTGTTTCCAATTACTGTCACGATCATCAAATAGTCAGGTCGCAAGTTCGTCATACGTAAATTCAATCACGCGTCCTACGAACAATAAATTGAAAATATCAATAGAGGTAGCATGTTGTAGCAATATTATATTTTATAATATAATAATATAATGTCTAAAGTTTTTTATAGTAAAGTGAAAGTTACAGAAAGACACAGAAAATATGTATTAATAGCCCTGTGAATTATTTGTTTTTATGAAATTTTGAATGATTTAATTATAACTCCCATATACGTAAATTAGCCTTTAATTTTAATACACTGGTATAATTTCTAAGACACAATACCTTGAACTTCAGATTCCATGTTGTTATTTGTACAATTTATAAGTAATATTAAAACTGTGAATATTTTAAATACACGATTGAAATTGTTCCCTTTATGCAAACGATGTTTTTGCTGTTGTTCGTTTACAATTAAGTACCTACCATATCTATCTATCAGAAAAGTACCCTCAATTATTTTTATTCTAGTTACATACATATTGAGTGTGGATATTTATTCATAGTTTTCCATCTACCTTCAAGTTTAAAAATGTGGTTTCTGTCCGCCCGTGGCAACACAGTGCGTCGCCTTCAGGGGTAGTTTTAGGTTTGTTGCCACCAAGTGTTTGAATGATATGCCGCCACCCATCCGGAATCTAAAAACAACAAGCACGTTTAAAAAGACTTTCAAAAGTCACATGCTTAAAATACAGAAAGACAATCCATAATACATGATCTGGTATCTTGGTTATTTACCCCAGGGTTATGGATTACAGGCTCTGAGCGACGGCAGTCGTTTCTGTATTTTCATTTTTTTTCTTTTTTTTTATATTTATTTATTAATCTTTTAATTTACAATTTTTAACTTAAAACTAGCACGCAAACCTCTAGGGTTTATCTGCGCCAGCGAGCCGTCTTATCCGAACATATATTGTATTTTATTATTCTAATGTTTAACACAAATTACAACCAGGTTGATTATCTACATAAAAACATTTAAGTTTGTTTTTGTTGGTAACTAATTGTAAGGGGCCGTCCATTAATCACGTGAGGCTTGAAAGGGGGGGGGAGGGGTTTGACAAAAATCACGAAATATCACAAGGGGGGAGGGGGGGTGTGGTAAGATATCACGTGTATTTATTTTTTCCAATCAAAAACAACCTGCAACCTTTCTGTCTAGGCATATTTAACATAGTCCTTAATTTCAGAATAAAATAAGATTATACATACTTGTCTTTATAACTGTATTTACAGATAATATTCTAAAAATTTTAAGATTCTTTGCAGGTACTAAAAATACACGTGATGTTGGGTGGGGGAGGGGGGGTAGTCTTAAACCTCACCACGTATCACCACAAGGGGAAGGGGGGGGTTAAAAAATGCTAAAAAAAGATCACGTGATTAATGGACGGCCCCTAAGTCTATCCCTTGTAAATATTCCGGCAGCTCATTGACAATTGTAGGTATCAAATATGTTAGTAACTTTTTTCCATATAAGTTGTTAAGTGTTTACTATTTTAAAAGATCTTTCGGCGAACCGTGCTGTCGCTAAAAAAAGTATCGGTTAAGCAATTTTTCGTTCTACCAGTAATCGATGAACAGTGATTTCTACTTAAAATGGTATCGATCAAGAGTAATTCTAGATATGGTTCGGGACTCAGTTGTTTAGGTAGTAAATATTTCATATTAGTTTTACAATTTTGTCTTAAATTATCAGGTCTTTTCTTTATAATTAAATAATCTAAACTATTAATTTCCGTTAAAACACTAAATTTGAATTTATCAAAAACATTTATAACCTTACAATAGTTAAAGAGTCCCACATCATCATCTTTAAATCTATCTTTTATATATTTGGGTACAATTATCTTAAGAATTTTACGTTGTAGTTTGTAAATATCCTGCAAATAGGTTATGTAAGTTCTTCCGTAGCTACTCAGTCCGTATCCGATAACAGAGTCTGCTAGGGCCATGTATAGTAATCTTAGTGTTTTATATGGTAGCTTATATTTTAAAATTACTAGTTTACCTATAATTGCTCTGAGCTTAGCACATACGTGATCTTTATGTGGTCCCCAACAAAATCTGCTATCGATGACGAGCCCGATGTATGTGTGGTTATTGACTTGTTCTATGGGCGGGCACGCACACATAGACGACGCAGCATGTAGACATTGATGGCTATGGGACACAACTGTCGGCGTGGTGGTAAACTTATTATGAGACGAGTGTATGTGTATAAGTTTTGTTTTTTGAGCATTGACCACCAGGCCCACATCGTGAGCCCACTTACACAACCTATCATAACTGGTTTGCATATCAGTTTGCGCCTCAGTTAGATCGCGATTAGCTACAACTAAACACGTGTCATCCGCAAACTGATAAACAGAGCCCTTTGTTATTAGGTTAGCCATATCGTTGACATACAGTAGGTACTCAGTTGGTCCTAATATGGAACCTTGTGCCGTGCCCATATTGGTTGGAAACAATTTACTTGTCTTGTTTGAGATTTTGACCGTGGTATATCGATTGGTATGATAGTTTTTAAGCAATTCTAGGAACGGACCCTGTACTCCATTTCGTGATAATTTACTGAAAAGTGTTGAGTAACATAATAAATCGAAGGCTTTGCTAAAATCAATAAAAAGTACTAATACATGCATTTTAATATTTAAATAGTTATTAATTTCATCAGTAAATAGTCGCAGAAGTTGTGTTGTACGTTTTTTCTTTTGAAAGCCAAATTTTGTTGGTGTTATTATGTTATTTTTCTGAAGGTAATTGTTCAGTTCATTACTAAGGTATCTTTCTATTATTTTGTCGAGGCATGAAAGTATAGTTATAGGGCGGTAGTTATTGTAATCAGTATGATTACCTTTTTTATAAATCGGTCTAATAACACCAATTTTTAATAGGTCTGGGTAAGTGGACGTAGCTATGCATCTATTTATCAGGTGGGTTATTAGTGGTACAAAGAAATTCGAATATTTTTTAATATCGCAAGCACGAATACAGTCATAGCCTGGACTTTTATTGTCATTTAACTGTTTGATAATTTTTTCTATGTCACTTTCACTCTACTCGGTTTTTTTATTCTTATAGTTTTGTCAGGTGTATTTTCATAGGTTGCAGGGTCTAGAAGAGGTTTATCGCAAGTTATGCATATGTCCTTAACGTTTTTTTCGAATTCCGTTCCAAAATTGTTTGCTAATAAAACAGGTTCTAATTTAAAGAATTTTTGTAAGGTATCATCAATGCATTGAATTATTTTTCCAGTTAGTTTGTTAATAATTTGCCATAGTTTAGGTGGGTTGTTAAAATTTTTACATATTTCGTTTCGCGTTTTTTGGTTTCTTAGAAATTGGGTGTATTTGTTGGTTTTGTTTCTATATTTGTTGTAATTAAGCCTTTTTATTGCATTTGTGTCATCTTTGCGCCAAATTTCATATAATTCGTCTCTTTTTGAACACATTTGACCAAGTTTCCGATTTGACCACTCACAGGATCTGCGCTTACTGTTTGTTTTTTTAGTTACGTAAGTGCATTCACTGTAAGCTTTTTGTATGTGTGTGTGTATAAAGTTAACAATATCGTTTGGATCTTTGTACTCAAGTGGTTTATTCCAGTCTATTTGTGTCAATTTACTATGCAGTTTTTTGTTATCAATCCTAGTGATCAGCTGTTGCGTGCTCGGTGAGAACGAGTTATTATTAGGCGACAAAGCATCTAAGATCGCGCATCCGATTATTTTATGATCAGCCGGTGCGTTGTTGATCCCTACTGTGTAAACTTCATAACTACCCAATGTTCTTATTAGTGCGTGGTCGATGCAAGATTTAGTTATGCGGTTTCCATATTTTTCAATTCGCGTAAATTGTGTTATCTATTTAATAGAGACAAGACGAGTCTGTCACACCTTAAAAAGTAAAATTTGCTTAATTATTATCCTGTTTTTTTATTTTTTTATTTTTAATTATAAATTTAATTTTAAATAGGTGTAATGCAAATAATAATAATAATAATAATATAATAATGATAATAATTTTACCTGTGGGTCACAGGGGTTCGTTTCGTAGTAGTTCTTTTGATTATTTTTTTTCCTTTATCCAGGCTATAATGTCCCATCCAAGAGTCTCTTTATGTATAGGTACTTTTTCCGGCTTACATGCTTTTATATAATGGGACGCAATCTAACTTACTAGCTGGCAGCACAGCCCGATAGGGCCCGGGTCAGAGCCCGTGGTGGCACAGTGATAACTGTGCCACCACGGGCTCTGAAACAAAAAAAATATTTATTCACTAGCTATCCGCCCGCAATTTAGAAGACGGTAAGCGTTCCCGTTTTAGGTCGAGCGATAGGCACTATGTCGTCCGTCTGGCGTGGCGGCCGATCAGGGAGTGCTGTGGATGGGAAGGTGCGAGCGAATGCATTGTTTTGCCAAACGCCAACCAACCAAGTTGCTGTTTGGTATAAGTACAATCGCGCCCTAAAGGGTGGAGGCACGTCACAGCCACTTTATATTTCGTTTAATAAACAAGACTGTGTTAGCTATTTCTGCATTTTTATTAAGCTAGGGTGATCCCTAGCTTAATAAAAATGCAGAAATAGCTAACACAGTCTTGTTTATTAAACGAAATACGTAAGTAATATTAAATTTTTGGAAATTATCAAAAATGGCGTCCGACTCGTAGCGCGGGCTACGGCCATCCCCCTCTAATCAACCAAATTCAAACAGATATTACTTTACATCTTTATAAAGCCTCACACGCAAAAAGAGGCTGCCAGCATGAAACGGCGTGCATGAAGGACACATGCACACCACAGTACACTTACTACACACCCAATAACATACGTTTTTATTCTCTTTTTTCCCTCGTATGGTTTATGTTTATATTATTATTTATTGATATATTCAAGTAAGTAGTTGTATATGTATTTATGTATATTTATTTCCTTAGAGTATCATTTTTGTACACCATTTATGCTTTGTTTTTATTTTATTTTTATTTAAGTAATTGTCACTATAGACGTCCGTGACGCAATTCGAACTGTAGCCTAATGAGGTTGCGGCTTTCGCTGAGGGAGGCCTTTTTAGGGTTCCGTAGCCAAATGGCAAAAAACGGAACCCTTATAGATTCGTCATGTCTGTCTGTCTGTCCGTCCGTCCGTCCGTCCGTATGTCACAGCCACTTTATTCCGAAACTATAATACCTATACTGTTGAAACTTGGTAAGTAGATGTATTCTGTGAACCGCATTAAGATTTTTTTACAAAATAGAAAAAAAACAATAAATTTAGGGGGTCCCCATACATAGAACTGAAACTAAAAAAAATTTTTTTCATGAAACCCATACGTGTGGGGTATCTATGGATAGGTCTTTAAAAATGATATTTAGGTTCCTAATAACATTTTTTCTAAACTGAATAGTTTGCGCGAGAGACGCTTCCAAAGTGGAAAAATGTGTGTCCCCCCCCCTCTAACTTCTAAAATAAGAGAATGATAAAACTAAAAAAAATATATGATGTGCATTACTATGAAAACTACCAACGAAAATTGGTTTGAACGAGATCTAGTAAGTAGCTTTTTTTAATACGTCATAAATCGTAAACCGCAATTTACCTTACACTATTATTAAAACATCGATCAAAGTCACAACGAACTACAAAAACTATTATATTATGTTACTGGCTGCTACGGAACCCTTCATGGGCGATTCCGACTCGCACTTGGCCGCTTTTTATTTGTGTGGTGTCGCAGCACATACGGATTATGTTAAGTAGGTACCTACTGTTAAAATTGTTTTCTTCTCCATGAATTTTTTTTTTGTCTTACTTGTTAACTTTTGTATTCTCTGTTGTGTTGTGATGTCCCGCAAATAAATTTGTCTTATTCTTATTCTTATTCTTATTCTTATTCTTATTCTTATTCTTATTCTTATTCTTATTCTTATTCTTATTCTTATTCTTATTCTTATTCTTATTCTTATTCTTATTCTTATTCTTATTCTTATTCTTATTCTTATTCTTATTCTTATTCTTATTCTTATTCTTATTCTTATTCTTATTCTTATTCTTATTCTTATTCTTATTATTCTTATTCTTATTCTTATACACTGCCCTGAAATATGCCAAATCAATTAGTGAAAACCGCATGAAAATCCATCCAGTGGTTACGAAGATGTGCTCGAACAAACAGACAGACAGACAGACAGACAAAAAATTCAAAAATTATATATTTGTGTTCTGTTGGTCTTCTTCTATCGCCCTGACTCCATTTTAGTCAATTACTTTCAATGTACAGACAAACGGGGTTCTACTATTTTATTATATGTATTGATTGATATTTCTACCCAAAGCAATCAAACGCGCAATGGACGGATGGATGTAAAGGTGCCCTTACACGAGGGCAATTCCGGGCAATAATTGCTCGGCAACACGAATGGAGCGATGTGGAGCAATAAGTGGAGCAATATGGAGCAATTTCAATAAATTGCGGCAATTATTTCGGCGAATTGCTTTTAATTGCTCCAGATATTTCATATTGCTCAATGTCGCAGATACGAATTGCTGAATTTCCAATGGGCTTGGAAATTCCAGGCAATTTTTGTATGTATCTCGTTCGCACTTGTTTGTTTTGCGGCTTGCCGTCTTGCTTCCGCGGGGAAAGCGAGAGGTCGGGTGGAAGTAGGGCTCGATATCGCTCCATATCGCTCCATATCGCTCCATATCGCTCAATTTTGTATTGCCCTATATTGATGCTTGTCGCCGTTGCCGTAATTTGCCTGATGTGGTCGTGACGTCATAATTGCCGAGAATTGACTGGAATGGAGCAATTTTAGTTGCCCGTGTAAAGGTGCGCTAAGATGTAAGGTTGTTTGGCAGGTTTTCGTGCAGTACGTAATACTTGATTAATTGTATAGTTAAATTTATTATTTATATAATTAAATTAACCTATTTATTAAATTAAATTAACCTGCCAAGTTTAAATTTAAAATGTGTTGGCGAGTCTTGGAAATGGTAAATGTTTACCAGTGGATCAGACTGTTGATAGAGATAATTTATGATCGATTTTAAAGTGCATCTAAACTTGGCATTAGATTGGATTTCAAGCCTTTTTTAGGCGAACAATTAGCCGATAGGAACTTGGCCCACTTTTTAACAGGTATGTTTTTGGTGGGATTTCAATACTTTTTTGCAAGAAATCGTACCTTTTAGCCAACTCACGCTTGACCGATTTCTTAAATTTCTTATGACATATTTTATACCCCCCCCCCGCTCCTCCCCCCTCCCCCCTCTCCTCTTCGTATTCTCACTGTATCACTGGTTCATGAATATTTTTATTAAAAATTCGATATTCGATTGAGCCAACTCACGCTTGACCGATTCTTAAATTTCTTAATTTTTTGGTTATCTACATATGACACACGACCTGTGTGCCAAATTTCATAACGCTAGGACAATTGAAAGTGCCCTAAAGGTTTTGATTACCGGTCAGTGAGTGAGTCAGTGCCAAAATTAGCTATTTTCACCGGGTCATATTTCAGGATCTACTGAAGCTATATTTATGAAATTTGGCATACTGCTCTAGTACTAGCATATGATTACGTAGTAGTCCATTGAATAAAGCAATTCTAGAGTGCGTGAGCGGGATCGTAAAATTTTTTTTCGGAATCACGTTTAGAGTCTCTAGTTCATAAACATACTAAAAGTCCTGGACACTAGGATAACTGGCGGAGTGGGGGGAGGGGGGGAAAGGGCCCATTTTTGTGTTTTTCGCTTATATCTCAAAATTGGTGCGTTCTAGAGAAAAACTTTTAAAGAGTAGTTGAAAGACCATAAAATTATCTACAAATAATACCAAGAATGTATTTTAAAATTTCTTACCGTTTTCGAGTTACACATTTTCGAAAATTAAGGAAAAAATGGGGAAAATGACCATTTTTGTTTTTTTCGATTATATCTCAAAATTGGTGCATTCTAGAGAAAAACTTCCAAAGAATAGTTGAAAGACCATAAAATTATCTACAAATTATACCTAGAACATTTTTAAAGTGTCTTACCGTTTTCGAGTTACACCTTTTCGAAAATGAGTAATGCAAACGTAACTTTGTAATTATATGTTTGCCCCCAGATTTATATGGGATTACAAAGTTATCTAGCCGATGATGTATCTAAAAAAGTAGGCCGAAATTGCAAAATATTTTAGTTTTCCCTTGATATATATACTAAACACTAATTCCATTCTAAATTTGAAGTTTCTATGTCTGCTAGAAATGCCTTAGTTTTGATGATCGGTCAGTGAGTCAGTCAGTGAGTGAGTGACAAAATTAAGAAACTTTGACTAGTTATAATTCATAAACTACTGGTTCTAATTGATTGAAATTTGAAATGTACCGTATTTATACAATGCCTGCTTGGTTACTGAAAACTCAGGCTTCTAGTTTATCCACAACGAAGTTATAGGGGGTCGAAAATGGCCTGAACTGCTTCGAGAAAACTGAAAAAAGTGCCGCTTTTAGGGTAGGGGTAGGGATAGGGTAGGTGTAGGGTGTATTTACTGGTCAGGATGACGTCTGCCGGGCCAGCTAATAAGTTATAAACCAGCAGCTAATAAGGTTAAAAAACTCCTTTTCGAAAAGGTGTAACTCAAAAACGGTAGGACATTTTAAAAATGTTTTAGGTATAATTTGTACATAATTTTATGGTCTTTCAACTATTCTTTGGAAGATTTTCTCTAGAATGCACCAATTTTGAGATATACTTCTCATCAAAAAAATCGAAACACTTCCGTACTAAGTTTGTTTGCAAGGTGTTTCGATTTTTTTGATGAGAAGTGTATAATCGAAAAACACAAAAATGGGTATTTTCTCCATTTTTTCCCTAATTTTGGAAAATTTGTAACTCGAAAACGGTAAGAAATTTTAAAATACATTCTTGGTATTATTTGTAGCTAATTTTATGGTCTTTCAACTACTCTTTGAAAGTTTTTCTCTAGAACGCACCAATTTTGAGATATAAGCGAAAAACACAAGAATGGACCATTCCCCCCCCTCCCCCCACTCCGCCAGTTCTCCTATCGTCCAGGACTTTTAGTATGTTTATGAACTAGAGATTCTGAACATGTTTCCGCAAAAAAATCTTACGATCCCGCTCACGCACTCTAGACCCCCCTTTGAGCGATTCATTCAATGGGCTAGTAGGTACAATTTTATCTCTGTACTTGCAATAGGCACTGAGCTACAGGGGGGTCAAAAGTGGGTCGAAACGGTTCGTGTAAATAGTGCACGGCATGCGCGCGGCCTGTTGCTGGAACTTGGCCCGCGCACTCCGTGCGCTTTGATATGTGATAATGATAATATTAACAAAATAAATAAATAATAATACAAGAAGGGTAATAAAATAAGTTAGTAAATAAATAAATAAGTAAATACTACTGCACGTATATTCCCATAATAAAATAAAAAGGCGGTAGTACACTGGGCGTCACATCAAACTACTCACCCTATACAACAATAAGCATGCTACGCATGTATAGGAGAATCGTTGGAAAGGGACTAGACTAGCGTGCGCTGTCATAACACTGAGCGGGACGAAAGACGAAAAATACATCGCACACTCTCGCACCTTTCTGTGCGTTCAACTCTTAAAGGGTCAAAGTCCATCAAGGGTAGGTTGATCTGACGCCCAGTGTACGAGTACGTAATAAAAAAAAAGAAAAAAACAAGACAAAGGAAAAGAAACAAACAAAATCTACTAAACGAAATGGCAACGCAGAAGCCATTGCTGGATATTAATGAGTTTGATTTTTAAGTAAAAATATTTTAAAGTTTTTCTTGAAAGTGATTTTTGTTTGTAACTGCCTCAAAGGTGGTGGTATATTGTTCCAGCACTGTTGATGGGTAGGTAGGTAGCCCATTGAACTACAAAACAATCGACGACGGATTATGAAAATATTGGCCTAACCATAACAGTCCATTGGGGCTAATTCGGTATTGCACCCGCCTTATCACTACATAGTATAAAATAAAGTCGCTTTCTCTGTCCCTATGTCCCTATGTCCCTTTGTACGCTTAAATCTTTAAAACTACGCAACGGATTTTGATGCGGTTTTTTTTAATAGATAGAGTGATTCAAGAGGAAGGTTTATATGTATAATACATGCATAATATACTGAAGGATAACCCACAATAACCATTTTCCCGTGCGGAGCCGGGGCGGGTCGCTAGTCTTAACTAATTTTAGTTCATTTTTGACAGGACTTAACAAATCTTGACACGATTAACGTTCGGATACACATTATCTCGCTCTGTGCACGCTCCTGCAATGTTTCTTTTTCAACAGAAAGGCAAAGGTATAAAGTCATGCAACCTTAATCCGCAATGAAGTGAACCTTAGTGAATCGAACGCACGCGCAACGAAACGCAACTTAGTATGTGTTACGTTCCGTTTTAGTTTCGGAAATTAGAAGTTTTTATTTTATCTGCGTAAAACAAAAACGAAATTGCAAAATAGAACTTATGGTCGATTTGTTGTACCTACTGTTAAGTGAAGGTTAAGCTGGGCCAACGCTATTGCGATTCTGTTCCTTATTCGATGGACATAAGAAATAAGAAAGGTGTAAAATCCAAAGTAATCTGCTTAGCATGCTCTTGCTTGTACGATTGATGGAGTTTTTTAGCTAAAAGACTCGACCGACCCCGCTGACCTGACTGAGGATGAGCGATTCAGTAAATATCCAGGATTAAGAAGTTGAAGAAACTCATCACTATTTAATTTTGGTTACGTATTAAAAAATCAAAACTTCATTGGGCAAATTTCAAAATAACAACGAACAAATGAACAAATTTTAAAATATCAATGGTCATTTGACCAAAAGTTCAACTGACCAAAGTTTGGAATATCAACGTTTAAATTACCTATGACACTATAGGCCAAATCGGTTAAAGGTTAAAAGGATTTTTAGTTCATTTATTAATTATCAACTGGTTTCACCAGCCAAACCAAAATTGCCTTATTACCTAGGTATATGTCACCGGCCAAACCCAATTTTGGGTCAAACTAGTTTTGCCTAGGCTAAACTGGGTTTAGGTAAGGTTAGGTTTGTTTAGGTTAATGTGTAACCTAACACGAAGGGTATGGCGAGCGATTTGGGCTCGCTACGCTCGCCCACATCGCTTCTGCCATACCCTTCGAACCTATACTATCCGAAGTAGGGGTGCCCTGAACTCCCGTGCTCGCACCCGCCTAGTGAACTAATTTAGCCTAGGCCCTATAACATATGTAAACGTTTATAATTGCAAACTAACTAATTTATTAGACTGTAGAAGGTAAACAAAACACTCAAGAATTCACGATAATAAAACTAGGAATGATTTGGCACTTTAAATTTTGATCTAGCAACATTTGATCAGTCGTCCATTTGATGACACATACATTTGGATTATAATTTTTTTCTAAATAAAACATTTGGTCATTTAAATTTTGTTATTTCAGTTGTTGTTCTTTTAAAATTTGGTCGATGAATTTTTGATTTTCTAATATGCAACCTTAATTTTTACTCGATTTTTTAGTTTGTTAACCTCAAAACTTACAAAATAGATTAACTGAACCAAAAAAAACAGAACTAAATTAAGACCATTTTAAGTCCAAAACACCCAAAAATGAGATGAATAGTCGTTCCCGAATAGCTAAATGGCGTTAGTTCAACTTATTTTTAGTCCTGTCAGATTCCATACAAAATTAAGTTATGTCGTGAGTTCCGAATAGCTAAATATGTCATCTGACACATCTTAACTAAATTTTAGTTAAATTTAAGTTAAGATTAGTGCATTGGCCAACATCGAATCGACACCATTGTTAGACTAATAATACAAGAATTGTTATGTAAACATCATCCATTTGTATAGGTGGAGACTTGTTATTAGCATTGTAGTATTAATTGAGTTTTATGTTGTTGTCATTTAGCTGTAAGTCTTCCAAAGATAAAATCTATTATATAAAAATGAAAGTCCTGACTAACTCACTCACCTATCAGCGCCCAGCCCAAACCGCTGAACGTATAAAGGTGAAACTTTCCACAAACATCCCTTGGGTGACGGAGGCACGAGATAAGAAGCGATTTTCCGAAAATAGTTACCCAAGGGAAGATAAGGGGGTTGAAAGTTAGTATGGGGAAAAAAAATTAGTTGCAGATATTGATTTGAAAATTTGTACGATTACTCCTTGAATAAAATAAATGAACACCTATTTCAGGATTTTTTTCAAAAACAACACCCAAGGCAGGGGTTTTTTTTTTTTTTTGCGTTTTGGCGTCATGCGGTTAGCATATAGCCACAAACAAAAAGTGGAGAAACGAAACGCGATTTAACACAAACAAGGAAGGAACGGACGGAATTTGGAAAATAGGATAGGATAGGTTTTTATGTAGGAATTCAAATAAAGGTAATATAGACGGATATAAGGAACAACAAAGGCATAAAATAATTACTTATATTATAATAATATCTGGGAAATTGAAAAATTACTTAGATACGAATATTATTAGATATAATAAAAGATGACAAGGCTTTATATATAAATGGATTTTTGTAAGACAAAAGGGTAGGGACGGATGTGGGGAAAGGAAGCTTAAGTTTAATCAATTCATTGTATAAAGAAATATTATTCAAAAGTACACAAGACAAAAAAATGTGATTCATGTCACCAAGCTCACCACAATCACATAAATCGCTGCTGACTATCCCTAGCCTGGCAAGATGCTTCGGTGTGCAAACATGCCCTAATCGCAATCGAATTAATACAGTTGATGATCGTTTACTAAGTCTTAGCTTGAAAAACCAAGGCTTAGAAGGAATAGCAGGCTGAATTGCATGATAGAATTTACCTTTCCTCTGGGAGCTCTCTGCCCATATCTGATCCCAGGATTCTCGAAGATAAGACAAAGGTAGAGAGGTCAAATCATGGCTATAATTTTTGTAATGATACATGTCCCCACACACGGTAGCCTCGTTTGCCAAACGATCTGCCTTAAGGTTACCAGTTATGTCACTGTGCCCCGGTACCCATGCCAATGAAATTACAAGCCCTTCTCCAAAACATTTGCACAATAATGTTCGTATGTCCATTACTATAGGATAAATAACTTTACAGTTAAATGGATATTTGTAAACAGCCTGTAATGCACTCATCGAGTCAGTATATATCACAGATCTCTTAAGTTTCACTAAGCGAATGTACTCAACCGCTTTATAAAGACCAAAACATTCTCCCGTGAAAACCGAAGATTCAGGAGGCAGCTTGATTTGTTGAAACACCTTGTACTCCGAATGATAAACTCCTACTCCCACGTGGCCAGTAGGAGAGTGCTTTGAGGCATCCGTAAAAATACTATGATGATTTTCCCAAACCCTGTGCCTAATTGAATTAAATATTGTGTTATTATTAGGCTCACCTTTATTAAGACCAAAGTTAAGAATAATGTCTGGGCTGTAAGTCAGTGCTTCAAAATTGGTGCAAAATAAAGGGTAAGATGGTGAACTATGAGTTGGCGCTTGAATAGAGGTGAATTTTCGAAAACTTTTTATAAGACACGGGACTGTTTTGTGGGTCCAATAGCTAGAAGAATTTATATGATCTGAAAGTAGCTACAGCGAAGAGGATGATGAGAAAAATGAAAAGATCGAAATAAAAATTTATCGGCTAGGTACTGACGACGGAGCTGCAATGGAGGATCGCAACATTCAACTTGCAATGCATTGATTGGAGAAGATTTCATGGCTCCTGTTATTAATCGTAAAGCTTTCGCTTGAATGTTGTCGAGTTTTTTAAAAGCAACAGAGCTACCCGGTTCCAACAAAAATGTACCATAATCAAGAATGCTCCGTATTAGAGCATTGTATATTAATCTCATGTTATATGGGTGAGCCCCCCACCATACTCCTGAGAGACATCTCAATATATTCAACAAGCGCTCACACTTAGCATAAATATAATCGCAATGTTGAACGCCTGTTAGTTTCGAGTCCAAAACAACCCCTAAAAATTTCTTATGGTCCGTAACAGGAATTTCGGAATTATTGTAATAAACAGAAATTGGAGGAGGAAGTCGCATTCTAGAGAACAAAACAACTGAGCTTTTGGTAAGTGATAAATCAAGACCATTTTTGTCCAACCATACTTTTAATTTTCCTAAGGACGCAGTTAAGGCAGTACAAGCTTTTTCAGTGGAGCGATGTGTACAATATAATAGTAAATCATCAGCATATTGAAGTACCTTTACATTAGTATCATCCAGAGAGGACTCCAAATCATACGTATATATGTTGTATAAAATTGGACTGAGAACAGATCCCTGTGGCAGTCCTTTCCAAACTAATCTGATTTCCTCACGAGAATTGTTTAAAAATAAATGGATACATCTTTCAGATAACGCATTCATTACAAAGTTGGATAAAAGTACTGGAACTTTTAACTGATGCAGTTTATCCTTTAGTATACTTAAAACAACATTATCATAAGCAGAGTTAATATCAAGGAAAGCAGAAATTACAGATTTGTTACAGGAGAATGCCAACCTTATGTCCGTTATAAAAATACTAAGGCTATCTATGGTGCTTCGTCCACGCCTAAATCCATATTGAGAAGGACTCAGTAATTTAAGAGACTCAATAAACCACTCCAATCGATTTTTTGCTAAGAGTTCAGCAAGTTTCATTAATACAGTAGAAAGCGCAACGGGCCTGAATGATGATGAATCAGATGGGTTTTTATTAGGTTTCAGAATTGGAATGATTTCCTGGGATTTCCATTACCTGAGATCATAATGAGATTAATGAGGTCCAAAAAATATAAAAGCATGTTTTCATTAAGGTGAGAGAAAAACGAATAAGGGATACCATCCAGACCAGGGGCAGAATCCTTAAATCTAGACAGAGCTCCCTTTATTTCTATTAAAGAAAAAGGCTGATTGAGATCCTTATGATGAATATTATCTATTAATACTATAGGTGGAAGAGAACAGGGCATTAAGATGTTTTCTGGAGCTAAAGGAGGAGCAAGCTTATTCAAAAAACTATCAGCTAAAGAAGGAGGTAGTACACAGGAACCTGTATCACGGAATGCAGAACGAAACCTACGGATATTCCTCCAAACTTCCGATGGGGGGACATCAGGGGACAGCGATGAACAAAAGTTTCTCCAGCTCTCAAACTTTTTCTTTTTAAATAATTTTCTAGTATCCTTTATGACCTCAATTCTCATCAGAGCCACAGGCATTATATGCTAACTCAATTTGTTTTCTTTTTTTGACAGCTAGACTGCACTCACTATGCCACCAAGGAGGTGATGGTATACCATTCTGCCTTCCACCTTTTAAAGGGAAAACTTCATCTGCAACATCAACTAAAGTCTTGGCCAATAGTGACGCACAAAGAGGTTCTGATCCTCGCCTAACCTCAGGAAGAGATGAGATTTTATGCTCTAAACGTTTATTGAATAAATCCCAGTCTGCATTTGTCAGTTTGTATTTTAAACGTGGAGGACGTTGCTGTGTTATGCTAATGGTGAAAGGAAATTTAATAAGTATAGGCCAGTGATCACTTCCATAAGTTGATGGAAGAGTTTCCCAATGTAGAGTAGAAGCAAGGGCTGGAGGACATATACTAGATAAATCAGGCACAGTATCATCCTCATTAAGACTAGACCGTCGCCGAGTTGGAGACCCAGTATTCAGAAAACAGATATTATGAGAGTCTAGTATATCTAGAACATAAGGAGCATGTTGATTAGAAGATGGGCTACCCCATGAAGGATGCTGGGCATTAAAATCTCCTAAAATAATGAAAGGCCGAGGAAGAGAAGATATAATAATATCGACTTCGTTAAATATTGTAGGGGAGGGGTGAGGAATATATATGGAAACAAAACAAATATTTTTAACAATGGCTGCAATAATAGAAAAATTTTTGTTACTATGTGGTGTAGGAAAATAGGTAAAAGGAAGAGAATGGTTGATGAGTAGGGCAGAACCCGCATACCCATCGGCTCTATCCTCTCTAAGGCAAGAATAACCAGGAATTTTAAAGGAGAAACCTGGTTTAAGCCATGTCTCTTGTAGAGAGACTACAAATGGCTTAAAGAAATTAATTAAATAAGTTAAGTCAGCTTTCTTAGAAGTGACGCTTCGACAGTTCCATTGGATCACTTTCGCGGAGTTGTCCATCATTAAAAATTTTAGTAATAGCTTCAATCAAAGGGGCAGCGTTGGACGGTGACAATAAATTAGTCTGGGATAATGATTTAATTAGAGTTAATAAAATATCTGAAACAGAAATATTGGGTGAGCTAGGCTCATTATTGTTTTTGAATGCACAACCATTGCAGGGCTCAGGAATATTAAAACCTTGAATAAGGGAGTTATGTGCTATCTGATCATAACCTTTATCTAATTTTGGTTGAGGTTTGGGCTTTGAAAATATAGTTTTTTTATATGACAAATTCTGTAATTGTTTAGATGGAGAAAGTTGGGCATTCGGAGCAAAGGATGAGATCTTATTAAGGCATCTGCATAGGACATTTTTGATATAGGTGGGTGAATTTTAGAAGCTTCAGCATAGGACACACAGCTTTTTGCCATAGTCTCTTTAATAGCTTTCTGTCTACTAAACTCTAAACATTTTTTACTTGTTGCAAAATGTGATCCTTCGCAAATACAGCACACAGCATTTTCTTCCTCGACTGAGCAGGAATCACCCCGATGATTCTGACCGCATTTATAACATCTAGGCATTTGTGCTCGACATTCAGCCAAAACATGGCCAAAGCGGCAACATCTATAGCATTGAATGGTGGGGAAGATATATAAATCAACTGGCAAAGCAGTATAGCAAATGAAAATGCGTTTTGGTAATACTTGTCCATCGAATGTAAGAACAACTGATTCAGTAGCCTTTAACTGACTGCCACTCTCCGATGATACTTTCCTATTTAATCTCCGCACTTTAAGTATCTTACCACATCCTATAGGGATAGTGATATTTTCTTTTATTTCATCCTCTGACCACTCAGTAGGGACTCCTCGTACAATACCCATACGGGTCACTGAAAAAGTAGGTATAAACACTTTATAGTTTTCAGTTTTTAGTTTTTCACTTTCCAAGAACACATTAGCGTCTTGGAAGGTGGAGAAGGAAAGAGAAATTTTATTTCTGCCAATACGTTTGAGACTTCCGTTGATGATTCCCTTAAATAAATTTCTTTTTAAGAAGCGGCCAAACGGGGTGTAATGTAACACCGTCATTGGGTGTTAGTATCTGTTTTTGGACATGTACAACATAAGGAGCAGTATCTGAAGGCTGATAGATTGGTCTTGCTACTGAAGGCTTCTGTGAAGAACTGCCATTAGTTTGAGGGTTATTATGATAATTTGTGGTCGTATAGTTCTGTGTATTTGAAGGGGGCATAATATTATTGTCACGTGAGTGTTCATTACTTTCAAGAAATTCAAAAGTTTTAGGGGACTGAGATGTCTGTAAGAAAATATTATTATCCGTGGATTCCGCGACACAGTGACATTCATGGTTTTTAAGCGCGTTCCCTGAACTGTCTTTATTACGACGTCTCCTTCTTTTGTTGCAATGCTTGCAGATCCGGACGGCGGCAGTGGAAAGTTTACGCTTGGTAGCAGAGTGTGATGACATAGAACCATCTGTGTCCATACTCGAACAGTCCTTGCTAATAGAAATAGTTACTTCCTGGGCAACATCAGGGGGATCTTTACCAGATCCCCCGGATCGGGGGGCTCCGCCATGGGCGGCAAAAAATATAGAGAGAACTTACCTAAATGTTACTGGACAAAAGATACACTATATTTATATACACTACACAAATTAATATACACTACAATAATTTACATAAAATAATACACAAAACGAATCCTATCAAACAGTTTAACTAGAGAAAAACCAATTTTAAAATACTAAAGCCAGAGAAAATGACCGATCTTCGACGTTTCCCGCGCTTTTTTTTGGCAGGGGGGTTTCACTCGGAAGAATAGGTATGACCGGGCCAAATATCGGCCCGGCCGATGAAAGGCAGGGCTACATCAGTACGCGAACAGTCGCCGGGCGCGCGTGACGCGTCGTTTTTACGTGCCGCTCCGCTCGCTCAAATTACGAGAATGACTTCAGAACAATACGACAGATGCTGTTGTGTTTATGGATGCAAAAATAAAAGGAAAAGGACTGGATCGGATGTGTCTTTTTTTAAAATTCCATAGAATAATGAAAGGTAATTTGGATAGCCATTGATTGTGCTATTGTTATATTTTTCATTGAATAGTCTGCAATGCAATACTTTTATAGTAGGTGAACATTGAAAAATATAAATACGTACATATTAAGGTCGGTAAGTATTTTAGGGTAAGTTCAGTAAAGAGCAAGCTAAGCTGAACACTAGACTTTTTTACATCGTTCTTATGTCCGTTCAATAAGGGAGAGAATCGCGGGCCGCGTGTTTACTTGACCGTAAAGAGGGGAATTATTATTAATACACTAAGCGAATGGTATGGTGATGAGAATGAAAGAATTAACCAATAAACTAACTCAGTTGTTATTGTTTGTTTATAAGTAGGAACTTACTTATTATTGGTTTCGATGGCTATTATTTTTATAGCACAGTCAAGAGCACGCTAAGCCGACCATTCCGGAATTTGCACCGTTGTTGTTCTAATGTCCGTTAAGTACAGTAGACAGCACATGCGGTTGGACATATTGACCTTGAGAGCGTCTGTATTCCCTAGCGGTAGGGGTGAATTTCGTAGTGCGAATGTCCAACCGCATGTGCTGGCTGTCTGTACCTAACGAAAAGAGACGTGATGCAGTAACATTATGACGTATTTTCATAAACTTAAGTACCTACCTACCGACGAGTAAATATAGTATGCAAACATTGTAATACGAGTAATACTTAGTAAATAGTACTTAGTAGCATTGGTTTATTTGAACCATCATTTGTTCGAGTAAAAGGTAGGTACCTTATAGGTTAATAAATCAGATGTTTTATTTTCTCAAAGATGACAGCCCTATAGGTGTTAGTAGAGTGGCGCAATACGCGAGAGAAAGAGATGCAGCAGCGTGTTTACTAAATGTACCTTGTGGAGACGCCAGTGACGTCACGAGCTTGTCTATCTTCGGGTACAGTTAGGAGGAACAACTTACAAAGTGTCTACTACTAAATATACCTCTGCCAGACACGCCGACTCTACCTACATCGGGTATAGATAGTAGCACCATTTAAAAATAAATCGTTACTAAACATACCCTGCTTAGATTACAAGAGCCTGTTTGGCTTTGATCGGGTATAGTTAGGACTGCACTTTTTTTATTGGTTGCTACTATCTATACCCGAACATAATTCGTAGCTTTCGTTACTCTAGTCGTCTCTGTCGCGCACCGGCTTCGCGTGCAATTTTTTTCCTTCTTTATTTTGTTTGTTTACTATGAATGACATTGACTTAGTGTCGATAGTTGCCGTGTAGGTTAACGACATTAAACGTCTTTTTCTTCAAGTTTATTGGTTTGAATGTATGCCCTGGCAGGGATTCGAACCCGCGACTCTGTGCTTCGAATTCAAATCAATTTATTTATTTGCAATCATATGGCATCTTAAGGTCTAAATTATAAAATAGTTTTGATTGATTGATTGATAAACACAGTTTCACATATGAGGCCCTTTTGAAAGCACAGCAACGAAGGCAGACGTACTACCAACTAGGCTACGGGGCCGTCCATCACATCATATATCATATCACTAACCACATATGCTTAGTGTTTAAGTAAAAATTAACAATTAATTACTAAACATACCCCTTTATGGCATTCTAAGTCGGGTGCACTTAGTAGTTCAAATATTTTATCATGCTATTTATTCTCGACTAAAATCCTATAGGGGAGGTACACTTTGTAGACATACGATGCTGGCATTCAAAATACTATTCACTCCTAAGCATACCACAACTTGGGTATACTTAGTAGTTAAAACATTTTGGAAGCGCTGTTCTAAGTATACCCGACCAAAACTCTACAGGGAATCTCCACAAGGTACATTTGTAAACACTTGGCGCGCATCATTTACTCCTAAATATACCCGATCATGACACCCCAACTCGGGTATATTTAGTAGTTCGAATATTTTGCAAGCGCCATGCTAAATATACCCGACCAAAACCCCACGGGGAGTCTCCACAAGGTACATTTAGTAAACACGCGATGCAGCAACTTCGTCTCTTCGCCTAGCGCCGTGCGATCTGAATTGCACTTTATTATAACGGAGCTAGGGTTGTAATTTATTTGAATTATGTCGCCTAGTGGAGCTTCTGTAGGGACTACTATTTGGTATTCTGTGCCCAAGGGTAGAAATTAGGGTCGTCACTTTTTTAGTGAAAATTTTTTGTTATATTTTTCGGTTTGAAACTTTTCAGGATTACTCCTAAAATTAAATAAATTGATACATGTTTCGCCAATTTTTGTTAAATCACCCCCAAGGGGTGAAAAAAGGGTTGAAATGGCTCATCAACGCCAAGCCCAAACCGCTAAACCTAGAAAGCTGAAAATTGGCAGAAACATTCCTTGGGTGACGTAAACATGACGTAAGAAGCGACTTTTCGAAAATCGTTACCCAAGGGAAAAAATGGAAGTTGAAAGTTTATATGAAGAAAAAAAATTGGTTTGACGTTTTGACTTGAAACTTTGCATGGTTATACTTGAGAATAAATAAACGAATACGTGTTTCGGGATTTTTCGAAAATAGTTACCCAAGGGAAGAAACGGGGTTTGAAAGTTAGTATGGAGAAAAAAAATTAGTTGCAGATATTGATTTGAAACTTTGCAGGGTTATACTTCCCAAAAAAAAAAAACGAAAACATGTTTCAGGATTTTTTCTAAAAACAACCCCTAAGGGTTGAAACAGGGGTTGAAAGTTTATATGGAGAAAAAAAATTCGTTGGACGTTTTAACTTGAAACTTCGCAGCGTTATACATAACAATAAATAAACGAATACGTGTTTCGGGATTTTTCCGACAGTAAACCCCTAAGGGTTGAAATAGGGGTTCAAAGTTTGTATAAAGAAAAAAAATTAGTTTGACGTTTAGACTTGAAACTTTGCAGGGTTATACTTGACGATAAATAAATGAACACGTGTTTTTTGGAATTTTTCCGACAAATAACCCCTAAGGGTGAAAATAGGGGTTGAAAGTTTGTATGAAGAAAAAAAATTAGTTTGACGTTTAAACTTGAAACTTCGCTGCGTTATACATAACAATAAATAAACGAATACGTGTTTCGGGATTTTTCCGACAGTAAACCCCTAAGGGTTGAAATAGGGGTTCAAAGTTTGTATAAAGAAAAAAAATTAGTTTGACGTTTAGACTTGAAACTTTGCAGGGTTATACTTGACGATAAATAAATGAACACGTGTTTTTGGAATTTTTCCGACAAATAACCCCTAAGGGTGAAAATAGGGGTTGAAAGTTTGTATGAAGAAAAAAAATTAGTTTGACGTTTAAACTTGAAACTTCGCAGCGTTATACATAACAATAAATAAACGAATACGTGTTTCGGGATTTTTCCGACAGTAAACCCCTAAGGGTTGAAATAGGGGTTCAAAGTTTGTATAAAGAAAAAAAATTAGTTTGACGTTTAGACTTGAAACTTTGCAGGGTTATACTTGACGATAAATAAATGAACACGTGTTTTTGGAATTTTTCCGACAAATAACCCCTAAGGGTGAAAATAGGGGTTGAAAGTTTGTATGAAGAAAATAAATTAGTTTGACGTTTTGATTTGTAACTTCGCAGGACTATACTTAACAATAAATAAACGAACATGTGTTTCGGGATTTTTCTGACCAACAACTCCTAAGGGCCTGGCCACAGCTTCGCGCGCCGCCGCCGCCGCCGCGCGAAGCTGTGGCCAGGGGGTAAGGGTTAAAAAAGGGGTCGACAGTTAGTATGGAGAAAAAAAATTCGTTGGACGTTTTGACTCGAAACTTCGCACAGTTAAATTTGACAATTAATAAATAAATACGTGTTTCAGAATTATTCCAAGAAACAACCCCTACGGGTTAAAATAGGGGTTTTAAGTTTCTATGAAGAAAATGAATTAGTTCGACGTTTTGACTTGAAACTTCGCAGGATTATACTTGCCAATGAATAAACAAACACATGTTTGGAGATTTTTCTGACAAACAACCCCAAACGGTTAAAATAGGGGTTGAAAGTTTGTATGAAGAAAAAAAATTCGTTTATCGTTTTGACTTGAAACTTCGCAGGGTTATACTTGACAATAAATAAACGAATACGTGTTTCAAGATTTTTCCGACAAACAACCCCTACAGGTTAAAATAGGGGTTGAAAGTTTGTATTAGGACTAAAAATTAGTTTGCCGTTTTGACTTGAAAATTCGCAGAATTATACTTGACATTAAATAAACGGACATGTGTTTTGGTATTTTTCCGTCAAACAACTTCTAAGGGATAAAATAAGAATTGAGAGCGTATGAAGAAAAAAAAAATTAGTTGAACGTTTTGACTTAAAACTTCGCAGGTTAATATTTGCTATTAAATAAACGAACACGTGTTTCAGGATTTTTTCTAACAAACAACCCCTAGGGTTATCTACAATAGATTATCTACGGCAGACTTGTACACTCAGGGCTACGCTGACGACCTAGTTATAGCGATCGTTGGCAAAAACCCTGATACAGTCTCAAGTCTTATGCAAACAGCTCTCAGGACGGTAGAACGCTGGTGTGGGAGAAGCAAACTCTCAGTGAATGCCAGCAAAACTGTTATAGTTCCGTTTACAAGGAGAAGGAAGCTAGAGACACTCTGGCCTCCGACCCTCTTCAACAGAACTCTACACTTCTCATATGGGGCTAAATATCTTGGTGTATACTTCGATAGCAAGCTCATATGGAACACACACATCGAAAATGTGATCAAGAAGGCAAAGTCAGCAATGGGCGCATGTTGCCGCCTGGTGGGCACCAGGTGGGGCCTAAAGCCGCGCTATGCCCTATGGCTATACACTGCTATAGTTAGACCAATGGTCGTGTATGGTTGCATAGCGTGGTTTAAGAAGACAACCATGGGAAGCTATATTGCTTCCCTAAACAGTCTTCAGAGACTTGCCTGCTTGATGATTACTGGTGCCATCTCATCCACGCCTACACTGGCTATGGAAGCGGTCCTCGGATTGGCGCCGCTATTCATTCATATCCAAAAGGAGGCAAAAACGGCTATGCTCCGGTCGCTGGAGGCGGGGAAAATAAGATGGCGCTCAAATACAATGAGGAAATTAGCCGATGACCTAATTAAAAACCCTATCATGGCCATGCCCTCAGATGTCATGATCACTACACTTAACTTCAACAGATCGTTTGAAGTTATTATACCCGACAGGGATGACTGGCGGAATGAAATTCCGACCGTGTTCAGGAAAGCAGAGCTAGTCTGGTTTACAGATGGCTCCAGAAGGGAAGGACTGGCTGGCTCAGGCGTATTTTGCAAAAAGCCTAAGCTCAGCAAGTTCACTTGCCTCGGTCCCTTTGCCACGGTCTTCCAGGCCGAGATGTACGCAATAATTGACTGCGTGCATCTCAACCTGGAATTTACCGGCAAAAGGATCCTCATACTCTCGGATAGTCAGGCCGCATTAAAAGCACTGATTTCCTATGAAGTGGCATCCAGACTTACCCTGGAATGCATTGGTGCCCTAAATAAACTGGGCAGCACTAACTCAGTGTGCCTGGGCTGGGTGCCTGGACACTCGGGAGTCGGGGGGAACGAGGCAGCAGACGAGCTGGCAAGGCAAGGATCCGGTGCCCGACCTACTGGGCCGGAGCCCATGCTTGGGGTGCCGAAATCCGGCTCGAGGCGCCAACTGTTGGCCTGGGAAAGGCACCAAGCACACAACACCTGGCTCGAATCTGCTGGCCTTGCACACTCAAAATTACTCATTCCGGGGTTCCTACCCAAATCAAGAACCGAGATACTAAAACTCGACCGGTTGAGCATTCGTATACTCATTAGGGCCCTCACTGGGCATTGTAAACTCAATAAGCACATGAACAGGATGGGCTTATCAGAAAACCCTTACTGTAGATTCTGTGCGGACGAAGAGGAAACTCCACTTCACATTCTCTGTGAGTGCGACGCTCTCGTCAATAAAAGGAATCGGGTACTGGGAGCGCACAAGCTTGCCCCCCATGAAGCCCGAAGCCTAAATCCCACCAAAACCGTCAGCTTCTTCAAAGCGGTCGGTTTGGAAGAGGCTATGTAGCCTATGAGGGCCGACCACAATAGATCCACTATGGGTCGCAGTGGTCTTGGGTACTTGGTGCCCTTCCCTCTCCATCCAAATCATATCTACAATAGGGGTTGAAAGTTTGTATGGAAAAAAAGTTCGTTGGACGTTTTAACATCAAACTCCGCATGGTTATACTTGACTATAAATAAACGAACACGTGTTTCGGGATTTTTTTGACAAACAACTCTTAAGGGTTTAAATAGGGGTTGAAAGTTTGTATAAAGAAATAAGAAATGGATGGATGTTTTGACTTGAAACTTCGCAGGATTATACTTGACAATAAATGAACGAACGCGTGGTTCAGGTAGTTTCCGCCAAAGATCCCCTAAGGGTTAAAATAGGGGTTGAATGATAGCAAGGTGGAAGGTCGAAATTAAAAATTTCCCGTGGAACACCTAGGTGGACAAAGGTGTACGGTGGTAAAAAAACTTTCGACCGTTCACCCAGGTGGTCTCGAGAGATGGACGGTGGGTAGGAAGGGGAATTTTTTTATGGGAAAATAAAAGTGGGACGTTTAACTTGAAACTACGCAGAGTTTTATTCTATAGCAAAGAAACGAACATAATATGTTTTGAGATTTTTCTGATAAACAATGCCCAATATTAAGAAAATACAATAGTTGGACGTTTTGACTTGAAACTTCTCAGGGTTAGATTAGACAGTAAATAAACGAACACGTATTTAGATTTTTTCGACAGACAATAGAATAGAATAGAATATACTTTATTGCACACAAGAGAATGCAACAAAAAAATTACAACATCACAAGTGTACAAAGGCGGCCTTATTGCTAAGGTGGCAATTTCTACCAGGCAATCCTTTGGGTACAGGATTGCAACAATAAATTACAGCCCCTAACTGTTAAAATAGGGATTGAAAAATTGGAGACAAAAATAAATAGTATGTAGAGAAAATTTTCTATTTATACTCTAAGAGTAAGACATTTTGTCTTTAAATTTGCATGTTAATATTTGACATTAAATAAAATAATACATGTTTCGGGATTTTTCCAGCAAACAACTCCTACGGGTTAGAATAGGGGTTGAAAGTTCGTGTAGAGAAAAAAAATGAGTTGGTCATTTTGACTTGAAACTTTGCAGAGGGCAAGGATGTTATAAGTACTATGATGTACGAATAGTACTTATAACATCCTTGGCAGAGAGTTATATTTGACAATAAATAAACAAACACGTGATATAAGGAGATATAAAATCTTCGTTTGGCACGCGAAGTACATACACTTGCTGCATCTAATCAAATATATAACCTGAGTTCAAAAACCATCTGTTTTATATAAGTCAGAATTTAACATACATTTTCATAGTAATGAAACTCAGGGCTACTTATCCTTTAAATACGCGGGCGACGCCGCGGGCAACAGCTAGTAAATAATAAATATAAAGGCACAGATCCATTACTTGCTTGCGGTTCAAGTTTATCGGGTGCAATTTCCATGCTTGGCGTGAGTTAGCGGGCAAGGAGATACCAATAAAGCCAATACCAATAATAATCATAAAGTTTGGTCTCACTTTAATTGACACAAAGATCTCACTCTCTTTAATAGCAATGAGATCTAATATACCATAGTTTTCTAAATATAAAACGTTCCACCGAGCACTTAGTCGCACATCCACGTTTACCGCCTAATTATTGGCCGTAAAACTGTTTTGGCGCCAGTCTCGGAGTTACGTTTAGAAATCACTCAAACATGAATTTTCGTCTAACAATAATTCTCGTCTAACAATTTCCCGTCTACTAATAATTTTCGTCCAGAAATCTAACAATAGCGCTTAAAAATCAGGTGAATCAATATCTGGCGCCGTCACGGCCAACCTGACTATCGCACGGCCTCCGTGCGCTTATTAAGAAGTTGGTTAAATTGCAAAATTACAAAAGAGAGTGTACAATAAGCAATACAGCCGCTCGTCCATTCCTGACAAATACTGACAATAGTATTCACTTTATATCTCAAATAAAAAGTCGTAGTCAATCAAAATACAGCTGGCCCGGGCGTGAGGCCCCTTCCACCAGGACACCAGGATCTAGGTAACGTGGCCCGATGCGCAAGTGGCTCCTTCAACCAGTTGCCCTAGACCGTACCCCCTTCCACCAGGACAACAAAATTGACTTGTACCCTAACATATATATAAAGATTGTTCAACGGCTAAGTCACACAAGTCACACAACATTAACTATAATAATAAAGAAATCGCAGTAATGAACCTTAGACTTGGTACGACTTTGTCTAGATTTCATTATTTTTTAGAGATAAACAAGCAGCTCCATCGAGAGTTGGCTAGTTTTTTACAGAATGTTTTTGGTGAGATATGGTTTAGCTCGCCCGCCACCGCTGCCCGCTCCAACACTCGCTCCACTCGTACGTAAGCGCCGCCAAAATGTTCTTTGTTTTATATAAACAAATACCTACTGCTGTGTCAACGGTTACTAAAATAAATAATTCGTATAATGAAACGTGATTAGTATGTATGTAGCTATTGTTATTCTCTTATCTTCTAAATTTTATTCTATCTTCTTCTTCTAATAAATGAAAGTCCTGACTAACTCACTGACCTATCAGCGCCCAGCCCAAACCGCTGAACATATAAAGATGAAATTTGGCACAAACATCTCTTGGGTGACAGAGCAACGAGATAAGAAGCGATTTTTCGAAAATAAGTAGTTACCCAAGGGAAGAAATGGGGGTTGAAAGTTAGTATGGGGAAAAAAAATTAGTTGCAGATATTGATTTGATAATTTGTACGATTACTATATATAAAATAAATGAACATCTGTTTCAGGATATTTTTGAAAAACATCACCCAAGGGTAGAAATTAGGGTTGTCACTTTTTTTAGTGAAATTTTTTTGTTGCATGTTCCGGTTTGAAACTTTTTAGGATTACTCCTAAAAATAAATAAATTGACACGTGTTTCGCCATTTTTTATTAAATCGCCCCCAAGGGGTTGAAATGGCTCATCAACGCCCAGCCCAAACCGCTAAACCTAGAATGCTGAAAATTGGCAAAAACATTCCTTGGGTGACGTAAGCATAAGATAAAAAGCGATTTTTTGAAAATCGTCACCCAAGGGGTGAAAATAGGGGTTGAAAGTTTGTATGAAGAAAAAAAATAAGTTGGACGTTTTGACTTGAAACTTTGCATGGTTATACTTGACAATAAATAAACGAACACGTGTTTCAGGATTTTTCCGACAAATAACCCCTAAGGGTGAAAATTGGGGTTGAAAGTTTGTATGAAGAAAATAAATTAGTTGGACGTTTTGACTTGAAACTTTGCAGGTATTTACTTGACAATAAATAAACGAACACGTGTTTAAGGATTTTTTCAAAAAACAACCCCTAAGGGTTGAAACAGGGGTTGAAAGATTGTATGAAGATAAAAAATTCGTTGGACATTTTGACTTAAAACTTCGCAGGGTTATAAAAAAAATAAAATAAAAAAAAATTAAAAAAATAAATAAACATAAAAAACATTTATTATCAGACACTAGTCCATAGCTTGTTAGTACAATTACCTACAACTACCTTATCTATATTAGTAACCTACGCTAACACACAAAGATACAGTTTAAAAAATAAAATAAACATTAAACATTAACGTTATACTTGACAAGAAATAAAAGAATACGTGTTTCGGGATTTTTCCGACAAACAACCCCTAAAAGGGCGTAAATAGGGGTTGTAAGTTTGTTTGTGTTAAGAAAAAAAAATAGTATCAACGCCCAGCCCAAACCGCTAAACTTAGAAAGCTGAAAATTGGCAAAAACATTCCCTGAGTGACGTAAGCATGAGGTAAGAAGCGATTTTCAGAAAATCATCACCCTAGGGGTGAAAAAATAGTTGGACGTTTTGACTTGAAACTTCGCAGAGTTATACTTAATGATAAATAAACGAACATGTGTTTCGGGATTTTTCCGACAAATAACCCCTAAGGGTGAAAATAGGGGATTAAACTTCGTATGAAAAAAAAAATTACTTGGATGTTTTGACTTGACACTTCGCAGGATTATACTTGACAATAAATAAACGAACACGTATTTCGGTATTTTTCCGACAAATAACCCCTAAGGGTGAAAGTAGGGCTTGAAAGTTTGTATGAAATAAATAAATTAATTTGACGTTTTGACTTGCAACTTCGCAAGGTTATACTTGACAATAAATGAACGTACACGTGTTTCAGGATTTTTCTGACAAATAACTCCTAAGGGTGAAAATTGGGGTGGAAAGTTTGTATGGAGAAAAGAAATTAGTTTAACGTTTTGACTTGTAACTTCGTAGGGTTATACTTGACAATAAATTAACGAACACGTGTTTTGGGATTTTTCCGACAAATAACCCCTAAGGGTAAAAATAGGGATTGAAAGTTTGTACGGAGAAAAAAAATAGTTGGACGTTTTGAACTGAAACTTTGCAGGGTTATACTTGACAATAAATAAACGAATACGTGTTTCGGGATATTTTTGACAAATAACCCCTAAGAGTGAAAATAGGGGTTTGAAGTTTGTATGAAATAAATAAATTAGTTTTGACTTGCAACTTCGCAGGGTCATACTTGAAAATAAATGAACGAACACGTGTTTTAGGATTTTTCCGACCAATAACCCCTAAGGGTGAAAATTGGGGTTGAAAGTTTGTGTGGAGAAAATAAATTAGTTTAACGTTTTGACTTGAAACTTCGTAGGGTTATATTTTGCAATAAATAAACATACACGTGTTTCGGGATTTTTCCGATAAATAAACCCTTAGGGTTAAAACAGGTGTTGAAAGTTTGTACAGAGAAAAAAATTCTTTGGACGTTTTGACTTGAAACTTCGCAGGGTTATTTGACATTACATAAACGAACACGTGTTTCGGGATATTTCCGATAAATAAACCCTTTAGGGTTAAAATAGGGGTTCAAAGTTTGTTCGGAGAAAAAAAATCTTTGGACGTTTTAACTTGAAATTACGCAGGGTTACACATGTTTCGGGATTTTTTCGTTAAACAACCCCTACGTGTTGAAATAGGGGTTAAAAGTTTGTATGGAGAAATAAGAAATGACACGTGTTTCGCCATTTTTTGTTAAATCACGCCCAAGGGGTGAAAAAAGGGTTGAAATGGCTCATCAACGCCCAGCCCAAACCGCTAAACCTAGAAAGGTGAAAATTGACAAAAATAGTCCTTGGGTGACGTTAGCATGGGGTACGACGCCATTTTTTGAAAATTGACACCCAAGGGGTGAAAATAGGGGTTGAAAGTTTGTATGAAGAAAAAAAATTATATTGACGTTTTGACTTGAAACTTAGCAGGGTTATACTTAACGATAAATAAACGAGCATGTGTTTCGGGATGTTTCCGACAAAATAACCACTAAGGGTGAAAAAAGGGATTTAAAGTTTGTAGGTATGAAGAAAAAAATTAGTTTGACGTTTTGGCTTGAAACTTCGCATGATTATTTTTGCCTTTAAATAAACGAACACGTGTTTCGGGATTTTTCCGACAAATAACCTCTAAAGGGTGAAAATAGGGGTTAAAAGCTTGTATGAAGAAAAAAATTAGTTTGACGTATTAACTTGAAACTTCGCAGGGTTATACTTGACATTAAATAAACGAACTCGTGTTTGGGATTTTTTCCGACAAACACTCCTAAGGGTGAAAATAGGGGTTGAAAGTTTGTATGAAGAAAAAAATTAGTTGGACGTTTTGACTTGAAACTTTGCAAGGTACTATTTGACAATAAATAATACTTGACAATAAATAAACGAACACGTGTTTCGGGATTTTTCCAACAAATAACCCCTAAGGGTACCCGGTGAAAATAGGTGTTGAAAATTTGTATGCAGAAAAAAATTTGTTGTACTTTTTGACTTGAAACTTTGTAGGGTAATACTTGACAATAAATAAAGCGGCTAAGTGCGAGTCGGAATCGCCCATGAAGGGTTCCGTAGCAGCCAGTAACATAATATAAAAGTTTTTGTAGTTCGTTGTGACTTTGATCGATGTTTTAATAATAGTGAAAGGTAATTTGCGGTTTACGATTTATGACGTATTAAAAAAAAATTACTTACTAGATCTCGTTCAAACCAATTTTCGTTGGAAGTTTTCATGGTAATGCATATCATATATTTTTTTTAGTTTTATCATTCTCTTATTTTAGAAGTTAGAGGGGGGGGACACACATTTTTCCACTTTGGAAGCGTCTCTCGCGCAAACTAATTAGTTTAGAAAAAATATATATTAGGAACCTCAACATCATTTTTGAAGACCTATCCATAAATACCCCACACGTATAGGTTTGATGAAAAAAAATTTTTTGAGTTTCAGTTCTATGTATGGGGACCCCCTAAATTTATTGCTTTTTTTCTATCTTTGTAAGAAAATCTTAATGCGGTTTACAGAATACATCTACTGACCAAGTTTCAACAGTATAGGTATTATATAGTTTCGGAATAAAGTGGCTGTGACATACGGACAGACAGACAGACAGACAGACATGACGAATCTATAAGGGTTCCGTTTTTTGCCATTTGGCTACGGAACCCTAAAAAACGAATACGTGTTTCGGGATTTTTCCGACAAATAACCACCAAGGGTTGCAATAGGTAGGGGTTAAAAATTATAAGGAGAAAAAAAATCTTCGTTTGGCCACGTTTGGCATGCAATGCAAAGTACATACATACCTACACTTGCTACATCTAATCAAATCTATATTCTGAGTTCAAAAACCATATTATGTTTTAAATAAGTCGTAATTTAACATAGATTTTTTGTAGTAACGAAACTCAGGGCTACTGACCCTTTACGCCGACGCCGCACGCCGCGGGCAACAGCTAGTATATAATATGTCTAATCTAAAGTCAAATCACAGAATAAATAATAATCAAATCAACAAATCTTATGTCGTCTTTAGTAGGGCCGGTAGCGTTTTCAGCAATTATAATTTGGAAACAAAAAAAGTAGTTTTTACTGTAATCCTGCATTATTATCATAGGAAATCGATAAATTTTGGTAATTTATGTAAAAATATTGTAGAAAATAATATTTAAATTTTTTTTTTTTTTTAGAAATTATAATAAATCTTAACCTAATAACAACGTTATGAGTCAAATAACCCGCCCCTTGACACTCCGGGTGCAAAGGTGCCCATCACGCTCGCCGCGTTGCCCCGTTGAATCGCGATGGACAGCCTTTGCATCAGGAAAGCCCCTGAGCGAGGGTCAAGACCTCTGTCCCTGAGCCGACGACCCAACTCGCCCACAAAGCTTAAAGCTTCTGAGCCCCAACACCCAGACGTCTCCACAGCAAACGGAACAAACAAATAATTTTGAAGGCCCGAGTACTTCTCCCGCTTTCTTTGTGCCGCAAATTCTGCAGCTCCACCAGCCGTTGTAATTGTGCGACTAAGGTGAGAGGCGGCAAAAGTGCTGACGCAGGTAGCGTCCCACAAAAGGCACTTCCCTTTCTGCCACGGCACCAAAGTCAACCCATCAGGCCTTTTACCGTCAGAACGACTCAGGCCCGACGGTTCAAGCACGCATGGAATGTTAGCCGACACCAAAGCCTTACGGACTATATCGTTCAGGGCGTGGTGCCGCGGGAATCTACCCTCACAACGACGACAACTCAACGCATGGTGACCGTCGTCAGCTCCTACCACGGACCCGCAGATGCATTCATGTGGTTCACAAACATCGCAGCCCAGGCGGAGAGCCACCGCCACCCGCATCGAGTCACCATCGAGAAGAGTGCCCATGTGAGGTGAGGGCAGAGCGTGCAACCAAGCCCCGGACTCCGGCCTTGAGACCGCAAGCAGTCTTGCTCTGTCGACTCCCGCCACCCTCCCCAAAAGCTCGTCAAGCACCCTTTTGGCCCCCACGTCATCCAAATAGCGCTGGCTATCCAATTTAACTGGTGAAGGTGGCGAAGGATTAAGCGCGCTCCACATTGTAAAGGCATCGGAAGCATGAGGTATGTCCACCCCGTCACCATTGGAAGAAAGAATTTTAGTGACAAGTGACATAACCCCATGCGCCGACGCCAAAAAAGCCGGCAGACAGACATCCCGCGCGCGCCGCACCCCCAACCCACCATGACGGATCGGTAGTGATGCTTGGCTCCACTGCTCAGTCGAGAGTGACACGTTAAGGATTAGCTCAACAGTCCCCTTAAGCGCGTCATCAAAATCACTAATCTGTTCATCACACAACCAGGCTGGAGCAGTGCGTAAAAAGTACGTGATTTTGGGGACTGCAAAACAGATACGGAGTAACACGAGAGCAACGTGTGGCGAGAGACTCTTCAATCTCTCCCGAGCGGCCAAGAGAATCCGTCTCCTATGCTCAAAGGCCTCAGGGATACCTTCAGGAAATATAGGTGATCCCAAGAGATTAAATGAATCTGGGGACAACTCTTGCAGACCGGGGAGCAAAGAACGAAAAGAGGTAAAGAAAGGACGGGCCTCTGCGCTGCAAGGAAAAAACTCACACTTGGCTGAATTGACCTCTAGACCCAATTCCCTAAACAGCGGCAACAGAGTTAACAAATCCTGCTCCACTACTTCGGGTTTTCCTCCAATAGTGCCATCGTCCAAGTACCACACATTCAAAGGGGATTTGAGCTCTGATATAGCTTTATGTATGGCAAGGCTAAATACTAGAGGACCAAGAGGGTCTCCCTGCTGCGCGCCTACCTGGGACAGGATGAGGTTACGGTTGAAAAAAAGATTGGAAGGGGAAAAGTAGACCTGGTAAAGAAAAAGATAGAGAGAAGGCGCCCTCTCCCTGACCTCACTCAGCAGCACATCTCTCTCGACCGAGTTGAAGGCGTTTTTGACGTCTAATTTGATAATGATACATTCAGAGTTAGCAGCTTTCGACGAGAATGCACGCGTTGCATGGATAGCGGCTTCGCATCCCAAGCTTGTACCAAATCCAAGCTGTTGTGGCCGGAGGTACTCCGCTAACTCCTGCCTAACGGCTCGACAACCAATCTTTGCCGTCAGACGACGAAACGTACTGCCGATGGCAATCGGCCTCACCCCCCCCATCCCTTTTGGACAACGCACATAATGCTGCTTCGTAAATATATGGACAAACTTCTGGGTTAACCCGACCATCAAGCATAAAATTGCACAATTTCGTCAAACTCTCCAAAAGACGTTGACCATTATCACCGGCAGAACTCGACGTCAACTCCTTCAAATGGACAGGTCTGAGGCCATCCAAACCCGCAGAAGATCCGTTATAAAAAGAACCGAGTGCCTGTACAACATCTTCAACCTTGGCTTGACAAGCGGGTATTGAACGATCAGGTTCCGGTGGACACAAAAGAGGGCGAGAAGGGATCGGGTGCTTAGATTGAAGGGTGGCAAGAGTGTGAGAGTTGGCGGGCGCGATTTCATCGTCCGACATCAATACCTGTACAGCACCCCTGAGGTCGCCCTCAAACACTTTATTTTCAATAGTTCTCAGAACTAAAGGTGGCCTAGACGAAGTGTCGCTATCGGCCAAAATAACACCACCGCCAACCGACTCGACGTTGCGCTTAACTTTGCTGGTAAGATTCCCTGGACCCGAAGAATCCGGAGCTTTCAAAGCAAAGTACGCAAACGTAAGAAGAGCACACCAATCGTCCACGTTATTGGAGTTAGTGCACTTGTTAATAAGGTCGCACAACCTGCCAGCAGCTAGGTGCCTCGCTCCTTTAGGAATATGTCGCAACACACGCACCGACTGTTTAAGGTTTCCAAGATCAGCCAGAGTTCACGAATCTGTGCACGATTGTGCTGAAGACCCTGCTGAGACATCTGCCGGTCGCGACAGTATAGAACAACCTCCGCGAACCACATCTTTGTGTTTTCGACCTATATGCACCTTCAGTCCGTGTGCAGAGAACATCCGGGATGAGTTAAGACAGTGAGGGCACGTCGATTTCAGGGAAGGGTTAGTCATGGTAGACATCGATATCAGATATATTGTAACATTAAAAAATATATATCAAAATTAATAAAAATTATACAATGTCAATAACCTATAACCTTAGCTACGGAGTACCGGGCTTCAGTTTCAATATCTGGAATTCTGCTGGAGTTCTGCTAAGCTTGGAGGATATCAGGCAACATTCTTATATCAAGTAAGTCACATTTTCGGTTGAGGCCAGCCAGAGAGTCAACAGGTTGATGTAATGATTATGATAGATTGCTAAGTTTAATAACTTTTCATACCATGGACGACGGCGACGTCTGTTAAAAAGTTATACTATAAGTCTTGAAGTCACATTAATTGTTCCCCTAATTCCTACTTTCCCATCAAGAACCCTATTTCAATGGTTTCTATAGTTTTATTGTATAGGTTGATGTATGTACAAGAACTAAAGGAAATCTAATATTGGCGAAAATTAGAAAAGGAAAAGAAGTCAAAAAACTAATTTATAGAAATATTGTCAGTATGGATATTTCTTTGGGTATCATGCAAATTAATATATTTCTGTCTAACTTAAAATATTCCTGTAGGTAGGAAAAGTTTTAATGCAGGTGGCAATCTAAGTAAAACCTTTAGTAATTATTATTAATATTTTTAATTACAGGATCCCACAGAAGGACTTCTACTCAGTGATAAGATAACTCAACAAGAGCACCCGATATTCCACCGACCATACTTCGTAATGCATCCTTGCCTAACTGAAACATTACTGACCACTTTTAAAGGAGAATCTAATAACATTATTGTCACATTTTTAAGCCTTATCACACCGTTAATAAATTTGGATTTGCCTTTAGAGTATGGGCTTTAGAAAAATTGATTTATTTTCATTCCAAAATTCTAATTACATTGCATGCAAAGTTTTCTCTTTATAGTGTTATTTTAGAAAGTCAGAATTCGTAAATTCACATTCTGTCAAAGATTTAACCCATTTTATTTTCAAAAACCTAAAAAACCATGGTCATATCTATTGACAACTTAGTGCAGAATTTTCTAAGAAGAACAAGCACATAATTGAGATATTTGCCCGATTCCTTCTATAATGGCCATGGAATTAGCAAAAACAAAAGAAGGAATAAAGAAGACAATATCAGGTGAGACACTTTTTCACTTTCTATACACTGTGAAATTTAACTGGTTGTTTATCCGCAACACAGTGGTAGTACTCATGAAAATGAACAACTTTTCCTAAGGAACATAGGTTGAAATATCAAAAATAAAATTCAACTTGTGGATAAACAACCAGTTAAATTTCACAGTGTATAAATACTTTTGGAGTGATCTAAATTTACAACTTTGTCCAAGCAAATACAATACTAAAAGTACCACTCCCAAGCTATCTATCTATAGTAGTTATTTTGCAGTGTACATATAATACATATTTAAAAAAGGCTGTAAGATGAAGATTGAGGAAATCATTATATTATAATGTGAATGATTTATAGTTGGTGAAAATGACTCCAAATTTAAAGATGACTCAGACTTGTAAATTTCTATGTTTAATTGTACAGAATTGTACTAGACTTGTTGTAGACTTGTTACCATTAAAATAAATATATTGCTTGTATACAAATGTATAGTTACTTAAAAAAATATTACCATTATTTTATGATTTAGTTTCAACGAGACACAATTTTATTAGGTACCATCAATCTCGCTATAAAAATATGCGCACCTTTGCACCTGCCCACCCATCTTACGAGACGGAGCCATTTATAGCACCATAACGATAAAACTAGTACTTAAATAGTTAGTTTTAGTACACAGCTAAGTTCTTACGTTTTGTTAAGTCACCTAGCAAAATATTTTCGTTTTTGTAAGTTTCGTATTTGAAAAAAAAGAACAAAAAAAAATTTATAAGTTTTTGGCAGGATTTATAGAGATAACAACTTCAAGCCAAGCCTAAACAATATTTTTCAGCTTTGCTAAAAAAAATTTAATATTGAATACCTATATCGACCCTTAAAGTATGATATCAGATATCAAAAACCTTCAGGGCCTACGGGCAAAATCTCGTGACAGTGCGATTTCGAAATCCGCGGTAAGGTCTAGGTTTACCTATCACATCATATTGACGGTATCGAGCGATACACGCTGATAAGATACTGCCTATCGCTGGAATACCATTGTCGTATTTACAAGTGGACAGGGTCATACGTGCTGGAATTATTAGTTTCTTTTTTGTGAGAATGTGTAGTGTCTAAAATGAGACAGTGCGGCAATGTAGTTTACAATTGTACGCAGAGGTTGTGCGAATGTGTGCTGTCGTGTCTACGGTTAATATGCTGCTGTTGCTCTGTGAGTTTTTATCATTGTCATCATTAACGTCGTACCAGCTGAAAGATATCTATAGTTGGACAACAGCATGTTACGTTGTTAATTCTAGGGTCTTGTGTTGATCAGTTTTACGTCAGCGCTCGTCTTTTCAATCCTGCCGTTTAATCACTATCGCGATTGAAGCAGTCAAAGATATAGGAGACTCTTCTTATTCTGCTTTTTCATCAAAGATATGCTAGAAAGAAGGGCGATGCACTAGTAAAGAATCTTGGGAAAAAACCCACTAATTCTTAGTATCAGTTCATTTTCTTAGCCTCACTGACGCGACGTGATTTGAAGCATACTATTGTGGATTTTTTCATTGCGCACAATACAATACAATAAAATACAATATTCTTTATTGACACCAAAATAAACAGTGCACAGAAACAATTTTTAAAACAAATAAAAGAGTCAAAAGGCGGCCTTATTGCTAAGGTAGCAATCTCTGCCAGGCAACCTTTAGGTGGGAAATAGCGCACGGAAAAGAATGAGCGGGTTGGGGCAATTCAATAATGGAAATAGACTACATACTAATGGAAATACATAAAATACTGAAAGATAATACATAATAATATACGGCACATAATACTTTACTTAATAACTACATAGATATTAAATAAACTACTTATACATACTTACATACATATTTATCAATACGGAAGGACAGACAGGAAAGGGACGGGACAGGATACAGTGTTCAGATAATGCGCTTTAATGCGCATTTTGAACGACTCAGGGGTAGGAGCACCTCTTCTTCCTAACACATCTGGTGGGAAAGCAAATTTAGCAGACTACCCTTCAGTGATAACCGCACACGGACTGTACAAAACAGACTACATTCAAAGTTGCCAAGTAAGACCAACAGAGATCGTCCTCGTTACGATTGTCTCCCGGGCATCTGAGATTTTGCTCATCCGAACGAACCTAAAAAAATAACAAAAACGATAACGGACAGTGGCGTCATCTTATCTAACAAATCTCACTTAAGCACTTATATTGTAGATCACTTATACACTGTAATAGCGTATAGGTACTGACTGTGCTTCTAGTCTCTCTCATGAATATTAAAATGCGAAAACGCCTGGCGTTTTTTTTATTAGCACCAAAATGTTGTTCCGTTGTCAGTGTTGTCACGCCTTACTACTGAACGGATTTGGATGATGTTTAGAGTATGAGTATGTGTATTTATTATATAGATTTCAACCTCTTTTTCTTGTTTTTACACAGGAAATATTTATTAATAATAACACTATTTATATCAAAATAACAAAAACTAAGAAAAAACATACAATTATCTAGCGCGTCTCCTCGAGGGGGTAATGTGCCTAGCAAGCAGGAAGCATTGGGGGCGTCCATAAAGCAGATAATAAAAAAATAACACCTCACGTAATTTTTGACGGCCTCGTAGCCTAGTTGGTAGTACGTCTGCCTACGAAGCACAAGGTCGCGGGTTCGAATCCCGCCCAGGGCAAACATTCGTGTGATGAGCACTTGTGTTTGCCTTGTGTCTGGATGTTGTATATTTATATATGTATGTATATCAGCTGTCTGCCACCCATAGTACAGGCTCTGCCTAGTTTGGGGTCAGATGGCCGTGTGTGAGATGTCCCACATCATCACTACATAGTATAAAATAAAGTCGCTTTCTCCGTCCCTATGTCCCTATGTCCCTTTGTACGCTTAAATCTTTAAAACTACGCAACGGATTTTGATGCGGTTTTTTTTAATAGATAGAGTGATTCAAGAGGAAGGTTTATATGTATAATACATGCATAATATACTGAAGGATAACCCACAATAACCATTTTCCCGTGCGGAGCCGGGGCGGGTCGCTAGTATTTTATATTTTACATATTTAATTTATAGACGCCCCTATTCCCCTGCTGGATCGTAAGGCTGCCTGCTGTGCGGTCTCCGGGTACCTCGATGAGACGCGCCGACTGGTCCTTAACAACACCCCTAGCCTCAGGGCCCCATGGCCCATGGTCTCAAACCAAAACGGCACGAATATGTAACCCCCTTGAATGTCGCGGATTTCATTCTGAATTTACATGTATCCTACATTTTACTGCATGATTCCTTATTACCTCGGGAAAATAAAGAGCGACTCAAACACAAATCTGTGCAACTTTGGTGTGTCAACACAACTACAACCAATAGGGGTCATTGCTTACGCAAATACGACTGCACAAAATTGGATACCGTTTTCACGGGTATGTTTCAAAATGATGAACTATTCAATTTTAGCAAAAATATTTTTCACTTCAGCAAAATACCTCATTCTTTACGGGAAAGAAAAAACGATGCAGGCCAATCCGCGGGAAACCGACTAGTCCATACTATATTTCGCATTTGTGATAAATAAGAATATTTAGGGTTTGTAGTTTTCCTCTCTATAGAGCAGTGGTTCTTAACCAGTGGTCCGCGGACCAATAGTGCTGAAGGCATTCCAAATGGTCCGCGAAACAATCGTAAACAAGTGACATGACGTGATGAGATGAGACGAGTCGACACAACGCGAACAGCTTTATTTTAGATTTTTTGCAAAATATTATGTATATGAGTGTTAGTACGTAGTAAAATTATGCGTATTTTATTTACAGATATATCAAGTTTTATTTATTTACATATAAGTACCGTATATATTACCAATAAAACAAACTGGGTGGTTCCTGGTAATTTGGTAAAGTGGTCCCTCATGCCTAAAAGATTAAGAACCACTGCTATAGACTAACATAGTGCCTATGTATTATTTTATTTCATTATTTTTCCTGCAGCAGCGCCGCAAAATGTTTAATACACCAATTTATCCATTTTTGTCGCAGTTTCTGGTTAGTTATGTCGATGGAATTTTATCCACGCGTTAATTTATTCTGGGGTTTTATTACATAGTTCTCAGTTTTCATATTCTCCTGTTTTTTAGTGTGAATACTCGCAGTTTTAAATGGTTAGTAGTTTGTGTTCACACATTTTTATCCCAAAAATTCCTTATACACTTTTTAAATTCCAATTATATCGAAAGAGATTGATAAAACACATACATTACTATGTTTTGTAGTTATATTGGTTGTAGGTACTTAAGGAATTGTTTTATAATAGCATTCTTTGTTACGTGGTTACGTGACCGGTGCGTCTCATGGTTTGTGGTTGCCCTTTGGAGTGCTTCGAATGTATTTCGGCTTAAGAGAAGAAAAACATGGTTTAAGTGAGTGAATAGCAACGAAGAAGAAGAGAGAAGAAAAATAGCAACTGTTGCCTGTGTTCATGGTATTAGGTATACATAATATAAATATAGCGCCTGGTATTTTCGCCTCTTATTTCGAACATCTTTACTTCATCAAAAATTGATATTGACAATCTGCCTATCCACTTGCACTTGCGGTAATTTGCATATTTTACTCTTATCACTAATGACGATATAGAGATGTTACAGCGTCAAGTGACTTATGGGAAGACTTTTCATTAGACCATGTTCAATTTGAAATTCGAATCGAACCCGATGTCATCCGAAAGAGGTAGATTTTCACAGAATACTGCGAAGTGGTTTTACAATATGTCCGTGTTCGCACGTCAGCTGTTTGGTTTCCCACACCGAGGACACGACGTCTATTGCAATTCCGCAGCACTCTCCAAGGTCTACAGGCGCCTCAGTCAACCCTGGCAGTGGTGGAAGTGACCGCAAGTATGGTCGTGAACGCTGGTCGTGACTGATGTCCGTTATGAGGGTAAAGTAACATCGTTAACCAATCAATCAATCATATTATACGAATTAAGGTGCCAAATACCTTGGATTCTGTTTCGAAGTTGTGTCTTTGTCAGTTCGAAAGTTTAAGATTCTGTTTCATTGCATGCAATTTTGATCGAGATTTTTTTTCTTAGATAGAAAGTTGCATTTTTTTACTTGAATTTTTTCATTCTTAGTTATTTAACTTCTCGACATAGATTTCAGCCTGCAAGGCTGCAACACAAGCAGCCGCGGCGTGTGACTCTGGGTGTTTTTTAACGAAGTATGTAACCGGAGTAGGTTCTCAAGTCGACGCGTATATTTTTTTTATTAGTGTCTTTTCCACGCATCATTTTTTACAGAGGATTTCAATAATATTTTTTTTATTGGAAAGGGTATACCCCGGGGATGGTCCCATATATATTTGAAAAATAATACCTTGGTAAGAAAACAGGAGACGATTGACTGTTCACTCACTGAACTTTTTGCTTTATATTATATTATTATTATATTATATACTAGCTTTCCGCCCCGCGGCACCGCCCGCGTAAAAATTTTTTCCCGTGGGAATGAAGTTTTTTTTTTATTTCTCTCCGTAATAACCATCCTTGGACTTCAACAAACATTAAAAAAAAAAAATTGGTAAAATTGGTCCAGGAATTGTTGAGTTATGCACTTACCTACCAACACATTTTGCGATTCATTTTTACACGCTTTATATTAGCTTCACTTGTAAGTACTTGGAATCTTAATTTGACCTACTTCCCGGTCTTCGATTAGGATGAAATTTTGCACACGCTCTGAGTTCTGATGACAATACATGACTAGCTAAGAAACGTCATTACAAATCCAATATGGCGGCCTCCCCACTTTATGTATGAAAAAAATCTTGGAATCTTAATTTGACCCACTTCCTGGTCTTCGATTAGGATGAAATTTTGCACACGCTCTGAGTTTTGATGACAATACATGACTAGTTAAGAAACATCATTACAAATCCAATATGGCGGCCTCCCCACTTTATGTATGAAAAAAATCTTGGAATTTTAATTTGACCCACTTCCCGGTCTTCGATTAGGATGAAATTTTGCACACGCTCTGAGTTTTGATGACAATACATGATTAGTTAAGAAACGTCATTACAAATACAATATGGCGGCCTCCCTAAGACGGCGAACTGGCTGTTTGAAATCCACCCCCATGATATGGGTATCAAATGAAAGGGTTTGCTGTCAGGAATACGAAAAAAAAAGTCACGTGACTTAAATCCAATATGGCGGACAGGAAGCGTGTTTTTTAGTTTTTTAAACTATGTATTTATTATATTATAGATTATATATTATATTTATTTATTAATGAGTTCTCGGTCAGAAATCCCCCAGGAGCAATCTAGATTAAATCCTAGTTGATTAAATGGTGATATATTGATTAAAATATTTCCCTCCGCGAACTATATATTTGACTTTTTTGTATGAAATACCTTGAACTAATCTTTCCCAACAACCAAATAGAAAAAATTCACTAAATATAAAATTCTGTACTAAAATTTTCCTCAACTGTTGTTAAAAATTCAATTCTTAACAACTTTGAAACTAACAACACCGATTACAACAATTGTGGTAACTTCGATTCGGTGACAATTAAAATATTAAAGCAAACGTTTATAAAAAGTGCGTATTTTTTAACAGTGGCCTTACATAGTCAAGTGATTGTTTGAACCAGTTTCTCTGCGTTAGTCCAGAGAAAGACTTTGCGATGCGACTTTACTTGTGATGGTGTATCGAGTAGTATTTTACCTTTTGTTTACTTTATCAAATATCTGTGTTGGGTGCTTGGGTGTCTGTGTTCATTTGTCCTTTTTCTGGCCTTAATGCTAGCAAACAAATGTTATGTTCTTTAAATGTAGATATATTTAAATTTTAAATTCATCTCCAATCTCTATTTATCTTTTAATATAATTTCTCCTTTTTTTCTCCCCTTTTCAACTCACGACTTTTTAAACGTTCGTCATTTGGAATTATGAATATTTTATGCTATTTTATTAAAGCTAACTATGCTCGTCGCATACGCAAGTTTCCTTGTTGGTACCGGTATATTTTCCTATACCTACTAATTATCTGCAGTTCTGCTGGTTTCGCCGCCACAGTACAGCACTCCTATTCTTTCTGTGTGTGGGTTAGAAAACAGTCCAGTCCTTGCAAGGAGTATTGAACTCTACAAAAAAATCGTACTCTATGAGTCCTTGAAAAATATAACTGGATTATATTACGACAATAATATTGTCTAACCCCGAGATTCACAGAAGTGTGGTGGTGATACGGTCACACATTGTGTGACATACGATGTATTCATATTTATACGTCGTTTTCAATGTGTATGAAGCGAAAGAAGTGTGTCTAGATCGTAGCAAGTGTAAGGAAGTAGTCCCTATCCCTCCAAGAAAGAGGCGTGACTGTATGTATATAAATAAATAATGAAATGATATACGTAGTATGTACGTAGGTATGCTTTCAATAAAAAAATGTACAAGCGTAGGTCAATAAAAAATCTACTTTTCCAGATTTTTTTCGTACACGCTATTTCTGTTTAGCAAAGTTAAATACAAAACGCTAATTAAAAATAACGTTTCAGAGCTTTATAACAAAGTTCATCTCCTAAATTCCTTACACTTCAATATTTCAAGAATAGAAAGGGATGATTAGTTGAATACTCCGATTAGATGGTTTCTGCTAGAATTGCGCGCACGATGCTCGTTCTTTCTAGTGGCACTTATTATCATTGTTGCCTGTCATTAATATACAATATCGATCATGTTTGGACAAGGAAAGAAATAACCTTGGATCCAGGCGGTCTTTCCATCAGTACTATAAAGTTTTATATTACTGACCCAGGTCAAGTGCATGATTTACAAAAATAAAAATGGCCGATTAATATTAATTATGATGATGAAATAATTGTGAGCAGCTAGACTGTTCTTTCGCAAGCGTAGCAGACGGAATATACCTACTACTTACTCAAACTTCAAGAATTCAAGTTGTTATTCGACAAGGATGAACAGCATGAGTCAAGTCACGTGGTCGGAGTGTTAGACCTTGTTTCTTAGACCATGAAGAAGTCCTAGTTCTTCTATACAAGCTTATGACAAGTCTAGTAAACTTCTCTCTTAGTTGGAGCTATTGAAGTAGAGAAAAGTTAATCATATTTTTAGCCGGAAATTACTCATACATAGAAAGAAAGAAAGAAAATATTTTTATTTGGCATCTTAACAAAAAACGAATTGACAGATTGTGTTTATTGCCATTACACCCGATACCAAATAGGGTTGCTAGCTCAGCTAATGCTGCAGCCACCAAGCCGAGGTGGCTGCAACGCTGATTTTCAGCTAGACCCTCGGACATTTTGTACATAGTAAAACATACCTATTTTTCCCGTGGTAGTGAGGTTTTCCTGCTTTAAAACATAACTTATGTAAATCTCCATACCGATTCCTCCAAGTCTGTTCAGTAGTTCAGGTGTGCAAGTGGAACAAACATCTGACCTCTTGGTTGCGGGACGTTGCCATAATCCCCATCCCCACGTTTCGTAAGCGTGTTAGCTATGGCTGGTGGTGATGTCAATTTCCTCTAGCTAGATCAGTGGTTCTTAACCTTTTAGGCATTAAGGGCCACTTTACCAAATTTCTGTCTCGCCGCCAGGGACCACCCAGCTTGTTTTTTTATAGGTACTTAAATGTAAATAAATAAATTTACTTGCTATATTATCTGTAAATAAAATACGCATAATTTTACACTCATTTCTATTTTGCAAAAATCTAAAATTAAGCGGTTCGCGTTGTGTCGACTCGTCTCATGTCTCACGTCACGTCACTTGTTTACGATTTTTTCGCGGTACATTTGGAATGCCTTCAGGGATCACTAGTGGTCCGCGGACCACCGGTTAAGAACTGAGTTAGATAGTAGCCACTGTAGCTAGCACATACGGCTGGACAATAGCGTTACTAAATTCGCCTTTACTGCTAGAGAATAATGGAACTCTCACAAGTCACTGTGTCGAACACCATGGACTGGCTACTGTAAATAACGATATTACTACTATATACCTTAAGCCACTTTGTTTAGTAAGATTTACATTAGTCCAAATATTGGACATAATTTATGCATGGTACAGCACACTCAAATTAGAAATAACCTGACCATCTAACATGCCCGGTCCACGCGTGACAGACATAATTTTGTCGTGCGTATTATCTTATCCTATTGGAAGATATTTCAATATGGCGGGTTTCTCGCGCGACAAACTTTTGTCATAGCACTGCATGTTACGGGGGGTAGTGGCTTAGTTGGTAGTAAACCTGTCTTTGAAGCACAGGGTCACGGGATCGAAGCTCCTCGTGACACCTACGGACAAGAGCCTTGCTCTTAAATTTTTAACGAAATTAATGACATCCATAGGCTCTGCGTAGTTTGGGGCCAGATGGCCGTGTGTAATACGTCCTCAGTCCTCACACTTTTATTTATTAACCCCCGACGAAAAAGAGGGGTGTTATAAGTTTGACGTGTGTGTCTGTCTGTCTGTCTGTGGCATCGTAGCTCCTAGACGGATCAGCTATCAGCTCTTTTCTAGTGATTGAAAGGAACAAGTAATGGCTTTGTGTCGGGGGCTTATAAATTTTTTATTTAATGTTATTTAATGTTAACCGTGTTTATTTGCAGGGAAACAAGGTATCGTCAGTGTCGGAGACGCGTCTGATCGAGGTGGGGATGGTAGACGAGAAGGACCGGAAAAAGCACAACAAAATAAAGACATCCAAGTACACGTTCCTCATGTTCCTACCGAAGAACCTTGCGGAGCAGTTCCGACGAGTTGCCAACTTCTACTTCCTCATCGTCACTGTCATAGCTGTCGTTATAGGTAAGTATCGTTTGTTTCCAAGGAGTCTGTTTAAGAGTGATTGCTTGCTTGTGCTAAGCGTGTGCGTTTCGAGGTGCGTACCTTACAAACCCTTGTGTCAGAATCTTTGAGCCGCCTATGGCTTAAGAATGATTGTTTATTTTGCATACTATTTTGTGTAATTAACTCCCGTCCCGGTCACTAAACCAAAGTCGATACTTTGAACATGTAAAGGCCGAAACATTTAATTTTGAATGTACTTTGAATTAAAATAAATGTGCCAAATTAAATCGAAACCCATTCAGACCTTTTTGCGTGATACGAATAAAAACAAACATCCCATTATTGTTTTTATAAGAAGGAATCTATAGTAAAAGCAAGCATGTATCAAACACTATACTACTTGCTTTCCGCTTACGGCTCCGCCCGAATCAACAGTTTTTGCCGCGGGAAAGAGGTATTTTTCCGCAGTAAATAGTAGCCATGTCCTTTCCCAAGGTCTATTCTATCTCTGTACCATGTAGTGTCATCAAAAACAATTCAGTGGTTTTGGCGTGAAAGTTTTGCAAACAGTAACTTTCGCAACTATTAAGATTTAAAACGGGATATTTACCGTGAAAGTTTTAAAAAGTATAGTAACTTTCGCATTTATAATATTAGTAGGGATAAACAACAAATTAATTAATTTAGTTGCACGCAACTCGCAAGTAGCACATAATCATGAATGGTTACAAATTGTATCTCTGATTAACAGACACGCCAGTGGCGCCTTGGACGAGTATAGCTCCCCTATCGTTCATGGTGTTCGTGACTGCCGTCAAGCAAGGCTACGAGGACTGGCTGCGACACAAGGCTGACAATAGAGTCAACAACCAAATCGGTGAGTCGTCTGTATAATGGCAAACAAGTATACACCGTGATATTTAACTGGTTGTTTATCCGTAATGTAGTGGTAGGACCATGGTAGGACTCATGAAATTGAAGAACTCTCCCTAAGGAACATAGGTTGCGTTAAGCACGCGTGTTGGGGATTGTAGTTGTTGTTAATCACATATCTATCACATAAGACCTTTAAACACAAAAACTGATGACTATTCTAGCCTTATTAGTGCCTTTGCACAGTTGCTAGAAAAGAGGCTTGGTCAGGGACGATGACATGTCATGTCTAACACAACACAACTCACCACTACTTGAAACTGATATGATACAAGATAGGTGAAAACGAAAACGCTAAGGTGCCGCTTATCACCATTTTAGCCACGTGTTGCCTTGAACATAAAGATCGTTGATTTTGTTTTATGCAAATGTAGATTGTAGGTCTTACGATTGGCTAATATTACTCGTAATACGCAAATAGTGCTAGTATATATATCTGCAATGGTCAAGTTACTGATAGTAGATAATCCGAATTAGAAACAACCTTCACTCATCTCAATCTGTTAGTGGCTGATATTTCAATGCCATATTTTCACATACTTTAAAGGTTCTCACACAGTTAAAATTTCCTGTTAAAATGTAATCAATTATATTCTTCCTGTGGCGACTAGAGATACAATAGCCCAAAGAATAGGCACTATAGGCACTTGTACCAGGCCCGGCGCACTCCGCGCGCGCCAGAGCTCCAGAATGTACGCTGGACGGTCCCGATTTCGCGGCCATTTAGTAGGAAAAACGCGCGCGCTTGTGAAGACGCTATTATTTAGTCTGTGGTAATACGGACTCTCGCGGCGCGGCGGTCTTTTATAGCCAGGGTCACGTTCGACGCGTTCAATATAATTTTAACGTTAGTGGTGTGGTAGCTAGAATTAAATTCGCTCGTTTGCTATCAGAGAGTGCGCCTTCTGTATCTAGTACTATTATATATTCTGTGCTTGTACCTACAGTTAGCGCGCGAGTTGAATGAAACACACTCTGCATTGAAAACTCGCAGAGCAAATAATTCAGGAGCGAGCTTATATGCAGCCTGGAACATAGATTGCGCCCGCGTTCTATGAGACAGGCTGGATATAAACTCGAATATCGGAACGCGAACGTATTTCCAGTTTTCCACCTCTATGAGTACGCGTTTTTGTTTAGCAGGAGAATATATAAGAAGAATGTAGGGGTTAATAAATATAGCATTATTTCACTTTCAACGAAATAGCTTATCAATAAATACGCAGAAATTCGAGCCACTGATACCAATATGTTATCTAAGCCACACTTCTGTATCGTTTTTATCGATTCTAGGGCGGGTTTAAATGGGTCCTGATTTATTCATTGGGTTATCTATGGTGTCCTATAATTTCGTACTTAATATTATGGAAAATTCAACTTCTACGGATTTCTTTTATTGAGAAATATATAACTGTATTTCAGGTTTTAATAAAAGATAAATGTTGTTCGAGAAAGAACGAATAGTCATTTGTTTTTTTAACCGACTAAAAATGGAGGAGGTTCTCAGTCGACGCGTATATTTTTTTGATATAAGTATGATCACGCATAACTTTATACTCAGTATTCCGATTTTGATAATTCCTTTTCTATTTAAAAGGTTATACCCCAAAGCTGGTCCCATATAAAACAGAAAAAAAACCTACCTTATGGGTAAGAAAAAATTGTTCGCTCACTGAATTTTTTAGTTTTCAGTTTTTTCGGCGTTAACTTTTTTTTGTTGAAAAGTTGTTATCCTAATGTATAGTCGGACATCAGAATAACGAAGAAAACCATATTTTCCCGGCTCTTTGAGTGGGAGCAGGGTCCAAATGAACGTGACTGAAAAAGGAACTAAAGCTGTCTTTCTTGTGGTTTTTATATTTATAGGAAATTGCTACTTAGCAAAACCATGTCTCATAGCAATACGGCAAAAACCCTATAAAATCGTTAGATTGTATGATTCTGAACCCGACTAGGTATGTAGTAACGGTCGAAAGTGTAGCAACTGCGTGGGAGGCCATTTCTGCTGTGTCAAAAAAAAAAAGGCAGTCGGTATTATAGCAATACGTCTGATAGTGAAAATGTACATAGATTTTATAATTGTATTACGAAAAAGTTTGTTTTCAGACATTTTGCGCGTAGCATATAGCCTCAGCGCATTTTTGAAAATGTCAACAAATTTAGCCGACCTGTATCATAGCAATACGGATAATTTTTTTTTAAACTTTTCGTATTGCTGCCAGGATTACCAAAAACCTGTTTTCAGACACTTTAAGTGTAGCATATACTCCCAAAAATCTCTACCAAAAGTCTGATAAAGAAGGTGCTACACTTAATTTGTCTGATATAAATTTTTTGCACATGTGGACAACTTATTTTATCATGTCCAACAATTTTCAGACATATTGCTATGATACCGATCGGTAAAATTTGTTAACATTTTCAAAACGGTCTCAAAATTTAATGCGTTCACATTTCCGTCTGAAAATTGTTTTGTTCGCATCAAATAACCAAAATTTACTAATAAAAAAGATTTTCAGACATATTGCTATGAGACATTTTTTTTGTCTCATTTTTAATTTTTTTAAGTGATTTTACGGGTTTGCGCTACACCACTAACGTCTGAAAAATATGTTTCCGGTATCTCAGAACTATCATTCAACTACAGTCTGCAAATCAGACATATTGCTATGATGCAGTTCGGTAAAATTTTGTCAATTTTGAAAATTCGGTCAGATCAAACGCTACGCGGAAAATGTCTGATATTGGTATTTTCGAATTCAGGATAATCGTATCTATCGATTTGATGCGGTTTTGGCCGTATTGCTATGAGACAAAAATCTTGGTCGTGGGCTCTCTAACTAAAAGGCTCGCCTACATGCACACTTTCTTTATTATTTTTTCGTGAATTTTACAATTCTGTTTTATTCTGGTGTGCAATAATAGCTATTTTATGCAACTGTTGCATAATGAGGGGTATTCAACACGAGTGTTAAATACTAATTATGTACAGTTGCATACAATAGTTTATCTACACTCATACAACAATTTTTTTTTTTTTCTTTCTCCCTTATTGTGAAGGCAAAGGGATCTAAGCCCATACAGCCTAGTCTTTGGTAGTTTCTTGCATTATCCAAGTTTAATGTCTTCATCTTCAGTCATTATTTCTTCAGTTTTATTTCGTCGTCTTTAGTCATTTCTTGCATCTATGTTAAACTTCTTCAGTAGTTTCATTTCTTGTTACGGGATCATTGGAATGCAAGGGTGGTTTTTACATTCCAATGATACTGAAGTTTAACGCGGGGTATCAAACCAGAAACAGCTAACCACTCATTATTTCTCACTTTCATTGAATAGTTCTTCTTTAACGGCCCATTATCGCACTAATTCCACCATATTAACACCACAATTACCATGAAAAACTATTTTTAAAAAGGACGAAACAATGGACCCGCCATTTCCTCTCGATTCCCGCGTAAAACTCTCATACAACAAATTTAAATTAAAGACAAAAGGAAAAAGGAAAAATACAAACGTTAATGGCGCGAAAATAAATTTGCAGTAATATCGCACCGCGCATGCGCGCCGCCAAGGTTGCGTTCCGAAACACGCTAGTGTGCTCAAATAGCAAGCATCTGCGTAAAAATTAAAAACAAAAACTTCATTTTGTTACAACTTTGCGATAACAATATGAAATTTGTATGGATCCTTAGTCACGGCTCCATCGAAAGGTATATCATTTGCTTAGCGTTTCTGATAAGTAAATGAAGGATTTACGACATGAGTGTAGATAAAGTATATTCTATTCTATTCTATTATATGGCGAGTAGCGCCACCATCCACTTTCATTTAGAAGCTAAAAGATCCTAGTACATAATCATATATTATGGAAGAGGAAAAAAGTTATTTGTCTAGTTTGATTTTTATACTACTCATCAATTAATTTAAGTGGGTAAGTTATTATTGTGGTTGCAAGACTAGATTACGAACGAAATAGCGAATGTAGTTTGCTTATGTTTGTTTGAGGTTTTCGAGCTTAGTTTCGTAATAATGGGTAGTTTGCTTTCTAATGGTATGGTTATTTATTATTATGTTGGTTCGGTACCTGCCCATCATTTTGTGTGGCGAACAGTTGTATTTGCCTTGTATTTAGACAGAGTATATAACAAACAGTAAATTAGATGTGTTAGTATGCATCAGCTGTCTGATACTCATACCACGGAATAGATAATTAATAGTACTAGATTCCCATAGGTATATATAATTTAGGGTAGCCTATTTAAATAGGTCATTATGAGCAACTTTGAAAGTAATATATCATTATGATGGTATGAAAAATTACATTCATAGAAAAAAGTAATCGAACGCTTAATTCCCCACCACGTAATAAACACAAATTAGAAAAAGGCCGGTGCGGCGGCGGGGCGATAAAGCTGCCTATGTAGTTCTTCCTGAAAAGACAATAGTCAATACCTACTTGGTATTACCCATGGTCTAAGAAAACAAGGTCAAACACTCTGACCACGTGACTGACACCAGCCTACGTCATTTTGCCTGTTCATCCTTATCGAATGCGTGTAATAGACAAGGATGAAAGCGCAAAATGACGTAGGCTTCAAAGTTCAAAATGTATTTATTCGAAGTAAGATTTTACAAATCACTTTTCGACGTCGAGGAGAGTTCACGATTTGGCTGTCTTCTGTCAGTCACGTGGTCGGAGTGTTAGACATTGCTTTCTTAGACCATGGTATTACCACAGAATACCAAATAGTAGTCCCTGTATTACCTAATAACAACAATAACTTTCTTCCGCAGTGGAAATCCTATACAAGAACGTGATAAAAGAAGTGCGCAACTCGACAATAGCCCCCGGAACGTTAGTCCGAGTGAAGCGCGGCGTGGCGGTACCAGCTGACTTAGTGTTGCTTTGCTCTGCGAGCGAGCAAGGCAAGTGTTACGTCACCACCGCCAACCTCGACGGAGAGACCAATCTGAAGACTTTGAGGGTGCCCCCGCCTCTGGTGGGGTATTCGCCAGGTGAGATCGTGGTCCAAGAAAACAAGGTCTAACCATTAGACCACGTGGCTGACACTAGCCTACGTCATTTTGCGCTGTTCATCCTTGTTTATTACACGCATTCGACAAGGATGGACAGGCAAAATGACGTAGGCTTGTGTCAGTCACGTGGTCTAATTGTTAGACCTTGTTTTCATGGACCGTGGGTGAGACCATTAAGTTGAAGTTAGCGTATGAAGTTCTCAGATTACCGCAATTTATAAGTTTTTAGCTTCAGCACGAAGCATTTTCTATATTTATTTGTCGATTTATCCTATTTTGAGCAAACCATTAGTGATAAATATGAATACAATGTTAAGAAGTAAAGTAAGTGTGGATTGATTCTAGATAGTTATAGTTATGGATGTGTCCACAAAGTAATACTAAGTTTATCAACTTATTCTTTAGTTCTGGGATATGTGATAGATGGTTAACTTGACTTCATTCTTGTTTGAGCTAACGCAGAGTATATACTATACATGCTCCTCCAAAGCTAAGCTGATGATAATTTATCTTTTCTAGATATCCTTCCGCAAGCGATGAAAATAGAGGTGCCCAATCCAGAAGCAGACCTGTATACGTTCTACGGTCGCATAGAGATCCCGGGTCACGATACGCTGGCTCTCACCACCGACAACCTCATGCTGAGAGGGTCCCGCGTCAAAAACACCGACTGGGCTATCGGGTGCGCGGTTTACACTGGTGAGTCGTCTAATATAAGTTGACCTCTGAATAGTAAAGGATGTATAGAGATCCCAGGTCTCGATACCCTGGCTCTCACCACCGACAACCTCATGCTGAGGGGGTCCCGCGTCAAAAACACCGACTGGGCTATCGGGTGCGCGGTTTACACTGGTAAGTCGTCTAATATAACGACGGTTAAGTAATAAACACTGCTATCTGCAAAACGTCAAATCTACAGGAGAGCAAAAAAAAAGTTTTTATTAACTTATTATTTGACATAGAAAAACAATATAAGTGTACCAAAATAGCATGCATTACATGTTGTAACATATTGTTATTCTATATCAAATACTATTATTTGAACTAACCTATATTCGTTTACTCACCTGTAACGTTTTGTTTTGTAGATAGGAGTGTTTGTTTGGTACTTAACCGTCGATAAGTAGATCTGTAAAAGTTTACGGTCCTGGATCACTGTAATACTGGTTCTTATCAAACAGATGTGTCTAATATAAGTAGACCTCTTCATGGTTAAGGGTGTATAGAAATCCCAGGTCACGATACACTGGCTATGACTACCGATAATCAGTAAAATAAATGTTAAATTAGCCCCGTGGTACCCCGTGACGAAGAAAAGGAATGGGGAAGGGGAGATCAGAAGAGACGGGTGACTCTATATCTATGGGTGAGACTGGCTTATCTATAGAAATTTCTAATCTAAGTAGACCTGCGTTTGTTCAACAGTCTCATAGATGTCCCGAGTCATGAGACACTGGCTTTATCAAAACATTCCGAGACAAGGGCAAAATCACTTTCATAGTTACAAAGACACTTTATTTGACAAAACAGCACAACAAAGAAGATACAATAAATTAAAACAAAAGTAATGATGTTAGTGTCATAAATTACTTATCTTCTTATCGCATTTTTATTAAGTAGTTAGCCAAATCTACTTGACTAATATAATTGCAATTTCGGATTTGACGCTACTAGATTAATATTATTACTTTACTTATCTTTGTATTAATTTTCCTATCAGCTGAGTGTAATATTTTGGTAGTCATCTATGGCGGCTTCTTTTACATGTATTTGCTTAGAGAATAACTTATGTTTTATTAGTTTTTCGCCCCGTGGCTCCGATTGCGTTAACATTTTGACCCAAAGGAATGAAAATTAATTATTTTCGCTCTTTAAAGTAACCACCTATGTATAACAAATCATATCATACTTCATACTAATATTATAAAGAGGAAAATTTGTATATTGTGTGTGTGTGTGTGTTAGTAATAATGAATAAACTCAAAAACTAATGTACCTATTTTAAAAATTCTTTCACCATTAGTAAGCTACATTCACCCTGCGTAACATAGGCTACCTTTTACTGCAGAAAAATGCCTCATTCCCTCGGGAAAAACTGTGAACCCGGGCGCAGTCGCGGCGGAAAGCTAGTATACTATAAAGTTTTATACTATTGGTTTAATTATTTTGACTATACAATAAAATTAGATATTTGTTTTTCATAATTTACAGCCCTATTATATTCTATAATAATAACGGTCTTTGTGTTAGATGATCTCACCACTATTGACGGTTCAGGCAGGCCCGGCGCATTCCGCGCCAGAGCTCCAGAATGTACCTACGCCGGGCGGCCTCATATATGAGGCTAGTTAGTAGGAAACGCGCGCGCGAGTGACGACGCTATTATTTTATTCTGTGGTAATACGGACTCTCGCGGCGCGGTCTTAATGTACATTTTGTTTTAACACAAGCGCAGCGACAAACTGTAGGCTATTATAGCCAGGGTCGCGTTCGACGCGTTCAAAGTAATTTGAACGTTAGTGGCGTGGTAGCTAGAACTAAATTCGCACGTTTGCTATCAGAGACTGCGCCTTCTGTACCTAGTACTATTATTTATTCTGTGGTTCAGGACTGCTATATATTGCGAGGCTGGCATTTATACATTTTACCCCCTTCAGGTAACAACGCCCGCACCCGCCGGCGGGGGCGCGGCCAGAACCAAAATCAAAATTGAAAATCAGAGACGGAGTCCCTCAGGCGTCGTCTCCTTCACGATGTTTTTCAATATCAACGCGCTAGGCCGTGGTCCGAGGCTCCCTTGAGCCGCCCCTAGACGCGTTGGTATATGACTTTTTGGGGTAGAGTCTTCCACTCCCCCGCAAGTCCGGTGAAGCTTGATTGGTCGTACCTTTTCGACACAAGCAAAGGTAAAAAAAAAAAAAAAAAAAAAAACATTTTACGGTTGGATATTTCAGGTGAAGAAACAAAACTGGCGCTCAACTCAAAGTACAGCGGCAACAAGTTCTCGTCTTGCGAGTTGGCAATCAACGGGTTCTTGGTGTGCTTCATATTCCTGCTCATTGTGGAGATGTGCGGCTCGCTGCTCGCCAAGATCCTCTTCGAGCGCAGCCGGCCTGAACACAACCTGTATTTGGGAGAAGGAACGCCCAAACCAGCACCCTTTTCCTACCTAATGCAAGACCTTTTCTCGTTCCTCTTGCTGTATTATTACATCATTCCCATGTCCTTGTACGTGACTATAGAGCTTTATAAGTTTATCGGTGAGTTTTTTTTGTCTCTATGTAATTTGTAGACTTTTTAACGTGGCATTGAATTGGATCAATCTAACTCTTCTTGCGAAGGCGTACTGCATAAGTTGATAACCCAGGGAATAGGCATCAGTGTTCACCTGTACAATCAGCAACAACTGCAAGCCTCAACTTGCTATCAACCATTGGGTTTGGCAGTATCATTAGAATGAAACATAACATGCTGTTATTTATTTATCCCAAAGAATGTCTAATATTATAGAATTAAGTAATATGTACATGCAAATCTTAAAGAAATAAATTATGTCAACTAGCTGAGGTAGTGAGGGGTTGTCTCGGGTTGTGATTGCTCCATGGTCTAAGAAAACAAGGTCTAACCACTATTGACGTAACTGACACGAGGCTACGTCATTTCTACGTCATTTTGCCTATTCATCCTTGTCGAATGCGTGTAATAGACAAGGATGAACAGCGCAAAATGACGTAGCCTCGTGTCAGTTACGTCAATAGTGGTTAGGCCTTGTTTTCTTAGACCATGGATTGCTCCAAATGTCATGCAGCTTTCTAATGGTGACTTTCTATTGGTCGAAACTGACGGAAAATAAAAACATATTATATTACGTCTCTATACAACCCAAAAAAAATCTTCCTTACTCTATGATTTATCCATATTCCCGCTTCTGTTAAATGGTTTTAATCAAGTATAGGTATTAATCAGTATGTCATCATCATAGCTGAAATATGTCCACTACTGGGCTACGGCCTTCCCCTGTGATTTCCACAAACATCGGTCCTGTTTTAGCCGCATCTAGCAGCAAAGCAAGACCCTCACCAGTTCGTCGATCCACCTTGTAGGGGCCTGCCCACACTCAAACCTCATTCAAAAACCCTTCTGTCTATTTATCACAGCACAATTATTTATTTCTCTAACCTAAATAAATAAAAAAAAAACCTTAACCCTTTAGCTCGGGGAGATTCGTTAAGGGTTAAATATCAAATGGTTCCATCATTAACAGGTGCGTTATTCATCGGTTGGGACGAGGATCTCCGGTGCGAAGAAACCGGTAGACCGGCACTCGCCAACACTTCCGACCTCAACGAAGAGTTGGGCCAAGTCGAAGTGCTGTTCTCCGATAAAACCGGAACTTTGACCAAAAACCTGATGGTGTTCAAAACATGTTCGGTTAAAGGGGTGGTGTTTGAAGAGAGGGAGGGGAAGCTGTACGATGTTGAGAGGATGCAGGAACCCATCGATACTGGTCAGGTCAGAGATTTTCTAAATTAAATAATCCCTATTTACACCCATTGAGGAATTACGTACAAGTGGTACAGAATGTATTCTGTACCACTTGTACGTGGTGTAACTCGGATACACTCTATGCGCCGACATGGCGGCAGCGGGGGCGGGAAGTAAAACAAAACACAAACGACATACAAGTTGAAGTCTATGGACACCAATTCATATTGTTTGTATCATATTATTCCGGACAAAAGGTCATTGACTCCTGCATACAATACGCACATTTTTTCAAACGATAGTAAATTATCGCAAAATACGTAATTTGGCATAGGTACACCGTAGTAGAAGAAGGAGGGAAGACCGTGTGACCTAGAGCTATGCTTCGATTTTCTTTGCGTGTTGGAATCAGAATATGAAAAAACATTAATTTAATTAAAATCTGGTCTAATTATATAATTCAATTTACTCATTTTTCTTTTTCATGCATTCTGTCTTGCTTATTTTACTAATAGGCGTTCAAGTCAGGTGAAGCTTGATTGGTTTTGACCTTTTCGACACAAGCATAGGTCAATTAAAAAATATATATATGATAGGCGTTTATATCAAACCTATCTAAAGTAAAATAGATATAATCATATCTGATTATCTATAAGTTTATCGATGATGACGACACAGTCAGAAATATCTAAATATATGTATGAATGAACAGGATGAGTACAGTTGATGTCATGTCACTTATATGATAGATAACGTTATTTAGTACTTGGAATCTATATCTACTCGTATAAAAAAAACCCGCAGTTATCATGCTAATATTTTTGATAATGTTTTTTTTGTTTGAAGATTTGTTTTGCACTTTATTAATATAGTTTTTTTTTTAATATTTTGCTTTTGAAATATTAGTGCGAGAAAATAAAAAAATTATGTAGTATATTTAAATATTTTATCTGTGATTTAATTTAAACCACCAATTCCTTTGATCGTTTTAACTTAGTCGCGAGCAAGAGCCCGCGAACGCCAGACATACGTTATTTTATAAAAGCTGAAAATTCTTGTATATGTGCCTCTAGTACAGGTAAGAACGATCCCCACCCATGTTACCTGGGTAGTGGTTCCTTTGGCAGGTAGCAGGTAATAAAGGTATATAAAATTGTATCTTAAATTCGTTAATTTATAAAACTAAATTTTTTGATATTTCATTCGTAGTAATATTAATATTCGCGTTATGCATTGCCAGACACCTACTATGGTTCCAACCCCCTGCCAGACACCCCTAAATTATAATAATTTGTAATTCTACTTACGTTAGATTGTAAAATCTGAATTTTATATATGTTATTTGAGGCACTATAAAATGATGTTTTCTCAGTAGCCAGACAGTTTCGAGGGTTCTATCATCCTGCCAGACGCATTGGAAGGGGCAAAAGTTGTGAGAGCGCGGAGTATAGCTTGACCATAAAGAGTTGACAAAAAAGGGGGGCGCTCTATCGTTTGCATGGCAACATCTATACTAGGACTTTAATGAATTTGATACTTCCATTTTTTTATAATTCGAAATTGCTGAGACACTGGCTGTGCGCGCACCAGAGTGCAAACAAAAAGTGAATTCTAACATTCTGTTATTATATTATGTATGACATGACTTGGTATTTAATTTTGTTTTGTTATTTTCCTACTAATGTGTTTTTATAAATTATTGGTACTATTGTACAAATGGGTTGTTTTTACCTGAAATAAAATAAATAAAATAAAATGAGCCTTTATTCTGTCATAGATTGCATTACTTTATTAAATGTATTATTTTAATTTAGCATGCTTAGTAAAAAAAAATGTCTTAATCCTTCATTGTTATTTCATTCTATGAAAGTCGCCTGTTCGGCGTAGGCCTCCCCCAGTCTCCTCCATTCCTCTCTATCCCTCGCTATGGAGAACTAATACGGGCCACACTTTTCCTTGAGGACATCTTCCCATTTCCATTTCAGATTTCTTATATTTTGGCGTATATCAGTGACTTTCGTTTTTCTTCTTATTTCTGTATTAGATATTCTGTCTGACAATCTTACTCCTAAAATACTTCTCTCCATCTTCCTTTGATGAATGGCCAGTTTATTTTCGTCTTGTACACGTAGGGCCCAAGTTTGGTGCTATTTTTTGCACTGTGTATGAAAATTTAATTTTCTGACGAATCGCACAAATGGTAAAGTCATCTAATTTTATTTTCAGGCGGCCTAATCTATGCTTTGCAGGCATTGAAAACTTGCCACCGCTTTTGTGCCCTTCATCAATCAAGCGTCGGACAGTACTTTCCGATTTTCCTGTAATCAAAATAAAACATTATAATGTAGTGTGTAACGACCAAAATTATGCAGTCGCGCTATATATAAAGTACTCCATGATATAAAGCTTCTTTTCTCGAATGTAAACATAACCTCTCAAATTAGATTAATCCGTAGAAAACATCGATGTCGTGATTTTGCTTACTTATTTAACTAACAATTATTGTAATTTATATCGCGAACTACGTATTTAATATAGAATTAGAGTGTATATATACCTGTCATAGAAGCAACTCAATTGTAAAGGTCATCCAATTCTGTGAGAAGTTTCCCGGCATGGTATATATATATAAATATATATAGACATTGACGACAACGGTGATTATGAAGAAAATTACTGAATAAAAATTGTTCTTAAATTAGTAAAAGATTATTTTTCAATTATAATTAAATACAATAAACTTTGGAAAACTTCCAAATAACATGAATCAAGTTATTAGTTTTTTCACATGATTGATAATTTAGTATAAAATTATTTATATGTATTGTTTTAAAAATTTTATACTCAGACTGTAGTTATTTTATTTAATAAAATTTCTTGATAAATTAAAAAAAGAAGAGTACGAGATAATTTGGAATAAACGACATCTGATACGCAGTAAACGATCGCAATAAACCGAACGCTCTGTTTCACTCACTCCAGTTACTACACATACTCCGCGCTCTCACAACTTTTGCCCCTTCCAATGCGTCTGGCAGGATGATAGAACCCTCGAAACTGTCTGGCTACTGAGAAAACATCATTTTATAGTGCCTCAAATAACATATATAAAATTCAGATTTTACAATCTAACGTAAGTAGAATTACAAATTATTATAATTTAGGGGTGTCTGGCAGGGGGTTGGAACCATAGTAGGTGTCTGGCAATGCATAACGCGAATATTAATATTACTACGAATGAAATATCAAAAAATTTAGTTTTATAAATTAACGAATTTAAGATACAATTTTATATACCTTTATTACCTGCTACCTGCCAAAGGAACCACTACCCAGGTAACATGGGTGGGGATCGTTCTTACCTGTACTAGAGGCACATATACAAGAATTTTCAGCTTTTATAAAATAACGTATGTCTGGCGTTCGCGGGCTCTTGGACTTCATTTCCGAATCGAAGCAAAAACATGAACACACGTCGCATCTGTTGGAAAAGTACCTAACGAACGAACCATCTACACATTTAGCTTTTTAACACGCTTTTATTAGCTTCACTTATTTATGTATGTAAGAAAAACTTAGAATCTTAATTTGACCCACTTCCCGGTCTTCGATTAGTATGAAATTTTGCTCACGCTCTGTACCCCTACCATGAGTTGCTAACGTAACTTACGCGCTCGATATCAACTACGTAAACGTGCATTTAGTATGGAGAAATTTTACTTCAGATAACTGTCAATAGATGGCGTAGTTTTAATTCCATACTAAATGCACGTTTACGTAGTCGATATCGAGCGCGTAAGTTACGTTAGCAACTCATGGTAGGGGTACTGAGTTCTGATGACAATACATGACTAGCTAAGAAACGTCATTAATTACAAATCAAATATGGCGGCCTCCCCAAGATGGCGGACTGGCTGTTTGAAATCCACCCCATGATATGGGTATCAAATGAAAGGATTTGCTGTCAGGAATACGAAAAATTTTGTCACGTGATTTAAATCCAATATGGCGGACAGGAAACGTGTTTTTTAGTTTTTTAAACTGTTAGTTTTTTTTTTAACAGTTAACAGTTTTTCCCGTGGGAATGAGGCATTTATCCGCGGTAAAAGGTAGCCTATATTACTCAGGGTGAATGTAGCTTTCTAATGGTGAAATAAATTTTGCAATCGGTTCAGTAATTTTTGAGGTTATTCATTACAAACACACACACACACACAAAAATACAAATCTTTCCTCTTTACAATATTAGTATGATTTCGACTCCTCTACCAATAACTTTGTACTCCAGACAGACATCAAATTGTTCTTCACGGCGCTGGCGCTGTGCCACTCGGTGCAGATATCCAGCGAGGACATGAAGCGGCTGAGCGCGCGGCTCTCCGCCAACAACTTCCAGCTCATGAGCTTCTTCAAGAAGAAACGCCCCAAAGCCACGAGCCATGCGAACGGGGCCATCGATGACGACACTTGGAACAATATCATGAGGGATAACGGTGGACATATGGAGTACCAGGTGAGTCAGATATGTAAGCATACCGAGATAAAACATAGGTAGTCGTAAAAACTAACCTATACTGGGTAAGCGTGGTCGACTAGGTGTTGTCTGTTTGTTAAAGTAATAACATTAAATTATAAAAAATAAAAACCCCCGCACAAAATCGTTACTTGATCCTTTCAACAACTAGAAAAGAGCTGATAATCTTCAAATGGCTGAAGATATTTTCTTGGATTATAGCTAAGAACACTCTGGATTGCAACACCTTGCAAACGATAAAAAACTAGATCGAAATCGGCGCATCCGTTTAGGATCTACGATGCCACAGACAGACAGACAAACAGACGCACTCGTCAAACTTAAAACACCCCTCTTTTTTGCCGGGGGTAAAAAAATCTATAAAGGAGTCCCAGACGCGGGTTGCCTTCTATACTGATTGTGCTTTCCGCTTTCTATGGGACAGACTGCTTATAAACTCGGATATGGTCCGCTCTTTCCTGCGTCTGAGTGCTTAACTGAGTGTAAAAACTTTTGTTCTACGACGAAGTATTTGTGTCGTATTGTATTGAAGTTATGATGTAGTCAAAAGGTTGATCAAATTAAATTGGGTCCGAAGGCGTCCTCGAATGCATGTTAATTTTATCATAACTTTGTCAGTTTTTATCGTAAAAGAAACATTTTTGCATTGTATGTTATTGATTTCTGATCTTTAAATCTGTAAGCTGTAAGTACTTAACAGGCGCGTGTATCGCCTTTTGCACTGTGATGACACCACCGCCCTGTTGGAATCTCGCGTGGAAATTAAATATCTTTAGAATTTGTCATCATGTTCATTATGTTCATATATTCATCAATAATTTAACTTTTAATGAAGCTTATGTACGTTGGGGTTGTGATTGCACCAATGGGCATGCAGTTAGTTTCTATTGGTCGAAACTGACTGAAAACAAAGATATCTCAGTATGAAAAAGTGTTGACAGGTTCGAGTAGCCTTATATTACGTCACTATACTACCAAATAGAAATGTCTTTCTTACCTACAGTCTGTCAAAAAAGTCTTGAAACGGAACTAATCTTACTTCTTAAGTTAGAGCGTGACAGCATGATATAAAATGGCAACACCGTAAAGGAAGTGGCGCTCCTATTCATTTCACGACTTTTTGACAGACTGTATGTAATTATTATGTGTATGTTTATGTACTGCATGTGGTATGTATATATTTATAGGTATGTATATGTGTGTAGGTATGTATAGGTATGTGTGTTTAGGTTTATGTAGGTGTATGTATAGTTATTTGTCATTTCTATTGAATTAATTGTAAGTATGGTGTATGTAATTTGAACATTAGTAAGTATTATATCAAATATGTACACAGCCTTGTTCCTGCAATTTTGTATTAGTTTTCTCACACTTGTTACGGGTTGGCTGGAAGAGATCTCTACTTAGAGATAAGCTCGCCCTTGTAAACTACCAGTTAAATGTACTGCTTTGTTATATTTGTGTGTGTACAATAAAGAATCTAATATGTTGTTTCCCATTGTACCAGGCTAGCAGCCCGGATGAGAAGGCTCTAGTAGAGGCGGCCCACCGCGCGGGGTGCACGTTCTTTGGTGAAGAGGGGAACAATCTGCTGGTTAAAGTGGGGGAACACACCGACCTGTTTGAAAGACTGCAGATCATAGAGTTCACGTCAGAGAGGAAACGCATGTCTGTTATTGTGAGGGATAAGGATGGTGTGGTAAGTTCTTTTTTCAGCTGTATGCATTTTTCACTACATAGTATAAAACAAAGTCGCTTTCTCTGTCCCTATGTACCTATGTATGCTTAAATGTTTAAAACTACGGAACGGATTTTTATGCGGTTTTTTTAATAGATAGAGTGATTCAAGAGGAAGGTTTATATGTATAATACATGCATAATATACTTAAGGATAACCCACAATAACCATTTTCCCGTGCGAAGTCGGGGCGGGTCGCTAGTCTGTTATAATACCACAGAATACCGAATAGTCCCTACAGAAGACTCACTTAGCTTAGCGACATAATTCAAATATATAGAAAGTCTAATTCCGTAACAATAAAGTGCAATTTAGATCGTACAGCACTAGCTAAACACACGGAGTAGCTGTCTCCCTTTCTATTGCGTGTCGCGCCGATTCGTCCCTCTCTACTAACATCACCCGGGGTGGTGTATCGGCCGATCATACCTGAACTATGGACACGCCTGTTTATACCAAGCCCCTCTGTAAAGCCTCGGTTAGGAAAGCGGTGTCGTTATACGGGGCTAGCAAATACTGAAAACGCATACTTCCTGAAGGCCTTTAGTCCTGTTTTGGAAAGGAAAAAAAATCCACATAAACTGTCTAATTAAAATGTCTGTTTTGTATGGGAATGGGAGTGATTTTATTTCCTTCTGAGAATAGTTTATACGAAAACTCGCTGTAACCTACAGACAACTGAGCGAGTATGTCCTTTCATTATGTCCTAAGCCCTGTAAGAACGATTAACGGGTCGCTAGTAAGCTATAAAAAAGAGATTAAAAAGGAAGAGTATTATGTTCCAGATATGGTTGTTCTGCAAAGGAGCCGAGAGTGCAGTGTTCCCGCTGTGCAAGAACGTGGCGATGGTGGACGCGGTGGAGCGGGACATCGACCAGTTCGCGCGCCGCGGGCTGCGGACCCTCGCCGTGGCGTACGCGCAGGTGCCGCAACACGACTACGACAACGTCACGAAGGGTAAGGCTAAATGCTTCATATTTTTAACTTTTGGATATTACCAGTGGCGGACTAAGCCCGTCAGGGGCCCAGGGCGGTAAAGCTGAATGAGGCCCCCCAAGTAAATTTTATAAAGTAAATCAAAAATAGTTTTTTAAGCAAGAAAAACAAAAAAAAATGTTACACTTTTTAATAAAATTACTTTGAACGGATAAGATCGCGTTTATTATTTTACAATTTAAAAAAAGGCTTAACTGTCCGCGAAAATATTTGTACACACTAACGGTTAGACCTTGTTTTCTTAGACCATGATATTACCACAGAAGAAAATAATAGTACTAACCCGTACAGAAAGTACACTCACCCCCCCCCCCCCCCCCCGCGCCGGCATGAGTTCCCCGCCCGATATAGCGCCCCACGCCCCGCACCCCGCAGGCGCCGCGGGACTCCGCCGGTGGTATCGGGGGTGTTTTACAAAGCGCCTAGCGCCATTGACTTGTAATAGATATTCAAAAAGTAGTAGCTTGTCAAAACGCGTTTTCTGTATGGAGTGACCGCCCAGTAATATTACATCACTTAGTTATGTAAAATTTACATTATCTTCTCTGGTGAGTTCAAATACTTGGCTGTCTTCTGTGGAGAAGAACTCGCCGAAGAAACTCCTCAGTCGTTGCATCTTTTAAACATTATTTTTACAATTATTATAGACTAGACTTTTAATTATAGGCTAGACTTATATAGATATTTGAATTATCCTTCGAATATTATAAACGCGAAAGAGGTTATTTCCTAATCTTTCACGCAAAAACTACTGAATGAATTTTTATAAAACTATACAATAATATGGCTTTTACATCAGAATAACACATTGGCTACTTTTAACCGCGGGAAAATCCCTCATTCCTATGAAAAACTAAGTTAAATAGGTACTATAACGTGTGTGTCCTACACTGAAAGTAAAACACACATAAACGGCACGTAAACTGTTTATTAGATATAAACACTATAGCACATCACAATAAAATAATCGGGATGATAAACTAAACCCGAAAAGTAAGTTCCTGGAGTGTTTTTAACAGCTCCCCAGGAAGAATCCGACAAAAACTGACTGAAACTATCAAAATCAATCAATTCTAAATTAATTCAAATTTCGAACCAACACGCGGCCAGTATTAAAAGTAAAAGAGATGGCATAACCGATGCCACAGTACTCTTAAAGATCCTATACGATCGAACTATTTTCGAATATTGCAAGACTAAAGCGCACAAGAATCTGACACTCAAATTCTAAAACTCATGTGTAAGTTTGGAGTATTTTTTACTTATACGATTTCTCAGTTTTCTTATTTTCGATACCGAGTAAGATTAATAGTTTTTTATTTTAGATAAAACTAGTCCAACAATACCTCTTTCTGTTCTTAATTTTTCCACATTCTATCCTTAACTTTATTTCAGCAATAAAAAACTTGGACGGTCGGAACGCGGAAGCTTTACAGCAAGTCGCTCACCAATACAGGGTGTTAGAGAAAGATCTGACGCTTATAGGAGCCACGGGCGTCGAGGACTGCTTACAGGACGACGTGGCTGACACGCTGGGGGCGCTGCGCCGGGCCAACATCCGAGTGTGGGTGCTCACTGGGGACAAGGTTAGTGCACCAATACAGGGTGTTAGAGAAACATCTGACGCTTATAGGAGCCACGGGCGTCGAGGACTGCTTACAGGACGACGTGGCTGACACGCTGGGGGCGCTGCGCCGGGCCAACATCCGAGTGTGGGTGCTCACTGGGGACAAGGTTAGTGCACCAATACAGGGTGTTAGAGAAACATCTGACGCTTATAGGAGCCACGGGCGTCGAGGACTGCTTACAGGACGACGTGGCTGACACGCTGGGGGCGCTGCGCCGGGCCAACATCCGAGTGTGGGTGCTCACTGGGGACAAGGTTAGTGCACCAATACAGGGTGTTAGAGAAACATCTGACGCTTATAGGAGCCACGGGCGTCGAGGACTGCTTACAGGACGACGTGGCTGACACGCTGGGGGCGCTGCGCCGGGCCAACATCCGAGTGTGGGTGCTCACTGGGGACAAGGTTAGTGCACCAATACAGGGTGTTAGAGAAACATCTGACGCTTATAGGAGCCACGGGCGTCGAGGACTGCTTACAGGACGACGTGGCTGACACGCTGGGGGCGCTGCGCCGGGCCAACATCCGAGTGTGGGTGCTCACTGGGGACAAGGTTAGTGCACCAATACAGGGTGTTAGAGAAACATCTGACGCTTATAGGAGCCACGGGCGTCGAGGACTGCTTACAGGACGACGTGGCTGACACGCTGGGGGCGCTGCGCCGGGCCAACATCCGAGTGTGGGTGCTCACTGGGGACAAGGTTAGTGCACCAATACAGGGTGTTAGAGAAACATCTGACGCTTATAGGAGCCGCCTTGCACCGTTAGTGCACCAATATACAGAAAGGGGATCGAATATATTCCTGGTTAATTTAATCGCTTTCTCTGTTGCATTTTTCTAGTCCTTTCCTTATATGAAAAATCAAGCCAGACTGAGCGATTTTATACAATAACCTCGAAAGAAAGTTTCTGTAAATATTTTACACAATAAGATCTAACTTTTATTTTATTTTAACATAACGATAAACTTGAAATAAATTGCCAACAACCTGTAATATCAACTAGGTACTAGCTATCTACCTAAGACTCCGACGACGACCTATATTTGCTTTTAACATAGACATAAAAACACTTTCTTATGTCTAACGAGGCAAGCAGAGTTTAGTAGAATCACAGGGATCTCAAATTAAATAACATAAAAATGCATTTATTTCATAATCTTACATTCAAATACAAAGAGGTTTCCCAGTAAGTAGTCAAAAATTAAAACAATTTTTAGCTAAAGCTATGCGATTCGGTACGCATCTGAAGTACGCATCTATATAACCATAGATATAGCTAAGCTTTGGATACACCGATCTTTACTTTAAAACGTTTCTTAAATATTACGAACGATCTTTTCAGGTAGAAACAGCAATAAACGTGGCGAAATCATGTAACCACATGTCGGAAAACGACCGCCAGCTCACCTTACTAAACGTCCAAAATGAAGAGGCGGTCCAAGCTCAGCTGGCCGAGTGCAGTAGGATAGTCAAAGAAACCACTTACAGAGACCTCACGCTAGTTGTAGATGGCACTTCTATGGGCCAAATATTAGATACTAAATTCGCACAGATATTTGTTGATATATCTTTGAAATGCAACGCTGTTCTGTGCTGTCGATTATCGCCTATACAAAAAGCTGAGGTGAGTTAATGTTTTTTTGTTCTCACGTATAAGTAAAATCATTCATATGGTAAAGCCTGACCAAAGAAATACAAAAACCTGCTCTGGTAGCGCCACGTGTATATTTTTACGACTATGGCAACAATTTCCCTTATAAAATTAGTTCCATTGAAATTCCGCAATATGGCGAGGTTTCTTATTTCTTTGGTCGGGCTTTAGATAAGTAAAAAAAATATGAAAAATATGTTGGAAAATTGTTGCCATAGACACAAAAATATACACGTAGCGCCCCCAGAGCAGTCTTTATTTCTCTGGTCACGCTTTACTCTACCTCTCTAACCCTGATGTCAGAATTATTGACCCGCCTAAGACTTCTGGCATGACTCTAATGTAAGGGCTACATCCGTAGATAACCCAACGGCTTTACAAGCCTTCTGAAGCACGGATTTTTTTTGACAATCATTAAAGAAACTGGGGAAAGTTTCACAAAGTGATATTTATTCGACAGCCACCCCACCGGGAATCGAAACTAGAACCTCTATAACGTCAGGCGTGCTTTTGACCATTCGACCACAGAGGCTGTTAAACATAGTAAAACTGATGACTATATTACGCTCTAACTTAAATTTAAAAACCATAGTGTCCCTTATTCTCCTGTTCTTAAGAACAACAAGGAACAGGTGATTGTGTATATTTATATATATGTATGTGTATCACCTGCCTGACACTCGTAGTACAGGCTCTGCCTAGTTTGGGGTCAGGTGGCCGTATGTAAGATGTCCCCGCATATTATCATACTATTATTATAAAGAGGAAAGATTTGTATTTTTGTGTGTGTGTGTTGTAATGAATAAACTCAAAAACTACTGAACCAATTCCTCAAATTCTTTCACCATTAGAAAGCTACATTCACCCTGAGTAACAGATGCTACCTTTTACCGCGGGAAAATGCCTCATCCTCACGGGAAAAACTGTTAACGCGGGCGGAGCCGCGGCGGAAAGCTAGTTATAGATATTTTAGCGGGCACGGCGGAATTGAGCCCAATGAGTGTTCCAGATAGTGAAGCTGGTAAAGCAGAGTCCTACGCGGCCGATCACGGCGGCCATCGGGGACGGCGCCAACGACATCTCCATGATCCAGGAGGCGCACGTCGGCATCGGCATCTTCGGCAGGGAGGGCCACCAGGCCGCCAGGTACACCACACTATACTATACTATACAATACAACGACATCTCCATGATCCAGGAGGCGCACGTCGGCATCGGCATCTTCGGCAGGGAGGGCCACCAGGCCGCCAGGTACACCACACTATACTATACTATACAATACAACGACATCTCCATGATCCAGGAGGCGCACGTCGGCATCGGCATCTTCGGCAGGGAGGGCCACCAGGCCGCCAGGTACACCACACTATACTATACTATACAATACAACGACATCTCCATGATACAGGAGGCGCACGTCGACATCGGCATCTTCAAATTATCTTACACTATGTAGAAAATGTGTGTGTGTAGAAGTGTGTTTGGATCGTAGCAAGTGGAAGGAAGTGGTTTCTGCCTAACCCTCCGAGAAAGAGGCGTTACTTTATGTATGTGTGTGTGTATGTGTATGTAGGAAATAAAACATCTGAAATTACTCTAGTATAACTTAGCGATTTTTGCCAATTTTATGAATTGTTATTTTAAATTAAAATAAAAAACGACAATACAAGCTTGTGACGTCATAAGCTAGTATTCCCTTTAATTTTTCATTATAAAATATTGTTTTTGACATTTCATAAAGCCAGTCAACTCTATCATTCTTCTATATCTTTTATTCGAAGCGAAACGTGAAAATCATTGAGCTTGGGCAGGGACTTGAACCCGCATCTCCTTGGCTATCCGGGCCATACACAAGCACTACCAATTGTGTCACCAACTCTCCGTACAAGCCCAACGAAATAATTTAACGCTTCTATTTGACTAGTGCTTTTAGAGTGCACACAATTATTCTTTATTGACACCAAGAAAATACAAAGCAAATAAACAAACACAGAAAACAACAGGTTTCAACGGCGGCGGCTAGGTACGATACGAAACTCAAAAACTATTATGCCGATTTCAAAAATTCTTTCTCCATTAGAAAGCTACATTTACCTTGAGTAACATAGGCTACCTTTTACGGGAAAATACCTCATTCCCACGGGAAAAGCTGTAAACGCGGGCGGAGCCGCGGCGGAAAGCTAGTGTTAAATAAATAAATAAGCACCGTTTTGCACCCAGCAGTTCGTGGGAGCCAAAATTTGGTCCGCGAACAATTTAAAGTGATGTGTTTGGGGTGCAAGGATTGCAAGGTGTTTGTTAAAGAGAGTCAGTTTATAAAATAATTGTTTATGGTACTGTTACAAATGTTAATGTTATAAAAATGTTAATGAATGCAACCGGTCGCGACGGATCTACGATATGCACTAAATTATTAATCGGCGGCGCATCAATGTTGTACGCGTCTGACGTCACTGTTCGGTCGCATTACACCGAACATGATGATTTGCGTGCAGCCATTTCTGTTCAAACTGATATAGCGCATCTTCTCTAGATTGTTAAATTATTTATTGTTGTTTAGACTTGTAAATTCGTTTGTACTTCTTACTTCATCAAATGTTTAAAATCAGTCTATAATGGACAAATAAATTTGACTTTAAGGCTGTAACGTAGAACTGATTGACACAGACGTGTGATTTACTAATTTCAACCTTATTCTTTGTCATCACGGTCGTATTACCATTGCGATGAGGTGCTGGAAATTGACATACAGTTTGTTTTACAGGTCGGCAGATTTTGCTTTCACAAAGTTCTCAATGATAAAGAAACTTCTACTAGTAATGGGCCATTGGTACTACCAGCGGCTAGCTACGTTAATACAGTACTTCTTTTACAAGAACTTATTACTTGGCAATCTAATGGTAAGAGACATTACTTAATTTCCCGCTTTAAATCATGATAGACTTATTGTTAAATTTTAAATTATAACAGGGCGATTCCGATCCTTCGACATTGAGATCGGGCGTTTCATAATGTCACACTAGCGCCACCTTGATTTCATACTATACGTATATTGAGTGAACTAAATGAAATCGGACATTTGTCAACTAATGGCGGGCAGATTTTCAAGAGTAGCGGTCTAAAATTGGCTTTGGTATTGCATTGGGTTGAAATCAGGATCGATATTGGTTTCAAGAGTAGAGCCCCAGGTCATTCAGAGCGTCGGTGGCTAAGTGGGGCCGTTGTTTTCTATCACAGTAAAACCATTAAGTTATCTTCATACAAACGTGCCGCTGTCGGTTTGAATGTGTAGCAGACACGCGCTGTCACATACACACTAGCGAAAAATAAGGGGGAATAAGGGGGTGGCAGTATGGGCTAAATGCAAGCGTGTGCGTGACGGCGCGTGCCTACACGGCGCGCTCACATTCAAACCGATGCGGCCAGTTGGTACGGAGATAACTTACTGTTATGAGTTTACTGTGCTTCTATTCAGAAGGCGCGGGTTCAAGCTTCCTCACGTACCAATATGATTTCGATTTTCTAATTCACATGTACGTCGATACACTTACAGTGAAGGACAACATCGTGAGGAAACCTGCACACACCTGCAAGGGTTGTGAGTTGAGGTCGAATAAACCTTACCAGCGTGGTCGGCTAAGGCCTATTCACTATTCACCCTGCTTCAGGGTTGGCTCGAACCCCTCGAACCCCTCGATACGGACATAATGTGAGCTGTTAACGAATTTTTGGTGGTAATAAATAAATATAATGTATTGTACTCCTTTTTTTTGAAAATAACAGATTCTGGATGTCAGTGTCTCAAAACGGCAGATTCTTTAATACACAGAAATCTTCCAATCAAATAAATTGTACAGTTTGGCAAAAAAGTCTTGAAACGGAACTAATCTTACTTCTCATAGATATCCATAAGTACTTGTTTGCTTTGTGGCTATAGCCTTAAGTTTACAGGCGGTGGTACCAGCGCTATTATGTTATAACAATTTATAAACACCTGCAATACAATTATTGCAGGTGTTCTTCCAAGCCAGCAGCATGTTCTCGACGCAGTCGATCCTGGACTCCTTGTACCTGACCACATACAACCTGGTGTTCACCTCGGTGCCCTGCTTGCTGCTCAGCGTCACGGAGCAGAGGCACCCGCCACACACCCTGCTACAGTCAGTATATACACACACACCCGCCACACACCCTGCTACAGTCAGTATACACACACCCGCCACACACCCTGCTACAGTCAGTATATACACACACACCCGCCACACACCCTGCTACAGTCAGTATATACACACACACCCGCCACACACCCTGCTACAGTCAGTATATACACACACACCCGCCACACACCCTGCTACAGTCAGTATACACACACCCGCCACACACCCTGCTACAGTCAGTATACACACACCCGCCACACACCCTGCTACAGTCAGTATATACACACACACCCGCCACACACCCTGCTACAGTCAGTATACATACACCCGCCACACACCCTGCTACAGTCAGTATATACACACACACCCGCCACACACCCTGCTACAGTCAGTATATACACACACACCCGCCACACACCCTGCTACAGTCAGTATATACACACACACCCGCCACACACCCTGCTACAGTCAGTATACACACACCCGCCACACACGCTGCTACAGTCAGTATATACACACACACCCGCCACACACCCTGCTACAGTCAGTATATACACACCCGCCACACACCCTGCTACAGTCAGTATATACACACCCGCCACACACCCTGCTACAGTCAGTATCTACACACCCGCCACACACCCTGCTACAGTCAGTATATACACACCCGCCACACACCCTGCTACAGTCAGTATATGGCGAGATATAGGGCGGGAAGGTGAATTTCTCTACTCTTTTACAGGTAGTCCTATATTATTACTTCCGTGTCATTTTATTATTTCTAACCATGCCTGTCGCTTTGCAGCGCATAAGTGACTTTCATCAGTCAGTAGATTATCATCAAAATATTAGGCGTTAAGAGAGAACAGATTGCTTGCTTATCGAGTGGGTTTCGAGGTTAACCTACCTCACAAACTCCAAGACTCCAGAGTCATAATTGTTGAGCCGCCTTAGGCTTCCGACATGGCTTCTATTACGACCATATTCGTAGATAGTAGCCAGGACCAACAGTTGAGAACGTCAGATGAAGGAAAACATCGTAAGAAAACCTGCACACACCTGCGAAGAAGGTCAAACATTACGTGTACTGATTCAGTCAGGGTGGGGACATGATATGGGCTGTGAACATGGTCTAACCATTAGACCACGTAACTGACACGAGCCTACGTCATTTCTACGTCATTTTGCCTATTCATCTTTGTCGAATGCGTGTAATAGACAAGAATGAACAGCGCAAAATGACGTAGCCTTGTGTCAGTCACGTGGTCTAACGGTTAGACCTTGTTTTCTTAGACCATGGCACAGGGCGGTCACTCCATAGAGAAAACGCGTTTTTACAAGCTACTTCTTTTGAACTTCAAATACAAGTCAATGGCGCTAGGCGCAATGTAAAACACCCCCGAACACCCCTGGTAGAGTCCCGCGGCGCCTGTGGTATGCGGGGTGTAGGGGGCTCGGGCGGGCGGGGAACTCATTTTGGCGCGGGGGGGTGAGTGTCCTTTCTGTACGGGTTAGTACTATTATTTTCTTCTGTGACCATGGGCTGTGAATGAGGTGTTTGTGTGCAGGACCCCGACGCTGTACCGCAAGATCCGGCGCAACCGGCTGATGGGCTGGGCGCCGTTCCTCGCGTGGTGCGCCAGCTCGCTGTACCACTCGGTGCTCATATACTGGTTCACAGCGCTCGCCGTCCGCTCCTCCGTCATCAACAAGGACGGGAAGAACATGGATTTGTGGTTAGAACTCATTTTTTATTGCTCGTCGCAGATGTCGTCTGTTAGATATCAACTATGTATATCTTTTATTCGAAGCGAAAAATAAAATTAATTGAGCTTGGGCAGGGACTTGATCCTAACTCTAAAGCACTATAAAAATAGAAGCGTTGAATAATTTCGTTAGGCTTGTACGTTTTTTTTTTACGTTTTTACGTTGACTTGATGGCACTATTTGTAGTGCGCCTACGGCCCGGATAGCCAAGGGGATGCGGGTTCAAGTCTCTGCCCAAACTCAATGAATTTCATTTTTCGCTTCAAATAAAAGATATACAACTGTTTTTTATCCTTTATTGGCCTATGCTTGTGTCGAAAAAGTACGACGAATCAAGCTTCACCGGACTTGATGTCTTAAGCTACACCGGACTTCAACTAAACAATAATAATCTAAATCTACAGCGGGCAATATTGGACCAAAACCTGCCATTATAGACATTAGCTTTCCGCTTAGCAGCTCAGCCCGCGTTAACAGGCTCCAAAACTACTGAACCGATTTTAATTAAACAACAGTATAAAGATAAAGTAGACCTTAAGGAACTACTTTATGCCGGGAAAAAGTTCTTCAAAGTTTTTTTTGGTATAATTATGTCTGTATTGGTCTCCTTTACAACTGGGTGGAACAATAAGTGGTCGAATCCAGAACTGATAATATTTAGAAGAAGTCACATAAAGAAATGGTCACAGACCGCTTGAACGGTCTGTATAGTACATTCCTTGATTTTCGCTGTTGTTAATTGCGCTAACACACATTTTCACGGGTTTTCTCCACAATTTAGTTTTAAATTGAGCTTATTATATTTATTTATATAAATATTATATTTCTACCGGGTAACCCGGTCGAAATATCGGTAGGCTCAATTTAAAACTAAATTGTGGAGAAAACCCGTGAAAATGTGTGTTAGTGGTCTGTATAGTGTCGGGAATGCGAATACATTCCCATTCACAGAATTGTTTGTGTGATCGTCAGGACGCTGAGCGCGATCCTGTTCCACATGCTGGTGGTGGTGACGAACCTGAAGCTGTGGCTGCAGGCGCGCTACCAGTCCTTCCTGTTCATGGCCTCTATACTCAGCTCCATACTGCTCTACATCGGCTTCAACACCTTCTACTCGGCTGTCTATCTGTGAGTAGTCATGTACCAACGATGCTACCAGTCCTTCCTGTTCGTGGCCTCTATACTCAGCTCCATACTGCTCTACATCGGCTTCAACACCTTCTACTCGGCTGTCTATCTGTGAGTAGTCATGTACCAACGATGCTACCAGTCCTTCCTGTTCGTGGCCTCTATACTCAGCTCCATACTGCTCTACATCGGCTTCAACACCTTCTACTCGGCTGTCTATCTGTGAGTAGTCATGTACCAACGATGCTACCAGTCCTTCCTGTTCGTGGCCTCTATACTCAGCTCCATACTGCTCTACATCGGCTTCAACACCTTCTACTCGGCTGTCTATCTGTGAGTAGTCATGTACCAACGATGCTACCAGTCCTTCCTGTTCGTGGCCTCTATACTCAGCTCCATACTGCTCTACATCGGCTTCAACACCTTCTACTCGGCTGTCTATCTGTGAGTAGTCATGTACCAACGATGCTACCAGTCCTTCCTGTTCGTGGCCTCTATACTCAGCTCCATACTGCTCTACATCGGCTTCAACACCTTCTACTCGGCTGTCTATCTGTGAGTAGTCATGTACCAACGATGCTACCAGTCCTTCCTGTTCGTGGCCTCTATACTCAGCTCCATACTGCTCTACATCGGCTTCAACACCTTCTACTCGGCTGTCTATCTGTGAGTAGTCATGTACCAACGATGCTACCAGTCCTTCCTGTTCGTGGCCTCTATACTCAGCTCCATACTGCTCTACATCGGCTTCAACACCTTCTACTCGGCTGTCTATCTGTGAGTAGTCATGTACCAACGATGCTACCAGTCCTTCCTGTTCGTGGCCTCTATACTCAGCTCCATACTGCTCTACATCGGCTTCAACACCTTCTACTCGGCTGTCTATCTGTGAGTAGTCATGTACCAACGATGCTACCAGTCCTTCCTGTTCGTGGCCTCTATACTCAGCTCCATACTGCTCTACATCGGCTTCAACACCTTCTACTCGGCTGTCTATCTGTGAGTAGTCATGTACCAACGATGCTACCAGTCCTTCCTGTTTGTGGCCTCTATACTCAGCTCCATACTGCTCTACATCGGCTTCAACACCTTCTACTCGGCTGTCTATCTGTGAGTAGTCATGTACCAACGATGCTACCAGTCCTTCCTGTTCGTGGCCTCTATACTCAGCTCCATACTGCTCTACATCGGCTTCAACACCTTCTACTCGGCTGTCTATCTGTGAGTAGTCATGTACCAACGATGCTACCAGTCCTTCCTGTTCGTGGCCTCTATACTCAGCTCCATACTGCTCTACATCGGCTTCAACACCTTCCACTCGGCTGTCTATCTGTGAGTAGTCATGTACCAACGATGCTACCAGTCCTTCCTGTTCGTGGCCTCTATACTCAGCTCCATACTGCTCTACATCGGCTTCAACACCTTCTACTCGGCTGTCTATCTATGAGTACTCACTTCAATTATTTTTTTTTATACATAAACCCTGGCCAAAGGAATAAGAAACCTCGACATAATATTGCGGAATTTCAATGGAACTAATTTTATAGGAGAAATTGTTGCCATAGTCGTAAAAATAGAAACGTGGCACCCCCAGAGCAGGTTTCTTATTTCTTTGGTCAGGCTTTACAAACATACAGTCACGCCTCTTTCCCGGAGGGGTAGGCAGAGACCACTTGCTTCCACTTGCTACGACCCAGACACGCTTCTTTCGCTTCATCCACATTCATTAATCTTCTCATGCATGCTCGTCGATTCGATTTTGCAACGTTCGTCTTAGTCTTCTTCCAACACTTTCCTCCTCACAACCTTCCACTCTCGCCTCTCACTCATTCTCTCAACGTGAACAAAACAATTTATTTCTTTTATGTAATTAAAATATTCTTTTTTTGGATCTTTCACGCATATCATGAATTCTATAGATAGATACATATTTGCTTTTTGTCGTATATGTTTTGAGGATAACTTACCACAGTAACCTTGATGTCAGAATTATTGACCCTTCTAAGGCTTCTGACGTAGACTAATCGCAAATTAGATTAGACCAACTGCAACTTTTTGAAGACCAAATGTACAGCACATGCGGCTGGGCATGTTGACTTTGACTGCGCGTGTGTGCGTGACTTGGTAATGTAGATTTGTAGACTTTAAATAATGTACACAAGGTTGAATTTCGTTTAAAAATTGTAAAATTATTTTCCATCCGATGCCGTGCCGTAGTTGCACCAATATTGCGAGGGTTTTTTTTTTGAGGTCAGGCTTTACATTGAATGGTTTTGTTTGCAGGCAAGTGGACGGCGACGTGCTAGGAACATACCTGCGGCTCCTCGGCTCGGCGTCGTTCTGGTTACTGAACGTACTGCTGGTAGTGGCGTGCTTGCTGCCTGACTTACTGGCGCGGCTCCTGTCCGAGACCTGGCCTCAGCACTGGATGCCGCGCAAACCATTCGCCACCTCCTTCACCACTAGGCTATAGCCGCTGATAAAACAAATCAATATGTGGGGACATCTCACGGCCACCTGACCCCAAACTAGGCAGAGACTGGGTGTCAGGCAGCTGATTACATACATATATAAATACATCCAGACGCAAGGCAAACACAAGTGCTCATCGCACGAATGTTTGCCCCGGGCGAGAGTCGAGCCCGCGACCCTGTGGTTCGTAGGCAGGCGTACTACCAACCCGCCGTCACGCACACGCTTGCATTTATTAGCATATACTGCCGCCCCCTTATTCCCCCTTATTTAATGCTAGTGTAGCGGCGCGCCTGACTCAGCGAACACCGAGCGCGCTACATAATGCTAACACTGCAGAGAGCCTACGATTGCAGTCACAATGTTCTAAACAATGCCTACGTCACACACGTCATAAAAAAGAGCAACCAATCAGAAGCCGAAGCCTGAAACGCGCTATCAGAGTTTTCGTAAGACATTGAATAAATACAAGTTCCAACTAAAACACTCAGACCGCGGTCCCCGGGCTCTCCAACATGCCCCAAGAACTATCGAAGATAATAGTGTCGTGGTATGCAGCAAAATCAAGTTTGTTAAACAATGATGTTTCCTTATTACTTGATAGTTTGGAGTCATGTGTGTTTTGTCGATAAATAAAGTTGGCAATAAATTTTTTTTTAGATGGCGTAATAATATGTTGGGGCCAAGTTTTTCAAATGCGATAAAGCTTGATATGTCAATTTTGCGAAAGAAAATATATTATGTCAGTGATTTTAAAAATAAAAAAAGACACTACTTTCTTATTCCAAACTAGAGAGCACGTATTTAGAAAGCTAATAAAGCTAAGACGTACAGAAATGTATAACACCAATATTTGTACTAGGCGTGAATCGAACCCATGCGTGCCATGCATACATGAACCATATGCATGACCCCTGTTCTTCGTAAATAGCAATATTACCAAAATGTATGTATTCTCTAATAATTTGTTTATTTATTGAAGAAATTCTAATCATCGTATTTTTAAATATATCTAATCTATCAGCACAATACAGGGTGTTTAAAAGCCGAAATATTAAGTAAGATGCTAGATAAAACTAAAACTTAGGTCAAAGTGTGAAAGGACAAAATGTTTTCCATACAAATGGATGGATGGAAAGTGTTTATTTAGATAAGATAAGTGTTCATTAATGTGATATCATCACCAGTGCAATTATAATGTTGTAAGGGTTTCAAAGAAACAATAGCGACTTAATATTTTTAGATAAAAATATTATTTAAATTAATAATCATCATGAATTTATATACCTATACCTAATTAATTAGTTTATTTATTTTAAGTGATACTAGTCATGTGAAACAAACTAACAAATATACTGTTAAGTACTTGACTACAAAATAATTTGAGCTTGATCAGAAAGTCGTATTGTGGAAATTTAATTTTCACAATTCAATTAGTTTAAGTAATATTAATTTAATGACAAAGTATACGACAACTTTACGTCCATGTATTATAGTAGTCAAATGTTGCGATGTCCGAGGACATAAAAAGTACCTTATTGTTATACTCTACTCTTGACCGGCTTATTTTGTAGGTACTTGAAAATTTCAATTTTTGTATTCTACTTTAATTAAAATAAAATAAGTAAATAAATTTTATTTTTAATAATGCCCTGTTTTTATTTCAAAGCACTGACCATCGTAAGTTACCAGTTACCACAAGGAAAACACCTTATTTCCACACTGATTTTTTTTATTGATCTGAATAATTTTCAATACGAATCCCAAGTATATAAAGCCGAGATAAAGCCCGACCAAAGAAATAAGCCTTGCCATAATACTTAGAGCAACGCCGGCCTTCCGTACCCCATAATATTGCGGAATTTCAATGGAACTAATTTTATAAGGGAAATTGTTGCCATAGTCGTAATTGCGTAATACACGTGGCGCCCCAGAGCAGGCTTCTTATTTCTTTGGTCAGGCTTTATCTTCAAGCAAGAGTCTGCAAGAGCAAAGAAAGCGTGCTAAATTATGTTTAAAAAAAACCTATTTAAGGTTTAGTTAGGCTTCTTATCTATTGCCTGCCTACTGCTTATAAAGGAAAAATTAAAAACTTTGCCCGCCCAGCTGATTTTGACAGACGTCTCTGACTGTCACCGACCGACTTTGAGGTTATAGGACGATAAATTATACACTTTAGACTTTAAGACTTGTTTTATTAAAATATTGACAAGAATCAGTTTACATTTTGTAATATAATTTTTCTGTGTGCAAAGAAGAGTATCCGAAACACCCGACGAAATGGCCTTAGTGAAGAATACCCGGGATCTGCCTAAGGACGCTGTGGTGATGGATGAAGTTGAGGCGACTACTTACGCTTGGGATATAGTGAACAATTGGGAAACTACTTCGGATACGTAAGACCATATTTTATTCATCTACATACAGCAAGAAGATAATGTAATGAAAATGACACTGAGACCAAACCAGCTCAAAAGTACAGAAAGCAGCTAGGTTATTGAAAAAAAAAATTACTTCCTAATTCACGTTCTACACTACTGAATGGATTTTCGATGATCCGAACCTGAAGTTGACTCTCTGACCCTTTGACTGACCAATATTTGGTATTACTCATTTCATTAGCATGGATGGGTTCCCTTTTTGGCAATAATATATCATTCCCACAGTAAACATCCACACATGCAGATCAATGGTGTTAAAAATTTGTATTTAATATAAATAAACAAAAATAATTATTTAAAAGATTCATTAGTAGGTCCAAAAACAGAAGAATCATACCTCTATTTTCTTAAACAAGCTTTATAGTACGGCTTGTTAGCTAAAAAATATAAGGATATCGGTCCCATCTGGCAGAAAGTACGAAACTTGGCATGAATGTAGCTGTCATATATGTGCTTCAATATCGATATGGAAACACTTCGATAAATTATTGTTTCCCCCCTTTCCCCCCCCTTTTATCTCCCTCATTCTGGTTTTTTGAATTTTATACTAAAACAGTACGTCTGAGGAGTTTACTTTTCAGAGATCAAATCATCGTCGATAAATTGCCTACAAAACGATACTACATTTTATAGTGCTAAGATTAATATATTTCTATATACAGCCATCAACGTTTTATGAAATTTTAAAAACAGGCACACTTTTTTCTTCCTTACTTCATTTATAGGAAAACGACAAGAGTGGTGATAAAATGGACTAAAGAAGTCAACTACCTTATACATTAAGCTAAAAAATGACATTTACTTCATAGTCGTAAAGGCATTACTTCTAGAGTTACAGCTCACCGCGTCTGACTCAAGTACTCTTTTTTTTACCTTTTTAGAATACATCTTTCTGTTAACTTTGTTTAGCGCAGATGAGATTCAGATTTTCCAATTAGAAATAAAACAGTCCATGTATTAATCCAGGCCACAGTCTATTTACATGTAAAACTAGCTTTCTGCCCGCAGCTACGCTTGCGTTGTGTTTCGACATTTCCGTATTAATTTTTAACTATCCCACTTTTTTCCGTGATTTTAAAGTATCCAACATGTTGACCGAGTATATAAGGTACCACCATGCAAAATTTCATTTCAATCGGTCTAACAGTTTCGGAGATAAGCCCGTAGAATGTACTGCGCCGTATGAGTTACTAAAGTTTTTTAACTATCCCACGGGAACTTTTTAATTTTCTGGGATTAAAAGTATCTAAGATGTTGACCGGGATATAAGGTACCACTATACAAAATTTCATTGAAATTGGTCGAATAGTTTCGGATATTAGCCCGTACAAACAGACAAACAGAGAAACAAAAATATTTAAAAAAAATCTGGGTATGTACTATATCGCTTCTTACATCCCCTTGAATAGGTTTATAGCATTTTTTTTCTATGTACAGATTTTATAGATTTTTTTTTGTTTTTCTTTGCACGGGCTAATCTCCGAAACTATTCGACCGATTTGAATGAAATTTTGTATAGTGGTACCTTATATCCCCGTTCAACATCTTAGATACTTTTAATCCCAGAAAATTAAAATGTTCCCGTGGGATAGTTAAAAAACTTTAGTAACTCATACGGCGCAGTATATTCTACGGGCTTATCTCCGAAACTGTTAGACCGATTGAAACGAAATTTTGCATGGTGGTACCTTATATACTCGGTCAACATGTTGGATACTTTAAAAACACGGAAAAAAGTGGGATAGTTAAAAATTAATACGGAAATGTCGAAACACAACGCAAGCGTAGCCGCGGGCAGACAGCTAGTTTTACATGTAAATAGACTGTGGCCTGGATTAGTACATGGACTGTTTTATTTCTAATTGGAAAATCTGAATCTAATCTACGCTAAACAAAGTTAGCAGAAAGATGTATTCTAAAAAGGTAAAAAAAAGAGTACTTGAGTCAGACGCGGTAAGCTGTAACTCTAGAAGTAATGCCTTTACGACTATGAAATAAATGTCATTTTTTAGCTTAATGTATAAGGTAGTTGACTTCTTTAGTCCATTTTATCACCACTCTTGTCGTTTTCCTATAAATGAAGTAAGGAAGAAAAAAGTGTGCCTGTTTTTAAAATTTCATAATACGTTGATGGCTGTATATAGAAATATATTAATCTTAGCACTATAAAATGTAGTATCATTTTGTAGGTAATTTATCGACAACTATTTGGTTCTTGAAAAGTAAACTCATCAGTCCTACCGTTTTTGTAGAAAATGAAAAAAACCAAAATGAGGGAGGTAAAATGAGGGAAAAAGGGGGGGGTAATTATTTCTCAGCGTGTTTCCATATCGACATTGAAGCACATATATAAAAGCTACATGTATGCTAAGTTTCATGCTTTCTGCCAGATGGGACCGTAATTCAGGTTAACAAGCCGTACTATTAGTGATTTATCTTACAATTAGCAAGTTAGCAAAAAATAATCTAGGTACTTATATTACTTTTTTTATACAGCTGGGCTCTCCGCTACAGTCCAGGAGTCCTCGGTGGAATAAGTGCTCTGTCGGGGATGCTCATCAACAAACACTACAGGTTCAAACTGAAACTGGGCTCTTTCGGGTACCTCTCCTCCATCATACCTATCTCTGTTATGCCCGGCATGATGACAGCACTTTTTCATAGACATGTAAGACTTTGGACAGAATCATATTTAGTAGCCATTTTTAAGTTTATCCAGTGACCATTTTAGTTTGAAGCCTAAATTCTATTCAATTTTCTTAGCTCATGTGACTTCAAAATGGTATTCTTATTTTTCATTGACTCCAGACAACATGTAACTTCAACGTGCTTCAACTTGATTGATCAATTATTGAGTTTTATGTTATTTTATTTTATTTATTTATTACAAAGGATCGCCAACAGTACACATATTGATACAATGTAGTAAAGTACATAGGTATGGACACAGTCTGATATGTGGACCAATAACAGGCGACCACAACACTCATATTAAACAGTAGGTAGTAGTGTTATCGATCGATCATGCAAGATCACCAATAAAATAAGGAGTTATTTTAAAATTGTTATATTTGTTCTATTCATTATAAGCCCAATGATGTATTTGTTTTCTTTCTTACAGCTAATATCAACAGGCATGTTGTTGATGAAAAGTGATGTTTGTCCAATCTGTTATGAGATTAAATCCGCCGCCTTGCAAGTCACACTTGGAGTTGCATACCCAATGGTCTTGGGCCCAGCAGCAGGTCTGATGGTAAGTAGAACAAAGAAGTTTCATAACAAATCAATAAAAAAATACCAATTAGATTAGTTATGAACTAAACTAATTTTGACAAGCAGGATGGTAAAGTGCCTAATTATTAAAATAAATAAAATATTACGAAATCACAAAGGAAGCTCTATACAATAAGAAATTTAATTGCTTATGTTTTTTTTTTCAGTTTGCTCACAGATACAACACATACCGGATACCAGACTTGGCAGAAGGTCCTAAATCGGTTTACCAGTTCCTAAGGAAACTAACCAAACCTTTCAGCGGTACTCTAGCATACCTCACCGCGTTTCATGTAGTTGTTTCATCCGTGCTCACATACTTCGAAATGAGAAACAATTATATACTAAGGGCAAAATTAATTGAAATAGAAAATAAAATTACTTCAGAAGAAGGTATTAAAGATTGACTTGGGTTGCTTATTTTATTAATGTAGATATAGATATTTGTGAATAAATTTTTATTTGCTGAAATATGCACAAAACTGAACTGAAATATACACATATGTTGTTATTGTTTATTAATTCTAATTGGTTATTTAGTTAGAAAATTAATTAGAAATGAAATCAAAATGTTCATGGAGAAATTAAATGTTTTTTTTTTATTTGAGTTGATTGAATGATGGGTAAATTGCGGTTTACGATTTATGACGTATTAAATAAAAACTACTTACTAGATCTCGTTCAAACCAATTTTCGGTGGAACTTTGCATGGTAATGTACATCATAATATATTTTTTTGTTTTATCATTCTCTTTTTTTAGAAGTTACAGTGGCGACACACATTTCACCACTTTGGAAGTGTCTCTCGCGCAAACTATTCAGTTTAGAAAAAAAAAATATTTTATTAAAAAGCTCAATTTCATTTCTATACACCACACGTCTCGGTTTGATGAAAAAAAATTCGTTTCAGTTCTAAGTATGGGGAACCCCCAAAATTTGTTTTATTTTTTCTATTTTTTTGTGAAAATCTTAATGCGGTTCACAGAATACATCTACTTACTAAGTTTCAACAGTATAGTTCTTATAGTTTCGGAAAAAAGTGGCTGTGACATACGGACGGACAGACAGACAGACATGACGAATCTATAAGGGTTCCGTTTTTTGCCAATTGGCTGCGGAACACTAAAATGCTGTTATGAGGGCGCCACACGTTTTTTATTTATCAAGCAACAAAAAATTAAGAGTAAAATTCAATCATTTTTTAATAAAAATGTGTGTATTTATTTCTCCCCTTATACTAGCTCCATTATTCGGTCGGTTCTCAATTTCATCAAACTACAAAACGGATCGAATCAGAATGCAGAAACAAAACGGAAGAGAGGCTTGAAGTTTAAATTAACTGAGCCATGATGAGAGTAAAAGTAGCCGAAGTTGTTTCGTAATATCCAGAGTTGTGAGTTAGTGAAGTAGGTATAGATTTCCAAAGCGTGAAATGGCGCGATACCTACTTACTTTGGAGAAGCTTTTCTTCTCTCCAAACGGGCGCCAATCAAAACTTTGAAATTGTTTCGAAATCCTATTCAGAATGCAGTTTTGCTTCAGCAATGTGATTCAAACTGACATGCTTTCCAAAACTAGCTAAAAGTAATTTTATCGCGTTCCAAAACTAGCTAAAAGTAAATTTGTCACCTTAATTTAAGTAACATAAAGTCACTAAAAAATGACTGAAAACGCAACAAAATTACTTCTAGTGCGTCGCTGAACATAATGCTGAAAATTCTGATCACAGCAAAAAAATCGCAACACACCAAAACACAATTTTTTAACTCAATTGGCAAAATCCTTTGCAGACGATGACCTGCTAGTGTAAATTTGTACATTTTTATTATCGCTTTAATCAACTTTACAAATGTATAATTAGATCCTGCAGCATAGTCTCGTTTGCAAAGGCTCATTTCAAACAAGCTTGCTTCTAGGATCCCTTCAGATAAACTGAGTTCTAGTTGGAAAAATGACGTCGACATATCTGCAAGCTTCCGTGATTCGTCCGCAACGAGTCAGCTGGCCAGCCGAAGATATGTCGGCTGCATTTAAATACAACTACAATGCAGTTTAATGAAGTGCATCCCAATCCCTGGACGGTACTCCGTAAACCGATAGTGTTCTTAATTTATATAACAAATCGACACATGAAAATCGCCTCTTCTATTGGCCTAAATATCGCTTTGACTTAGTTAAAAAATCTTGCAATGCAACCCCAGAATTCTTAAAAAATATTGGCGTATTAATTCTTGAAAGAAACTCTTCAGTTAAAAGTAATGTGCTGAATGCTAAACCAGTTTACGGAAAACCGACCTTCGTATCCAAGATTCTTTACACTTAGTTTGCCGACAGGAGATAGCTTATTATGATAGACGCAATCTTACTTTACCACCGCTAAATAACATCATAACAATAATCGTTAATCACATTTAAAACCAATAAAGTAAGTCTTAACACCTACAAGAAATAAATTCTTAAATTATTCACATTTTTTTGTCGTTTCATATTTTCAGTTTTTTTTTTGTTTTTACTCACGTACTTTCTAAAGTAGAAGGAATCTAAAATTATAATAACATATCTATTGTCATTAGATGTTGAACATAGCAGCCCTACAACTGAATGCTCAATTTTAATGAACAAGACTATTCGGAGTTATTGGTAGCCCCATGGAGGGAGAGGAGTTATCGTCACAGTTTTATGTCCCCTAACACTATCAGTGCGCTAGACATATTGATTTTGAGTGAAATTACGAACCTTTCGCTCGTTTTTTTTTACTTGCCTACGTGTACTTAGGGCCTCCTAACACCTAACACAAGCTTAGCATAACAGGAGACCCTGAAAACAAATTATAATCCCATTGTGAAGAAAATAAAGATTATTGTTTATTTATTTATTATTTATATACAGAAGCTAGCACATGCGGTTGGACATTCGCACTACGAAATCCACCGCTACCGCTACGGAACAGAGCGGTGCTCTCAAGGTCAACATGTCCAGCCGCACGTGCTGGCTACTGTACTTTAAAGTTGCCACCAAGTTTGGTTTTTAGTCAAATTGAATGTAAATAGTATAAAATCCTCCTCTCCTCCTTAGGTTCTCCTGCCTCAGGCAGTCGGCTCAACTAAGGCTGGTTTTAGCACATTTAACTTGCACTGAATGGTACAAAATAGATCCCAGCTATTCGACACGCAATACTCGTATGTAGTATCTGTTTCAAGTGTGTATGATTAACAAGTTTATTTGCAGCCATGAACGCACGCACCCAATCCCAACAGTGCGAAAGCAAATTAGACAATCGAAGCGGTAAAAAAACCTTTGTATTGCAAAGTTGTTTTTGCTCCCGCTCTACAACCACAATGTATTATAAAAGGAGTACAACAAGCGCAAATAAATCTGCAATCGTTCGCACTTTTACTTGAGACAGGTCATAAAGATAAGTTGTGAGGTTGAGACCACGGATTTAATAAGTAGTACCATTTTGTTGAGCCGGCCCCGCCTGACACAAGAAGTCAATCACTCAAGTCTCATGATGAGTATAATCTTCAAACATGTAACACGTAAGTACTTATGTGTTTAACACCCCTGCTTTCAGAGACGCGCCTAAAGTGACTTCAAATTTTCTTTGTCATTCATTATTTCATTATTTGTACATGTTACGCTCAAAGATCTAAAACGATCAGTGAGCGGAATAATAGCTCACAACGCGTTGTGGTCACAGCAAAACTTCCACATGGCAAAATTCGTGTTACGGCTCTAATGAAAACGCGCACGACGCGTTGTGGCAATCACAGAAAAACCAAATAGCGAAATTCGTATCGTGGCTGACATGCTATTTGATCTCAACGCGTTGTGGCAATGAAGAAAAGCCAAACACACTTAATACTTACGTATAAGTCAGAGGTCTTTTTGGCACAAGGTTGTTATCCTAATTGCTGTGGACGTGCCAATCATGGTCAGCTGTAGTCTTGGATATTTTTAAGAGTGATAAAGGTTGTAAAATGTTACGTTACAAACCTCTTGACTTATCTGATTGCAAATGGACAAATTTCACACTAAAATCACTATGAGCGCGCCTCGATAAGCGGGCGCCGTCGCTCGCCGTAACCAAACTCATCGAATGTTATTATTGTATTATTTTGCTAGTTGAGACACAAACTTATACTAATATTACTAGACGAGCAGTAGAAGAACATATAAAGCTTCTTCTATTAAAACGGTAAAAGGTCTTTCAACGTAAATAGATCATGTTATGTAAAGGGATTTCCTAACCTTCGATGAGTGTCGGTCTGAAACGTTCAGTCATTTGGCCCTGATTCAAGCGGTTACGCTCTAAATCTAGTCCATCCGTCCTTTTCTTTCGTTTGGGAAAGGTAATCTTTTACCAGAAGCCAATTAAGCTTGTCATCTCCAAAGACGAAAAGAAAGGACAAACTCTACAAGCGTTCAGAGCAGCGTGACTTTCAGAATTAGCGCCATTGTAAGAATAGTTTACAATCTCCAAAACCCCCTATGAGATCCATTTACGATATTAATTATTACAAAAACAAGATCAAAGGATCAAATGTGGAAGCATGGGCAATTCTTATTATTTACCAATTCAAAGTACTATTATTGACTTTATGATAAAAACTTATAGACTAAAATATTAAAAAGAATTTTTTAAACATATTTTCTGCCATTATCTGTACAGTGAACGAGACTTCAGTAGTAATAATAAAACATTAAGATCGTTTGTTCTAATACTAAGAGTGATAATAAAAATTAAAATATGTACGTTCCCTGCAGTTCACTGCACCAAGTAACAACAATAAAAACAACAAAGTCAAAATTTTGATCAAAGTGCATCTCTGTATCTCTTCAATACGGCTAATGTAATGACCCATTCATAATCTAATTATACTCTTTGCTTACACACACTAGCAACTAAATAACCACACGAAAATCTTTACACTACTTTATTTGAGTTGTAAGTCACTGAACATTAAAATACAATGCATAGATAAATATTCATTGTTTAGAGATGGCACCGTTCATTTCCCATAAGGAATGTATAGTAGTTGGCAGTGTTATAGCGATTGCTACATTACATATCTTGCATTCGAGCTCGCACCACTTTGAACATAATTCTGACTTGTTGCACTTTTGTTTTTATTCCAAACTGGTCCAGACGGTTCTCGCTTCAAGTGATTCGGGACACTATGCGTACACTTATAGTCTAAGATATAACTAGAACTAACACAATATCTGTAACCACTTCGCCTAACGGGTTGATAATGTTTGGAGCCGGCGCGGCGCGGCAGTCGCTAGCAGCGCTGGCTGAGGTACTCGTTGTACGACGCGGAGATCTCCTCCGATTGGTAGCGGGTCAGCTTGATGCTCCTGCGCAGCTCCGCGGTTATGACCGCCTTGTAACCGCCCTTTCTGAGCAGCGAGTCGATTGTTTGGATTTGGTCCCAACCTGGAAAAATACGGGATTGGTTAATGCTGTGTGTACTGTCCGAGAGATGGAACTCCCCTATGTTGAAGAGGAGGTATTTAATGGCAAATTTTAATAATATCTTGAGCCTGACCAAAGAAATAAAAATCTTGCTCTGGCAACCTATTACTATGGCAACCCTTATAAAATTAGTTCCATTGAAATTCCGCAATATGGCGAGGTTTTTTATATCTCTGGTCGGGCTTTAATTTAATTTTGATTTTATCCTTAAGTTTTTATTTTATATTGATGTTTTTCGATTTTAATTTTAATTTCAATAATGTTTTTAATTATAATTTCATTTTTTTTAAGTATGAAAAGCGTAATTAATATGTGAATATCTTGAAATGAATGATTATTATTATTAATACTTTAAATTGAAGTATTGTGTTGTTGCAAATAGGTAGGTTCAATGTAGTAAGAAATATACGTAAATATTATGTAATGCAAGATTTTTGTGACTAGAAAGATGACTCAGTGCTTCGGAAGTCACATAAAGCCGATGTTGGTCCCGGCTACTATCTACGGATGACTTAGTCGTTATAGGAGCCATGTCGGAAGCCTAAGGCGGCTCAACAATTTCGACGCCAGGGTTTCTGAGGTAGGTTAACCTCGAAATCCACTCGATAAGAAGAAGACTCATCCACTCACACGCTCATACTATTTTTCAATACAGACGCGCGCGGGCGCTAGCGTCAGACGCCCGCGCATGTTTTAGCGGACGCACTAAAATGCAAAACAGGTGGAGGAGGATCGCGTTACGGTGCGGGAGGAAGCGAGGGATCTTTTTTTATAACATTCAATTTATGTTTATGTCATAAAAACAGTACCTTGCTCAGTGGCGACTTGAGGTAAGTAAGTGGCAGTGCGCTTGGAGCCCCGCTCGGAGAGGAACTCTATCCGGATGCCGTGCTTGCCCAGCTTCCAGTCGAGGTAGTGCTCGGCCTCCTCGAAGTGCTGCAGGATGGACACGGACACCGTCAGCCGCGGCACCTCCTCGCGCGTGATCGGCGAGAAGCGGGAGTCCTTCAGGGCGGACGTTATCGCGTACTCGCGTAGACCTGCCGCCCGGAAAAGGTTTAGAGCCTGACCAGCAGGAGCAGCATGTTTACTCGTGTAACGGGGTGCCTTGCAACCTCATTCTCACCTCATTTTCCATTTCTTTTTCGTCTAAATTCAAATATTCAATTTTGGAATTCATTCGTCATTCATACGTCATCTTTGTCCATTGTTCTTTAGTGTTTTCTTAACTTCCGGCCTTGACGGCCGATTTTCTAGAAATTTGTATTATATTTGTAAAGTAAAGTTCTGCTCTTCTTCCTACTACTTCTTCCACGAAATTAAATATAAATTAATCTGTTTAAGTTCGTTGTAACACAGACTGTGTTCTTATTTTACCACAAGTGCGTTGTTCTTCAATCCAGCACCCGTACTAAAAACTTCAAACAAGCCAATCCTGCGGCTGACGGCTCGATGGATGCTGACTTCTGTGCCTAGGACCTGGTGAGCCGCAAGCGTGCGTGACACATGTAACGTCCGAGAAGCTCTTTTTTTTTAATTGACCTATGCTTGAGTCGAAAAATTACGATGAAACAAGCTTCACCGGACTTGCGGGGAGCGGAAGACTCTACCCCAAAAAAAGTCATGTACTAACGCGTCTATAGTGGCGGATCAAGGGGGCCTGAGGCCCCGGGCCTCGAACCTAGGCGTAGCGCGTTGATACGACACTACTATGGCTCTTATGTCATGTCGCGCTCGACAGCCTCTCAAGCTTCCCGTGCGTTACATATTAAGCTTGCTCTAGGATAGGGGCAAGTCTATTTTATGTGGCTGACAACATATGGTGATAAAGTTAATTGCATTGAAATTCCGGATTATAGCGAGGTTTTTTATCTCACTTCACCCGGTACGCTCGTAAAGGAGTAAATATAATTTCTTCTTTGTGGTTTTTCCGTCTTTGATGGCGGGCAAAGGGCGTAGGTGCTGGGAGATGAATGTCCCTTCTGAACGGACACTACTAGTGCAGTAGGAGGCAGCAAATGCGGTTGGAATGTTGACCTTGAGAGCGCCTGTCATTTTTTACCTAGTATATCAATGGCGCCTGTAATGGTCCGTATTCCGTAGTGGTAGGGGTAAATTTCGTAGTGCGAATGTCCAACCGTATGTGCTGGCTTCTGTAGCTACTATTATGTACTGCTGTTTTCTGCGCCGAAAGTTTAACTTCGAAACTCTTTAAAATAATAATAATATGTCAGGACAATGCATGTTTTTCTACAATATGTAGAATTTGTATTGTCGTAACTATCATTATTGTCACAATTTTTTTGTGTAGTAAAAATATATTTTGTATAATATAAAAATATATGTACCTATGCCACTTTACATACAAACATTTTATTTTATGAGAGTAATTTTGAGAAAAATAGATGCCAATGATTTGCAGTATTACCTGAATGCAAATGCATGGCGTTGAACGTCCCGATGCAGCCCCGAAGACGATGATCCTTTCCAATCTTCCATGTTACGAATAGAGGACTGTAATTAAATGAATTGACGTTTCTTTATTCCTGTATTTTTTCAGCATTCTTTCTTTTTTTTAGTTAACAGTGAGTTGGATTTAATATTCATTTTAAAATTTTATTAATTATTTAAGATGATGGATGATGATGATAAGATGAGGAAGATATAAAATTAACAATTTATTTGGTCATAAAATAACATAGATAAATACTTTATTTGTTTGTTGTTCAACCAGCACCCACCATTATCCCCAGATCTGATCTGAGACACCTAAAAAAACAATAATATATAAATTGAATTAAACAGTTGAACATACCAATTATGCTGTAAAAGTTTTCAAGCAAATAAATACTACCTACTTCATTAATTAAATAATAAATAAATATACATGTCCAAAAGTTGAAAGTACAATGTGACAATTGTAAATTACAGTGTCTTTCCAATGGTATAGTGTGGACAGAATTAGTAATTATATTGTATTGAATTACAATTTTGTAAATTACAATGAAATTACAATAGCAACATAGAAGTTAGTTATGATAGTAGTTTTAGTTGAGTATAAATTTTGTTTTGTTTGTTGGTAATTTAATTTAAAAGAGATTGATTGCCAGACTTGATACCTTGATAATTCAAGGTATATTATCTGCTGAGATTTTTTTAGTACTGAACAAATTGTAATTTTTAATGTCATTGTATTTCTCTTCTAATAATCTACAATATAATTATTTGTTTGATTTCAAAATCAATTGTGGGAATGAATGTACAGAAAAATGTTTTTGTAATCTTATTATAATAAATAATTAAAATAAAACAATTATGCCTGTTATGAGAGAACTCAGTTCGTGGTCCGTGTTACTATAGTAAATTTATAAATTTAATTTGTCATTTCATTTACATAGTAATTTTGTTTGCCATTATTTAATACAATAACTGAGAAACAGAATGATGTCATTTTATGGAAAGAGCCCAAGAGCAACATAGGCTACTTTTTACTGTGGGAATGTTTTTGTTCCCACGGGAATAGTGGGGTAAAGCTTGATTCTCTGTACAACTCAGTTATATCATAACAATGAGGAAGTTATGATTCTTTCTTTATTAGTCAAGCAGAACTGCTAACAATAAAGTACAATGTGTGGGTGTCATGAATGAGCAAAACGAACGCATGCAATAATTTTGTGTGCACTTATTTAATATCATGCATAATTATTTTTTTCACACCTACTGCACCTAATTACTTACACATATTTTTAAGCTCATTTCTTAAATTTTTGCGACATTCAAAATATTCAAATCACGCAACGTTTAGGTCGCCACAATGACCTGATTCGAGACAAAAGACTACCAGTACACGAACAAAGCAAACACAAGGCAAAGTCGGGTCGGGAGTGGGTACTTACTATGCATCATTTGTGAAGTTCGGCGTCTGAGGGGGGTCCATACTGTGGAGCTGGCTGTACAACACGTCGAAACAGAAGTAGCACATATCAGGAATAGCCACTGATTCCGTATAGCCATTCAGAGGTCGCTCAATATTTGAGCTGAAAGAGTTATTGAGTTTCTGCTTCTTGGTTCCACAGCATACCGACGACATGATGAACCTTGTTAAAAATTACGTTTTATGACTACAAAAAAGTAGATTTAAATAAGAGATCACTTATAATTAACGAATATTAAATGAAAACACGAAAATCAACACTCTTTCTTTCCCCGTACGTAATCGCTGCGTATGGTGTGTATGTGTGCGTGCGTTTCATGATGACACTTGACGTATTAGAGATGTACATGGGCTACGAGTTAGCTCAAATGAACTCGAAACTTAGGCTTGCCGATTGTTGATATAAATAGAAAGTAAAATTACTAAGAATAATGAGGTATAATATTAAGGTAGAATATTTGTATTTATTTGTATTTGTATCCATAGAACAGGTCTGTTATGGTTATGTATGTATGGTTCTGGTCAGAGAAATCCTGACTGGAAAAAAATGGTGAACCGTCACCATCACGGACGCCGCCGGACGGGACTGGGACGCCTGGCTGATGTAAAACATCGAAAATAATGTTAATATGTGATTGCTTCAAGTAGTTATACAGGTATCTGCTAGAGGGCGTAGTACAAGATGTATCATAAAGGTAAATATTATACACTTTATTAGTAGTTTTCTTTAGGCTGCTATTTCACGGTAGTCAAAGACAGAAGACGACAGGGACGCAGTTATGCGCAAGAGTGAGCGCGGTGTATTTGTAGATAAGATAACGCGTAACTGCGTCCCTTTCGTCTTTTGTCTTTTGTCGCCAGTGAAATATGTGCCCTAGTACAAGCGTGGCGATCTGTGGTGGCGATCGATGCCCGCTCGCCATGGTTTCCGCGCAAATAATTAGTTTTACCTCTCGCCTAATAGATGTTTCACATCATTTCCTGCTCTGAGTGCGCCACGTGTTTATTTTTATGTTTATAGAATTTCATATACAGGGCGTCCCACGGCTATGCCACATGGAGGGAAATTACCTTAAATATTGTAGGTAGAACATTTTACTGAAAGTAGACTTTATTTTATTTCTAAAAACTATTATATCTGCATTCATATATTTTTTAATAATTACATGGTTGAACCGGGAATAGAACCCGCTACACGAGAAAAAAAACATCCTGTAGTTTTATCATACCAATCGAAAGGCTTCATCATAATGATTATTTTTTGCTAAATAACATAGTGTCAGCAATAAAAGGAAGACTATGAATTTCAACATTTGATGTGGCCGCCAAGATCGCCAGATCTAACCCCATTAGATTTTTTGTGGGGTTATGTAAAATATTTAGTTTACAAGAACCGGTATGAAAGTGTCTACAAACTACAAAATATCCACCACAACGGGATAAAAAAATCGACGGGGAGTGAAATAGTCAAAAGAGTGCGACTTTGTATTCAACAGCGTGGGGGTCTTTTGAGCATTTCATAAAATTGACAAATTTTGTATTAAAAATGTTAAAATACATGGTCTTCCTTTTATTCCTGACACTATGTTATTTAGCAAAAAATAACTCTTATGATGAAACCGTGATGAAACCTTCCGATCGGTATGATAGAACTACAGGATATATTTTTTTCTCGTATAGCGGGTTCGGTTCCTGGTTCAACCACGTAATTAAAAAAAAATGAGAATGCAGTTTAAATAAAAAAAAATAAATAAAAATAAAGTCTTCTTTCAGTAAAATGTTCTACCTACAATACTTAAGGTACTTTCCCTCCATGTGGCATAGCCGTGGGGCGCCCTGTATATTAAAATTCCAAATATGGTGACGATTTTTATTTTTCTGGTTGGGCTTTACCTATTTATCAAGACCCTGATTGTAATTGGAAAATAGTTATTCAAAGTTTTAATTCAGCTACAGAACTATAATATAGATAGGTACTTAAACCAAAAGTTTGCTCTCGTGTCGTCATCAAATAAAAGTATAAAAATAAGTAGGTAAGCATGAGTCGATGCAATATCAGTTTTTTCAGAACCTTTGCATACAACGTAGTAATCAATTTGTAATGCACAATAAAAAATAGGTTTTATGATTATTGGTTACTAATTGATTGTCTTTTATATTGTTCTTTCTACCAGCGAGTTCTTAGCTAGATAAAGTTTAATTAAATCGAATAGGTACAGAAGCCAGCACATGCGGTTGGACACTTGTACTACAAAATTCACCCCTACCGCTAAGGAATACGGGCGCTCTCAAGGTCACAATGTCCAGCCGCATTTGGTGCTTACTGTACCTTAAAATTATTAATGCCTACTTTTAACTAAACTACATCTTTTGCTATTACGTTTAATTATGCAGCTAAATTTATACTATCCATTACATATAAAAACCGGTCAAGTACGAGTTGAACTCGCCTGGATAGGGTTTTGTACAAACGAAGTTCTTCATCATCTGCCGAAACGACTGGACTGATCGAGTTGTCTTGTGCACGTATGCAAATTCGTAACCCAGACGGATTTGTGACTGAAATAATGAATAATCAAACACGGATAATACATAAGTGGATACGCAACAGTATTATAAAACACCGCAACACTTTAAATACGAGTAACATAGACTTATTACCCCCTGGCCACAGCTTCGCGCGGCGGTGGCGGCGGCGTGTCCTCTCATGTTAATTTTGACTACGGGTCGCTGGCAACATTCTGCTTTCGGAAATTCGCGCGAAGCTGTGGCCAGGCCCTTATAGGTTTTCCTGTAATCTATAAGTAAAGAGTAAAGACCGTATTTTATCATATCGTATTTTTTTAAAGTGTCGGCTCAGTTGTTATGGATATAAGGGGGGGAGGAAATAGTAATTTTTCTTCGATTTTCTTATATAACTTCAAAACTATTATATTATCCTAAGATTGTAAAAATATATAAATTTGAGATTGTTCCAACAAGCCCTTTCATTTGATATGTCACACGGTATAGTTTGCAAAACGTTTTTTTTTTCAATGTCTAATTTATCACCTAGAAGTGTTTCAAATTAATAAATAATCAATACCTACGTGAGATTCGGACGTCGTCGTTCGTGACGTCGGATTTACATGCGTGTAAAAACTTCAACTCAATCGGTTAAGTAGTTTCGCGACTGACAGAGGAACGGACGGATAGACACCCGAGTGACCCTATAAGGGTTACGTTTTTGAGGTACACACACAGTCATATTTATCATCGAGCCCCTAGGTGGGGACATATTATATGCTTTTTACGAAGCACGAAAAGGGAGGATGATTATCTTAGTTCTTCAATGGTATATTTGTAATACTAACCAGATTATATAGTAAAAATAGATAAAATGCATCATAATTCCTCGTTTTGATATTTTTAACAGTTTTTCTAAAATCTCATAGTACATCAAGGAACTCCAAATCCTTCAATTTGATTACTACCTTTTTTTTACTACAACATTTTCACGGTACTGCTCACGTATTGAATTAAAAGAATTTATTTACTGAATAAATCAAAAATGTGTGAACTGATCTAACTCACAACACTGCAATGAATGCAACTAAAAAACACACACACATAGGTGTACACCGTTCACACTCACACACAATTAGAAATCCAAGGACAAGCAGTTTCTTTTTTTATTTACGGTTTTAGAGACGAGGGTTGGTTGATGACCGACCGTAAAATTATTTGCATACATATTTTTTTAAATTAAATAATGTATATATCTAGGCTAGCCAGATAGAGCAAGACAAGACCAAGGTAGGGAAAATTGTGTATGTATAAAATCATACGTTCAGTATTATGATGATTATCTAATAAGCTAAGGGGTTTTGGTCATCCTACTTGGCTGATGGGCTCTTTGATACTTTGCCTTGTTCTTCGAGCGACTAGCGAGCGAGCGAATAATAAAAAATTATCTATGGGTCGATGGCTGTCATCCCATGGAGTTTTATTTTAATGTAGAAAAATAAGGAAAGATGTTTATTGCTTATGAAATAATGATATTTTGGTGAATAATGTACATGTTTTACAATTTTATAATAACTTTAAGTATAGATAATATTACGGCGACAAATTCTATAACGATGAGTAATAAAAATGCTTAACAAGTTTTGACGATGGCGTCGGACGGTGAAATTTCTTGTACGAATGATCCTAATTTCGCAGTTATCTACTCGTTTTTGAAGGTCTTCGGTAAACTGTACGGTTTAGAGGTGCCGAGTATATCGAAACTGCAAGGACTGATAGAGAATACTGAGGAAGGTGAGTGTGGTTTTAGAGTTAGCCATGTTGAGGCATAAACAAACATAGTGAGTGGGTTTTTGTTGTAGTGTTGGAGCCCTTGAAGGAGCTTCACTTGCGGCTGCTGCGGCGCGCGCTCAAGTCCGTGCAGAGCAGCCGCTGGGAGAGATGCTTGATCAAGTTTTGCCACCAACATGGTCACCATCAAGAAGCATGGGAAGTGGAGAGGTTTTCTTACAAGAAAGCTAGCACACAAGTGAAACTAAAGGTTCTGAAGGTAATTATAGTCAATCCAATAACTGTAGATAGGATGAGAAAAAATATCTCGCATGTATACACAACATTAATTTTGTGTAGATAAGTAGGTACTAGTTGTATTCATTTATGGACTAGCAAATTTAGTGGGCACTGTGGAAGTGAATTTGTATTTGTAATCTTTTTAGAAGGTCTTGTCCAGCAGTAGATTTCTACTGGATGAAATGATAATAATGTGTTAATTTACCTTGAATTAATGCCATTTTTTTAGTTAAATTTTCAGTCATAATAAATAAGTCCTACATGTTTTCTGCTTATAATTATGTTTGATTTGCTCTCTTTGAAATATACTGAAATATTAAAAAAGTTAGATGTGTTATTAAACATGTTACGTTTTATGAGTTTGTATTCATTCCCATTACAAAATTATGATAAATTCAAATAATTGGGTAACAGTAGAAATTCTTAGGTGACCGGGTAATTACTTGTAATAATTTATAAACTTTCGGGTTACTTGACCATTGCCTTTTCTAGCTTTAATTAAACAATGTCTCACTCAATACTGGCTTGCACTTTTTTTTCTTGAAAGTGATATTTTCTTTAGTTAAAAAAAAAATTTGTTTTCCACAATATCATTTATTTATGACTGTAAATGTTTACTGCATGTGTTAAATTGTGCAAGTGTGAAATTATATGGATACAAACACAGATATTTTCGCATTTTATTAGTAATGCTCTGGCCTGAATTCCAGTGGTAAAAGCAATAGAGCAAGTGGGCCATGTGACCCATTACATGAACAAAGTATATGGATATACATTATATCACTACAATGGTGCTAATACTCACTAGACTACAAAACTAAGACATTAAACTGTATTTTTATTTATTCGTGTGTTATCCAAAAAGTACTTGAGATGGATCAAGCCACCATGTATGGATCTAGCTGCCAAATTATAAACGTAATTTTATAGCGGATGTTTTCGCTTGCGCCCTAAACTTGAGCATTGACTGATACAATTTTATTATCTGTAGTACTGAAATTACTAACTCCTGTCTCTTTTCGTCCTCACATGCGCAAAAAACGTGGTGGCTTTGAAATATTTTATTAGAGCGTAAAAACAGCAACAGCGGGGCAGGCACACAGGCAAAGCAAGCGTTGCGTTTAATCGTTTGATGATCGCTTAACCCGCGTCGGTTGTCCGCCCCGCCCACTTCAGCCAACAAAGCCTAAGCCTCGAATTATATGTCGCCACAAATTCATAAGCATCTGTAGGCAATGAATTATTTCATAGCGGCGCAACTGCCATACATTGCCGCCGCCTTGGTCTCGCGGCCGCTTATAATTTGACTTTAAGAACAATCAGATGCCTTCACATTTCGATGGTTGCAGCGCAGCTTAGCGCCTATAATGAAAGCTGATTAATTATATACTAAGCCGATAACCGAAACGCCGCTTGATTACGCGCTGTGTGCCGTGATTAATTACTTACTCAATAAACAATGTCTTCTGCAGCCTAATGTTAAATCGCCAAATCTTCCAAGTGATGATGATGATGAGCCTGTTTATCCTGAACTCGTGTTGCTTTTAGGGTGTTGTGATATGAGTAAAGAATGTCTCTTAGTTCGCCTTTTGGTATAGGCCTCCTCTAATGCCGTCCATTGCGCTCTGTCTCGCGCAAACCTTTTCCAGAGACCCCCGCTGTCAGTTTTAGGTCTTCTTCCCATCAGAAGACCTAAAGGATATGTTCAAAGTTCTTATTATTTATTTAACTTAAGGATATTTACATCACTTAGTTAAATCAGTTGCATATTATTATTCTTTTTTTAAACTTCGTTTAAACTCTATAAGCGTTGGCTAATAATAGTCAGGCATATACGCTAATAATAGTCAATATTGGCCACCAGCAACTCCTGGAATACCAGTTCTCGTGCCACCCGAAGTTCAAGAGCGCGGTGAACGCGATCCCGTGCGGGGAGCTGCGGCCGGAGCCGGTGGGGCGCGACCGCGCGGGCCGCGTGTACTGGCTGCAGGTGGACCACGACGCCAGCCTCTGCTTGTACCAGGAGGACAGGGATGAGGAGACGTGGCAGCTTATCGCCAGGTAACGTTTTTGACTGTACCCATGGCACTGGGCGGTCACTCTATACAGAAAACGCGTTTTGACAAGCTACTTTTTGAATATCAACTACAAGTCAATGGCGCTAGGCGCTATGTAAAACACCCCCGGGTGCGCGGCGTGGGGCGCTATATCGGGCGGGAACTCATTTTGGCGGTGAGTGTCCTTTCTGTACGGGTTAGTACTATTATTTTCTTCTGTGCTCATGGTCTAAAAAACGAGGTTTAACAATCGGACTGTCTTTGACACAAGCCTACGCCATCTGCTGTCGAAAGCGTATTATTCGACAAGGATGAACAGCAGATGACGTAGGCTTGTGTCAAGTCACGTGGTCTTCTTGTTAGACCTTGTTTTCTTAGCTTAGACCATGACTGTATCTAATTTAAAACTTTATAAGGCAGTGTCCACTATATTGCCACTTTAATTTTAACCTTTTACCCTCAATATAAAGGCGAACGAATGAATTTTATAAAGTTGTTTTGCCTTATAAAGGGTTAATTAATATACTCCCAATTAAATACAGAGTTTAAGTGACGGCTCAAAAAAAACTAAAAGGGCATGCTGAATGCATGGAACTTTACCCAGAAAACAGTCTTCTACATACAAACAAACTGTACAATTAAAATGTCTACTTAATATGAGAGCATAGATTCTTTTTTTCTCTTCTGAAAAAAGTTTCTTTCGGAAAGTTCCTTAACTTGACTGAGTATGTCCTTTTACTATTTGATATAAAGCTGTCACTTAGAGACAGAGCTCCTCATGTGATGTCTCCTGCACAAGTTTTTCTTCACCAACATACTAGGTGGAGGTTCGAGGCTGTCTCTGACTAACCCTAATGACTACTATAGCGTTGAACCTTCAACTTTCCTGCAAGTAGTGAAGATACGTGGATTTTGTAGCAAGCGTAGGTCGCGTAGGTTTGATAACTTAATTGTTTTTATTAGGAACCGAGAAGAGCTGGTGAAAGTGATATCGCAATTGAAAAGCGGCGAGGAGATCGTTCCATCGTCTATCAACAACACCAACGAGGACTCCAACAGTGCTGATCTGACGTCGGAATTGGAGGTATGTGAACTATTTCTAATTGGGACTCTGACATACTCAAGTAAATTGATCATTGGAAGGAAATATTTTTAGGTAATTGGGTATTGGGTTTACAAATTTTACATCAAATTGGACTACGCTACGCGGCGCCATAGCAACCATCTAAATGTCAAGGAGGTTTTTTGGATAGAGTTAATTCAATGCGTATTCTAAGATGTTCACTGACGCATTTCATATGTATTAACTTAAAGTTTCTGTTTACAGTCTAATAAAGAACAGCCTGATAAAGAAAATGAAGAAGAATTCCTCAGTCCAGAATCTGAATCTGAACTTGAAGAGGAACAGAAGAAAGTACCTCCTGAAGAGAAAGTAGAAAAAACAGAGTTGGAAACAGATGATGATGATAAAAAAACAGAAAAAGTAGATGAGAATGAAGAAAAGACAGAAGTTAGTAAAGACTCTCTAGATGTCGTGGAAAAGGCCAAATCTCCTGAACCCGCATCAAAAAGCCCAATAAAAGAATCTCCAAGGCCTTCACCTGAAAGAATATCAGAACAAGCCGACAAATCAGTTGCTTTACCTGCTACCGATGATCCAGTTATTGAAAAAATACCAGAAAAAGAACCTTTACCAAGTCCTATATGCGAGGATCCAGGAAGTCCGTCAGTTTTAACGGAAGAATCAAAAGCGCGCGTAGACGAAAACAATACTGAAGTTGCAACTGAAGAACCGCCCAGCCCGAAACAAATTGAAACTTCTGATGACAAACATACAGAAGAAGTTAGTGAAGCAATAGAAGAGCCAGTAATGTTAGTTACAGGCGAAGGGAATGGGGCGGATTGTGAAAGTTCTTACATAATTGGCGAAGAAATCGAAGAACCCGTGATGTTCTTTTACGGTGAAGGCTGTGGTTACGACAATGACACTGGCAACCCAGAAGTGATGGCCAGAGACGATGAGGAAGTCAAGTCTGAAGAGAATGGCAATGAGGATTGTGTGAATGGAGAGAACCATGATTTGTCAAACTCAAATTCTGTTAAAAACGTAAAATTAATAACTAAAGTTTCTGCGGTGACGAAACGAAGTCTCAAGAAACAGTCTACGGATTCGTCCGAGGTGCTAAAGCCTGACACTAAAAAGCCTTGCGTACGTAAAATTGACGCATCAGACAGTTCCAACTCTAATTCCAAAAGTGTGGAAAGAGAATTGGTTAGAGAAGGAAGTGTAAACGATAAAACAACGGATAGCGAGAGTCCTACTAAAAATAACGTCGGCAAAGGTAGAAATAAAATGAAGAAAAAGCCCGAAGTGGCCAGAAAAGTAAAGATTAATGAACAAAAGCAAGTACATAACTCTATTAGCGAAACGGATGTTGGTACTGATAGTAAAACAAATATAATTGAAAAAAGAAAAAGCAGTTTATCGTCGGATCAGGATGAGTCGGAAGCTGCTAATGAAAAAGAAAAAAGTCCAGATAAAGAATTGAAAGTAGAAGACTCACTACCTCCAAAAAAATTACGCTTAGAAACGTCGCCTGAAAGTGATGCAGTGTCACATTCCAAGGAATCCGTAGAACGTGATGTAAATAAAGAAGAAAATAATTTAGGCAATAATTCTACGACTCCAAGGAAAACAATCAAAGCTAAAAAAGGGAAGTTTAAGAGAAAAAATGTACAGACTAAAGTAAATGAAAATAAGGGTAATGATAAGAATGATCCTGTTAAGGAGGACGGTAAGAGCGGGCTGAAGGGGAAGAGCTTGAAGAGGTCTTTGTTAGACGCTACTCTCAGTGATAAGAACAAATCAGAATCTCAAAGCGAGAGCGAGGAGGACGAGCCAGTTACTATTGGAAAGAGACAGAAGATTAAACCCAAGAAAATCTGCAAGTCGTCGAGGTAAACTACACCATTTCAAGTATTTCTTTTAATTGTTTTCTCATACTACACACACATACAAAATCAATATTTTTTGAAATTCAAATTGATAGACCTATTTTTCACAGGAAAAAAGTGGAAGCGAAGCTTCAGGAAAAGCATTCGACCGACGAGTCTGAGGAAGAGACACTTTATAGCTTAGGTAATTGGCTTATTGATTACTTACTAGGCTGAAATATGAAAAAAACACGACATATCTATCAATGAGAATTTTTTACCAATTCTGTGAATAATGTTGATTAATTAATGACATTATGATACTGTTTAAGTAGTAGGTAGTAGTATAGCATTAGTATGTGGTAGCAAGTGCGCACAGAAATAATTACTAGTAGAATTGACAGGCGAGGTGATGTGATCAGCTGATAAGGTTTTTTTTTCATATTTCAGCCTATGTTCCTTGGGGAAAAATATTTAGTTTTATGGGTTCCTTACTTAAAATATTGAGAGCTAATTTATTTACACCCTGTTTATTTTATTATCTATCTTTTTTTTCCATCACTACTGATGCAGGTCGATGAGATAGTTTTTTTTTCTACTATGTACACGTTTTAATCCTTGATGTTCGTTCGTCCTACCCTAGCTTTCTGAAGAAAGAAAATGTCAACTTAAGTGTAGGCTTAAAAAGCGTGGTTGTGTGAAACGAAACCATTTTATACCGCTTTTTGTCTTTTCAAAAAACAGCCGGCAAGAAATCGAACAAGAAAACACCGAAACGTAAACCCAAGAAGACTCCGCCAAAGAAGGAGAAGGCCAAAGTGGAGAAGTCAGAGTCGGAGTCGGAGACGCCAGTGCGGCAGTCGCGCCGCATCGCGCAGCTCAAGATACGCGAGGAGGCGCAGCGCAGGCACCAGGAGGAGGTCGCGCTCAGGGAACTCAAGAAGATACACGTCAACAAGGTATGTACTATAATACGGGTCGCACTGTAGGCACTAATCCTTAGAGAATAAATATACATAGAGCACGCGCATCGCTCCGCTGCCTTTATGTCCCCTCAGGCGTCGTCTCCTTCACGATGTTTTTCAATATCAACGCGCCAGGCCGTGGTCCGAAGCTCCCTTGAGCCGCCCCTAGTAGGGAGGCTAAGTATTTAAAAATCGATTTTCGTTGGACTGAGCAGTATTATACCAACAAGTGGTATCGTTGGATTCAGTGATGTTTCTTTAGTAGGAAAAGTGACGTTGTCGCTTTCTAAAGTGGTGGAGTGACGTATTATGACGTCACAAAGATGGCGACTCCTAGTCTCAAATTAGGTCGATTTACTCAGTAACTACTTAACCTATCACGACGTGAGAGGTGTCATATGAAAGGTATTTTAATACTTAACAAAAGATGTCTAACAATGTTCAGTGTAATTTGTATAATTTGAAAGATAATATTAAATATATGAAAAAAAATTCGTGTTTTCTTTTTTATAAACAAAAAAACGCAATTTTATTGGTTGAAACTATTAAAACTTTATTAGAAAGTTATCTTGCTACGTCTTTCATCTATAACATGAACTTTGAATTTTTGAAATTGGTTGATAAATGACTACGCTACAACCATTTTACTACAGGCCCAACAAGCGTACGAGAGATGACTCACACCTTATTAATAGGGAATTTCGTGCAAATATTTGTATAGGAACCACTTTAAATTGGACAAGTCAATGAAACTTTGTACAATAGGTGGTCTTGAGTAGAAATCCACCGTGAACCATCACTCTCCCCCCTCTCAAGCCGGTGGGAGAGGGGTAAAGTCGAGTTTCACCGCCCTTCTTGTTGACGCTTATATTTCTAAAACCGTATGTGCTAGGACAAGTTTGGTATCATTTTCGGATAATTCGTTAACGTAGAAATCATTTTTGATATTATAAAATAGGGTTGCCATACAAAAAAACTAAATAATATGATAAAATTCGCAAAACACGACTGAAGTTTTTCTACATAAATGTCATTTGCTTTCCCATGGGATGGTATGATGTCGATGCACAGAAAATATGGTCAGGTAGCAGCATTCACAGGTATTACAAATATATAACTTATTTGCAAATTCCTTTATAAAAATGGATTTAAAAAGTTAATTGTATGCGCGACAGACGAGTGTATAGACATGAAACTAGCTCCGAGACCAAATTAGTCCCAGAAACAGCGGTGGTAAGGGATGCGGTGTTATGGCAGAAATGTTGTGTGTAGGTGTTGCACAACCTTCCAAACAAATAAAAGATGTAGAAGATAGACCGGCCCGGACAAACGGTAGGAGATAGAGAAATGGCGCCGTAGTGAAACTTGTAGGAAACCTTGGTGAGACTTTGAAAGGTGACATAAAAACAGACCAAGATGACTGACTTCAAGGTACTGGCAACCGCTGGCAACCCAGCAAATAAAGGAAAGCGGGGCAGATAATATTTCTGAAGATCAGTAATAGAACCAAGATCTAATTTTCTTCTCTTGGCTACTGTATTTTTTATATCCCTGTTTAATTTCTGCTCGGGTTCCACGTCTTTAGGGTAAAAGCTAAAGCTGTTACATTGCTGAAACTCAGAAAGCCTTGTGATGATCCCATATCCCTCCGCCGATATCTTTACTGTGTGTAACATACTAATTAATTGCTCGAAGTAATGATACTTAGCTGCCTCGTCAGCACCGTCAGGTTGACGGATCAGCTAGCGTAAGTTTGAGGTAGAAGACTATACTAAGGGTTAGAAGTTGGGAAAGTATATGAACAGTAGGCAAGTAGGATCATTTACAATAAATTGTTTCATGTGCATTTTTCATTGTAATCGAATTGACCGAGCGAGATTAACATTTGCGAAGACCAGTATTTTACCAAAAATGAAGCGCTATTCGTGGCCTCTTATAGATCCTCATTCATGCAGGTGGTAGCATGCAGGAAATAAGCTGAACAAGTGATAGGAGCGTCCTCGTTGAAGTAAACACATCACACTGTGTCCGAGTTGTAGCTTCACCGGAAAGGTTCTCCTTGTTTTGGATGATTTGGGTCCGGAGTATTTTCGAAGCAGTCCATTTGACCAAGGCAAATCATGCCAGGCGTACTTAGACCACGTAATATGTGATGCTGGAGCTGGGGGTATCTCACTTCATAGATATTAAGCCTATTGAGGAACCAGCACGTGGTGGTGTAAGGGAAGTTTGATGTCGGTGTCTTATTTAGCCATGTTCAAAGAGCTGGACACGTCTCTACGAACCTTCAGCAGAGCAATACTAGCCTGAGTGTTTTATTTCGTGTGCTCACCGAAAGTAAACCGATGCTAGTATAATCGTCTGCCGAAAAAAGAGATTCAGTTAGAACAATCGAAGAACTTGTGGAAAATTGATGTTGGCTGGCGCAGGTTATTGCATGTACCCACTTTCTTCTTGCGTGTTTAAGCAGCATTGCCTATAAAAGAACGATTTAATCAAGCCAATGCAACGCCTAGGTAAGGTACTATGGAGTACAGGAATGAGCTCGGCTGGCTAGTAAATGTTTAAAGTTTGCTGTGCAGATCGATTAGTAACTACACAGCTCTATAGACTGTGCTTTGTAATTTAATACCAGATACTCGGCGCCAACCCCTTTCATTCGGAAGTATACGTTGTGTGATGTTCAAGATCTGGTTACAACAGGGTTTTTCTGTTCAGAATCGGAATGCAGCTTGTTCAGAGATGACTTTTGGACTGCGATAATTCTGACCAAGCTGTAGTGTAGCATTATTTCTAGTAATTTTTAGGCCTTAATGACACAGTACAGACAATAGCTTTTGGGGTCCTCAAATGCTTTTCTGAGTTTCAGTAGTGCAACAGTCTTAGCTTTTGCTCCAAAGACGTGGATGGAATCCAAGCAGGAATTAAACAGTGGTTAAAAAATCGTAGCAAGGAAAATAAAATAATTCTTAAACCTATGACTGGTCGACAGAAATATTGTCTGCACCCACTTTGCTATTGGTTGGTACCTAATTTATTGGGTTGCCTGCCAGCGGTTGCCAGTGTCTTGAAATCAGCCGTCTTGGTTTTTTTTTCACCTTTCAAAGTTTGACCAAGGTTCCCAACAAGTTTTACTACGGCGCAACTTCTCTATCTATTACCGTTTGCCAGGGCCGGTCTAACTTTTCATTCCGACCTGATCTTCTACATCTTTTATATGTTTGGAAGGTTGTGCAACACTCACAACATTTCTGCCATAACACCGCATCCCTTACCACCGCTGTTTTTGGGACTAATTTGGTCTCGGAGCTAGTTCCATGTCTATACACTCGTCTGCCGCGCATACAATTTTTAGTAAACCATTTTTTATAAAGGAATTTGCAAATAAGTTATATATTTGTAATACCTGTGAATGCTGCTACCTGACCATATTTTCTGTGCATCGACATCATACCATCCCATGGGAAAGCAAATGACATTTATGTAGAAAAACTTCAGTCGTGTTTTGCGAATTTTATCATATTATTTAGTTTTTTTGTATGGCAACCCTATTTTATAATATCAAAAATGAATTCTACGTTAACGAATTATCCGAAAATGATACCAAACTTGTCCTAGCACATACGGTTTTAGAAATATAAGCGTCAACAAGAAGGGCGGTGAAACTCGACTTTACCCCTCTCCCCCCGTCTTGAGAGGGGGGAGAGTGATGGTTCACGGTGGATTCTACTCAAGACCACCTATTGTACAAAGTTTCATTGACTTGTCCAATTTAAAGTGGTTCCTATACAAATATTTGCACGAAATTCCCTATTAATAAGGTGTGAGTCATCTCTCGTACGCTTGTTGGGCCTGTAGTAAAATGGTTGTAGCGTAGTCATTTATCAACCAATTTCAAAAATTCAAAGTTCATGTTATAGATGAAAGACGTAGCAAGATAACTTTCTAATAAAGTTTTAATAGTTTCAACCAATAAAATTGCGTTTTTTTGTTTATAAAAAAGAAAACACAATTTTTTTTTCATATATTTAATATTATCTTTCAAATTATACAAATTACACTGAACATTGTTAGACATCTTTTGTTAAGTATTAAAATACCTTTCATATGACACCTCTCACGTCGTGATAGGTTAAGTAGTTACTGAGTAAATCGACCGAATTTGAGACTAGGAGTCGCCATCTTTGTGACGTCATAATACGTCACTCCACCACTTTAGAAAGCGACAACGTCACTTTTCCTACTAAAGAAACATCACTGAATCCAACGATACCACTTGTTGGTATAATACTGCTCAGTCCAACGAAAATCGTTATTTGACGACTTTTTGTAACTCCGCCTCCCTACTACCCTAGACGCGTTGGTATTATGACTTTTTTTTGGGGTAGAGTCTTCCGCTCCCCCGCAAGTCCGGTGAAGCTTGATTGGTCGTACCTTTTCGACACAAGCATAAAAATTTTGGCAGATTTTGTATGGGCGGTGAAATCAATAATATTTTTCTTTTTTGATTTGTTCCTCGAGTCATGTTTGCAACTTATCACTGCACATTTCAAAATGTTCTCCTATTAAATTTTTTACTTTCACCGGGAAAAATAATAAGCTCCGATAACCATTTGATACAAAACGAACGCGCTGAAGATATTCGGACTGTTCATATCCGTGCTTACGGTTCATACTCGATTAGGCGTACTCTATCCCTCCCAGAAATTTTTCTATTTATACTCTAAGGTCGGTACTATAATACGGATCGCACTGTACGCACAAATATAATTCAAACACCTTTGATCAATTTATTTATAACTAACACATCAACACATTATGTAAACTCCCTAATACAATCGATTAATACCCGGATTTGGACAATTCTGGGGAGATTTAGGTCTACTCCAGGAAAACGTCGCGATATAACTGGCTTAAACTTTCAAAATCAATTGATTCGAAAAAGATTCAAATTTCGAACAAACGTGCGGCCAGTCCCACAAGTAAAAGAGACGGCATAACCGATGCTACAGTACTCACGGAATATATTATAACACTAGAGGAAGTGGCTTGTGGGCGGGGCGGGGCTCCGTAAATGTTCAGCAAAGGCGTTTACACACTGTATAACTGGTACCACTGTGATATTAGTAAGGAACATGCTAATAATCTGTTCAAAAAAACTGATTTTACATCGCATTTTATCATCATACTAATTTTATAAAGAGGAAAGATTTGTATTTTTGTGTGTGTGTGTGTGTGTGTGTGTGTTTGTTTGTTATAAATAAACTCAAAAACTACTAAACCGAGTTTTTTCACCATTAGAAAGCTACATTTCGGGAAATGCCTCATTCCCACGGGAAAAACTGTTAAAGCGGGCGGAACCTCGGCGGAAAGCTAGTTAAATAATAAAAATCGTTGTTTTATTTCTGCGCACAAAGCCTGATTTCTCCTCGAACTTATGTGCTCTCCGAAGCATGTATCCTCTTTTTTAAAAATTGTATGTTTGTTTTTGTAATAGAACAAAGATGAGGATGAGGAAGAGGAATGGCAAGCGAGCGCAGCCAGCAGCTCGTCGGGCGCCAAGCGGCAGCGCAAGAAGGCCACAAGCAAGTGGCCGCAATCAGACTCCACCGACGAGCCGGACTCGGAGTCCACAGAGCCGGACTTCGAGAGGCCCGAGCCTGACCGTGAGTCAACTACTAAACTATAATGAACAGCTCCAGCGCAAGAAGGCCACAAGCAAGTGGCCGCAATCAGACTCCACCGACGAGCCGGACTCGGAGTCCACAGAGCCGGACTTCGAGAGGCCCGAGCCTGACCGTGAGTCAACTACTAAACTATAATGAACAGCTCCAGCGCAAGAAGGCCACAAGCAAGTGGCCGCAATCAGACTCCACCGACGAGCCGGACTCGGAGTCCACAGAGCCGGACTTCGAGAGGCCCGAGCCTGACCGTGAGTCAACTACTAAACTATAATGAACAGCTAGTATTTTTTAACAGGCAACAATAAACATAATGGGCCCGATTCTACATAATACGCTCTAACTTAAATTTAAGAACCATATGTCGTTTTCACATTCTTAAGAACGAAAAGGGAGGTGATTGCCAACCTACATTTAGACAAGTCAAGCATCGATTTTACGCGTAATTTAGCAGGAATTTGAAAACATCCCGACTAAATTAAGCTGAATTTGACAGTTGCGCTGCTTATTTTAAATCATCTCTCCATCTTCCGTATGAATGAAAGAGACCAACAACTTAAATTTAGAGATTTTAGCGGCCACGTATCTGATATTTTATGAACCCTCTACTATAGACCAGAAAATCTGTAATTTATAATCTGCCTGTTATATGAAGTGGTGTATTGTGTTTCGCAGTGGAGTTCGGCAAGTCTGACCACGAGTTCTCCCCCGAGTCGGACTTAGAGAGCGGCGAGCCCGCGCAACCCACCAAGCGGGCGCGGACCTTGCAGGAAGGTGAGCAACACACACACACACACACACACACTACATACATAATAATAATTAAAATGAGAACATTGAAATGAAATGAAATATGTTTATTCGAAGTAAGATTTTACAAATAACTTTTCGACGTCGAGGCGGGTTCACAATTTGGCTGTCTTCTGTGGAGAAGAATTCGCCGGAAGAAACTCCACAGGCGTTTGTGGAATTATGTTCAAGTATTAGTGCAAGTCCTGTGAAGTTTGATTGTTGGGGTAGAGTCTTCCGCTCCCCAGCAGGTCCGGTGAAGCTTGATCCCTCGTATTTTTTCAAGCATAGGTCAATTCAATTTAAAAAGATATAAAATAAAAGAAGCTTGATTGTTCGTTTCTTTTCGACACGAGTATAAGTCAATTAACCCTTATAGAGATCAAGGAACCTCCTGTGCCGTAAACTCATTAGAGCAGGAATTCCTGCTCCGGAATTTCGACTCTAATATTTGCTTTTTACGGCTAAACCATGCAAAATTCGCTTGTACGGTCTATGGAGCAGAAATCGAAACCGGTTTTGAAATCCCTGTTAATATCCTTCGAAAAACAGATATAATTCCTTTCCCCAATTAACCGGCAATAGATGGAACTTAATGAAACAATCCAAAAATATCTGGTTACCCGGTTTTTGATAAAGAACGGAATGATACCGGTTTCAATCGGTTTTGTAATTATTAAAGTAATTGTTTTTACAGCAGGCGAAGGCCAGGGCTGCGGGGTGCTTTGCATATTATGTTCCCCCAGGACTAAACCTACCCTTAGTGATCTTAGTTAGAGCTATAGTCGGATAGGGTTTGAACTAGCGTGATTTAAAAAGTGTATGAAAAACCGGTTCCGATCCCTGCTATGGAGAAGTGGTAGGAAATCAATGGTAGTATAAAATAGTAATTTTAGTGGTCTTTGGTCCAGTACAAAAAAAAAATATGTCAAAACTGACACTTTGTATGAAAGTAGTGAAAGTGGTTTGTTTATTTTCATTATTTATTCACAAATTACCACAAATGAGGTCCAAAATCGACTAATTAGTGATCAGCGAACAATAAGTGATGTGTTACACACATGATTTCCAATAGGAATATGTGTTTTCTTATTAGAAAAAAAAAATACTTCGGCACCGTGGTATATTTTTCCATTGTTCGACTTTTAGTATGAAAATTGGAGTAATATACCGTAATTTACCTAAAAAGCAAACAAAAAACAAATAATTTAATCAATTATCTGCAATTATCTCATATTTCATCAAGAATAATACTATTTTCGCAGAGTAATTTTGGTTTCGCAAAACCTTGCAAAAAAAAAAGTTCGCCAATATTCTGCAAAGAATTGACTCTAGGTATTAGGTCATCGATGTGTTTAAAAAAAAGTTAACCTCTTATAATTTGCGTAACTTCGCGTCATTAAAAAAGTATATTTTTATCTTATGTGTTTCCCGCACAAAGAGGTGTCGGTATTATTAAGTCGCTGAAGGCTTCTGACATGGCTCGGTTGTTGACAGTTTGATTGTGTAATTTCCTTAGAAAAAGACGACGGCTACTGTTTGCGGTGCGGCAGCGCGGAGCAACCGGAGTGGATCCTACTGTGCGACCGCTGCGACTCGGGCTACCACGCCTCCTGCCTCAAGCCGCTACTGTTCACCATCCCCGACGGAGACTGGTTCTGTCCACCCTGCAACCACGTGAGTACAACCGGAGTGGATCCTACTGTGCGACCGCTGCGACTCGGGCTACCACGCCTCCTGCCTCAAGCCGCTACTGTTCACCATCCCCGACGGAGACTGGTTCTGTCCACCCTGCAACCACGTGAGTACAACCGGAGTGGATCCTACTGTGCGACCGCTGCGACTCGGGCTACCACGCCTCCTGCCTCAAGCCGCTACTGTTCACCATCCCCGACGGAGACTGGTTCTGTCCACCCTGCAACCACGTGAGTACAACCGGAGTGGATCCTACTGTGCGACCGCTGCGACTCGGGCTACCACGCCTCCTGCCTCAAGCCGCTACTGTTCACCATCCCCGACGGAGACTGGTTCTGTCCACCCTGCAACCACGTGAGTACAACCGGAGTGGATCCTACTGTGCGACCGCTGCGACTCGGGCTACCACGCCTCCTGCCTCAAGCCGCTACTGTTCACCATCCCCGACGGAGACTGGTTCTGTCCACCCTGCAACCACGTGAGTACAACCGGAGTGGATCCTACTGTGCGACCGCTGCGACTCGGGCTACCACGCCTCCTGCCTCAAGCCGCTACTGTTCACCATCCCCGACGGAGACTGGTTCTGTCCACCCTGCAACCACGTGAGTACAACCGGAGTGGATCCTACTGTGCGACCGCTGCGACTCGGGCTACCACGCCTCCTGCCTCAAGCCGCTACTGTTCACCATCCCCGACGGAGACTGGTTCTGTCCACCCTGCAACCACGTGAGTACAACCGGAGTGGATCCTACTGTGCGACCGCTGCGTGCTTTCACCATTAGACAGCCACATTCACCCTGAGTAACATAGGCTACCTTTTACCGCGGGAAAATGCCTCATTCCCCTGGTAAAAACTGTTAATGCGGGCGGATCCGCGATGGAAAGTTAGTTTTATTATAAGCTACTTCGTCTTTTTGGTTTGTGAATGGCGACCGCGCGCCGGAAGACGTAGTGTGGGCAGGCCCCCCACGAGGTGGACCGACGATCTGGTGAGGGTCGCGGGAAGCCGCTGGATGCGGGCAGCTTGAGACCGATCACTGTGGAGATCTTTGGGAGAGGCCTTTGTCCAGCAGTGGACGTCTACAGGCTGAAATGATGATGATGATGAAGCTACTTATAGTACAGGAAATTTCGCTTTATAGTGTTTGAGGGGTTGCATATTAGAAAATCAAAACTTCATCGAGCAAATTTTAAAAGAACAACAAATGAAATAACAAAATTTAAATGACCAAATGTTTTTAGCAAAATTTTATAATCCAAATGTATGTGTCATCAAATGGACGACTGACCAAAAGTTGCTAGATCAAAATTTAAAGTGCAAAATCATTCCTAGTTTTATTATCGCGAATGATATTCTTCGGTGTTCCTTCCACAGTCTAATAAATTAGTTTGCAAATTATAAACTTTTACATGTCCTAGGGCCTAGCTAGGCTAAATTAGTTCACCAGGCGGGTGCACGGGAGTTCAGGGCACCCCTACTTCGGATAGTATAGGTTCGAAGGGTATGGCAGAAGCGATGTGGGCGAGCGTAGCGAGCCCAGATCGCTCGCCTTACCCTTCGTGTTAGGTTACACATTAACCTAAACAAACCTAACCTTACCTAAACCCAGTTTAGCCTAGGTAAAACTAGTTTGGTCAAAAATTGGGTTTGGCCGGTAACATATAGGTAATAAGGCAATTTTGGTTTGGCTGGTGAAACCAGTTGATAAATTAGTAAATGAACCAAAAATCCTTTTAATCTTTAAACGATTTGGCCTATAGTGTCATAGATAATTTAAACGTTGATATTCCAGACTTTGGTCAGTTGAACTTTTGGTCAAATGACCATTGATATTTTAAAATTTGTTTATTTGTTCGTTGTTATTTTGAAATTTGCTCGATGAAGTTTTGATTTTTTAATACGTAAGGCCCAGCGCACACCAGGAGAGGCGCGGCGAAGATACTGAGAACGTATCAATTAAAACTAAACCTTAAATATTTTGACATACGGTTGAAAACGGCATGCCAAAATCGAGTAGCGCGCGGCGCGTCGAAGCTGCCACGAGAGCCGGCTCGAGACCGCGCGCGCCGCCGCCTGACTGCTCCGGTCGCCTCTCGCAATCGCGGCGCGATCTCCCAGACGCCCGGAGAGTTTTCATTAGTAAAGCCAGGTTTCATTGACCCATTTCTTCTTTTTCCTTTTTTCTTCTTCTTCCTCTTCCTCTTCTGCAAGCGCAGCAATAATAATCATGTCCCAATCCACATCCATACTGGCCAACATTTCAACCAAAACTGTCGAGTCGAAAGTCGCGAGGCGGCGCGCGGCGGCGCAAGTAGCCGCCGCCTCGTGCCGCTTCAGGGCTCTCGAAGGCTGTTGACCGCGCTCGGAGGCGCTTGGATTCCGCGCGCGACTTTTGGTTCAGTATCTTCGCCGCGCCTCTCCTGGTGTGCGCTGGGCCTTACCGTTTGAGGTGAGAGGCAAATCTTGTAACAAGTTGTTAAGAGTGCTTTTCCGGGATTGTGAATATCGTGTATAGCTAAATCCGAAAATCGCTATTAAAAAAATATGGCCGCCGAAAAAAAGAAATCTTTTCCGAAAAACTGCAACAGATTAAATGATGTATTTTTTTTGTTACGCAAAACAGGTAATGCTGATAGAATCACTAGAAGGCGAGCTGACCAAGTATGACGAGTTATTCGCTGCCGTGCAAGCGGAGCGGGAGAGGAAGAGATTGGAAGAACCGGAGAAGAAGAGTGAGAGTGAAGCCAGCAAACACGACAAGGAGGATGAAGATAAATCAGGCTCCGGTAAGAGCCCAAATGCCCAAATTAAAGGGGCGAATAATTAGTATGTCTTTATTATGGATCGATCGGAAGCGAACAGGAAGGTGACCCCGCAGCCTAGCCCTATATAACAGTATATATACATCTATTTATCTATTAGCGACATCTCTCAATACTGTTTCGAACTAGTTTATCAATGATATATTGACAATGACAAATTCTAAAGGTAACGTCTTGAATGATTAACAAGCCATCTAGTTCGGTCAATATCGTCTAGATGGCGCTGTGTTTAACGATATATGTATGTGGTTGTGCAGAGGACGGCAGTAGCGGCAGTAGCGGCTGGTCGTCGTCGTCGTCGGGCGGCGCGGTGTACCGGCTGCGCGCGCGCAAGCAGCTGCCCGTGTCGCTGCGCGCGCAGGAGTACGACCGACTCATCTCCTCCGCCATCAAGGTCTGTTATATTCACTGACACCCGTTTGCACTCAACCACACAAGAATATACACCCATACTATACAGGCTCTGCCTAGTTTGGGGTCCGATGGCCATGCGTGAAATTTCCCAACAAAAAAATAATAATAATAGTAAAGCCTGACCAAAGAAATAAGACACCTGCTCTGGGGGCGCCACGTGTATATTTTTACGACTATGGCAACCATTTCCCTTATAAAATTAGTTCCATTGAAATTCCGCAATATGGCGAGGTTTCCTATTTCTTTATTTCTTTGGTTGGGCTTTACTAACCCGTACAAAAAGGACACTCACCCCCCACGCTAAAATGAGTTCCCCGCCCGATATAGCCCGCCACGCCCCGCACCCCGCAGGCGCCGCGGGACTCTACCAGGGCTGTTCGGGAGTGTTTTACATAGCGCCTAGCGCCATTGACTTGAAGTTGATATTCAGTTGTTATTCAAAAAGAAGTAGCTTGTCAAAACGCGTTTTCTGTATGGAGTGACCGACCAGTGACTAAACTTGAGTCGTTTAAGTTAATGCCTGAAGTATTTAGGTGAGATTTGGTAAAAATTTTGTTTGCTAGTAACCTTCAGACTTTTTTTAAACTACTAAGTGCCGATTTTACCAACCAAGATAACCAAGACATGATGTTTAAACGCCCATTTGACATTTAATTTTCATACAAAATTAATGCCAAACGGCCGTTTAAACACTAACCGACGGTTATGTTGGTTGGTGAAATCGGCACTTCGTCTCTGCCTACCTTTATGAGCCCAATTAGATTGTTAGTGAAAACCAATTCTTTATAAGCTTTAGTTAGCTTAGGTCTTTCTTAACTACGAAAAGCCTAAGACAAGTTAGTGCAACTACTGTCCATTCTATTTTTACTATACCGTCCCTTACTGCCTAGAAGGAAAATGTTAAATTTTCCTAATAAAGGTGTTAAACTTCAGGAAGAATATGTGGAGCCGACGGCCAGCGCCGGCAACCAGGGGCGCGGCAAGGACATCTCCACCATCATTGAGGCCGCTGAGGAGGAGAAGCTCAAGGCGGAGAGGGAGGCCGCGCAACAGGTAACACACACACACACAATATGTGGAGCCGACGGCCAGCGCCGGCAACCAGGGGCGCGGCAAGGACATCTCCACCATCATTGAGGCCGCTGAGGAGGAGAAGCTCAAGGCGGAGAGGGAGGCCGCGCAACAGGTAACACACACACACACAATATGTGGAGCCGACGGCCAGCGCCGGCAACCAGGGGCGCGGCAAGGACATCTCCACCATCATTGAGGCCGCTGAGGAGGAGAAGCTCAAGGCGGAGAGGGAGGCCGCGCAACAGGTAACACACACACACACACACACACACACAATATGTGGAGCCGACGGCCAGCGCCGGCAACCAGGGGCGCGGCAAGGACATCTCCACCATCATTGAGGCCGCTGAGGAGGAGAAGCTCAAGGCGGAGAGGGAGGCCGCGCAACAGGTAACACACACACACACAATATGTGGAGCCGACGGCCAGCGCCGGCAACCAGGGGCGCGGCAAGGACATCTCCACCATCATTGAGGCCGCTGAGGAGGAGAAGCTCAAGGCGGAGAGGGAGGCCGCGCAACAGGTAACACACACACACACACACACACACACACACAATATGTGGAGCCGACGGCCAGCGCCGGCAACCAGGGGCGCGGCAAGGACATCTCCACCATCATTGAGGCCGCTGAGGAGGAGAAGCTCAAGGCGGAGAGGGAGGCCGCGCAACAGGTAACACACACACACACACACACACACACGTACACGCACAAACTAAATTGATATGTTAGTCTCTTTATTTTTTTCCTTTGAAGGCTGTAGGCTTAGAGTATAAATAGAAAAATTTCTGGGACGGATAGAGTACGCCTAATCGAGTATGAACTGTAAGCACGGATATGAACAGGTCGAATATCTTCAGCGCGTTCATTTAGTATCAAATGGTTTTCGGAGCTGATTATTTTTCCCGGTGAAAATAAGAAATCTAATAGGAGAACATTTTGAAATGTGCAGTGATAAGTTGCAAACATGACTCGAGGAACAAATCCAAAAAGAAAAATGTTAATGATTTCACCGGCCATACAAAATCTGCCAAAATTTGCTTACGCTTGACATAAAGGCAGCGGAGCGATGCGCGTGCTCTATGTATATTTATTAATATAATTATTCTCTAAGGCTGTAGGCTTACTATGTAACAAGCGACAAGCTCGAGAAGTTGTCAAACGCGACATATTGACATTGGAGCTATAGTATTTCTGTCAATATGTCGCGTTTGACATCTTCCCGATTCTGTCGCTTCTCACGTAGTAAACCTACTGGTATAGTATTCCATTAGACTACTTCTGTGCCATTAATTTTGAAGGAAATGGTATTGATTGATATGTTGAATGTTCAGGGTAAGCCCGTGGAGAAGAAGGTGCGTAAGAAGCAGCGCCGGAAACCGCGCAAACTGAACTCGCTTGAGGTGCCCTCGGAGGACGACGACGAAACCGACGAGGACTTTAAAGATACCGGGTCAGTATCCATTTGTTAGCAGAATGTTGTTATGTTGTTAACAGCTCATATACGTCCCCACCGAAGGGCCCGAGCCTACCCTGATTTCAGGGTGAATAGGCCTTAGTCGACCACGCTGGCCCAATGCGGGTTGGTCAACTTCACACACAACCTTTGATTTTCTTCGCAGGTGTGTGCAGGTTTCCTCACGATGTTTTCCTTTACATCGAATAAAAAGATTAAAGATTTAAGAGCGTCGAATAATTTGACATACATATGAATTTGAAAATCGCAAACACATTGGTACGTGCTGGGGTTTGAACCCGCGAACTTCTGAATAGAAGTCAACGGGCTTAAGCCACTTGGCCACCGACGCTCTTGTTAGCAGAATATTGGAAACAAAATAGTAAATCTTGAATGACTTTAACATTGATTCGTAACAGACCACAGACCCACACGTAAAACATGAACGATTCAAAAATGGGACGGCAAAGAGTATTTTACCACAGTGAAAATACCATAGTAATTTGGAGGCAAAGGGAACTTGCTTCGGGCATGGTGGTGAGCCCGGGGACCGCGGTCCAACTGTACTTCGTTGGAACTTGTATTTGTTCAATGTCTTGCGAAAACTCTGATAGCGCGTTTCAGGCCTCGGCTTATAATTGGTCGCTCTTGATGAGGTAGTATGTGGCGCGCCGCCACAGTAAGTAAGAAAGACTAATAATATTTTTTTTATTCATCAAAACTTAATCTAAATACAGTGTACGGAACTCCACGTAGTTGACGGTGAAGTTACATACATTAGTAATGTAGTAGTAGTAGTATCCAAGTTATCTCCTAGTAGTACCAAGATCTTCTCTCCAGTTCACATCAAGTAAAAGTCACTCTCACAGTTAACTTCAGTTTATTCACCAAGATATCCAAGTTTGTGGTTTTGAGCCTTGCTCGCGTATTTGCACGGAAAGTACACGCTAGATCGACTGCGACGTCAAGTCAAGACTAACTTAATTAGGTCAAAAGTAAGCAATTATAATAATCGCTAGAAAACATGTAAATACTCAACGCGAGTGAGGCGCGACAATGTACGGTTCCGTACATGTTCCAGAGGGAACAAGCAAACCACAAAACCCACAAGTTCAAGTATATAAAAAATATAAAAGTCTTACAAAATTATAATAGTATGAGAATCTAAAAAGTTTCAGCAATAGCTAAATAACAGTATTCTATTCTTCTTCAAAATTAAATCTAGTTTTCCTAGTCTTAGGTACGGCGTACTGTCTTGATGTACTTGGCCGTTTAAAGTCATTAGAAGTGAATTCTCTCATATCTATGGATTGTCCATGCTGAATTGGAGGCATATTCGTTTCCTGCACTGCTAGAGCAGTGTCCTTCCCGACACAGCAACGACACAGGCGCCCCCTGCACTTCCAGATAATTGCTGCCAGCACTATGCTTGTCAATGCTAGCGAAGTTATGCTGTAATTCAAGATATCGTGCACAGAAAGCTGGTAGTAAGGTAAGTGCTCATTCTTTTTCTGGGCAGATATTGCTTTGTCCAAGTTATCATGTTTAACAGTGCCGTAGCGAAGCTGAAAGTTATTTTCATGTGTCATGGTGGTCAGTAAATCATTCGGTATTCCCACGTCAGGTGTTTGCAGATCCATGCCTGTTTTCATCTTACTTCCGAAGGTGTTGTAAGAGTAGATAGTAAGATCTTTTCTTTGCAGGACACATCCTTGGCTTAATGATATAAGTCCAGTGTAGTTCAGATCTACGGTTGAAATTTGATTATTACAAAGAATGCGCGCGGGGCATTTTCCACAACAGCTGTACAACCATACGTTTGTATTATGTAATTTGTGCCATTCTTCCATGCATGTATGTAGTTTTAAATTACAGTTAAATTTCATTCTTTGATTAAGTAAGGTGGCTTCGGGAACACCCAAAAATTACGAATTACTTATTCCCGAATTTGAAAATACTGAATTTGAAAACTACGAAATATTGTAATTTCGAAATTTTTAAATAACGAATTATAAAAATTACGAAATTTTAAATTCCTAATATTATAATCACGAGGATTTGTTATTCCGATTGTTAAAAATTACGAATACTTTATTATACGAAAAATAAAATACCGATCTTTTATAATCACGAAAAATTAAAATCCCGATCGGAAATGTGATAATTCGTGATTTTGAAAAAAGCTTAATAAAGTTCAAGGTTGAAAGAAAAATAGTACCCGAATATTAAAGTACCTGATTAGTTCTGGTTTTATAGTTTAGGATGCATGTAAGGATTTTTGGCAAAAATACTACAGGAGCGGGTGCGAGCGAAGCGAGCACGGGACTTCTGGGCACCCCGACACGGATAGGTTAGGTTCGAAGGGTATGGCAGAAAGGAGCGCGGCGAGCGGAGCGAGCCCGCTCGTTCTGCCATACCCTTCGGGGTTAGGTTGACATGAATGCATGCCTGCTTGCATGCATGCATGCTTGAATGCACGCTTGCTTGCGCGCTTATTTGCACGCTTGCTTGCATGCTTGCTTGCTTGTTTGTTTGCTTGCTTGCTTGTTGCTTGCTTGCTTGCTTGCATGTTTGCTTGCTTGCTTGCTTGCTTGCTTGCTTGCTTGCTTGCTTGCACGCTTACTGCAAGCAGCAGGCGTTTAATAATATTTCTTAATATTTGATTACTTGTAAGTAAAATTCGGGATTTTGATTTTCGGAATATTAAAACTTCGCGATTCGTAATTTTGAATATTTGATTTACTAAAAAATCGTACATTTGAAACATCGAAATTATAATATTCGGAAAATTGACTTTCGTATTTGTAATAAATCGGTTGTTTGAAATTTCGTTAATTAACTATTCGTCATTTTCACTATTCGGAAATTTTAAATTCGGAATTGTGAATCATTCGGAAGTATGAAATTCGGAATTTTAATAATCGTCATTTTCAAATTCGTAAATAAATTATTCGGAATTATGTAGTGTACTCGGTGGCTTCACATGGTGCATTCGCACTGAATAGGGTATTTACTGCTCCATAATTATGGCAGATGTAATAGTTATCTTGTGTCGATATGCAATGCTCGATATCTCTTTCCTCCAAATTTATGTAAGTGTTTTTTACAAAGTTTACCGCTATGTACTTAGCTGTTCGTTCTATTTTAGTCTGTCCGTCACTACTTGTTATAGGTAGTGGTATTGTTTCATATAAGCTGTATTCGTCATCGCTCACTAACGGTATATGTAGTTCAAAGAGTAGGTATTCTTCAGTTAGCCTAGCTTTCACGTAAATCATTTTATATAATTCACGGATATCTCTCCTCAAGTTACTCACGGGTAGTGAGATTGCTTTTGGTAAAGTAGTTCCCAAGTTGTTTAGTTGATCGATCAGCTGGCTTGGGCTGATAATATTTTTATCTAGATGTCCTCTGTAAATGTCGTTCATAGCATCCAGTAACATTCTTTGCGTCCGGATTAAGTTTGATACCAGCAAGCTGGCGGTTATTGCTCCTGCGTTGATATCGTTCATCAGATACATAAGTTGTACTCTGTTGACGATGTTAGTTAGTTCTGCATTTGTTCTGTTTATATAGTTGTTAAGCTCTTGAAATTGTTAATTTACAAATTAACAATTACAAAAAAAAAAACTCATTCTCCTTAATGACCTGGTTTTCCATTTCTACAATGCATGTTTGATTTTTTATTAGTTCCAATAGGTAGCCTTCATTAGTCTTCAGCTTGTTGATATCTTGACTGTATTTTTGGGCAAAGTCATCGTCCAGTGTTCCAAAAAGTGTACGGGCCAGAGATCCGATACCGTTAATGTATCCTCATTTCCTTCTTGCATGGTAAGATAGTAATATATTATTTATTCCCGTAACTGGCTTAGTTCATGGTTTAGATGGTTAATCGTGTTGGTACACAGGTCGTTAGATGAGCCATATGGATCTTGTTTTACTTTAGTACACATCTTGTCTAGATAGTTAATGAATTCGGCTGTTCTAGTAGTCGCTTGCCAGTAAGTTGTTAGGTTATAGTATACAAGAAGATTCCATTCATCATGAATCATTTGTACTTTTCCGACCTCATCGAAGTATATAGGTTTGTCTCCCGAGATTGGTGTGATACGGTAGTTTGTTGTTGGGAGTGATAAGACAGGAGTAATGGCAAGTAACGTTGTCAGTACCGTTACGATCAGATTGCAGCGTTTCGTTCTTTTTACTTTACTAGTATTTTTCTTCTCTTTCACCTTTTCTGTAACTGTTTCTGACTTTCTGTCTTTTTGCTTCTCAGTGTCGCTGTCGTTCATTAGCGGCAGTGGCGATAATAGTGTGATTGGTCGCTTTAGCGAACCTGTTTGTGTCTTTAGTGTGACTACTCTTACGTGGCCATCACTTCCTTGATGTAAATCTGTCACTCTACCCATTGGCCATTTTCCAGGCGGTGAGTTATCTTTTATTAGCACTAGCTGTCCTTTCTCAATGTTATCTTTTGACTGACGCCATTTGCTTCGCTGTTGCAGTTGATTTAAGTATTCTTTAGACCATCTATTCCAAAAATGTTGATTCATCAACTCTACAAGTTTCCATCTGTTCCTGATATCAAGAGCTTTCGGTGTTTGTTCTTGTTGTGGCAACGACATCGTAGGTGATCCTGTCAAGAAGTGACCTGGCGTCAAGAAATCCATGTCTTCGGGATCTTCCGTTATTGAACATAGTGGGCGGCTGTTTAAACATGCCTCCACTTGACAAAGTAGTGTAGTAAATTGTTCATAGGTTAATTTTTGATCCCCTAGTACTCTCTTCAAGTGATGCTTCATGGATTTAACCGCAGCCTCCCATAAACCGCCAGCGGTCGGCCACAGTGGTGCTTTAAAGTGCCAGTTAATTTGCATCTTCTCTATCTCTGTAAAGAATTCTTTTGATATCATAGTCTTATATTGCTCAAATTCCTCTTGCAAAACTCTAGCTGCGCCCACAAAGTTTCTACCATTGTCAGAGTAGATGTGCTGAGGTGTCCCACGTCTAGCGCACATCCGTTTCAGAGCGGCGATGAATGTTTCAGTACTGAGATCAGAGACTAATTCAATATTCACGGCTTTTGTTGCCATGCATATGAAGATGGCAATGTAACCTTTACAGGTCTTTACACCCCGCCCTTTATTTATCTTCACGTCGACATGACCTGTAAAGTCTATGCCCGTGTGCGTGAATGGCCTGCTCGGCGTTACCCTTGCTTGTGGCAGACTTCCCATTAATTGCTCGCTAGTAATATGTTTGTACCGATTGCACTTTATACAGAGTCTTAATATTTTCTTCACAGTTCTGTTACCGCTGACTATCCAGAATTTCTGCCTCGTGTGGGCTAGCGTGAGCCGGGCGCCTCCATGTAAAGTTTGTTGGTGAGATTGTTCAATCAAAAGCTGAGTCAGTCGTCCATCGCTAGGTAAGATAGCTGGATGTTTAGCTTCTTCAGGGAGAGCGGAGTGTTGCAACCGACCTCCAACTCGTATGACTCCGTCTTCATCCAAGTAAGGTGTCAAATTAATTAATTTTGATTTTGATGTAACCTTTCCAGTTTTCTTAAGACTCTGTATATCGTTTTCAAAGTACTCCAGTTGTATTTGTTTTATTATGTATGTCGTCGCATTATTTATTTCTTGTAAGTCTAGCTTCGAGCCTCCAGCTGATTGTTTCATGTTACACAATAGCACTGGGCGGTCACTCCATACAGAAAACGCATTTTGACAACCTACTAACAACTGAATATCCGCTACAAGTCAATGGCGCTAGGCGCTATGTAAAACACCCCCTCCACCACCGGCGGAGTCCCGCGGCGCCTGCGGGGTGCGGGGCGTGGGGCGCTATATCGGGCGTAGTGTATATTTCATTCGTCTGTTTCTGTTTGCTGGGTTCTGTAGCAAAGCAGTGTTTTATTTGACCTTTCTCTGTTGTAAATTTTTCCAACTTCCCTATGTCGTGTAATTTCCAGTTTGGCAGCCAACGAGGTCCTTCCCACCACAAAGAAAACTTCTCAAGTTGTTTTGGTGACAAGCCTCGGGATGCACAGTCGGCGGGGTTTTCGTTCGATTTTACATATCTCCAGTTTTCTAGTAGTGTTATGGAATTGATATAAGTAGTTCTGTTTGTTATGTATCTGTCCAAGTTCGATTTGTTACTTTGCAGCCATGCTAGCACTACTTGCGAATCTGTCCAGCAATGTATCTCTAGCGTATAATCCTTTAGAGCTTCCTTAACTTTTTCAAGTAATTTAGCTAATAATTGAGCTCCACAGAGCTCTAAGCGCGGTAGAGAGGTCTTGGTTTTAGGTGGCGCTACTTTTGTCTTCGCTGCCAACAGAGTCGTGACGTAGTCCCCTGCATCGTTTCTGGTTCGACTATAGATGACGCAAGCGTAGGCTTTCTCGCTCGCGTCGCGTCACTGAAACCATGTAGCTCTATTTTGCTACATGAACTCTTTATCCAGCGTGGAATGGTAAGATTTTTGAGACTTGTTAGTTCAGCTTGTATAATTTTCCATTCTCTAGTTACTGGATCAGGCAAAGTGTCGTCCCACCCTAATCTTTCGTCCCAAAGTTTTTGAAATATCAGTTTCGCTAGTACTGTCGTCGGTGCTAACCATTCAACAGGGTCATAAATCTTGCTGATTTCCGCTAGTAGTTTTCTTTTTGTATACCTACATTTCGCTAGTTTTTGTGGATACATTCCAGTTAAATTCAAATTCATCCTTTGCTTTATTCCATCCAATACCCAGTGTCTTAGTCGCCTCTTCTTGCTTAAAGTTGAAGATAGTTTGGCTGCTTTTTTCGTTTTCTGTCAGATGCTTTAATATAGATGAGTCATTGCTCGCCCACTTCCTCAGTATAAAACCACCTTTCTCTAGTAAATCGTACAGCTGTTTTTGAAGTTGTATCGTGCTCCCTACTGTGTGATGCCCAGTGATTACGTCATCCATGTAAAAATTTGTAAGCAATGCTTTCTTAGCCTCTGGATAGTTATGACCTTCGTCTAGCGCGAGCTGTTTACAGTGTGCGCATGGCTAAGTAGGGCGCGGCCTTAGTGCCGTAAGTCACCGTACATAGCTGAATTTCTTGGAGTCTATCAAATGGTGATGAACGCCATACTATTTGTTGCAGTCGTTGCTGATCTTCATGTATAAGAATCTGCCGGTACATTTTCTCAATGTCCGCAGTCAGCACGTATTTATAACTTCGCCATTTTGTTATAAGTGTAAAAATGTCTTTTTGGAGATAAGGGCCTTTTTCCATCATGCCATTAAGCGAGTAGCCTGTACTAGTTTTCAGAGAAGCGTTAAATACCACTCGTAGCTTTGTTGTTATCGATTTTTCCCTGATTACTCCATGGTGGGGTAATATGCTTTCATGTCCGAGCTAGTTTTTGCCATTTTCATGTGACCCAATTCTATATATTCCTGTATGAATATATGCTTATATTGTTGAGCAAAGTACTCTTTTCTAGTCATCTTTCTTTCTAGTTGTTTGAATTGAGCTATAGCTGAAGACTTCGTATCGCCCAGTTTAGTTTCTATGTCTTCTTTCAGTGGCATCTTTACTACATATCTCCCGCTATCTAATCTCTCTGTTGTATTAGTATAATATCGCTCACAGTAGTCTTCGCTAGTTGTACTTTCTTTTCCAGTAGATACTTCCTCCACTTCCCAGAACTTTGATAGATTTCCCAGTTCATTAAGTGTGACCAAGCAGTTGTAGGTCTTGATGTTACCGCACAGAATCCAGCCCAATTTAGTTTGCTGGGCAACTGGTGCGTTATTTTGATGTTTAAGCACGCCCTCTAGTATAATTTCCGAGTAGATGTCTGCTCCCAACAATAAATCAATGGGCCCCGAAATGTAAAAATCTGGATCCGCTAGCTTAACGTTGCTCAAGTGTTCCCAGTTGAATGCTTTCAAAGTATTGTTAGGTAGGTTATTCACCAGTTTCGTCGTAATTAATGCATCCGTGTTAAACTTGTAGTCCGTGTGTATAGACTTGCAGCTCAGTTGTAGCAGGCCTTTACAGTTTCCTACAATAGAGCCGACACCCGACACCGCAGCGCCATGTTTTTGCAGTTTCCTACAATAGAGCCGACACCCGACACCGCAGCGCTATGTTTTTGCCTAGGCAGTCTTAGGCGCTGTGCGGCATTCTCAGTTATGAGCGTTACTTGGGGACCCTGGTGAAGCAACGCCCGTAAAGTAATATACTCTAGTAAATATTTAATATACTCCCTTTCCAAATTTTTTACTTGTAGCTGTACCGTGGTTAAAAGTACTTCTTGGTCATCATGGCTCACGTGGTTTGAACCCTTTTGTTGGTTGGCAGTTGGTTATATTGAAAATTATAGTCATGTAATAGAGTGTGATGTTTTCTATTACATACTTTACAATGTTTATTAGACATGCATGGTTTTCCTTCATGACTATATAAACAATTTCTGCAAAAGCGTAATTTCGTCACATATTCTAGCCTCTGTGGTACATTTAATTGCAGGAATTTATTGCATTGCATCAGCACGTGATCGAATTTGCAGTATGGGCATTTATCGTACGTGAAGTGACTTTGGCCACTTTTCTTGCTTGTTAAAGTTCATTGGCTTGTAATTATTATAACTTTTGTTATTCTGATTTCCCGTCTTAAATAAATTTGGTAATCCTTGCTGTTCCGTACTGGAACAGATTTTCTTATATTTCTTATTTTATTATTATTATATTATTATTACTTGGGAACTGAATGTCGTTTATCATGTTTTTCAAATTTATTTCTTATTTTTTGAATTTATGTTTGGTTGGCATTTTATTCTGTTATTCGATCCTTGCAAAGGCGAGTAATCGGCACAAAACTAATCGAGCTAGTGCCATATTACAATTTAAGAAAAAAAGAACTGGTAGTTCTTTCACTCACTACTCAACGTTCGTTCGCTGATCGAGTAACGGCTAATACGCACGTTTTGCGTGTCTCCGCGATTAAATAATTTCTACTCAATCCAAAAGCAATTATCTAAATAAGAAGAACACCATTACAACCAGCTTCTAGCGACCTACCGTATACGCCGGGCCCGGCAGCTGATGAGCCTGGCAACTTGGAGGATTTCAGGTTAGTGCCAACCAAACTCCTTGTTCAATACGTAACACTTGCTTTTGCTGAGGAGCATGGTTAGTGCGTATGGTGTCTAAGGTCAAAAATTTTGTTTCCAAAAATTTTATGAATTCTTCCAGGTCCGGTAATTCGCGAGGATCCTGTGATTCATGTATGTACTCGCTATATGTAGCCGCATCCAGTTTTTGCAGTAAAATGTGGATTATAAAAGTATGCCAAGATGTTGTTTCTAAGCCAATAATATTATTAAGCCCGTTTAAACACTCTTAAGTCGTATCATGAAGCTTCTTAATGTTAGCTCCATTGGCTTGTTGGATTGTCGGTTGGTTTAGCAGAGTGTTAACGTACGAGGAGAAGAGCATAGTATGCTTGTACGTATTACGTTTGTTATCGTAACGATGCACGATGATATCCCAGCACGAGTCATAGTTATCTGCGCTGATGTTGAGGTGCTGGACCAATTTTTCTGCCTCGTCTTTCAGTTTTGATTTTAAGTGCTGCATTTTTTGGGTTTTCGTAAGTATAGGGTTTGTGTGTATTGTTTCAATGAAAATGTCTTTAAAATTTATCCACTGGTTATATTGTCCGTTAAATTCTGGAATTTCAAGTATAGGTGTCGTCTTTTGGTAATGTGCTTTAGTCCAGATTTTCTTATTAATATCTTTCTTCATCTTGTCATAAGCGTTCTCCCACTTCGTGTATTGCTCTTCGTAGCTTGGATTTGTATCCAAAAGCATATAGCTCAGTTCCCAGTGCATCTTTTCCACAGCATCCCATTTAGATTTTAGGATACTCAAGTGATCTTCTAGTTCCCACTTTTCGTGTATTTCATCTAAGTTAATCTTATTCATTTCTGCCGTGTGGCACCGGCATAGAATAGTGTCACCCCCTCTCTTCCCGTGGGGGTCGTAAAAAGCGACCGAGGGATAACTACCAGAGGATGGGCAGCAGCGTCCTTCTGTGTATTTAAGACCACACTGTTGATCGCCAACCCGCATGCCAAGCGTGGCGATTATGGCAACTACCCCCCAACATGACTTGGGGGAGGCCTTTGTCCAGCAGTGGACGTCTTTCGGCTGAAATGAATCTTATTCATAGCTCTAGATAAAGCACTCAAGTTGCAGTTTTGTTGACGTAATAATTTTGAAGCCCCTGATGGCTCAGTTTCCGGTTTCGTCTCTGGTACTTGAGGGAGAACCACTCTCGGTGAAGCTGCTTTCTGCTTAGTTCGTTCTCCCATCCACATAACCATCTCTGTTCTCGTCTCGTCATACATAGCTTTAGTCTTTTGATAAATATTTTTTGTAAAATAATCATTTTCCACTTCGCCTATTTGCGACAGTTTATCATGATTTGTTTGGAATTGCATCCAGTGTTCGTCTAAGGCAGATATACGTGCTTCTAAATAAGTTAAAGTCTTACGGTATTCAGAATCCTTTCTAAAGTTGATACAAATCTTCTTAATTTCTTCGAAGCTCTGCTGTTGCCAGTTAATCAGCTCGTTAACATCTTCAGAACCAGTAGCCATCTCTGCTGCTGTTTTTCACAGATCGATAGTTCACAATATTGAAGTTGGCGTCTCGCTCTGTTTACGTATCACAACCACTATGTGCGTCCTTGTCTCAATACTTCCGGTGAGACCCGCTTGTGGGAGGCCGGTCGTACCGATTCGCTAGCGACAGATCAGATACGTAACTCTGTAGCTCAGAATCCATCTCCAGTTTGTCGAAGGACCAAATAATGTACGGAACTCCACGTAGTTGACGGTGAAGTTACATACATTAGTAATGTAGTAGTAGTAGTATCCAAGTTATCTCCTAGTAGTACCAAGATCTTCTCTCCAGTTCACATCAAGTAAAAGTCACTCTCACAGTTAACTTCAGTTTATTCACCAAGATATCCAAGTTTGTGGTTTTGAGCCTTGCTCGCGTATTTGCACGGAAAGTACACGCTAGATCGACTGCGACGTCAAGTCAAGACTAACTTAATTAGGTCAAAAGTAAGCAATTATAATAATCGCTAGAAAACATGTAAATACTCAACGCGAGTGAGGCGCGACAATGTACGGTTCCGTACATACAGACATCGAAAATACAAAAATAAAAACGATAAAAAAATGTTACTGTGATACCTAAACTAAGAATTAACTTGTATCTTAGGCATCAACACAGTTGTGAAAAAAATTAACTGTACCTAGTATAATTTGAGTAAATGTGTGTTAGTTCCCTTGAATTTTCGCAATATAGCGAGGTTATTTAGCTTCATATTTTGGTTTTAAAACTACATTTGTGTCAGGCTGGAGTCGTCGTCGGAGGAGATATCGTCAGCGTCGTCGGCCGCGTCGGGCGGGTCGGCGTCGTCCGACGACCTGCCCATACGGCGCCCGCACGCAGGTCAGTCACCTCAGTCACCTCAGCGACCACATATCACAGAACACTAACGACAGTAAGTTATCTCCGTACCAACTGGCCGCATCGGTTTGAATGTGAGCGCGCCGTGTAGGCACGCGCCGTCACGCACACGCTTGCATTTAGCCCATACTGCTGCCCCCCCCCCCTTATTCCCCATTATTGTATGCTAGTGTGCGCGTGACAGCGCGTGCGTACACGGCACTAGGCGCGGACGCACACATTTAAACCGACAGCGGCACGTTTGTATAAAGATAACTTACTGGTTTTACTGTCTCGAATCTCGAACCTGAGACACCCCACCACCCCACACATCCATCCAACGCGATTTAAAAATTTATATGACAGCTTAGCGGCTTGACGTACAAAGAAATTGACGCAGTTTTTTTGGCACTATAGCAGCTTGCTCTGTGCCAGTGTCAGGTGGTTAACTAGTTTTACCCCTGTTTCACCAAAGTTGTCGCCTGCGGGGCGCGGGGAAAGGGCGTGGAGGAGGGGAGGGGATTGACCCAAGTGTACATACTTACGCGCTCACCAAACACGCAACAGGTTTGAACAAACCCGTTGCGTGGTTTTCTCATAAGCGATTATATTATCTTTGTTCAAGTTTTTAATTCAAAGAGCGGTGTTGCCATCATTCTCGCGCGCTGTCTTGTTATCTTTTGCTGTTTATTAATTTTAAAAATGTTTAACAATAATTTAAATGTTGCTCAGATCGGTCTAAACTGGCGGAGTCACCGCTGGAGGTGAAGAAGAAGAAGAAAGCCGTGTTCGCAGACAGCTCCAGCGAGTCTGGAGACAGGAACCTAGCCAAGAAGTCCAAGTGAGCACTCCTTTCATATCAACATTACTAAAGTTTATTAGTTTATAGAAAATATAATAATAATAATAAATAATAATAAATATGTGGGACATCTCACACACGGCCATCTGACCCCAAACTAGGCAAAGCCTGTACTATGGGTGTCCGACAGCTGATATACATACATATATAAATATACAACATCCAGACACAAGGCAAACACAAGTGCTCGTCACACGAATGTTTGCCCTGGGCGGGATTCGAACTCGCGACCTTGTGCTTCGTAGGCAGACGTACTACCAACTAGGCTACGAGGCCGTCTCAATATACAAGAGTTGTTTAAATAATAAAGATTGATGTAATTACTAAATAAAAATATTTTGTTGTATATTTTGAAAACCATTATACTGTTCAGTTTTCTGCGTCACAATTTTTATACATACATTGGGTTCAATTCTGACGTGCGTGGCCGCTAAAATCTCTAAATTTAAGTTGTTAGTTTCTTTCATTCATATGGGAATCGAAGAGGATGGGGAGATGAATGAATTTAATTTTGAATGAATGATATTTAAAATAATCAGCGCAGCTGTCAAATTCAGATTAATTTAGTCGGGATATTTTAAAATTCCTGCTAAATTACGCGTAAAATCGATGTTTGACGTGTCTAAATGTAGGTTGGCAATCACCTGTCCCTTTTCGTTCTTAAGAACCTGAAAGAGACATAGCAACTTAAATTTAGATATTTTAGCGGCCACGCAGAATTGAGCCCATCGTAAAAGTATTTTAAACATCTATGTGGGCTTTGTTAGATTTCTTTATAACCTGTGTGGCGTCTTTAAGTTCAGTTAAAAGTTAAAATAAAATAAATAAATTAAAAACTTGATGTAAATTGTTATTGTTTTACTCAGACCGAAACGGCCAAAAACGAAGAAACGCGACAAATCCAGCAAGAAGCCAAAAGCGGCGCGCGGCTTGACGCAGTACGACGCGCAAGGCAACGTCATCAGAGCGAGAGTCACGTACGGCGGGCTCAGCGAGAGCGAGCGAGACAACGACTGGTCACCCAAGCACCGCACGCGACAGAAGAAGATCAACTACACCGAGATGCCCAACACCGAGTCAGAGGACGTGAGTATTGCACATACACTATTGGATACTGTACGTTAACAACTCATATAATGTCCCCACCGAGGGGCTCGAGCCTACCCTGATATCAAGGTGAATCGGCTTCGGCAAGCAAATTAACGTAGATTTGTTATCGATAGATACATTTTATTTGAAAGAGGGTTTTTTCAGCTATGACATTCTTTATATAATAATAATAAACACTTTATTACACACAAAAAATCGTGAACATAAAAAACAACACTGGAGAACATAACGTGCAGCGATCTCTACCAGACAACCTAAGGGTAGAGGACACACAAATGAGCAGGCAGTTGTGCAGTGTAACATACAGCAGAAATTATTAATAGTACCAAATATACAATCAGAGCAGCGCCATCTATTGAATCAAGGTCAAACCACGTACTTGATTGAGATGATCAAGAAGGATAACACGAAATGCAGCCTAAACCTATGTAGATTGTTAACTGTTAGCAGTCGCGCTAACAACATTTAATACATTATTTCTACTCGAAATGCATAATAAATGTTCCCATATAATATTTGCAGGAAATGCACAAATCGAGCGGCAAACACATGCCGGACAGCTCGGACGAGTTCAAGATCGACGACTCGTCGCTGGACTCCGACTCGGACACCGAGCGCAGCAAGCGGCGCCGCGCAGAGGAGAGCGAGAGGGCCTGCGAGGAGAGGAAGAAGGCGCTAGACGACCTCATCAAGAAGACCGCCGTCGTGCCGCTGCAGAAACTGTCGGAAGAAGTCACCCGGGTCAAGACTGAACAGCTACAGGCGCATTTGGGTAACCACGCTTTTTATACATGTGTTACATTACTATATTGCCACCTTAATTTTAACCTTGTACCCCCAAAATAAAGTCGAAAACGAATGCATTTTATAAAGTTGTTTTGCCTAATATAGTACGGCTTGCTAGCTAAAAAATATATGAATATCGGTCCCATCTGGCAGAAAGTACGAAACTTTGCATGAATCTAGTAGACTACAGGCCCGTGTTAACTAAAAATATGGGTCATTTGAACCACCAGATGACCTATATAGAACGATATAAGAGCATAAAATAATAAGATTCAGCATTATGCCGTCACTTGTAAGCTGTCCAACTGAGTGCAGGTGAGAATTCAAAAGTAGGTAGGTAGAGTGAGTACATTTTAGTCATATATTTTTGTACGGCATTCTTACCATCGATAGATCCATGAAAAATAATAAGAAAACGCGTAGTGCCGTAAAAAAATGGTGCGCCAAATAGTCGGATTTTTTTTTTATTTTCCGACAATTACCAGGGTGAATTTGGTCATTTAATTTTGTACGGCATCAGTTTCATACTATTTCAATACTGCTTCTAATCCATTATTTCGCAACGCCGTACAAAAATCATGCGACAAGGGGAAAAAGTCGAGGGTTGCAACCCCCTTTCTTTCACCTGCACTCAGTTGGACAGCTTACAAGTGACGGCATAATGCTGAATCTTATTATTTTATGCTCTTATATCGTTCTATATAGATCATCTGGTGGTTCAAATGACCCATATTTTTTTTAACACGGGCCTGTAGTCTATAGCTGTCATATTATTATATGTGCTTCAATATCGATATGGAAACACTTCGATAAATTATTGTTTCCCCCCTTACCCCCCCCTTTTATCTCCCTCATTCTGGTTTTTTGAATTTTACACTAAAACGGTACGTCTGAGTAATTTACTTTTCAGAGACCAAATCATCGTCGATAAATTGCCTACAAAACGATACTACATTTTATAGTGCTAAGATTAATATATTTCTTAAGTACATACACCAACCTTTAATCAGCTTAACCCATAGTTTTTAGTTTCCTACTGTGTTTAATTTTAATTTTAAAATTTTGTGTTAATTTTGTAAAATAAGATTTCTCTTAGTAACAAGTAGTTACATGTTACATTAATACTGTTTATATATGGTCCATTCTGTGCACACATAATAAGAGTTATAATCTAGCCTTGATACCGTATTAATGATAAGTTAGTTCTAATATGGTTGTAACTTGTTTTGTGAGCCTTAAATAGACATAGACATAGACATAGACATAACGTTTATTTACGGATGCAGCACAAACAAATAAAATTATTTACAAAAAGACGGTAGGATAGTGAGACAATAAATGATAAATTTTAAAGTGAGTACCGCACCCGCAATATAGGCCCCAACTCAGCATGTGCAGCGCTGCGGCGCGATTGCGTCACAGCGCTGCGCTGTTATTCTGTTGGTACCTGTGACAGGAGCGCGCGCTGTCAGGTTGGAGATGAAAATACTTGGACAGATTTTAAAAAGAATGAGAGTAAATCTTTAGAATGTACAGTGTTATGATACATATAATGTCATTGCAACAGGGCTCAATAATTTTGAGGTGCATGGTAAATTTTTTGGATACCTGTAGACTGTACAGACAGTCGGAAACATCTCAAGGTAATTTTATTCCATTAATTTAAAGCTATGATTATTATTCACACTAACAGTACCTGCCTTCTCATAAATTCTAAAATTTAAATTGAGACATGATGTACCCACGCGGATAAAAGCAAAGTCATTCGTGAGACGAAAAATCATTTTACTAATGTTAAAATTCCAAAATACTACTGTTCAGCCTTCTGTATCGTTAAAAAGAAATTCCGAACTTGTTTTTTAAATAAATAAATAAATTTCTATATACAGCCATCAACGTATTATGAAATTTTAAAAACAGGCACACTTTTTTCTTCCTTACTTCATTTATAGGAAAACGACAAGAGTAGTGATAAAATGGACTGAAAAAGTCAACTACCTTATACATTAAGCTAAAAAATAACATTTGTTTCATAGTCGTAAAGGCATTACTTCTAGAGTTACAGCTCACCGCGTCTGACTCAAGTACTCTTTTTTTACCTTTTTAGAATACCATCTTTCTGTTAACTTTGTTTCGCGTAGATTAGATTCAGATTTTCCAATTAGAAATAAAACAGTCCATGTATTATCCAAGCCACAGTCTATTTACATGTAAAACTAGCTGTCTGCCCGCGGCTACGCTTGCGTTGTGTTTCGACATTTCCGTATTAATTTTTAACTATCACACTTTTTTCCGTGATTTTAAAGTATCCAACATGTTGACCGAGTATATAAGGTACCACCATGAAAAATTTCATTTCAATAGGTCTAACAGTTTCGGAGATAAGCCCGTAGAATGTACTGCGCCGTATGAGTTACTAAAGTTTTTTAACTATCCCACGGGAACTTTTTAATTTTATGGGATTAAAAGTATTTAAGATGTTGACCGAGGATATAAGGTACCACTATACAAAATTTCATTCAAATCGGTCAAATAAATTTCGGAGATTAGCCCGTAAAAAGAGAAACAAAAAAAATCTGCAAAATCTGTACATAGAAAAAAAAAGATATAAACCTATTCAAGGGGATGTAAGAAGCTATATAGTACATACCCAGATTTTTTTTTTATATTTTTCTTTCTCTGTTTGTCTGTTTGTACGGGCTAATCTCCGAAACTATTCAACCGATTTGAATGAAATTTCGTATAGTGGTACCTTATAACCCCGCTTAACATCTTAGATACTTTTAATCCCAGAAAATTAAAATGTTCCCGTGGGATGTTAAAAAACTTTAGTAACTCATACGGCGCAGTATATTCTACGGGCTTATCTCCGAAACTGTTAGACCGATTGAAATGAAATTTTGCATGGTGGTACCTTATATACTCGGTCAACATGTTGGATACTTTAAAGTCACGGAAAAAAGTGGGATAGTTAAAAATTAATACGGAAATGTCGAAACACAACGCAAGCGTAGCCGCGGGCAGACAGCTAGTTTTACATGTAAATAGACTGTGGCCTGGATTAATACATGGACCGTTTTATTTCTAATTAGAAAATCTGAATCTAATCTACGCTAAACAAAGTTAACAGAGAGATGGTATTCTAAAAAGGTAAAAAAAAGAGAACTTGAGTCAGATGCGGTGAGCTGTAACTCTAGAAGTAATGCCTTTACGACTATGAAATAAATGTCATTTTTTAGCTTAATGTATAAGGTAGTTGACTTCTTTAGTCCATTTTATCACCACTCTTGTCGTTTTCCTATAAATGAAGTAAGGAAGAAAAAAGGGTACCTGTTTTTAAAATTTCATAATACGTTGATGGCTGTATATAGAAATATATTAATCTTAGCACTATAAAATGTGGTATCGTTTTGTAGGTAATATATCGACAACTATTTGGTTCTTGAAAAGTAAACTCATCAGTCCTACCGTTTTTGTAGAAAATGAAAAAAACCAAAATGAGGGAGGTAAAATGAGGGAAAAAGGGGGGGGGGAATCATTTCTCAGCGTGTTTCCATATCGACATTGAAGCACATATATAAAAGCTACATGTATGCTAAGTTTCATGCTTTCTGCCAGATGGGACCGTAATTCAGGTTAACAAGCCGTACTAATATAAAAATATACGTTCACCTTTGAAGATTCTAAGATGTCCTGGTAATACAGACGCAGAAAGAGTATTTTATACATTCAGTATGCACCAGATAAGATTTTGCTGTCTTTCACATATTGTTTTGATTTGGGCTTGAACCTACCCTTGTCATACCCAAGGAGAGCTAGAGGGCGTTCAAAAATTTGCAGATCTTGTCAAGAATAGGTACAGAAATTATCGGAGGAAATGACGAGGGCCAAGACTGAACAACTACAGGCGCATTTGGGTACAGGACAGTTTGTATGAAGAAGCCCAAATTTGTTATATTCTCCGAGATAAGTTTCCTTGGCAAAGTTGCTCAAATCCAGTAAATGAGCATTTATGTTTGCAGTATTTGTTAAAGTTGCGTACCAACAGACACGGGAATGAGCGGGTATATTGAGTTTTTTATTTTTGCAGATGCTCAAACGACAAGCAGTGCAGAGCCGGCGGGTGCGGGGGGAGTGGCGGGGACGGCGGGTGCGGGGGGGGAGGCGGCGCGGCCGGCGCGCGGGAGGGGCAGCCGCGGGGGGCGGGGCAGCAGGTCAGACCCACATTACAATCACATGATCAAAACCGTTGAGAAATTATGTACAAGGACTATCGAGAATACACTCGTTCTATGCGCCAACATGGCGGCAACGGGAGGCGAGAAGAAAAACAAAACACAAACGACATAGAATCGGACACCAATTCATAATAGTATGAGTGAGATTCGCGGATGATGTTTCTATGTACGATTGTACAATAGTAATTCAATGAATTATTTTAAACATTATTAGCTTTTGTTGTTGATCGGGCGAAAACGAAACGTCTTAGTTTTAGCTTCTGCCAAAATACTTTTGTGTTTGTGTGCCTGTTTGTCCGTCTATGTGACTGTTCTAGGTCGCATTTCTGCACTGATTCTCATGAAATTTTGTGAACCCTTTTATAATATATCTGGTTGAGTTATTGTAGAAATAAATAAAAAATGTTGGAGTTATGGGGGTTGTTAATATTGCCAACTTGCGAAGTCTATTACAAAAAACACATTGACAATATTGAAAGTAAAAGATTCTTGTGACTGTTTCGCGATGAGAGCTTTCTATTGAGATATTTGATTGCGTTTAGGGGTCCGCGGGGCGGCGGGCGGGGGCGCGGGGCGCGGCCGGGCGACGACGCCTTCTCCAACCTCGTCGGGGTCAAGATCAAAGGTAACACACACACACACACACACACACACACCTCACGTTTAGGGGTCCGCGGGGCGGCGGGCGGGGGCGCGGGGCGCGGCCGGGCGACGACGCCTTCTCCAACCTCGTCGGGGTCAAGATCAAAGGTAACACACACACACACACACACACACACACCTCACGTTTAGGGGTCCGCGGGGCGGCGGGCGGGGGCGCGGGGCGCGGCCGGGCGACGACGCCTTCTCCAACCTCGTCGGGGTCAAGATCAAAGGTAACACACACACACACACACACACACACACACACCTCACGTTTAGGGGTCCGCGGGGCGGCGGGCGGGGGCGCGGGGCGCGGCCGGGCGACGACGCCTTCTCCAACCTCGTCGGGGTCAAGATCAAAGGTAACACACACACACACACACACACACACACCTCACGTTTAGGGGTCCGCGGGGCGGCGGGCGGGGGCGCGGGGCGCGGCCGGGCGACGACGCCTTCTCCAACCTCGTCGGGGTCAAGATCAAAGGTAACACACACACACACACACACACACACACCTCACGTTTAGGGGTCCGCGGGGCGGCGGGCGGGGGCGCGGGGCGCGGCCGGGCGACGACGCCTTCTCCAACCTCGTCGGGGTCAAGATCAAAGGTAACACACACACACACACACACACACACACACACCTCACGTTTAGGGGTCCGCGGGGCGGCGGGCGGGGGCGCGGGGCGCGGCCGGGCGACGACGCCTTCTCCAACCTCGTCGGGGTCAAGATCAAAGGTAACACACACACACACACACACACACACACCTCACGTTTAGGGGTCCGCGGGGCGGCGGGCGGGGGCGCGGGGCGCGGCCGGGCGACGACGCCTTCTCCAACCTCGTCGGGGTCAAGATCAAAGGTAACACACACACACACACACCTCACATCGCTATACTTGCAGGTATTAGTTTGTAACGAGGTGCATTGCATGCTACCTCGTTGCCTCGATTCTACTTCATTTCTCATCTCATTTACCATTTCTTTCTCTAAATTTGAATATTTAATTTTGGAATTCATTCAAAAATCACCCGTCAAATCATCTATTTTTATTTTCAGTTCTCCTTTATCTATCAACCTGTTACTAGGTTTTTCATCATGTTTTAACTTAACTTTAAAATTCAATAAACGTAAATAAATGTATTTCTACTGTAATTCGTGTATAAACCTTTCTAATTCAGTGCTAGTGGAAATTTGAGTTTCAATTACCAATTCTTAGTTCTCGACGAGAAAGTTTTCGTTGAGATTACCACTACCTTAAGAGTTACCGCCGCAGGCTCGCCCAGGAGCAAGGCGAGCCGCGGGTGCGATAAGTTTCCGTGACAGGGGAACGAACAAATAATTATACAAGTCCATACAAAGTGGTACCAAAGAAAATAAAATCCTACTCTGGGGGCGCCACGTGTATATTTTTACGACTATGGCAACATTTATATTATAAAATTAGTTTCATTGAACTTCCGCAATATGGTGAGGTTTTTTATTTCTTTGGTCAGGCTTTACATCAGCGAAGTAGTTCAATCTAATTATCATCTAATGCGGGTAAAACTAATATTTTGTTCAAACCATGTTCAAACCACGATCGAACATTTTGTACTCAGACTAGAATGCAGAGTTATGGCCATTTCAAATTTTCAATTACTTCGCTGATGGAATTGCTCCACACTTTATGAATGTCTACTGTCTTATATTTAAAACCAATGTTATCTTTAATTTTATAATGTTACCTTACTATTTCAGATTTGAATCCAGATGGCACTCCTACCAAACCGTTAGACGTAAGTTATCTTTTATCTTACTATTTTTAAAATTTGGTATCCTGTTTTTTTATTTTATTAATTAAATCGTTTTAATTTGATTACAGCCGGAACGTGAAAAGAAACGTGCAGAGCGCGAAGCGAAGAGAGCGGAGAAGGAAGCGAAACGACTCGAGCGCATGCAGAAGAAGGAAGAGAAGGAGAAGTTGAAAGAACAGAAGGCCAAAGAGCGGGAAGAGAAGAGACTCGCGCGCCTCGCAGCGCAGGAAAACAAAAGGTATACTTCTATGCCATACTAAAGGAAAAATAACTTATTTTACCGCAATCTGCTCCATTTTAAAGGAAATTGCGATTTAGAGGGCTATTCTTGGAGTTTCCTTGCGTGATCGAATCAGGACTGATGTGATCCGCAGGCGAACCAAAGTCACCGACATAGTCCGAGAAATCACTTAACTCAAATTACATTGGGCGGGGCACATTGCGCGTTGAACAGATACCCGTTAGGGCAAAAACGTTCTTGCGATCAAAGACGTAGCCTGGGAGACGCACTCACTAGGTGGACTGAAGAGCTAGTGGGCTCGCCACTGGGTCAAGCAGGACTGATCTTTGTCTTTAAGGGTCTTTGGAGGCCTTTTTCCAGCAGTGGACGTCTTTTGACTGAAATGATGACGATGATATTGAAATGCAAGGTGAAATGACGCCGGGTGATGAATTAAACAACTCTGTTGGGTTCTACACTGTCGACTCCCTTCAACTCCTTTATTCAGTTGCTCACGCTGTATTCATATTAATATCTACACACACGTGCTTTCCAGGCAGGAAGCCTTTCTTTAGCTATTCATATTCTCACGTGTCTATCGATTGCGATAGCTACGTGCGAATATGCGTAAGCATACCCCAAAGGTCATTGCTTCTCCACTTCCACGGTGGACTTTGTGGAACCAGCCGAGAGCCTGCCTCCGGGGCACAGCCTGCAGCGGCCGCCCTGGGGCTCTACTACTCGTGAAATCAATATCGACCCCGATTTTAACCCAATGCAATACCAAAGTTAATATTAGACTGCTACTCTTGAAAATCTGCCCGCCAAGAGTTGACAAATGTCCGATTTCATTTACTCATGAAACCAAGAAGGTGGCGCTAGTGTCGCATTCGAGAGTCGAAACGCCCGATCTCAATGTCGACGGATCGGAATCGTCGTCAAGAGTAGCCCCTCTGGAAGTCATTAAACCGCTTGCGCACCAGGTCTGCGCTGCAGAGTTAACATGGCTAAATGGGGCTACATTGACCAATCCTTCAAAGAGTTCAAAGAATTTATTTTTTAACTTTTGGACTCTTAGTTATGTCATTTAAATTATCTTTTCTGGCGAGTTCAAAAATTTGGCTGTCTTCTGTGGAGAAGAGCTCGCCGAAGAAACTCCACAGGCGTTGCATCTTTTAAACATATTTTTACAGTGCCTACCTGCACAAGCTGCCACTGTGGAGAACCCAGGCAGACCATGGCGCACCTTCTCATGCCCTTTGTGTCCGGCCAACTGCACCAAGAAGAAGATTGCTACCAGGCTTAAAAAAAAATTCCTAATGAAGTCACATTAAGGCTGCTTTCCAATAGTTCAATATTGAGGAAGTATTGATTGATGTGTGTTGTTTCCAGGATAAAGAAGGAGAAGCCCGACATGAGCATGTCCCCCGGAGTGGGGCTCATGGCGCGCCAGTACCCGCCCGCGCAGAGACACGACATGCCGCCGCGGCTACAGGTACACACACACACACCCTTCACAACAAACGTATATACATACACCCCTGTCATGCAAAACACACATTCACCATTCACAACACAAGCTTGTCCGCTCCCCGGCACAACATGCAACCAGGCTGCTCGTATACATACACCCATTAGTCAGAACACGCACACATATCTCCTTTACGCAATACACACACACATACCTCCTTCACGCAATACACACACATACCTCCTTCACGCAATACACACACACACATACCTCCTTCACCTAATACACACACATACCTCCTTCACGCAATACACACACACATACCTCCTTCATGCAATACACACACATACCTCCTTCACGCAATACACACACACACATACCTCCTTCATGCAATACACACACATACCTCCTTCACGCAATACATACACACATACATACCTCCTTAACGCAATACACACACCGCGGCTAATCGAAAAATCAGAATCAGTCCATTTGGTAAGGCGTAGAGATGTGTGATACTCTCTGGTTGTTAGCATTATAAAGCCGAGATAAATCATCTATGGATAAAAATAATTGTTCGCCTTATATTTACAGGTCCGAGCGGAACTCAGGGGCGTTTTAACAGGCGAGCGCGACCCTTCCGCGCCCATGAGAGAAGGTAAATACACTTTATCATTGCTATTGACTATCATAGCCCTTCACAATCCGTTACAACATAGTGAAACTATAGTACGGGCAGGGGGGATTCACTGAAGAATAGGTATGACCGGCCGAAATGCCGGCCGGGCCGGCAAAAGGCAGGGCTAGCTATATCAGTCCGCGAACACTCGCCGCGCGCGCGTGACGTGTCTTTATTACGCCGCCGCTCTGATCGATCGCTCAAATTATGACTTAAAAAAAATCTGTTTTTGGACGAAGCGACAGATGCTGCTGTGTATATGGATGCAAAAATAGAAGAAAAAAGACTGGATCGGACGTGTCTTTTTTAAAATTCCGAAGAACAATGAATGGTAATTTGTATTAGCCATTGATATATTTTTATTAAATAGTCTGCAATACATCTATACCTCCGAGTAGGTGAACATTGAAAATAATTACGTACATAACATAAGTAGGTAAGTATTTTAATGTAGGTTCATTAAAGAGCAAGCTAAGCTGAACATTAGACTTTGGTACTGTTGTTGTACCTCGGTACTGTTTCTTATTCAGTGGACATAAGAACTATAGTGGGAAGTCCAGTGTTCAGCTTAGCGTGCCTTTGTATATACTTAAATACCTTATGTCCTTTAAATATTTTTAAGTATATCGATACTAGGATAGGTTCGAAAAAGTTTATGCAAAAAAGTCGCTAGCTCTTATACTACAATTATTTTCAAAAATGTACTATCACCTCGGTACTGTTTCTTACTCAGTGGACATAAGAACCATAGTGCGAAGGCCAAAGTGTTCAGCTTACCGTGCCCTTGGATGTACTTACCTACCTACCTAACTTTTTTTTATCATAATTTTTTCTGACAAACCTACAGTAACATTATGTCGTATTTTCACAAACTACAGTACCTACCGACGAGTAAATATAGCGTATGCAAACATTTAATAGTAGTAGCATTGGTTTATTTGAATTTGTTTTGTTCGAGCAAAAGGTAGATACCTTATAGGTTAATAAATCAGGTTTTTTATTTTCTCAAAGATGACAGCCCTAACGGTGTTTGTAGAGTGGCGCGATACGCGAGAGAAAGAGATGCAGCAACATCGTCTTTTCGGCTAGCGCCGTGCGATCTAAATTGCACTTTATTTTAACGGAGGTAGGCTTGCTATTTATTTGAATTATGTCGCCTAGTGCATCTTCTGTAGGGACTACTATTTGGTATTCTGTGGTACGGGCAAGTGGCAAGTGCAAGGTAAGCTGAACACACGCATCGCAATCCTGTTCCTTATTCAATGGACATAAAGAGCGGTGCAAAGTACAAAGCGTTCGTTCACCTTACCGTGCGATTCGATTCTTTTATCCCTTGTGGGAAAGGCAAAGGATTCAAAGCCCATACAGTCTAGTCTTTTGTAAGTTTAATTTCTTGTCACGGGATCATTGAAATGCAAGGGTGGTCCTTACATTCCAATGACATGGAGTTTAACGCGGGGTATCAAACTAGAAACGAGTCCTAAGGTTGCCTGGTAGAAATTGCTACTCAGCAATAAGGCCGCCACATGTACACTTTCGTTATTTTTTTGTGAATGTACTGATCCTATTGTTTCTAGTGTGCAATAAAGTATATTCTATTCTATTCTAGAAACAGCTGTCAACCCATTATTTCTCACTTTCATTTTATAGTACTTAGTCAAAGGCACTAATTCCACCAAATTAACACAAATTTACAATGAAAAACGAAATTGAAAAAGTACGAAACAATAAACCCGCAATTTGTTGTCGGTTCCCTTGTAAAGCTGCCATAATGAGTGTTGTGTTGTGTTTCCTGCAGGCACGCTGTCAGTGGCGGGCTCGCCGCAGCCGTTCAAGCCGGTGTCGGAGGAGCCCAGCGTCATCACCAGGATGCCGCACATGATCAACCAGCAGTACAGGTTAGCACACTCTCCTCCTATGACCTTTTCATTATATTACTCTCTCCGCACGGGAAAATGGTTATTGTGGGTTATCCTTAAGTATATTATGCATGTATTATACATATAAACCTTCCTCTTGAATCACCCTATCTATAAAAAAAAACCGCATCAAAATCCGTTGCGTAGTTTTAAAGATTTAAGCATACATAGGAACATAGGGATATAGGGACAGAGAAAGCGAATTTGTTGTATACTATGTAGGGATGGTACCTAGTTGAAGAACTTGCTGTGGAAAGGTAATCAAGCACTGCTGCTAATAAACGATCTATGTAACTTTCTTCAATCTTAGTTTTCTTTCTGTATGTTTTTCAAGTCAGTCATATTGCGTTTTTACATTAAATATTTCGTCATATTGCGGAAATTCAGTGTAATAATTGATTTTATAATAGCAATAAATATTGTTGCCAGAAACAAAACAAAAATAAAAGTTTTTTATATTCCTGGTCAGGCTTCACACATCTTATTAAGTGTTAAAATAAGTCAAATATTAAAATAAGCGGTTTTATTTCTTCATTTTGTTATACATACATTTATATTCTTAATGCGAATAAATCAAAACATTGGTTTTTCTAGGCACGCCACACAATAATATGTAAAGCCTGACCAAAGAAATAAAAAACTGCTCTGGGGGCGCCACTTGTGTATTTTACGACTATGGCAACAATTTCCCTTATAAAATTAGTTCCATAGAAATTCCGCAATATGGCGAGATTTTTTACTCGTCTGTAGGCTTACTACGTAAGAAGCGATAGGCTCGAGAAGCTGTCAAACGCGACATATTGACAGAACTATTATGGCTCTAATGTCACTATGTCGCGTTTGACAGCTTTTCGAGCCTGTCGCTTCTTACGTAGTAAGCCTACTGGTCGGGTTTTATGTCAGTGTAACATCGCGTATGTCCCGCAGAGGCCCGATGATGTACGGCGGAGCGTACGGCGCGCGCCCGCAGATGTACGGCGGAGCGCAGTACCCCCCGCACTACTACCAACACCCGCCGCCCTACGGTCAGTCACACTTCACATAATACAACTAACTTTATGCCGCCACAGACTCAATACATGTTTTGTTAATTTATGAAACGAATAAATTCAAATTCTATCGTTAAAGACAGGTATTAGGGATTATGGTAGCCAACACTTGTGATAGTTTACTGCTTAGCCGACGACGGATCAGGGATCACAGTTGTTGCTGACTACCCCGGTAATAAGATATGAAGGACGCGCGGGCCGCCTTGTGGTTCCCAGCGTCTTACCAAAAACAATTGCGATCCCCAACCCGCCTCGCTAGCGTACGGGTTGTGATAATAAACAATCTCAAGTCTCATTAAAATCCATTCAGTACTTTTTGCCTGAAAGAGTAACAAACATCCATCCATCCTCAAACTTTCGCGTTTTTAGTATTAGTAGAATATATTATTAGCTTTCCCTTTTCTTTTCTACATGCTTTAAAAATTCTAAAATTCCAATCCAATCAACATTTTTATGTGTTTGCAGGTCAAAGTCCGCATCACGGGCCACCGGGATCCACGCACGGTACTTTGGGGTCCTTACTGAGATTGCCAGGACCTGGATCATCTCACGGACCGCCCGGGCAAGGACCTCCAGGACCCCAAGGGCCTCACGGACCTCCTGGGTCGTCACACGGGCCCCCCGGATCAACACACGGTCCTCCTAGATCGCACGGACCTCCTGGGTCTTCACACGGGCCACCTGGATCAGGCCATGGGCCACCTGGATCAACACACGGTCCTCCTGGGTCCCACGGCCCAAGCCATGGGCCTCCCGGGTCTTCACACGGGCCACCCGGGCCTCACGGACCACCCGGATCGACACACGGCCCTCCTGGATCACACGGACCCCCGGGATCTAATCACGGACCTCCCGGGTCTTCTCACGGACCTCCCGGATCTACTCACGGTCTTACACACGGACCTGGACCTCACGGCCCCTTACACGCTCCTCCGGGATCTACACACGGGCAGCATAGTATATCAGGCCCAGGTCTTGGTCCGCCTGGAAGCCATGGTCCGCCAGGGCAGATTCCAGGGCCTCCCGGATCAAGTCACGGGGCTGGGGCTATCCAAGGACCACCTGGATCGTCCCATGGACCCCCTGGAGCTCATGGTCAACCTATCTCTGCCCATGGACCACCTGGAACGAGTCACGCGGCACCTGGATCCTCTCATTTGCCTCCTGGAACATCTCACGGGCCGCCTGGAGCGATCCAAGGGCTGCCAGCATCAAACATCGGACCGCCCGGCTCACAGGGCCCTCCCGGCTCCTCCCAGGGACCTCACAGTTCCATGCTGCTAAGGCCTCAAGGCCCTGGGACCCCTCACAGACCACAAAACCCAGGGTCACCCCACGGACCCCATAACCTCCAAGTTAATAGATCACCTAACCCTTCTATTCCACATGGCATGATTCACGGACCTCAATCTAGGCCTCCTTTAGGACCTCCGGGATCTTTACATGGCATATTAACAGCCAATGGAAGGGGTCAAAGCCACTCTATACACAGCATGCAAGCCAATCCCATGACTCAAAACCGACCTGGGTCTAACGGACCGCCAGCATCAAGCCCTCAAATGCCAGGTCAAATGCCAGCTCAAGCCCCAAACCACGGCCCGCCCGGTGCGATGCTCCGCGCGTCCCCCACGCAACACCCCCACATCCCCCCCTCAGGCTCGCCGCACCATCCCATGTACTACCCTCGGTACGGGCCCGGAGCCATGCACGGGTTACACAACATCAATAATAATGCCCCATACGGGCCCAGGCACATGCCTCCGGGGGTCGTACCGCACCCGGGGCTGCAAACCCCGCCTAGAGTGCCTTCTGCCCCCTCCCCCGCTGGCCCGTCTCCTGTGACGTCACCGGCCCCTAGGCAACCTTCATCCCCTCCGAGCGAACCCCCGGTCAAAGTTAAAGCGGAAGTCAAAACTGAACCAGAATACCGTTCTCCCGCGACCTCGCCTAACCGATCATCGTCTCCTCAAGAAGAACCTCCGAGACCGAAGATAAAGCACACAGATAATAAAGACCGTAGACCTCGCTTCCCTCTCGGTCCGTACGCACCTCAATACGGCCCGTACGGTCCTTACGCGCCTCCAACGGCCCCTGATCCTTTGAGATCCCAACAGATGTCGCCCTTACAACGCATGCATCAGCTACATCAAATGCTACCTACAACCAGCGAATCAAGGCCCTACACGCCTTTACAGCATTATTTACCGCCACATTTACGTCCCCCCTTCCCGCACCACTTACCTCCTCGCCCCCCGTACTATCAAGAAATGCCCAGACTAGAAAGACCTCCAAACAGCGATCCCAATCCGAGACAGTCGCCGATCCGACCGGCGTCACCCGAAAAACCACCGGAAACAAATACTCCAGAACCGAGTAAAGAGGAGAAAGAAGAGACAGAAAGTGAGCCTGTAGAGGAGCCGCCGGGGGAAGATGTAAATAAGGCAGAAGAGCCCCGGCCCATCAAACAGGAGGCGCCAACGGAAGCCCCGCCGCCCGCGCCCGGCCCGCCCCCCGAGGGCGTCTTCGGAGGGCTGGTCAGCTACTTCTCCAGCCAACACGAAGACGATGTTGACCCATAAAACGCTATGCTTATTCAAAATGTAGCATAGAAAGGAATGCAGATATACAGAGGAAAAGAAAGTACAGATTGCTTAACGCGATTGAATCAAACATGTACGTCGATTGAAAGAATAAACGACTAACAAAAATTACTCACGTTACGAGAACAATTTTTCTAACTCTCATCTGTGGTACAGAAATGTCGCTTTTTGTTTTGAATTAAAAACAGTTTACTCATACATTCAACCAATCAAACTTTCTTGGTAGCTTTTCGTATACGCTACCAATAAGGGCATGCCGTTCTGAAATATAACTGCATCTCTTCTTATTAAACTATGAGGTTGGATTATGATGAGACGATCGTGTCAGTAAAGATGATTTTCAGATAAGAAGATAGCTGTCGATATCCAGTGAAATATGTTAAAATAATGCAGAACAAGGGTATCTAAAGTGATTTAGACCGGAGTATACTTATATAGGTAAATTTAACAATATGAATTTTTCTTGACAAATTAAAAAACATCTTATTCTCCGATTCTGGTTGCTTAGATAGCCTTGTCGGGCTGTTTTGTGAAACTATTTTTCTTATTCGAAACTCATGTAGGTACAATGTGAAGTGTTTGGTTAATAAATTAAATTGCTTCTTACTGGCGCGACCTATTCGCATGCGATCTCAACTCCAAAACGTAACATTTTCGTATACATATTTTTTAGATAATGTACAATGTTGTTTCAAAATAGATGATAATATCGATTTGTGCTAAAATAAGGTGGAGATAATAACTTTATTTAAACAATTTGTATACCAAAAGATTAACTGTTTTGTTATGGAGAAGAGATTGTATGAACAAGGCTAGGGCATAGCTTAATCACTGTAGACGTAGTTACGTACTTGTAAATATTATAAGGTAGATAATTTTATTTATACGGCTGAATATACGCCTAGTGACATAGTCTGTACTATATACGATATTATATTATGTAATAATGTAATAGATTCTACGACAAATATAATAATAATGAGTCTTGTTTGGTCTCGAATCGAATGTATTATTATTTTGGTTATGTTTAAGTGAGATTTATTTATACAACAGACTTAAGTACTTACAGTATACAATACGAATTATAAAAAAGATCAATTGATAACTTTTTTTTGCAAAATAAATGTTTTTGTCCGATTTCTTTTTTTTGTTACAAACAGCCTTTGACATCAACCAGACCACAAAAAAAAACATAATTTTTATGGCGATTGTTACCAAAAACACTAAAAAGAAATGGGGAATTGAAGCAAGATTTTTATTACAACTGTTCTTTCAGATCAACAAATAAAAGGTTTTTTTCTTACAAATAAATTTATTAAAAGTAATCTTACACGAGTTATCTTATTTACGAGGTCTTCCAGCCATCTTTTTACTCCCTGCTGCTTGTTTATTTTTGCCTCCGAATGATAAAGAAGGTTCTGGAAAAAAAAAACTAATGTTATTTACAGTGTCCAACAAAAATATCTCTATCTTATTAGAATAAACTTCTGTTATAAATGTGTGCTCATGTTATAATTATGGATAAACCAGTAAAAAAAAAAGAAACATGCTATCTTATCTATCTATCGGTACAGAAGCCAGCACATGCGGTTGGACATTCGCACTACGAAACCTCCCAAAAACGCTACGGAATGACAGACGCTCTCAAGGCCAGTCACATGTGCCGGCTACTGTGTAGCTATCACATAATCCCCCGTTGAGAAAGAATTGGCGGCGGGCTCGAGGTTCTCGGGTGTCTGTCTGTGTGTGTGTGTTTGCGTGTGTGTGTGTGTGTGTGTGTGTGTGTGTGTGTGTGTGTTTGTGTGTGTGTACCAGGGGGCGGTATGTTGAGCGCGATGTCGTATGTCTTGCTGCGCACGCGCTTGGCGGCGGGCTCGAACTTCTCGGGCGTCTGTCTGTGTGTGTGTCTGTGTGTGTGTGTGTGTACCAGGGGGCGGTATGTTGAGCGCGATGTCGTACGTCTTGCTGCGCGCGCGCTTGGCGGCGGGCTCGAGCTTCTCGGGCGTCTCTGTGGGAGTCACCGTCTCCTGCGTCGCCGCCCACCCGTCCTAAAAACATAATTTACATTATTACTATGTTTTTTTAAGCGAAACATAGTGGCAAACAATTTCAACAAGACGTCACGTACAACTTTTCATAATAGTCTGGCAAAAAGGTCGGCTCGCACGTCATCACGTCCACCTAACACACACACACACACACATGTGTAGTGTGTAGTGTGTACCTCTGGGTCCTCCACTTCTGGCGCGATGGGCAGGAAGGCCAGCACGCTGTCCTCGGCGCCCTCCTCGTCCGAGCTGCAGAACGCGGCCACCGGCTCGCACGTCATCACGTCCACCTAACACACACACACACACATGTGTAGTGTGTAGTGTGTACCTCTGGGTCCTCCACTTCTGGCGCGATGGGCAGGAAGGCCAGCACGCTGTCCTCGGCGCCCTCCTCGTCCGAGCTGCAGAACGCGGCCACCGGCTCGCACGTCATCACGTCCACCTAACACACACACACACACATGTGTAGTGTGTAGTGTGTAGTGTGTACCTCTGGGTCCTCCACTTCTGGCGCGATGGGCAGGAAGGCCAGCACGCTGTCCTCGGCGCCCTCCTCGTCCGAGCTGCAGAACGCGGCCACCGGCTCGCACGTCATCACGTCCACCTAACACACACACACACACATGTGTAGTGTGTAGTGTGTACCTCTGGGTCCTCCACTTCTGGCGCGATGGGCAGGAAGGCCAGCACGCTGTCCTCGGCGCCCTCCTCGTCCGAGCTGCAGAACGCGGCCACCGGCTCGCACGTCATCACGTCCACCTAACACACACACACACACATGTGTAGTGTGTAGTGTGTAGTGTGTACCTCTGGGTCCTCCACTTCTGGCGCGATGGGCAGGAAGGCCAGCACGCTGTCCTCGGCGCCCTCCTCGTCCGAGCTGCAGAACGCGGCCACCGGCTCGCACGTCATCACGTCCACCTAACACACACACACACACATGTGTAGTGTGTAGTGTGTACCTCTGGGTCCTCCACTTCTGGCGCGATGGGCAGGAAGGCCAGCACGCTGTCCTCGGCGCCCTCCTCGTCCGAGCTGCAGAACGCGGCCACCGGCTCGCACGTCATCACGTCCACCTAACACACACACACACACATGTGTAGTGTGTAGTGTGTACCTCTGGGTCCTCCACTTCTGGCGCGATGGGCAGGAAGGCCAGCACGCTGTCCTCGGCGCCCTCCTCGTCCGAGCTGCAGAACGCGGCCACCGGCTCGCACGTCATCACGTCCACCTAACACACACACACACACATGTGTAGTGTGTAGTGTGTAGTGTGTACCTCTGGGTCCTCCACTTCTGGCGCGATGGGCAGGAAGGCCAGCACGCTGTCCTCGGCGCCCTCCTCGTCCGAGCTGCAGAACGCGGCCACCGGCTCGCACGTCATCACGTCCACCTAACACACACACACACACATGTGTAGTGTGTAGTGTGTACCTCTGGGTCCTCCACTTCTGGCGCGATGGGCAGGAAGGCCAGCACGCTGTCCTCGGCGCCCTCCTCGTCCGAGCTGCAGAACGCGGCCACCGGCTCGCACGTCATCACGTCCACCTAACACACACACACACACATGTGTAGTGTGTAGTGTGTAGTGTGTACCTCTGGGTCCTCCACTTCTGGCGCGATGGGCAGGAAGGCCAGCACGCTGTCCTCGGCGCCCTCCTCGTCCGAGCTGCAGAACGCGGCCACCGGCTCGCACGTCATCACGTCCACCTAACACACACACACACACATGTGTAGTGTGTAGTGTGTACCTCTGGGTCCTCCACTTCTGGCGCGATGGGCAGGAAGGCCAGCACGCTGTCCTCGGCGCCCTCCTCGTCCGAGCTGCAGAACGCGGCCACCGGCTCGCACGTCATCACGTCCACCTAACACACACACACACACATGTGTAGTGTGTAGTGTGTACCTCTGGGTCCTCCACTTCTGGCGCGATGGGCAGGAAGGCCAGCACGCTGTCCTCGGCGCCCTCCTCGTCCGAGCTGCAGAACGCGGCCACCGGCTCGCACGTCATCACGTCCACCTAACACACACACACACACATTGCCTTAAGGGCCCGGCCACAGCTTCGCGCCACGCGAACTGCGAAGTGTTGCCAGTGACCCATAGTCAAAATTAATATGAAGAAACAAAAATAAATTTCATTTCTAAAAACCAGTGCAATGTATGTAACATCGAAATTAAGAAATTGATTCAAAGGCGTGAAATTACCCAAGTTTTAAAAAAGAGTTCCATTTTCATGCAAAAAGTGTTATCTAATTTTACTTAGAAAACGACTTCAACACTGTAATGTAGCATAAATAAGATTAAAAATACGTAAAGTAACGTTTTGAGTCAAGTAACGCACGCGGAAATAACGCAAAGTGCTCGAAAATAAAGTAAAATGTTACAATACTAACGTTCTGGCAAGTACTGCGCCGCAGGTCGCGCCGCCGCCGCCGCGCGAAGCTGTGGCCAGGGGGTAAGGCGCTACCCAAGGCACACAACAAAATAATACTACTAGCCGCCCAACACGTAAAAACACGTGGTAGTTGCCTCACGTTTAACACGTTTAATTCCCTATCTAACACCACCCGCAGTGGTGCATCGGCTGTGCATACATAAACAACGGAGTGACACACGCCTGCCTTACGTAAAAAAAAAAGTAATAGAGGCGTGGTTTATCTGCCCGGAAAAGTGATAGCGCAGGAAAGCGCTAAGCGGTGCCGTACACGTAGAACAGAGAAAGGTATGCTGATTGCGCGCTATAACTAAACTTGCTGTTCCAAGTTTCAAGTCAAGTTCAATTATATGCATTTATACAAAAAGTACAGTATTTTTGTATTTGATTCAAAATGTTACATTTGATATAGATAGATCAGCATAAAAAGATGGCATTTTAAATTAAAACTGGCATCGAGTATTTGTTTTGGCAACTAAATTTATTTTCAAGCAGAAACATAATATGGCAGATAAAAAAGACAAAAAGGCGTTCAAATATGGCTTCAAAAGTTTTTTATGCGACATTTTAAGAGCTCTAAACAAAGTTTAAAACAGGATGCACAGTTATTATCTTATCTTTTTTAAGTGTATTTTACGGTTATGTAAAAATCAATGCCCGAACGAGCTTTTTTTAGAGGGAAACCAACAGTTAACAACTAAAAATGACACCTCACTAATATTATTAGTCGCCAAGTTATACCTATATTTTCAGTCGACTTACTTATTATTTTTGCTACCTTATAGTAGCTGCCATTATTTGATTTTTATGATAGCCCCGTTTTGAGGCTTATTTATGATAATTAAAGCCAAATAATTCAAATGCTGTCAAATTATTTTTTTAGTTGCTAACAGTTTGTCGCCGTTTCAGTTTTTAGTCGCCTCGAAAATAATAAGCCATAAACATATTATCTATCTATCTATCTAGTATGAGTATGGGGTCAGTCAGCCATGTGTGAGATGTCCCACGTATTTATTCTGGTACTCACGTCCACATCTTCGTCGTGCTTGTGGTCGAGCGCGGCGTCGAGGGAGCGGTCGTCGTCCTCCACGTCGAACTCGCTCTCGCGCTCCTCGTACTCCACGTTCTCTACCTGGTTCTACTGTGACAGTACTCACGTCCACATCTTCGTCGTGCTTGTGGTCGAGCGCGGCGTCGAGGGAGCGGTCGTCGTCCTCCACGTCGAACTCGCTCTCGCGCTCCTCGTACTCCACGTTCTCGTCCAGCTCCTTGAAGTCGGGCGCGAACGCCGACCAGTTCTCTACCTGGTTCTGCGCCCAGATCGACACCACGCCTTCGACACACAACACAATTATTGTACTACATTAATACGGTACTGAATTCATAACTAACAAAATATACAATTAAATATACTTTATAGTACAGGGAAATCAATAAAATCCACAACAATTATAGAGAACAATAACATTAAATTAAAAAAATTAAAACCCCTGCCACAAAACCGTTACTTGATCCTTTCAACAACTAGAAAAGAGCTGATAATCTACAAATCGCACCTTCAGAATAAAAGTGACCTAACTCAAAAATCCTAATTTGTGGGAAATCGCGATTAAAGTTTCAGATTTTGGGCTTGTCCGACAAAATATTTAATTATTTGTCGCAAATTAGAAAAAAATACTGTAAACTGTATTTTTTTATAAAGTTTAATGTATAAGCTTTCGTATTTATAACATTCTATGTAAGATAAATAATAAATACGCTTTTTATATACAGCTGAAATATTCCCGTGCATTTTAAGTCACTTTAATACCAAATAGTTCCAGTTATAATACGACTCTCTTTAAATTGAGGCACTTTAGTAGTTAGTAATATAAAAAATATTGTACTTCTTTGAAACTAAACAGACTTAAACTTAACTAGGACAACAAAAACGACCAGAGCTTCGGTTATAAAGAGTTTCAAAAATGAATAAGGTCAACTTAATTTTAAAAACTTGTCTTTATCTTAACTTTTTACTTGAAAATAAAACAACTCAGTTGTGTTTAGGTCCATTTAAAAAGAATATGCAGCGTAATTCTCCTACGCATTTGCGAAACATCTCTGAATCGGTCTGCTTAGTTCGAGGGAAGTGGCGGCGCGGGGTCAATAATAAAGAGACCAACATTGCTGTTTCTCTCGCTCTGACCAAACTAAGCTTTTTCAATACTACTCAGATGAAAGAGCATCCTTTTTAAGGTCACCTTATTATGATAACTCATTTTCCCAATTTTTTGGATTAGGTCACTTTAATCCTGAAGGTGCGAAATGTTTTCTAGTTGTTAAAAGGATCTAAGTAACAGTTCAGTGGCGGGGGTTATGATGTTATACCTGCACTGATGCTGGCAATGATGTTATACCTGCACTGATGCTGGCAATGATGTTATACCTGCACTGATGCTGGCAATGATGTTATACCTGCACTGATGCGGGCAATGATGTTATACCTGCACTGATGCGGGCAATGATGTTATACCTGCACTGATGCTGGCAATGATGTTATACCTGCACTGATGCGGGCAATGATGTTATACCTGCACTGATGCGGGCAATGATGTTATACCTGCACTGATGCTGGCAATGATGTTATACCTGCACTGATGCGGGCAATGATGTTATACCTACACTGATGCTGGCAATGATGTTATACCTGCACTGATGCGGGCAATGATGTTATACCTGCACTGATGCTGGCAATGATGTTATACCTGCACTGATGCTGGCAATGATGTTATACCTGCACTGATGCTGGCAATGATGTTATACCTACACTGATGCTGGCAATGATGTTATACCTGCACTGATGCTGGCAATGATGTTATACCTGCACTGATGCTGGCAATGATGTTATACCTGCACTGATGCGGGCAATGATGTTATACCTGCACTGATGCGGGCAATGATGTTATACCTGCACTGATGCTGGCAATGATGTTATACCTGCACTGATGCGGGCAATGATGTTATACCTGCACTGATGCTGGCAATGATGGGCCTGATGGGATGCCACACCACGTCCAGCAGCAGTTCCCCCTTGGTCCCGTGCAGTATCTTGACGATGTTCCCGATGGACTTCTCCCAGATGTAGAGCGCGTGCTGTCGCGCCGACCCCGCGCAGATGTACTCGCCGTCGCCGGAGAAACAACATTTCTTCCACGTCGTTCTGACAACAACGTTATTTATTATTATAAGTCAAATACAAATTATAGTTCTCTTCCTGCCCGCCGCAGCTCCGCTTTTACCGCAACTTTTCACAGACAGACAGACGGAGTTACTTTCGCATTTATAATTATTAGTAGGGACGTTAACCAAAGGTTTTTCAATTTTTTTATTTATATGCACGTTAATTTGACGCCCTTGCGGTGAAGGAAAACATCGTGAAGACATGATCGTCACTTAATGATACTGAGCAATTAAAAAAAAAAACTTTTCTCAGAAGCGATAAACAATTCTGACTTTTCTATACAAATGTCTGAGAAAAATTACTATTTTGTATGTAAAGAGTCTCTCGTTTAGTCCACAGCAGACAGTTTCCACTTTGGACATCATGGTTCATTTTGGACAAATTCCACATTGGACAGATCGTTCTTTATGGTTTCCGCAATTTGATTTAGGGTAGTAGTCCCGGTGGTGGGGACATATATGGGCGGTATTGGGCGGTCAACGAAATTTAATTAATTACACTTACTTGTTGACCAAGTCTTGTAGTTTTTGTATGGGCTCTGGTTCACCATTGATGCCACTTTTGAGCACATGTTTCGTGTCGTACACTCGTATCACTCTGTCTGACGTATTCACCAGGAAACAGCTGGAAACCAATACACAAATGAACAATAATGCGAGCCAAGCTGCAAGAAGGTCATGAAGGGTGGTAAAATGTTAGATTTTTAATTCCTATTCTTCATGTTTGACTTAGTGCGTGATTATTTTAAGCTTGTTTAACTTATTTAATGTTAGACTTGGTGCATGATTTAACATTTGAATTATTCCGTGTTTAACTTACATACAGTCACGCCTTTTTCTCGGAGGGGTAGGCAGGCAGAGACCACTTAATTGCTAAATTACTGACTTAATGTGTGTTAAGCTTACGCATGTTTCACTTAGTACATGATTAACTTATGCATGTTAGCCTTATTCAGTATTTGACTTTGTGTGTGATTAACCTTATGCTTGTTTGACAGTGTGTGTACTTTTATACTTGTTTGACTTATTAAGTGTTTGATTTAGTACATTATTAACTTTATGCTTGTACGACTTTGTTCGTGTTTAGCTGTATGCTTGTTTGTCATTGTGTGTGTTTATTTTGTCATAGTGAGTGTTTGATTTTACGCATGTTTGACTCTATGTTTGTTAAAATTTTGTTATATTAATCAAATTGTATAAATAAAATAATAATTTTGTAAAATATTTTGAAAAGATGCAACATCTGTGGAGTTTCTTCCGGCTAGTTCTTCTCGACAGAAGACAGTCAAATTGTGAACTCGCCTCGACGTCGAAAAGTGATTTGTAAAATCTTACTTTGGATAAAACATTTAAATTTTGAATTTTTTTGTTCACTTACTCTCCCCTTCTGGCGAACTCAATGCTCTTAATACTGGTGGTGCTGGAAGTACCAACGGTGATCTTGAAGCTGGCCTTGACCGCGAGGCTTTGCGAGTCCAGGATCAGGATCTTGCCTTTAGCATTCCCTGTGTACACGTGGTCGCCGCGACGGTCGAACGAGCCTATCACGTTTATGTCGCCCTGTCATAAATAAATTAGGCTTATGAATATTTTAAAGTATTAATATATTTAGGCTAAAAGTCCCACTGCCTTCTCACACTCATCACAGTTTGAACTAGTCTAGCCTTGTGAAATTTAATTGGTTTGCAATTCTTTTTAATTTGAGATACATTTACATAAATTAAGAGAAAACCTTTTAGGATATTTTTTTCTTTATTTGAAATTATTTAATATACCTAGTGTGGTCAAAAATCTCTGCAAACATGTGACAATCTTCTGAACTCAACAATGATTATACAGAATGGTAAATATGTTTTCTTACAATAACCAGAAAATGACTTACGTCCTCATCAATAGGCAGTATTTTGTGTTCCCCATCCGTGTCCACTAGGAGGGCAGCGTGCCTCATCGGACACACGAGGAACCGCTTGTCGTTGCGAGGATCGAACTGCACTCGCAGGATTGGAGTGGGAAACCTGTACCTCTGTTCACATTCCCCCGACAATACATCCCAGATGCACACATTGTGGTCTGTTGATGCAGAAAGCAGCTGTGAATGATTTGATGCTGGTTAGCTTTTTTGTATAAACATTAATTCATCATCATCATCCTTTCACCCAAAGACGTCCACTACTGGACAAAGGCCTCCCCCAAAGATCTCCACGACATTAATTAATAGTCAATATTTATTGCAGAAGTAAAACATTAAAATGTTGACTTTTAAAATTAATGAGCTTTTGTTTATTAATAGTTGCGAAAATTTACTTTAAACTATGAAGTTTTCATGTAGTTTTAGGGTAGTGCTTTTTAAAAAATACAGTAGCAAAAAGCGAAAAGTAACAAATTTTTTTTTTGTTTTGATATAAATCACAAAAAACAGTTTGATATATATCGGATATATATCCTCGAACCCTGAATAAAACTAAATCTTACATCAATAAATGAATTATAAAAAAATAGAATAATTATTTATTCACTGTTTTTGTTACTATGCTTACCTTTTTACAATTCCTGGACCAGCTCAAACTACACACAGGATAGACATGTGCTGATATAGATTTAGCAATCCCTCTAGTTAGGAAGTCCCAGATGAAGATTCGTCCATCGTTACAGCCAACTGCTAGGAGAGTACCACGGCGGTTGAATGCACATGTTGCCGCTAAAGAGATTGAGTCTAGTGTACCATCAAATTCCTAAAAAAAAATCTCCATGATTCACATAGATGATATATAGACTTTACTAGTTAAATAGTTGACCTATACAGATAGGTAGATAGTAGGTTTCAACTACTAATACATAATCTTCTTCATAAGAGAAGAAGAATACCTAAGGGTAGTAATTAAACGAGTGACTGTAAATTACAGTTTTGAGTGTCAAAATTAATTAATTTGGGTTACAGAATTACTAAGTGAGCGACTGACTGCGAGCGACGAGAAATCAACAGAACAGCAACTTACAAACATTAATTTCAGTTACTTAAAATACAAAATGAGCAGCTTCATAATATTTGAGCGACCTAATATTTGTTTGAGTGTCAACGTTACGTCCTGCATTTTTTTCAAAATTTGGCAAATGTATTTTTTATACTGAGCGTCATTTTATCTTAAATGAAGTGTTTCGAATACAAAACAAAACTTTGAAAAAATTAAAACTCCGGCGGTCCCCGTCCGCTGCCGCGGCACTCTCGCTCCGCTCGCTCGGCTCCCTCCGCTCTGTTATTGACATCAGTCTAACCTAACCTAACCAACCGATTTGATTCTGGGTAGATTTGTTTTTTTTTTATCGGGGGGCGCCCCCCCCCTTCTCCCCGCTACGTTTGACGCCCTGACTACTATTATCAAAGCCAGTGACCTTCGTGTTGCCAGTTGCTCTCTCTGTATTTCCAGTCGCTCACTTGGTAATGTAGTCGCTCACTTGGTAATTTAGTCGCTCAATTGGTAATTTTAATACCTGAAATGGATTATTCACAATGCACTTTTTGTAAGCTCGTTCTGGATTTTATTATTAATCGATATTCGTCGTTAGTTTAGTTAATTTTTCGCTTAATCAAATTCATGCCGCTCAAGTTATTAAAACAGTATGTCATCATCAGTCGCAAAGTTGTTTTTTTATTTGCTCGTTTTATAATTCCCCAATACATAATGTTGTGATGTTATTCTGGTTATTATTATTATGCCACAGTTCTAGCTGTTAAGATGTCTATGTCGTAGCCAATTGGTTAAAATAGCCGTTCTATCAAACAGCTAGCCCTTTGACTGAACATCGCCATTCAATCACACGTCTAGCTTCTTAATTGAATATTTGAGGCGCTCAAAACGTTCAACATTACAGCTGACTCAAAAGCCGCCTTTTATTTTAATTGAGTTAGTTCAGCTTACCGCCGCGACGGCGCTAGGTGTGTTTTGTTTTCAATATGGCGTCAACTTACCTGTGTTTTTGATTGTTTCAAGATATGTTTCGGAAAGAAAGTAGTAAATATAGGTACGTTACTAGTGTTGAAGAGCCAGAAATTATGGAGGCACATACGAGTGATAAGAGTGAATCAAAATTTTAAAAGTTATACGAAGAGAAATCACAGGATTATGAAATGCATAACCAAGGTATTTGAAGTTATTAAAGAACGCTAGGGTGTCCATGACTAACACGGAATGCAGGACTTCTATGTATTATTATTGGGTATCAAAATACGATTTAATGACAACTGGCAGTAAAGAATATCTTTTTTTTTAAAGAAAGAGTACTGATGATCCTGTGATACGCATTGTACCCTGAAAAGAGTATTTCACCATGCTAAATACTATTCATAAAGATTATGGACATGGAGGCAGAGACAAGATGGTGTATAATATTAAGAGTCAGTTTTATATAGCAAAAAAGCTGTTAAAATTTTTGTATCGCTCTGCCCAACATGCAACAATAAAGAATATTACGATTATTAATCTGTTTTTCATGTTTCCTAATTTGTTCAAACTTTTGGTCACCTCTTAAACCCTCCCTCAACTTAATCCAAGAAAAATCTCCCAAGAAATTACAAAAAGTTTTCCTATTTTTTCAAATCACATGCTAAACTAATGGTCACCCTAGTTAATTTGCCATTTTACCATTTGGCTAAGCGTCGTCAAGCTGTAGTGTTGAACGTTGCAGTCAACAAGTCGGCTAAGCGACGTACAGCCGTGTGATTGAATGACGATGTTCAGTCAAAGGGCTAGCTGTTTGATTGAACGGCTATTTTAACCACTTGGCTACGACATATACATAGAGTAAAAGCTCCTATTGTTATCATTACATTGTATTGTAACAGGCTTAAAACTTATATGTACCTATACTCGTAAGTAAGAGGATTGTGAATGTGTGTTTTTACAAGAGGTTTTACATACAAGATTAGGTATATTATTATAGATCTATGTTTCGCTCCCCTTAAACTCGGCAAAATATTTATATCTTTTGGAATTGTTATTAGATACATAAAAAACTAGTTTCATTTTTAATTTAAAGAAATATTAGTAGTATAAAAGTTATTAAATTGAAAATGTCACAGATATTTGGCTACATGGTGTTAATTTAGTTTGGGTGAAGAAAATTAAAACTTTGTAGGCAGTGTCTGAAAATCTGCAGTTTTGTTTTGCTGAGCCATTGACTTCTTCGACACAAAGGACCATTATTATTTGTTGTATGATTATACTGAAATTAACATTTTTTGTAGTATCAAAAATTTTCCATAGCAACTTATATTGCGAACAAAATTTCTTAGAAAACTTACTGTATGACCCAGTTTTTCATGTTACAAACACTTTAAAATATATGAAAATTGGACCATATTTACAGGATCCTATTTACAAAACGTTATCTTTAAAGGACTTATTGTACAAGTTCACAAAGTTTCAAAATCCCTCTACTTAAACAATTTTTGTAGATAGTGTAGGTTATAATTTAATTTACACTGCCATGGCATTGACTTACCTCAGGGTAATTCTGCCCGAATGACTCTGTAAATAATTAAGAGTAATTTAAATAATTTATAAACAATATTCAGTTAGTAAATTCTAGGCATTAAAACTATATTCTTACCAAGAAGCTCTAAATTCATGACGGTAAATGAATGTTTCCGCTAAAAGCACAATTACAAATAAAATCACCAACTCTGTAACTTATTGTAGCCTAGTATTATTTGTGATTATATGCTCAGTGATTTCTAATTTTTCAATTCAAATTCTTCCATAAATAAACACACTTGCAAAACAAAACAATTGTGGATGGATGGTGGTCTGGTCTGGCGACGAAGACAAAAGACGAAAGGGACGCAGTTATGCGTTAGAATGAGATACAAATACACCGCGCTCACTCTTGCGCATAACTTCGTCCCTTTCGTTTTTGTCGCTGACGCTGTCGCCAGATAGACATGGGCAAAATGTGTCTTTGAAAAGAAAAGATTGATTATATCTTTTATATCATATGATATATATCTATCTTATCTATCTTTATATCATTCGGTTCGGGAGAGATATATTGAGTGATAGAGAGAGATAGATTTAGATTGATTGATAAAAAGTGTAAACTCCATGTAACGTCAATGGATTTAGCGACAAAATCCCTAGACCGTCAAAATTAGTCGGCTTTGGTTGGTATAATTTGTTTTCCATACAATGATACTCTCTATATACGAATCAAACTCGGCAATGTATTGTGCATGTGCACTATATTTCATTTCGTACTACATGTTAACACCATAGACCGTAGTCTAACTCCATACAAAAGTGTCATTTTGGCGCGCTTCGAAATCTCTGGTTACGAGGGTTTTACGCGGGAATCGAGAGGAAATGGCGGGTTCATTGCTTCGTCCTTTTTAAAAATAGTTTTTCATGGTAATTGTGGTGTTAATATGGTGGAATTAGTGCGATAATGTGCCGTTAAAGAAGAACTATTCAATGAAAGTGAGAAATAATGAGTGGTTAGCTGTTTCTGGTTTGATACCCCGCGTTAAACTTCAGTATCATTGGAATGTAAGAATCACCCTTGCATTCCAATGATCCCGTAACAAGAAACGAAACTACTGAAGAAGTTTAACATAGATGCAAGAAATGACTAAAGAAAGACGGCGAAATGAAACTGAAGAAATAATGACTGAAGATGAAGACATTAAACTTGGATAATGCAAGAAACTACTAAAGACTAGGCTGTATGGGCTTGGATCCCTTTGCCTTCCCATAAGGGAGAAAGAAACTAAAAAGAAAAAAAATCTCTGGTTACTTCGGGCTGCAACAGTCAGGGTTGTGGCACGCACTCTCTCGAACGGGCGTAAAATAAAAAAATAAATATTTTTTTGCGTGATTTAGAGAAACTATTTAATAAAAGCAATGCCAAATAACATGAGATATTGTTCCGTGTATGGATGTTCAAATTAATCAAGAAATTGTTGGGGATAATCACATACCTCTTTCGTTAGATCTTATTTGGAATTACTTTTGATTGATACAAAACATTCTATGTCATAACATTTTCTATTTATATTTTTAGTTCTAATCTGATATTCTTACCGTAAGCATCAAAATAATGTTTTTAAATATAATACAGTCGTAAATTCAATATGTTGGTTTTACTAGACATAGGGAAGTGATGTGCGTTTTACAGGTTTTCTAGAGAAATTAATATTTTTTTAAATTACCAAGTGTGCCAGTGAGGTAAGTAGATTAGGATTATTATTAAGATTATTCTTTATAATTTGTGTATTATTAAAGTAATCGGACTGAGTAGGTATATATTTCTCTGCTATAAAGCACGGGGGATTTAAATATAGTATCTTTTAATGCTGTTATATTCAAAGAAAATTGTTTTAATAAAGCCCAACCAAAGAAATAAAAAAACCTCGCCATATTTCGGAATTTTAATGGAACTAATTTTATAAGAGAAATTGTTGCCATAGTCGTAAAAATATAAATGTGACGCCCCCAGAGCAGGTTTTTTATTTATTTGGCCAGGCTTTACTTTAGTGTAATTAGTCGCAAACTTAACAAGTGGTCAAGAAAAACAAGCAGTGTTCAACCCTACAGCATGTCGTTCAATCCCAGAAAACCGCGAAGTTATTCTACTGTATGTACGTAGTACATACTATATTTATACTGTGATGTTAACAAACAGTTACTTACATCACAGTATAAATATAGTATGTACTACGTACAATACAGTAGGATAACTTCGCGGTTTTCTGGGATTGAACGAATGAATGAATGACATGCTGTAGGGTTAAACACTGACTGTTTTTCTTGACCACTTGTTAAGTTTGCAAATAATAACATAAAGACGTTAAGCCTGAATGACGAGTTTTTTTATTTCTTTGGTCGGGCTTTATTAAAATGATTTACTTTGATTATAACAGCATCGAAATAAACACAGTATTTCAATCTCTCGCGCTTTATCCATAGAAGAAAAATAATGTACCTCTGACTCCGATTACTTTAATAAAGTCACAACTAACTACCTGTACTACAAGAAGTAGGTAGGTATATTCTTATTTACCAGTTACTACGTTTAAAAAAACCTCAAAACACTAATACACAAATTGTAAACAATAAATCTTAACCTTACAGACTCACTTGGTCATATAAAAAATGAGAATCCTGGTTTATTTCTTGATGAATATAAACATCCATACACGGAACAATATCCCCTGTAATTTGGCATTGTTTTATTATTTGTTTCTCTAAATCACGCAAAAAAATATTTAAATAGCTATTTTACGCCCGCTTGAAAGAGCGCGCTACACCCCTGACTGTTTTGGGTGGTTGCAGCCCGAAGTAACCTGAGATTTCGAAGCGCGCCAAAATGACACTTTTGTATGGAGTTACACTACGGTATACGGTGCTTACATATTTTATTACTTATCTCCCTTTCATGTTCTGACTGAACGCCAAAGCATCTTTCACTCTCTCTCGCTCATTCGTACGTATCATCATATCTATCCTATCACTCTATCCTGTCGCTCACTCGCTCACCAATCTATCTATCAGTGAAAGATATAGTGATACATTCGAATCGCTCGCGATATAATGATAGATTGATATATATGTAAGGATATATATCTTTTATATCTATCTATCGTGAGTTACACACACCTCTAGAAAACTGCTAAACTAAAAGAACAAAAAAAAAACTGTCACAGATGAGGTTATAAAACTGTTTATGTGATCAAAACAAACAAATCGCTTTGTTTATTGCGTACAGTATTCTGTTTGGACCTTATCAATTTAAATAGGTAATTAAATTTTTCACTGTGCCATATAAACTGCAATGATGGAGAGTGTAAATAGAAGAATGGCAGCCCCCTCACAGTGTCGATATTGTTCAACTGAATGCAAAAGGGACATCACCAGCGTTTATTTAAACAGGGGATGCGAAGAAATATATTCAAAAATGTTATCGGAGACTTTCAACGTGGTAAGAAGATAGATTTTGTCTGAATTTGCCTTAGATATTTTAAGTAATATATTTAACGGCTCTGGGTACGAGTACGATCAAGGAGCATATACCCAACCTGGAGAGCGCACTCACAATATCTAAATGAAGACAAAAAATTTGTCCTTGAAATTTTTTGTTACCACTCTGTCTCTTTCTAAGTAGAGTGACCACACGTTACAAAGTTTGGATAATTCTTTAATATTATTCTGCATATGAAATAAATATTACATAATATTTTGAAACAGTTCTTGGTTCTAAAATAAATGTTATGACGTTATGGTATTATTATTACGGTATATTATGACTTAGAATATATTTTGGATATTGTAGAACATTAAAAATTGGCTTACGCCCTACAACTTGTTTTTTTTTTCAGTAGGAATGATTCATCTTCTCGTACTAAAAAATAGCCCGTGCACTATTTTAATGGCATTGCAGTTTCATCAAAAAAATTGCAGTTTCTTCGTCGTGAAGGAGCAATAAACTTCCATCCAATCGTAATCGTCCTTGCAGTTTTTTAAGCTCGAATTATATGCGTCTGCACGACCAGGTCAGTCCGCTAAACTACGTAATTACAAGGATCATTTTTATGTTAGTTATGGACGGTCGCGCGGATTCAAATAAATCGTTGAAATCTAGTTCCTTGTAAGTACCTAATCTCGTAGTGCAGCGGACGACGAGCCACTGACTCGCGCGAACGCATATAATTCGAGCCTAAACCGCTAGATCGCAGGTGCAGTTGCGCGCAAGCAGCTGTAAATAATAGTATATTTCTTCGGCAATATACGGAACTATTTATTTTCTTAAAAATGTATTTATTTTAAGATTTTAAGGACTGATTTTCAATAGTAACTATCCATCGTCAAGCAATAAATACTTAATAAGTATTGCTAGAACAATATTATTCTATGGGGCATAAAAAGAAAAGATGTTATATAGGCGTAAAAATATATATATGAAGTAAAAAACATATTTACTGATGCATATTAATTTGTACAGGTTTTACACAAATCACATTTTCTTACAATAATTTAACATACAACTAAACTACTATTAGACAACTCTATTTTCCCGCGGAGGGGTCGCTCCATGTTTTAATTTTTTTCCAGAATGTTCATAGTCACTTGTTTTAAAATGATTGCTGCACACTTTTACGTTTTTAGGGAAAGGAGGTGATATTTTTAGAATAGATATCCATCTGTTTCGCGTGGTTTCGCTCTATGGGGTCTGAAGGTAACCTGTAAAAGGCAAAAACAACTAGTAACAATAAAGTAAAAACAAAAACAGTAAGAAAGTATCAAAGACCGCAGAACGAAAACCACTTCAAAAGAACTAATTGTCACCCTACATAATACTGAATGAACACACCGTAATTTATGTTACAGCTATAAAAAAACAAAAAATGTTCAATTAAAATAGATAACTTTAACCTATTAAGTGAGTGTTATAGGTTTTCAAGCTTTTTAAGACACAAAAAGTAAAGAAATAATGTTTTATACAAAATATTTAAGCTAGTACCGATTTATGCAAAATATACACTTACTTGTGAAAAATTATGTTACATGCAGGATACCACTCCTTTCTACAACTGGCCACAATACATCTGACACCCATTTTCTACAAAAGAACACTTATATCTTGAAAAAACAACAACATAAAACGTGATATGAAGCGTCTTAATCCGCCATGTTAGCCGATAGTCACTTGACATAACGTCTCAGTGTTGCCAATACCCATTTTGCGATATACCCAAAATTTAAGGAAAAATAAAAGGATTTTAAATTGATAGAACATTGGACAAAAGCAAGTTAATATTGCTAGCTTGACAAAACAAGTAGTAATAAGTCACAAGATAGTGCATCATAAATTAACAACGGTTCATTTATCAAAAATGTACAGTAATCGAATTTATTTTCTAAGCATTATGGGGAAAAGTTTGTTTGTTATTGGCGCGACCATCAGTTACCTTAGAAAGAGATAGAGGGATAACAAAATCAAACAAAGGTTACTCGAGTTCATTTCAGTCTACTTCAGTTTGGTATTGTGAGTGCGCTCTCCAGGTTGGGTATATGCTCCTTGAGTACGATACTCTTTGACATTCAGAGTGTTGCCAGAATCTTACAAAATACTGTAATCTGATGAAAAAGGTTCAGTTATCCAATGTCATGGGTAAAAACCATGAGGAAAAACGCCCGACCAGAGAAATAAAAAATCTCGCCTGTGATTTTTCTAATTCTATTGGGGCGTTCTCTTGGTACCAAATCGAGTATGTACCCCAAATTGTTTAAAAATAATGCATAACTTCAATGGAACTAATTTTATAATGGAAATTGTTGCCATAAACAAAAATATACATGTGGCGCCCCCAGAGCAGGTTCTTTATTTTTTTTGTCAGGCTTTAAAACCTTTCTTTAGTTCATATTAAGTGATTTAACAAATTTCAGACAATATATTCAGAGCCTATGTATGAAGACATATTTAGTTATTTGATCTGTATGGATTGCATTCGCAGACTTCGGGATGCAGTTAAATTCAAGAAAACGGTAAGAATAAGAAATTAGTTTTATAAATTTTTTTAACTTATAGGCAACCCATTTTTTTCTATTCTAGGTGCATATTCATTAATGGTGAACTCGCTTTAAAAGAGTACCTTCAGCAAGTTGATTGTAAACACAACAATGGTAAGACTTAAATTGGATATTATTATATTAAAATATTTTTACTATTAAATTACGTATTGGAATTCTCGGATGGCCTCTGGAACTTTTTGCAATTTTTGCTACTTTGCTACTTTTTACAAGAAAAAACTTCGTCTGTGAAGAAAATTGTGTAAAAAAAAAAGTTAAAGTTATATGAAAAGTTTTAAAAAATATTACATTGTTTAATGTTTATTTTAATAGATTTAAATTGCTTTCATTTAGAAGATGAAGGTATTATAGTAGCAGACAAATTATTGGGAGGTGATGATTTGGCAAGAGTTACGATTAAGACTAACAACGAAGAAGAAACAGATTGTGAAAATGAATGTAAGTATATAACTGCTAGACTTAAATACTTTTGCCGTGTTTCACAAAGCCACAACGCTAGAATTTGTTGTTCATTGGGCAGTCAGTCATTTACACGAACATCGAATAGGACTTGTATTCTATAATAAAATATTAACATCGTTAATTATTAAATGCACTCACATGAGTATGTAAGTTTTAATTGTGTAATTAATGTACAGTACATTACAGCTTACAACCAGCAAAAATACATTACAGTATTTTATGACGAGTCACCGTCCGACATATCGGAGTCTACAATGTCTACATACAATATGAGAAAACGAAAATCTACACCCAACATCAAATTGAAGGATTATCACGTATACGGTGCTGTTAAGAAGAAAACTAAATCGTCAAATTCCTTGAGGACAGACAGAAAAGCTAGCAAAAGTATCGTAAACTCTCATCGCCAGTCCTTTGAAGGTCCAGCGGTTCAAGACATGGTAGACGACAGCTTGTGGATGGAAGTGGAGAGAGGCCCGGTCTACGAAGAGTCTTTGACTGACTGCGAAGACCAGTGTAAGTCTTTAATAATAGCGCATATAAGCGCATAAAGTACCTAACGATCGATTCGTTCGTACCGGTTGTATGGCGTGCCCAATTAATTGTAGTGTAATAAACTAATAGGCTCACTACGTAATGCGTAAAAGGCTCGAGAAAGAGTCAAACGCGACATAATGACAGAGTCGATGACTCTTATAACGCATATTATCACGTTTGACACCTCGGGCTTTTCGCTATGAAAGAACAATGTTATAATTATTTCAAAAATGTTAGATATGCAATGCGATGTAATGTATTTTGTAATATTGCAGCATCTGATCAGTCAATTGAAGTTCTAATACCAATAAAAGCACCCGTAATTGAAGAGCTAGCACATGAAGCGCAAAAGCGGAAAACCACACAAAATATCCAGTTGCAAATCCCAAGTTATCCCAAGAGAACTGAAATGAAAGATACCTTCAAGACTATAGAATTATCCACTAGCGAAAAACTTGAAGTATGTAAGAATAGCTGTGATATTGACGACGATGGTAAGCTTATAAAAAATGGTTACGTATTAAAAAATCAAAACTTCATCAAGCAAATTTCAAAATAACAACGAACAAATGAACAAATTTTAAAACATCAATGGTCATTTGACCAAAAGTTCAACTGACCAAAGTCTGGAATATCAACGTTTAAATTATCTATGACACTATAGGCCAAATCGTTCAAATGTTAAAAGGATTTTTGGTTCATTTATTAATTATCAACTGGTTTCACCAGCCAAACCAAAATTGCCTTATTACCTACCTATATGTTACAAGCCAAACCCAATTTTGGGTCATACTAGTTTTGCCTAGGCTAAACTGGGTTTAGGTAAGGTTAGGTTTGTTTAGGTTAATGTGTAACCTAACACGAAGGGTATGGCGAGCGATCTGGGCTCGCTACGCTCGCCCACATCGCTTCTGCCATACCCTTCGAACCTATACTATCCGAAGTAGGGGTGCCCTGAACTCCCGTGCTCGCTTCGCTCGCACCCGCCTGGTGAATTAATTTAGCCTAATTCAAATTCAAATTATTTATTTGCATAGGCATTTGCCTAGGCCCTAAGACATAAACGTTTATAATTGCAAACTTACTAATTTATTAGACTGTGGAAGGAACAAAACACTGAAGAATATCATTCACCGAGGAATGATTCAATTCGGAGTGATTTGGCACTTCAAATTTTGATCTAGCAACTTTTGGTCAGTCGTCCATTTGATGACAGATACATTTGGATTATAATTTTTTTCTAAATAAAACATTTGGTCATTTAAAATTTGTTATTTCATTTGTTGTTCTTTTAAAATTTGTTCGATCAAGTTTTGATTTTCTAATATGCAACCATAAAAAATACCTACTTCATACCATACATAGTAAGTATATGTACTTAGTGTAGTAACGTTAGTTTTTGTAAATAGGTAGTGTGTGCAATAATTAATAAAATAAACATTTGACAGTTATTGGACTAACTAACGATGATATCAGTAAATTAAAGGAGACCGTCTAAAACTCTGTAAAAAATAATAATTGGTCGAGATTTGAAAGTTCTTCTGCTAAACGACACCCTACCACATCAACATGACCAGTTTTTGGAATGTACTTACTATTAAAAGATTTGAAACGAATACCATTTTACAATGAATAAATATTGTTTTAAGGTCAGGCCTTTGAGAGTCAGGCGGTGCAAGATACGGTACAACACGAATGTTTCATGATGGAAGCAGAAAGAAGCCCAGCCTGCGAAGAGTGGTTGATTGACTCTGAAGACCAGTGTAAGTCACTGTAATAAAACAGAATATTTAAAAAGCTACACGATAAGCGAGCAAGCATATAGAAGCAAGCATGTAGAACTGCCCTACCAAAACAGTATCCCTCCCCCCTGTTGAAACCTCCCCACGTTGCGTTGCTCAGGCCAGGTCAGACCGCACCGGCGCGGCGCTGCGCTTGGCTTTTCTTTCACGTGCAAGTAAGCTATCAGTCCCATGATGAACCTGTCTTATACCTAGTACCTTATTAAAAATGGGTCAGTCGGGCGTGGTGCTACAATCTAGATAGCATCGTCGTTATTGGTAGGGCAAGGTATGATTAAAAAAATAATATTGAGGGTGGAATCGCAGGACAGAAAACTAGGTTATTTTATAATTGTTTGTGTCACTGTTGCACAGCATGTGATGTATCTTAAATCTTGCAGCACGCGATCAGACAGAAGACGTTTTAATACCAATAAAAGAACCCGTGATAAAAGAGCTGGCATATAAATCGAAAAAGCGGAAAACCGCACAAAATGTACAGTTAGAAAGAAGACCGAAGAAAACTGGAATAAAAAAATCTTTACAAACAGGCAAAAAGTCCACAAAAAATAAACTTAAAATAGGCGAGGATGGCGCTAACATTAATGACGACGATGGTAAGTAGTTGAATAATTCTTCATTCACTATTTACAGGCGGACTTTGTGCTGTTTCGCCTAGGTTAAAGAAATAATGATATTAATAATACAAAATGGATAAGGAGGCTCTTACCCTACGTTTTATAAACATCTCAAATAACCATATCATTTAATTTCCCAGAATCAACGGTACCAGCATCTGATGCGTCGATGATGAACGCTAAAACAATCGTGGAGTTCTCAACAGCTCTTCCATTCAAAGTGGCTCAATACAACAGCATCGGCTGCGTCTATTGCACGGAAATATTCTATGAAGCCGAACAATTCAGAACGCATTTAAATTCAGCACACACTAACATCGACAAGAATATCGCAATTTCCAACCCTTATTACAATCGCCTCACCCGAGTTGATGTTTCTAATCTTTTCTGCAAAATGTGCTCTCAAACACTTCAAAGCATAGAAGCGGTTGCAATACACTTAAAAGAAAAACACGCTTTGGCAATCAATTTAAACGAAAGCTTAGGGTTAGTACCGATAAATTTGAACAAGGAAAAGTTTTCCTGCGTGGTTTGCGGGGATGACTTTAAAGGATTGTATAAATTATCGAGACACACTGGTTCGCACTTCGCATTGAACGTTTGCCCCATTTGCGGAGAGAAAACTGAAACGAGAACCTGCCCCTGTAAGTATTTGAAAAAAAATGACGATATCATATCTTGTAATTTCTGTAAAGAGTCATTTGCAAACGTCGATGCCAAAAAACTTCACTATGAAGAAAGTATTATGTGCAGGGTTCACAAATGTCGAGAGTGTGGAGAGCGTTTTATAACGGCAGAAGAGCGACAGCGCCATCTCGTCGAATTTCACGGAATACCGCAGAAAACTTTCTCTTGTACCCAATGCAAACAAACTTTCCCGTACCGAACCAAACTAACGTTCCATTTCAACACTACACACTCGGATATATACAAATGTCAGTACTGTAACAAACGTTTTGAGAGTGGTGTAAAGTTGCAAGGTCATGTAGCTCGCATGCACACGTTAGAGAAAGCATACAGTTGTGAACTATGTGACATCAGTTTCTTCGAAAAGGTTCAGCTGAAAAGGCATATGAGGAAACATGACGACAACAAGAAGTTCCATTGTAAAGTCTGCGGGCAAATGTTTATCCGGCGATATCGTTTAACAGATCACATAGTCAAATATCATCCAGATTTTCAACCTACTAAATAATTAGAATAGTTTCGTAGGTATATAATTACTTTACAGTCCTCTACTTGTCAAGAGATATTGTCATTATACGCAGTTGTTGTTGTTTGCACAAGTGAACGATGTCGCTGCTGCGTTTAAGCACTTTCAAGGTCAAAGTGTCTAGCAGTGTAAGTGTGTAAGTTACCTAAAGCCTGACCAAATAAATAAAAAACCTCGCCATAATGCGGAATTTCAATGGAACTAATTTTATAAGGGAAATTGTTGCCATAGACTTATACGTGTATATTACACGTGGCGCCCCCACCCAGAGCAGGATTTTTATTTCTTTGGACAGGCTTTACATTGTTATATTTGTAATGTACGGATACAAATAAGTGTTGTGTGAAGAATATGCAATCTGTCTGAGGATCACGATGTTTTATTAACGCATTAATTGTTTTATAAAGCTGTCAAATAAGTAACGAATTTGAATTTGAAGGACCAAAATAAAATTGATCAAATAAAATATAGCTGAACAGATCAAAAAGTTTATTATTTAACTAAACTCTAAACTATGCATATTCAAGTAAAGTTTTAAAACAATGGTGAGCTGTCTGTCACATGTGACCATTCACCCACCCACTACGTGCGTAGTATATATTTTTAACCCCTTACTGCATCGCGTCCCAAATTTGCACAAAAAAGTTTTTGTTTAATAATTTGAAATTTTGCATCTTAAAGTGCTGGCAGTATTAAAATCCATAGACAAGATATTATGAACTTTGACATTTAGTGGCAGTATCATGTTGGCAGCCTTGGTAAAAAAAGAAAATTCAGTTTGAACTCGACCGTAACCGAAAGGTGAATAGCTCCGTGTTTGGAACCAAATTTCTCGAAATTCTATGAATATTTCGGCTTGTAAAAAAATCTACTGATAAAACCATTCAACATAAACATATACATAAAAAAAAACTAACCGAAATCTTCATGGATTATGAATTATTGACCGATATTTTTGTGTGCATATTAGGGACCACATGAAGTGTTGACATAATTGTACTGTTCACATATGAAACCGCATGCAGTTGTGGGTGAATCTGCTATTTTCATATATGACACGGTATGCAGTAATGTCTGATTTTAAATAAATACATAAATAATGTTTTATTTCAGACAGTATACATAGTCATATATACATTTTGTCCATAATTCAATTTCTATTACATAAAATAAAATTACATAAAATTCTTATTATTAGTAAGTATGTGTGTGTGTAATTAGATATGGTACAATAAAGAGGCTTTATTTTTGAATTTGACAATTTACTTAATTATATAATTATTTTATTTATGAGGCCGTAATAAAACTTGTAATATTTCACTATTAAATAATTTACATTGTGATATACCTTAAACTTGGTTGATTTGGACGCATATGGTATCATATTTGGTACGAACATTTTTTTTCAAGTTAATGCATACCGTACCATATATGCAAATTATTAAAATCATGAATTATAATATCAAAATATAATACTAGATTTTTTTAAATTTTTTTTTGAGTTCATTTAACCCAAAACTACAACATATTTTTTTTTCGCAAAGTTACAAAATTCCATGCAGTAAGGGGTTAAGTATCTTAGAAGGGTGGGCGTGTGCAGACTGAAAGACTTGTTCACTATAACACACAGTTTATTTAGCGATCGGTAATTGACATCCGATGTAGCTTATACGAATACAATTCAATACACGTGCGGCTTTTGTAGAGCAGCCCAACGCGAACAACCGACGCTGCGCCGGATCATCTCCCGCGATCCGAGTATCGTCGAGTCGAGCCGAAATGCCAGCCCCCAACTCTCTACTGGTACAGTTGATTGGGCGAGCCTAGTTAGCCCCACCCACATTTACATTATCCCGGTTATGTAGATTCGGGGACCTATCTAACTAATCTAATTAACTTATGATTGTAAAATTGTAACAATATATTATCAGCTGTCTGACACGCATAATAAAGACTGCCTAGCTAGAGGAGGTGACACGCACGACCGATCACTACGCGCGTTGCGCAGAATGACGCTGAATTTCTAAGAAGCTCCGCAAACCTTAGACAAGGGTTACACGCTCAGTCTGGCGTCAGTTCAGTCCAGTCCATCAGTCTGCTCAGAATGACGAGAGAAATTATCGTCTAACCGGTTGACTGACGGGTGCTGACGGACTGATGGTTATATTAGTACCGTGTTTTTCATCCATCATTCTGGCATCAGTCCAGACTGGTGGACTAAACCGACGCCAGACTGAGCGTGTAACCCTAATCTTAGGCACATCCGCTCGAACCCGACCGCCATTCTTCCATTCATAGTGTTTTATATTCCGTGGTTTTGGCTAATGATGAAACCCTTTCCACGCGGTTTCAACTCGCACTTGACCGGTATTTTGTTTGTTTTTGAGATAATACAATAGACGTTACTTTTTGCTTTAAATTTTTTTTAGGTGTTTCGGTACTTTTGACTATCGGTTGCTGGCAACACTGCTTCTGCTCCAAAAGGACTTGGGTCCAGGCCAGAAAAAATATTTAAAAAAATAATGAAAAAATCTGACTGACAGCAGCATAAAAACAGAACTTTTTTTATGCCAAATCCAAGAGAAAAATAATTATATTGAATAAATAGGTTTAATTTGGTGATTTTGGGATAAGATTCATTTCATTAATATTTATTTGATCAATCCTTGATCAGGGAGTGAAGTTCGGGCATGAGTAACTAAATAAACGTTTGTTTGTTGATCATCATCACACATTTTATCTTCACCGACCATCACGTAGAATGGCTTCTAGAAAGCCAGCAGGTCCCGCAGTTTGCCGATATTGTTCGACTGCTTGCACCAGGGATCTTACCAGCGAATATTTAAATAGAGGACGCACAGAAGTATATTCTGAAATGCTCTCGGAGACCTTCAATATTGTAAGTAATCGTTACGTTAACTTTTCCACGTTAGAATAGAGATCAGAGTCAACTTAAGGGCGGCCTGTTTGTTACACAAGTTGACTCTCTGACCCACTTTCTTCAACCACTGAACCAAATGTGATGAAACTTAGTACCTACAGAGATAGAACAGACCTTGGGGAAAGATAAAAGCTACCTTTTACCCTGGGGAAATACCTTATTGTCATGTGAAAAACTTAGCATGAAAGCTAGCTAACAATAGTGCCTTTACTATGTTTTGGAGCCGTCTCCAAAGCATAGGTACCTATGTACCTAAAGTTAACTCTCTGACAAATTCCTGTTTGGCAGGTAGGTTGGGGATTGCAGTTGCTGTTGATTGCGCAAGTGAATGCTGCTGATTTAAAAAGTCTTTGTCATAAAAACTAAAGCATTCCAATTTGAAACTTATTAGCTCAACTTGTAAATATGTTTACTTAAATTTCTATCTATTGCATTTATTATATTAGTGAAATTGTTTATATGTTCCAGAAAGTGTATTCAGACTGTATTTATGAGGACTTATTCAGCTATTTGATTTGTCTGAAATGTATAAGCAGGCTGCGTGATGCTGCAGACTTTAGAAAAAAGGTATTTTTTTGTATTGTATTCAAAAACATTATTCTTTAATAAAGAACTCTGGATATGCACAACAGAATTTGGATTGACAGTCAAGCCAACTAAATATCTCTAGGTGTATTTAGTATAAACTATATATAATTATAAAGCTTTTAGAGTCTAAACTAGATTGTCCTGTGTAGTAGCATCATGATGTTTCATGAGTAACAAGACATAGTCAGTTGTGTCTTATCATATTGCAGGAAATGACAATTATGGTGGGTTTTTTGACTGTTCAATGTGAAATAATATCTTATTACAGTGCTATTGGGGATGGTCTAAGTTAGTACAACTTTGTATAATTTATTTCCAACTAGTACAATAATATGACTACAATAGATCCACCAAGGGTCGTAGTGGTCTTGGGTATTTAGTGCCCTTCCCTCTCCATCCAAATCATAATCATAATCAAAGCAGTCTTGACACATTGACACAAAAATAGTAATACTAGATCTAAACTGGGCCTAGCCTAGTAATATTTTAGATTCTAGTTTCTTCCATAGTTTAGGTTCATAGTTATATTAATTTTCCCTCCATGCTCATTACTCACCCTGTTTGCTTGCTGAAGTGGTTTGTGAATATCTATAGTAAAATTAGTTTTATTATAATTTTTGTCCAACATTTCAGGTGGCTGAGTGTGAACGTGTGATAGAGCAGTATGTTCAGGAAATAGGTGGCAACTCAAACAAAACTGCTGACAGTAAAAGTGACACACTAGGTAATATAATGCATTCATACAGGTCTGGGCTTAGCATTGTTCCTAGACAAATCTTCCTTTGAGTGTTGTTAGAGGTGATGGAAGGTACAGAAGTTAGCACATGTGATTGGACATTCGCACTACGAAATTCACCCCTACCGCTACGGAATACAGACGACACTCAAACTAATTGATGATAAGCTTGGTTTTCTTAAGTTCTTTTTCCATGTACATACAAATATTAATAGATCAAAATCAGCTTGAAATTTTATTGAAATTTAAAAAGTCTGATTTGATTACTTGATTACATTATGGTCAACCACTCATAATGCTGCTGATTGAAAAACCTATAGGTTTACCATTAACAAGGCTTATAAGAATGTGTTATATCAAAGTTAAAGTAATTTTTTTTACAGATAAAGTAGAAGTAAATGTGGATGTGAAAAAGAAAGAAAAAGAGTTTCTGGTTGACATAAAAGAAGAAGTGGAATGCATTACGACTTACGACGATCAAGCGACCGACAGTGATGTTGAATGTATGTGAAGTAAACAATTTTCTGACACAACATTGTATGCACAAATATACAGCTCTCTTTAAATATGAGAAAAAAGAAAGAGAGATAAGAAAAAGAAAGAAGAGAAAGATAGGTGTATCTATTTTAGATGCATACCAAATCTTAACCAAAACCAGCTAATAGTGGTTTTAGTTTAGTTAGGTCTCCCCTGTAAGCATACTAACTACTAAATCTCTGCTCACCCTATTAGGGAAAAGAGCCTTCTTTTTCATGTTTTATGTCTTTAAATATTGAATTTGATTTTTCAGCAATCAAATATGAGACAGTCGAAAAAATTGATGTGGATGAGTTATTTAAGAAAGTCAAGAAAGAAATAGTAAAATCCTCAGCTTTTGATGAGCAGGAAACTGATTGCGAGGATGATTGTAAGTACAATAAATACAAATATTTTTTATAGAGTCCGCGCTACCAGAGAAGTCCCGTAGACGCGGCGCTGCAATCGCACAATGCACAGGAAATTAACACCTATCACCTTCAACATAGCGGAGTAGTTGTCATTTTGAGTTCCCAGTTTTGCCGCGGGGCTTCTTTGGTGGCGCGGACTCTAGCAATAAACTTCTAAATATTATTTTTTGATATAAAAGGGTGACCAGACTAGACTTGTTTTCCTAGCTTGTTTTCATGGCTGGAAAAATTTGAATAAGAGAAGTAAGAAATTATGATCAATTTACAAAATGCTGTATGGCAGATATAAGCAAGATTTGTGAATAATGAGTACATTTTTGATGGTGTAAGGTGACACAGGATTGACCATTGTGGAGATGTTTGGAGGAGGTCTTAGTCCAGCAGTGGATGGAGAGTGGATGTCTTTCGGCTGCAATGATGATGATGATGATGCATGTGAACAAAAAATTAATCTGTTGTGTGGTCCAAGTTTTTTCCTGTAGATATTGTAAGAGATCATTTTACATACCTAATCTAGGGAATACCCAGTAGCTTCACCACGCAACTACCTACTTAATTATTTAATGAGGAAACTGTACCTTTTAGTCCATTTCATAGACATTTTTCATGTGCTCGAGGTTACATACAAGGTCACAAATTTGCCTGCCAAAGGCCAAAAATCCTATCCCGTTTTTTACCTAAGCATGTCAACTTTGTATGTCCCAGTCCTTAATAATAAGCAATTATTTTGAAATGTAAGTACAGTAGCTGACACATGCTTCTGGCTATTCACACTACAAAATTAGTTTCTATTTCTACGGAATAACGACGCTGTCAAGGACAAAGTAAAGTCAAAGTCAAAGTCAAAGTCAAATAGTGTTTATTCAAAGTAAGATTTCACAAATCATTTTTTGACGTCAGGGCGGGTTCACAATTTGGCTGTCTTCTGTGGAGAAGAACCCGCCGGAAGAAACTCCACAGGCGTTGCATCTTTTCAAAATATTTATAGATAAAGTATTCAAAAACATGTGCTGGCTGCTATACACATTTTTCATATCAGGTTGTTAATAATAAAGATGTTTCTTTTTCTGTATTAAATAGTGATAGCAGTAGAACTAGAAGACATTACGAAAGAGGAATCAGACGTCGAATGGTCAATAAATGAATACCGAAAACGGAAATCCACAAAAAACAAGAAAAAAACTCGATTCAAGAAAGCAAAGATAAAAGAAGTCAGCAAGACCACTGACAAGAGCGTAGTAGATGATATAAAAGGTAAACCAAGTACATAGTTAAATCAATTGCTTTCCCTATCAATGCCATAATATGCAAGCAGTCACAGAAGTACAAAGCACTACAAAAAAATCTCCTGCTCTTTTTCACCAGCTTTCCGTCACCCAATGTTGCAAGTTTGCAACATTGTTCTGTCTTGCTGATTTTAAGAGGCCTACGTGGCTTGTTAGGTCTATTCTATTAAATTATTTGTTAAGTTTCAACAATAATGTACATCATAATTAATTTTCAATATAACATATTTTTTTTCGTCTTATAGCATGCGACCAGACACAAGGTGTGACGAAACACAAAGCGAGAAGTCGGAAAATGTTACAAACAAAAACACAATCAAAAAAAGTCAAAGGAAGGGATTCATTGAAGGCAGCCAGGCAATCCGCTAGCATGAGTAATGATGAAACAGACAATGGTGAGAAGTCTTATTTTATTAACCACAATTTTATTATATATTTGAAAAATTCGGACATCAAGACATTGATAAGTCATGGAGAATTAAGAACAACAGGTAACGAAAATGTTTTAATTTTTAGAGTTAAGTATGGAGGGACCCGATCCAGCTATGATGAACGCCAAACTCATCGTCAAGTTCGCCACGGCTTACCCGTTTAGGGCGATCAAAAACGAGGTTATAGGCTGCGCATACTGCAAGGAGATGTTCCAAAACCAACCGGAGCAGTTCCGGCAGCACATACAGGCGGCACACACACACCTCGACAAGGCCAGCTGCATCCCCGGCAGCCGCTACGCCCGGCTACCCAAAGTAGACGTCTCCGATCTATCCTGCAGAGAATGCCCTCAAAAGTTCCAAACCCTCAAAGAAACTGCGACTCACTTAAAGGAACAACACGCCATACCTATCGACTTAAATGAAAGCCTAGGTTTAGTGCCCATTAAATTAGGCTCAAAGTTTGAATGCGTCGTCTGTGGGAGTGAATTCAGTGGATTGCAGGTACTGTCAAGGCACACTGGCTTTCACTTCGCTCTAAACATATGCCACATTTGCGGAAAGAAAGTGCAGTCGAGAAAATGCAGTTGCTCTATAGCATGTGATAGTTGCAAGCAGACTTTCGAGACGCTGGAAGCTAGAAGACGTCACTACAAAACGAGTAAAAAGTGTTTGCCGTACAAATGTAAGGAGTGCGGGGAAAACTTTAATAGTGTTGAGGTTCGACAGCGCCATTACGTCGAATCGCACGGGAGACCGGAAGCAATATTCCAATGCCCGAAATGCGACTTGACGTTCCCATATCGATCGAGGATGACGCAACATTACAACACTACTCACTCAGATTCATACAAATGTAATTACTGCCAAGAACGTTTCTGCAATAATGTTGCTTTGGGGAACCACATCGGTCGCGTTCACACGTTAGAGAGAGCTTTCAGGTGTCGATTTTGCGATAGCAGTTACTATACGAAGGGACAACTGAACATCCACATGAGAACACATGACGACAGCCTGAAGTACCATTGTCAGTTGTGCGGGCAAATGTTTGTTCGACGATATCGTTTAAGGGACCACATAGTTAAATGTCATCCAGGAGTTAAAGCCGAGGATATAATATTGTACTGATTATTTTATCTGCTACATAACACATTAAAAGCAAATGCACAACTTCTTCAATATTTTTTTACGGGTAGCTAGATATAATATTGGGGTTGTATAATTATTGTTTGGTTGGATTAAAATAAATTATATGTTTTTATTAATAACTGTTGTTACTTATAAAACATAAAAAATATAGTTACCGATTATAAAAACCTAAAGATGCAGAGATTTTTAAAACAGATAGTCTCCATTTTATTGGTTGTCATCACAATTTATATACGAAAACTACGTTTATTTTGTTGGTCTGAATGTATAGTTAGTTTGGCGAGAAAAATAAAAATCCTTGTAATATTGCGGAATTTTAATGTAACATAACAAACTTTTCTGGCGCCCCCAAACAGGTTTTTAGTCAGGCTTTTACGACCATAGACATAGCAGGGTGAAGCCTGACTAGATAAAGAAAGAACCTCGATTTGTTGCCGAAATTTAAATGGTTCTAATTTTTTATTTAGAGCAGATTTTTTATTTTTCTGATCAGGTAGGTTTTATATTCTTTTGTGTTTTTATACAAAATAATGTTGTTCAAGTAATAAAAACGTAATTCCAAACTTACAGTATTCTTTAGTGGTTACAATTTTAGATTATTACAACAAATTTAACATATCATAATTTTACTAAAAATACAAAGTAAAACTTCCTTAAATAAATGCAAAACATAAGAAACTTATAAAAAGTCTCGACAACAGAATGTAGGTACATTAATTAAATAACAATGAATACAGCATTATAATTTTATCTTCATTGTACTAATAAAACTAAGTTAAGTACCTACTCAATTCAATGCATTTTTTCACATTATTACAATCCATAACATATTATTACTATATATTAATTATTAGCCTACTTGATCCCAGTTGCTGGGCAAAGGCCTCCCCCCAACTCTTTCCACCCGCTCTTTCCCGAGCATGTTCAGGCCAGCTGTTGCAAAAGGCGTTCAAGTCATCCCGCCATCTTTTTCTAGACCTGCCCCGACTTCGACGTCCGTTTTCAGGCCCCAATGCGTGACGAGTCCGCCCACCTATCTGGACCCATTCTGCTGACATGCCCTGCCATATTATTAACTAACTACGCAAAATACATATTTATAAAAATGAAAATGAAATAACACCCTTACAAACTATGTTAAATGTTTATAATAATAATAATAAAAACACTTTATTACACACAAAAAATAGCTAACATAAAAAACAACACTGGAGAACATAATGTGCAAAGGCGGTCTTATCGCTTGCAGCGATCTCTACCAGACAACCTAAGGGTAGAGGACACACAAATGAGCAGAGCACAAATGAGCAGTAACTTAATTTTAACATTTTATTTAATGAGTCCCATCGCAAGTTTCGTCAAATGACGCTACAAAGAGCGGTCTAGTCGGGCCACCGTTCTAATGGAACCATTATAAAGTAAGATCAACAATATCCTCGCCGTCGTCATCACTTATCTCAAACACTTCCTGATTTTCAACCTTGTTTTTATGTTCTTGTTGTATGTTCTTGTTTTGACGTTCTGAGACTGGTTTGTTTTCGATATTACTAATTTTCAAACTATCTAAACCATTTTTAAGATTTTGCGACTCTTCTCCCCTCTCATGATAACTTTTTGTACGATCTCTAATACTAAAGCTTGGATTATCCAAATTATCGTTCGATGTCTGCAGTTCAGTGCTATTGTTAGTTGTAGTACTCAGAATTAATACTTCTCTGATTTCTTTTTCTATTCTTTTTTTCTTTTCTACTTCTTGATGGTCTAAATGATTCTCATTACTCGGAACTGGATGTTTATCAAGTTCATCTATTGGTTCTAGTATCAAGGTATCCTGTGAATCTTCATTTTCGGGAAACCGATCATCGAGATCATATTTCTGCTTTGCCGGACTTGATTCTTGACATCCTGCAAGTGTATCTGATTCTTCAAATTTGACTTTGATTGTAAACGTGTTAGCAATTTGAATATCGTATCGTGTTTCTGGTATTTTCATACCGTTACTTTCAATTTCTTCTTTTAATATTTCGTTTTCTATTTTTGAGTGATCTTCATCGGTTTTTGTTGTTGTTGCTGTTCTGTCAGCATGATCTTTCTCAAAGTAATGACTATTTACAACTGTCATCACATTTTGTTCGAAAGACTTTCTTACACTGGTTTCAGATAAATCAAGTAGGTCTTGTTTACTTGTAGAATCTACATTAGTAATACTGTCAGTATTTATTAAATTAGCTTCACGATTCAAATCATTTATTGAGTAAGCTCTTCGCTTTTTTACTATCTTGTTGACATGCTTATCTGCTGACGTACTCGGCAATGTTATTTTGTTTATTATTGACCGATCGTTACAGACTACTGTATTATCTTGTTTGTCTATGTTTGAAGATCTTTTTCCATATATTGCTTCACTAGAAACAACGCTCCAACCAGATTTACTTATTTTAGAAAGTTTTACTTTGCACTTGTCACGTTCAGATATTTCACTGCTATTTTTATGGTCCTCTTCCATTATAGACTCGTCATCATTTGCCTCTGTCGTGGAAACAATATTAGATTGAGGGACATTAGCGTTTCGATAATTTATAGGTTTACGACTTATTATCGTAAATTCGGGTTTCAACAGCGGACGGATTTTGTGAATATTTTCATGTCTGTGCAAAGTAAATTTCGTTATGAAATACAGTTTACATTTTTGACATACATATTTACGTGATAATATTTTACCTTCACAAGTCCGAAGGTGTCTTAAGAAAGTTGTTTGGGAAGTAGAACATTGATTGCATCCTTCACATCTAAATAGCAAAGTTCGTTTATGCAATTCTTTACCCAAATACTGTTTGTTTTTAAATATTTTTGGTTGAGCCTTTGGAGAAATGTTTCGATTGCGGGTCAAGGAATTAGGTTTATTGGGCCCGAACTGGGTTATGGTTAGAATCTTAAAATCATCTTTGGATAAGTTTTGTTCTCTATTATGATGAAGAAGTTTATGGCGTGCCAAAGTGTTCGCACTGCTAAATTTGTATGTACACTGATCGCATGTTGTATTTTTTTTTATTTCAAGATGTGTGCTGTCCTTAAGATGGCTTTCTAAGTTTGTTCTTCTTAGAAAATGTAGTTCACAATCATCACACTTGTACAGATTTTTTTTTCCTTTTTTAAGCTTTGTTTGTTGGGCTTTGGTGGCAGTATGATCTACGACAGATTTGATTTCAAAATTTGGTATATTCTCAGCTGTATTATTAGAACTTTCAACTTCAGATATAGGAACATGGAATTGAACATTACCAACTACTGGGTGCTCACTTGTAGAATTATCACTGATATTGTGAAAATTACAGTCGTTTTCAGTTAAAATTGTTATATTTTTGTTATTACACAGATGCTCATTCGACATGTGCCGTTTAACGTGTTTCTCCATTGCCCTTCGAGTAAAATGCAACTTACAATAATCACATTGCGGTTGTTGCTTATACATATTATGTTTGCCTCTTTTAAAGTGATTAAATAACTTGTCCTTTTTGTGAAAATGTAGAAAACATTTGCTACATTTGTACAAAATATTGTTTTGTTCAGAATTATCTTGTAACGTTTTACCTTTTAAATGTTTCATAAAAGTTTTGCTTAATTTTTTAACAAACTTTTCTACTATGTTTCGTAGCTCACCTTCTAAACTCGAATCATTTGAAAAGCTTAGCGAATCTTTTGTTTTAATCAACAATCTTTTTCTTTCTATTCTAGTTTCTTCACTTTGGCTATTATTAACTTGTTGTAAATTATTAATAGAGTTACCAGGCTCTTGGAAATGAATATGAGTATTTCCACTTGATTTCTCATCACCTCCATTATCCTCGCTGGTGTCGGATCCGCTTGATGAAGTGTCTATTTCCTCCTCATTATACGAAATGCTTGGTGCCCGACTTAGACGACGTTTTGTGATTAACGCTGAATTGTTAATTAGTCCCGATTTTGCATCATTTTCAGCACTCGTGTTAGTAAAATTTATTTCTTCATTACTATTTATCGCCATATCAGGTAGGATTCCGTAGGTCTTGGAGTGTTTTTCTGCATAGTGCAACCTGGATTCATCAGGTCTATCGAATTTATTTGGACAGAATGGACAGGTGACCTTAATATTGTCCACAAATGTTCCATTTTCGGTTGTAGCGATTTGATCAATATCTAAATAGAAATTAAGGTTTGGGTAAATATTTTGAGTTTTAGAAGAATTAGGAGTGATTGGTTGTCTGTGGTTCATCCCCTTTTCTACTGTTTGGGCGACGTTACGATCCAAAGTTTGCCTTTTCTCTGTCATTTTGTAGACTTACGTTTCCTGCAATATTGATAAAAGCACTGTGAGTATGACTCATTTACATTATAACTAAAGCCCGACCAAGGAAATAAAAAAGAAACTTCGCCATATTGCGAAATTTCAATGGAACTAATTTTATAAGGGAAATTGTTGCCATAATCGTACACGTGGCGCCCCCAGAGCAGGTTTCTTATTTCTTTGGTAAGGCTTTATATGTGGTCTAGGCTATGGGCAGCAACTATTCACGTGCGTGTGTATCCAAAAACAAGTATGATCCTTAACTCAAAACCGCCAGTCACACCGTCAAGCGTGTAGATTATGAAACAATGTTTTCAATGAAGATGCCTTGGGCTTAGAATCGTAAATAAACAGTTTGTAACTGGTTGTATATTTTGTAGTCTGTTATAGTATTTAATATATAATAAGAAGGTAAACTGCATACCCTGATTTGATTACTAGGTACTAAATTTTTCTTTGATCACATTATCACGATTTCACTGGGTTCCATTGTCTGCTTTTCTGTAAGTAAAAATATCGGAGAACTTAGATCACTGATTGTTAGCGCAGTGCAGTCGTATAGAATATACCCGTCACATATTTGGGGATGCTGTGCTATATTGAGGTAGGTTTTTAAATAGGTAGGTATAGATTTTCTAGCCCAACACGGGCGTTGTTTAATTGGACAATTTGTATAGGTAAACACTACAATTTCATCTATACATGCAGGAGGGTGTAAGAAGGGTATTATTATTATCTTTTATACCCAGTATTGTGTTAACAATTTTGGTACAATAATGAATGATACTATTCTTTACGCAAACATCGCGCGAGCGTAAGAAAATACATTTTGATCATACGACGAAAACTTATTCATCACACAGTGCCACCAACTTATCTGTAGCATGAAGCGAGTTGCCACGATCGAAAAGGTTTGCTACTACTGTTTGTTACTACTTCGACCATTGGCGTTGTCAGTAGTTCCGCTTTTGGTTCTACAGATAGGTAAGTTGGTGGCACTGTAGTCGTACGATCGTACCTACGTATAGGCACAGAAGAAAATAATAGTACTATACAAAATGAGTTTCCGCCCGATATAGCGCCCCACGCCCCGCACCCCGCAGGCACCGCGGGACTCCGCCGGTGGTGCTCGGGGCTCGGGGCTGTTTTACATAGCGCCTAGCGCCACTGACTTGTAGTTGATATTCAAAAAGAAGTAGCTTGTCAAAACGCGTCTTCTCTATGGAGTGACCGCCCCAGAGAGATGGGAGCCGCTTTCGAAGCGGCTCTCCAATCTCTTTGGACCGCCCCGTGGTATATGTCTACCAGAATCTGATGGCAAAAAAACGTTTTAAAAATAGCGATTTTCATATGGAAACAAAAAAAATGTCGTCTGTTAACTGAAATTTCGAGGAATTGTTTTTGGTTTGGCTTCAAATTTCCTTTAAAAAGTGGTGAAAATGTCGAAGAAACCTTGCTAGCGTCAAGTTCTTTTTTAATTTTTTGCCATCAGATTCTGGTAGACCTATAGCTACCCGTTTCGTAAGGCTCCAGGCTTCACACCGGAAGAGCAGCGACGCGACGAGCACTATCTTTTTAAACTTTACCCGCACAATAAAAAGACTAGTATCGCTTAAAACGGACCCTCCATAATTATTTTATAGCTTTCCATCATCTCTGGGTCCGCTACGCAATTACTTTATTCCGCGTAGTGTAGCATTTTCTTCCGTACATCGTATCGGGCAAAAAATATCTACTTATAAGAACACCTTGTAGTTGTGTAAATGAACAACACACTATCTAGATAGAGAATGCAAATGCATTTTTATCCAATCCGTTCAGCTGTTTAGTCGTGAAAGACAGATAGACAGATACACATATTATTTTTATATATACCTACATATAATTATATGTCGCAGATTAGATAACACATTGAACTAAAAACCATGCCCCAACTACGCAGTGCCTGTCTGTAGAGGTACTTATAATAGGGAGTAGCGATAAGCAATGAAAGACTTTATATTTTTGTAATAATTCCATGGATTCGTTTTATACTATTCCTGAGAGTTTCGGTCGGCTGATTCAAACACATGGTTAAGTATTTTACTTTCAATACGATTTAGGTAAGTAGGTAGGTACCTATATGCTTTTGGCTCCAAGCTAATATAGACTGTCTTTTCGTGATAATTTCGGAAATACTCGTACCTACCTAGACATCGCGTGTTTGGCTCAAAGCGGTAGGTACTTACAATGCGTTTATTGGCCAAATGCGTTTCTGGCACTTTGCTGCAAAAGGGATATATCAACTTAACTTACCAAAATTTATACTTGTAAGAAAATGTTCAATAGGCTGACGTGAAAAAATAACAAATATAAAATTATTATAATGTAGATAAAATGAGAAATCCTATAAATATAAATATCGTTTGAATTTGATAACTTAGATGAATGTATTTATGGTTAAATACTGAACTAATCTCACTGATCATCGACGACATACGTATAATAGGTACAAATGATTTTGTTTAACATTTTTAGGGTTCCGTAGCCAAATGGAAAAAAACGGAACCCTTATAGATTCGTCATGTCTGTCTGTCTGTCTGTCTGTCCGTCCGTATGTCACATCCACTTTTCTCCGAAACTATAAGACTTATACTGTTGAAACTTGGTAAGTACCTACATGTATTCTGTGAACCGCATTAAGATTTTTTTACAAAAATAGAAAAAAAACAATAAATTTAGGGAGTCCCCATATATAAAACTGAAACTAAAAAATTTTTTGTTCTTCAAACCCATACGTGTGGGGTATCTATGGATAGGTATTCAAAAATGATATTTAGGTTTCTAATAACATTTTTTACTAAACTGAATAGTTTGCCCCCTCTAACTTCTAAAATAAGAGAATGATAAAACCAAAAAAAAAAAAATGATGTGCATTACCATGAAAACTTCCAACGAAAATTAGTTTGAACGAGATCTAGTAAGTAGTTTTTTTTTAATACGTCATAAATCGTAAACCGCAATTTACCTTTCATTATTATTAAAACATCGATCAAAGTCACAACGAACTACAAAAACTTTTATGTTATGTCACAGAATACCAAATAGTAGTCCCTATACTGGCTGCTATGGAACCCTTCATGGGCGATTCCGACACGCACTTGGCCGCTTTTTTATTATTATAGTTAAGTCTATAGTAGGACTTAACTATAAAAAAAAACTGTTAAACAAAATCAGTTTTACCTATTATATACGTATTATAACACGAGCAATAAAGCTATTAAAAATTTGTCACGTTCCTTGTTCTAGTAGATTATATGGCCTTGAATTAAAATTAATTGGTTGTTATGAAACAAAAGGAAAACCCTTTCGGAACATACCTATAGTGTGCCTCCTTTTAACTTAGGTACATATATTTCAATAACATGGTATTCACTTTGAAGTCAGCGCTTTTTAAATGTTTTAATAAACTGATATTAAAACGAATTAGAAACATGAGTGAGTACGCCCAGCCGGACTAACACAATATACTTACTGTTTAAAAATAAAAAGCAGGCCACACCGCCAGCTATCGGGCGGGCGAGCGAGCGAGCTGGCAAGCTGGCGGGCGAGAGAAACTACAAAAGCAAGGCGAGCGAGCGAGGTAAACTACGAAAACTAACGACGTAGGGCGAGCGAGAGGGCGGCGGCGCGGCGGGAACGGGCATCGCTTCACCTCTTTAGTACAACGCCGCGTACTAAAGAGCTAAGCTACGCTAATAATGAGATAGCGATAGCATCGCATCAGACATTTAATATGAAAAAGAATCTGTTTTGCCAACGATTTCCATTATAAAATGAGTTCCATAAAATTTCCGCAATATGGCGAGGTTTTTCATTTTTCTGGTCGGACTATAAAGAGGTGAAACGACGTTAGCCCGTCCGTATCGCTCGCCCGCTCGTCTGCTGGTGGTGTGGCCCCACTGTGGCCCACGCTTATTTGATAAAGTTACTATTTCGCTCCCGATGACGGACGTAATCACGTAATCGTGTGTGCGTTATCAAGCTTCTAAACTCAGTTTAGTAAACTTTACGGTCAAGTGTGAATAATGAACCCTGAGCGCACTGTTATTCTGTTCTTTATTTTGTGGAATTAAGAACAACACGTTCCTAAGTCCAACCACAGAATAAATAATAGTACAACGAATTCCTTTAGCGTGCTCTTGACTGTACCATGGAAATAATAATAGTAAGTGTAGGTAGGTACATACTTATTTAAAGCGTATACTTATTAGTTGTATATACCTACTTTACTTCGAAGCCGTTTATTTCAGAGAAGCTAAGTACCTAAGGCTTTTTACGGCTTTTATAGATTTGGGGACTTTATATTCTAAATGTTAAGGGCATAGGACATAACTATATGGTTAATTATGCAAATGAGGAAGCTTACAATTTGGTTCTAATAGGATTCCATAATAATTGATATTTTTGTTATTAGTTTTGGTTTTCCATAATTTAGTAGGTACCCAGTGTACCCACTACTACCTATTTGGTACCTATTCTGTGCTAAAGCCTGACCAAAGAAATAAAAAAGCGGCCAAGTGCGAATCGGACTCGCTCATGAAGGGTTCCGTAGCTTAAAGTAACATAGTATAAAAGTTCTTGTAGTTCGTTGCAACTTTGATCGATGTTTTAATTAAAGGTAAATTGCGGTTTACGGTATGATGTAGGTACCTATTAAAAAAAACTAATTACTAGATCTTGTTAAGGGGCTACCCAAGGCTAAGTGGCGCCGCCCTCTGTTAAAAATTAATGAGGGATTTTCATTTTGACAGTTCTAAAAACAAAAAAAGGTTTCATTATGGTCATAAGAGATGGCGCTTTACTACCTCTTACGTCAAATAAAATAGACGTGCTTGAAGATAGGAAAAGAAGTCACAAAATTTAGTCGCAAAAAGGTCACTGGCAAAACGAATCAAAAATTTAAACGCAACATAGCACGCAAAAACACGAAACGAAATTAAAACAACAAAGTGCGTGATGATGGACGTGTTTTTTTTTTTTTTTTTTTTTTAATAATTTTTTCTGGCCTGGATCCAAGTCCTTTCAGCCGTATTCATTAGTTCATTTCATTGTTCATTGTTGTCCAATTATTGTTGTCACGACGTCACATAGGTAGTAGGTTTATGTAGGTATTTAAAGTTGTCCTATTGTATTAGAAATGTATTTATATAGCGGCTTGTAAAATTTTAGCTCCTTTAAAAGTTCTTGTGCTGTGCAGGGTAGATTATCATTATGATTTACTTCCTGGAGCTCCGCTACAAGCGATAATCTCTGCAGGCCATATCTTGGGCATTTGAAGATTATATGGCTCAAGTCTTCATTGTCTCCACAATACTCGCATTTGGAGTCTTCCACAATGTTAAAGCGGTTAAGGTGAGTGCGTACTTGGCAATGGCCGAATCTCATTCTGTTTAAGGTCGTTATAAATTTTCTGGAGTTTACTATAATATCACTGTTTCTGTACCACGGTTGGGCGGGCGGGGTACTTTGAATTCCTGCATACCATCTTCCTTTTTCTGGTGTAATCAGCATATAATAGTCCAACCACAGCTTTTTTAAGGTTTGTTTCAGTTTGGTGTGGTAGTCTGAATAAGGCACATTTAAGATTGTGGAGTGGTCTTCATCGCTCCTAGCTCGGGTGGCTTTGTCTACTACCTCATTTCCTGATATTCCACTATGAGAGGGGACCCAAATAAATTCTATTTTCCTATTTACAAATGTTTTCAACTTTTGTCTTATTTTAAATATAATATAATTAGAATTATAATTTATGCGGTCATTATCTAAAGAAGTCAAAGCACTCTTAGAGTCTGTGAGAATCAAGCACGTGTTGACATTAATATTTTCAATATATACAAGGGCCTGATAGATGGCATAACATTCAGCAGTAAAGATACTGCAATTATTATCAATCTTAAAACATTTAGTTAGTTTAGTTTGGGGATCATACAATGCTGATGTCACACCATCAATGGACTTAGAACCATCAGTGTATATAGTGTACATTTGTTTATCTTCTAGATAACATAAAAGGTCATTTTGATTAGCAATTGTTTCATGAATTATTTTTACTTTATTAAATAATGCATTAAATTCAATATTAAAAACAGGCCATGTACTTTGTTTATACATATTTACAGACAGTGTATGTACATTTAGTGCTATACGCATCATTTCAGGTATATGTCCAGATACCAAATCTTTGGCTTCAACATATGGACCTGCAGGTCTATGGAGTACTTGAGGAGGAAGAATTTTTTTCAGGACTACATTATCTTGCAATGAAGTAAGTTTTAAACAGAATCTTTCTGCTAACTGAAGTCGTCTAAATGTTAAAGGTAAAATTCCTGTTTCACATTGCATGGCTATAATTGGTGTGGAACACATTGCTCCAGAAATGATACGCAATGCTTTATTTTGCACTATGTCCAGTTTACGCAATGTAGATATATTTGTATTTATATAAGCCAATGTACTATAGTCAAAATGACTTCTTACTATACTTTTATAGAGCATTGCCAATATACAAGGGTCTGATCCCCATTGTATACCTGCTAGAGAACGTAAAACATTTAGACCTTTTGAAGCATTACTAATAATATAATCCACATGTGCCTGAAATTTTAGTTTTGGATCTAAACATATACCTAGAAACTTTTGTTTGTCTACCCAAGGCAGAGGGGCATCATTATACAAGACTTGGGTTACACAGTCAAAGTTCTTTTTACAAAATGTCATGGCTGTACTTTTAGTAGGACTAATGGTTAATCTTAGCTTATTACTATACAAATTATGCAGTTGGTTTAAAGCTAAATTTATTTTTGTAATGCCTATATTTACATCTTTATTTACAGTATATACAAGCAAATCATCAGCAAATTGTAAGAAATTTACATTTGCTACATTTAAATATTGTTTAATTTGACATGTGTACAAATTATAAAGCAAAGGAGAAATAGTAGCTCCTTGCATTGTTCCCTTATAGACACTTCTTGGTCCATATAATATATTATTGTACTTTATGTACATATCTCTTTCAAATAAAAAGTTGAATATCCAATTACAGACCTTTCCTGGAATACCAATTTCGCTCAAGACCTGGACAAGAATTGATGGATCTACATTATCAAATGCACCTTGGACATCCAAAAATGCACAAATGGTAGCAGAGTGACTGAAGAAACCGTTTTTGATATCTGCTATAAGAGAGATGAAGCTTTCAGTGGCACTGTGCCCCTTTCGAAAGCCAAATTGTTGGGCAGGTAATATGTTATTTTTTTCCACATAAAATTCTAACCGAGTTTTAAGCATAAATTCAAATATTTTACCAAGACAAGATGACAGAGAGATAGGCCTGTATGAATTAAAGTCATTGTCAGGTTTATTGGGCTTTAGTATTGGAATAACACACTGTGTTTTCCAAGAATTAGGAATACACTGAGCTTCCCAAAGTAAATTATAAATATCTAGTAATTTTTGTTGGGCATTACTATGTAAATTACGGATCAATATGTATGGGATATTGTCAAGCCCAGGAGTGGTGTCTTTTCTTGAATTAATTGCATTTTTAAATTCTTGTAAAGTAAATGGAGTACATACAAAGGCTGCATCGTAGCTACCTGGCTGATTAAATAAGGGTAGTAAGTAATTAACATTTATTTGCTTTTCAGGTGGCGATAATGGAGCATACTTGTTGAAGAATTCGGGAATCCATTCATCATTTTTGGGTCTATTTATATTTGCAATACGCTTAAACTTTCTGATGTGATTCCATATAATACTGGTTGGTGTATATCTATTAAAAGTTTCGCATAATCTTCTCCAACCACTCTGTTTTTTATTTTTTATTAATTTCTTTTTAATGGCATCTTTTTTTTTGTATTCTATAAAATGTTCTATCAAGGGATTATTCTTATAATGATGTAACGCCTTTTTACTTTCCTCGACAGCTTTTTTACATTCATCATCCCACCAAGGAACAGGTTTTCTGATTAAATGCTGTGATGATCTTGATATCTTAGGTATACATAAGTCTTTTAGTTCAATTAGTTTGTCACAAAACGATTGATAGGTAATTAATGGATTAGAATAATCAAGTGGAAAATCAAAATGTTTTTACTATTATACTCTTAACTCAGGCAAGCAGTTGAAACAACTGATATGTGCCTGTATCCAGTTTGCATGGGTCATGTGCTCTTTCCCAATTCAATGTATTTGTCAAGTCTGTTTTTAAAGATGTTGACATTTGGTGCTGAGACAACTTCCTTGGGTAGTTTGTTCCATTCATTGACTACTCTATTGGTAAGAAAGTGTTTATGGGGATTGTTGTGGGATAAGATGCTGCTTAGTTTTAGATGGTGTCCTCTTAAATGGAAATTAGTATTGCGGTTAAATATTTTCTCATCGAAATCTTGTAGATCATAATGGCCATTCAGTATCTTGAAAGTCTCAATCAAATCCCCACGTTCTCTCCGCTCTTTAAGAGATGTTAACTTCAGCACCTCCAGTCTTTCCTCATATGTTTTTTTCTTCAACTGTCTAGGTATTTTAGTAAAGCTGCGTTGCACTCCTTCTAGTAGTTTAATGTCTTTTGCGAAGTATGGACTCCAGACCTGAAAGGCATACTCAAGTATGGGTCTCACATAGGTCTTGAGTATTTTTAGCATCATCTCTGGTGTCAGATTTCCGAATGCTTTTCTGATAAGGTATATGAAGCTCTTTGCCTTTTTTGTAATAGCCTTTATGTGACTTTCCCATTTTAGGTCATTTGAGATTAAAACCCCCAAGTCCATCTGTTCCTTAACTTCTTGAAGCTCTACATCCCCTAACTTGTATTTCAGACATGGATTACTTTTTCCTATATGCAATATTGTGCATTTCTTGACATTCAAGTTGATAAGCCACTCCTTAGACCAGCTTGCTATTCTGTTCAGATCTGCTTGCAGTTGATCGTAGTCCAGCAGGGGGTTGGCAAATACTTTAGTGTCGTCTGCGAAGATGCTGACCTCGCTGTTGAGTTCATTGGGTAAGTCAAAGGTGTAAATAATGTACAAAACGGGGCCCAGTACTGAGCCCTGCGGTACGCCACTGTGAATCTCCCGTTCTCTTGACAAAGCACTTCCCACTCTAACTCGGAATGTGCGATATCTCAAAAAGGCCTCGATCCATTTCAGCAACTTGCCCCTAATGCCAATATGCTCAAGCTTTTGTAGGAGTCTCGTAGTAGGAACTTTGTCGAAGGCTTTCTCATAATCGAGGTATACAACATCTACTGGCTTCCTTCCATTAAAGCTGTCAGTCCAAGATGCAATGCATGATAATAGGTTGGAAACAGTGGAACGTCGAGGGCAGAAGCCATGCTGTTTATCACTAATTATACTGTGCTTGTGTAGAAACTCTCTAATGTGATGGACTATTATTTTTTCCATACCCTTGCACATGTTAATAGTTAAACTTATAGGTCTGAAATTTGCTGGATCAAGTTTACTTCCTTTTTTAAAAATTGGTGTGACTATAGCGGTTTTCCATAGCATGGGTAAGGATCCAGTTTCATACGAAGTTTGCATGATTATAGACAATACTTTACTCAGATCGCATTTCTGCAATATGGTTACAGGAAATTCGTCCGGTCCTGGTGCTGAATCCTGATTCATGTCCTTGATAGCTCTTTGGATTTTCTCTTCAGTAAATTGTATATCTGGAATATCTTCCTCTATTCGATAACATGGGTTCAGATAAGGTAAGCCCCCAGGTGGTTCTTTCTGGAAAACTCCTGCGAACTGGTCCGCAAAGGCCTCGGCTATTTCACTGTCCTGATTAACAACTTTTCCTTGATTGTTGAGTATGACTGTTGGAGTGCTAACTTTCGACGCCACCTGTTGCCTGATATAGTTATAAAACCTTTTAGGAGCCTCCTGTAGTAGATTACACTCGTATTTCATACGCATTCCTCTGCTTAGGTTTGTTAGTCTATTGTTTAATTTTCTGTATTCGCTATAAGTTTCATCAAGTCCTGTGATTAAATATCTATCCCACTGAATCTGTTTCTGTTTAACCAACTCAAGAATATCTCGGCTTACCCAGGGTTTGTTTATAGCAGTAGTCATTTTGGTTCTAGGAACATAAAGTGTGAGTGCTTCCCTATATTCAGAGAGTAATGCTTGAAACTGTTCTTCCACATTATTGAAATTTATAATTTTATCACAGACAGGGTTTAATTTTTCACGAATTTTTTCAATATCAGCTTTTTTAAAATTCCACTTGTGGTCTGTTTTTTGTTGATGTCTGGTTTCAAGTTGAATAGTCGCTAGTAAACAAGCATGATCACTTTTTCCGATAGGGGCTTCATGTATGACGTCTGCTATAAGGGAGTTGTCATTTGTCAGTATTAAGTCGAGAGTAGATGGTTTGTTACCTTCACGAAACCTAGTTGGTTTTTTCACTAATTGCTCTAGGTTACTACTTTTATACCACTCCACAAAGTTATCCTCTTTCGGAGTCAGATATTCACAGTTCTCGAGGGGCCATTTGACTCTGCGGTAGTTAAAGTCTCCCATAACTAGTACTGTGTTTGATTCTGATGCTAATTCAATTTGTTCAAAGAGACAGTTATCCTGTTCTAGAGTAGAATCATGGCCTCTGTACACTCCACACAAAAGAAACTTCTGTACTCCAACCTGGATGTCAAGCCATAAACATTCAGAGGATTCATGCTTTGTATTGTAGTTGGCATTTATTCTAGTTATTATAGAATCCACATTAAGAGGGGTATATATAGCAACTCCTCCACTTCTTTTATTTGTTCTATCGTCTCGATAGACTTCATACCCTGGTATTCTTATAAGAGAGTTTGGTATGTTTGGTTTAAGCCAAGTTTCTGTAATTATTACTACTGTTGGTTTCTTAGCGCTTACTCTGGCAATAAATAAGTCAAGTTTTGAGTTAAGAGATTGAATATTCGTATACATAATAGTTACTAAATGTAGTATGGGTGATAGTTCCTTTATAAGGCCGCATGTGATTCCAGTTGCTGTGCGTTCCACATGCTTTAGATGTTTAGTGCTGGGATTTAGTTTTTTTTAGGTTTGTTCTTAACAATAGCCGGTTGTCCTCGAACATACTTTATGGTGAGGTCGGCTTCTCCTTGGTTGGTACGTTCATCTAATTCTTTGCGTAAATGCTTTAGGTATTCACGTTGCATTGGTGTCAAATCTGCTGTCAAGGAGGATGGTTTTGCTAACTTTGATTTGTTGCGCAGTACCTCTAATGCGTCCTCTTTGTTGGCGAGAATTACTTTTAAGGGTCTTGGGTTGCTATTGGCATCTGAGCTAGGGGCTCCAAGTCGAAAAGATTTTATTCCAGCGCAGTTTACATTGTCTGTAATGCTTTTTATTACTTTGGAACATTCTTCCTTGTCATGGTCCTTTCTCTCATCAGCCTGGTCGCTAGTTGACTCCGGCAAATCGTAAATGATGACATTAGCAGATCTATTAGCTCTTTCCGAGATCTCTTGTATGGTGGCCTCAGTGGTGATCATGTTTTGGCGCACTCGGAGCTGCTTGACCTCTTCCGTAAGCTCATTCAACTTTTTCATAATATTTGGTAACTGTAACATTGTATTCTTGCAATCACCGCACAAAAAGGTCATGGCGCGAACAACAGTTTTCAGTTCTAACACTCTCATCTCGGTTGGTGATAATCCATGGCAGGCACCACATAACAAGTTTTTACATAGATCACAAGTCACAGGTATCTTTTCATTAGTAGGTTTTTTACATTTAGAACACTTCTCCGTAACCCCAGCCGGCGATTGCATGGAACCGGTGTTTTTCTTCTGACTGATATGACTCATTGTTTTGGTAGTTTTTTTTTTTTTTCCTCAATTTTTTGGTAGTTTTTATTTTAGCTAGCTGGCAGCCCCAATTGTGAGTGAACAAGTTCTCAATCACTTTTTGGAATGGGGGTAGGAAAATATTGGTTGGTTTAGGTAAGATGTCAAAGCCTGTGTATTTAGCTGTTTTACACTGAGAATATCAGTTTCTCGACATAAATAACAATATCACATATGAATCAAGTTATTAGCTACACTTTCTTAACACTTTGGGACACAAGTACGATTGTTTGCACACAAGATCAAATAAAATGCGAGAGCGCAATTTCACTACGACAAGTGACAGATGCCAAAAAAAGTGTTTCAGATTCATTTAGAAATTTAACCCAGTCAGCTTTATTATATAAATATTTTTCTGTTGGATCACCTACAGTGTACTTTTCAGCAGTAGTAATAATATCTGTTATTGTGGGATAATGATAGCTTCCCATAGGATCATCATGAACTTTCCATTCGCATAAAGGGGCTATGTCTGGACTAACACAAGAGATATCTATAGCAGAGGGATTGTGGTGAGTTGTACCTACTGTGGTTGGAGAACCTGTATTTAAAATACACAAATCACACTGATCAATAATATCATAAATTTCATTACCTCGGGTATTATTTGAAATGCAACCAAAAGAAACATGATGAGCATTCAGATCACCAGCCAGCATTACAGGTTTAGGCAAATCATCAATAATTTTTTTGAGTCTATTCCCTCTAAAGTATCTACCCTCTCTAGGAGGGGGGGCATATGCACATAAGAAAGAAATATTACCCGCATTAGTTTCTAGGTTTATGGCAACCGTTTGTAAAAAATCATAAAAGGGGGTATGAATAACTGAGTATTTAAAACTATCTTTTATTAAGATTCCTACGCCACCGCGTCCATTACAACCATTCTGATACAAAAAATGATAATTAGATACTTTGAAGTAAGTATTATCTCTCAGCCATGTTTCATTTAAGAAGCAGATATCTATATCATTATTAACTAAAAAATCGATTAGTAAGGGTTTTTTATTAATTAAACCTTCTACATTAAATTGTGCTAGTCTAATGAACAATTTATCCATCAACCTTGAATGATTTAAGTAGTACTTCTTGTATAGATGAACTATTAATGGGTTGGCCACCATTTCCATTACCCAGTGATATTAATGCTGCTGTTAAACAGTTCTTTATGTAGTCATTTTTAAGAATTTCCTCAATTAACACTTCCCTAGGTATAATTGAATTTTTGGAAAGGGTAATTGGAGTGTTCGACTTTTTAAAGTTTAATTCCTTTTCTGATTTTGCAGCCTTTGGCTGTGTAACAGTCTTGGGTTTGGTGTTATTAGAGTGTAAGGGTAAGTTAGCGCTAGTAGTTGGACGTAAGGTAGGATAATTAACATCATAGTTATTAAAACCAGTTGATTTCAACTTATCAGCATAAGAGCCGCGATTTTGTTTCTCTTCAAGTTTTGCTTTTTTAATAGGACAGTCCTTTGAAATTGCCAAATGAGGGCCGCTACAATTAATGCATTTAATATTTTCCTTATTCGAGCACTCTGAAAAACGATGCTCCTCTGCACAAATTGAACAAATTTGGTTTGATCTACATACTTTGGCACCATGGTTAAACTTGAAACACTTGAAACATTGCAGTAACGGTGCGGTATATTCATAGACTCTGTATCTGAAGATATCTAGAAAAACAAATTCAGGTAGTTCTTTGGTAAAGAATGTCACACTAACAGTACCATATGGTTTTACCTGCCCGTTCTCCCTACGAGTGAAGCGACGCACACCCACAATCTCATAGTTTGATGAAAGTTTTTTAAATAGTTCTTCATTGCTGATACTCGGAGGTACAAAGCGTAGCACGCCGATGGACTCCACCGCCCGAGCAGGTATGTACGCCTTCATTTTTTGTTTGTTTAGGAATTCTTCATTTTTTAAGAAATTATTGGCGTGTATGGCCTGTTTAAATGTTACGCCCACCTTATTAGCATTAATACGTTTTATGGTTGAGACTCCTTTAACGTCGACCTTGAAAATGGTCGCAAGGAGCAACGGGTTCCTGTTCCCAAGTAAAGTTTCATTTGTACTCTCTACATAAACAGTATATTCCGCACTCACCATATTCTCCGGAAAAACTCGTTTGTAGCCAGGTTTTACATACGGTTTGTGGAAGTCAGGCTGGCCATCCCCATTCTTCTCATGCCTTGCTGCCTTCCGCTTGTCGTGATCAGGACGGGGGTCCTCAGGGACCCCCGCGTCCGTTTCCATTATTTATAAAGGTAACTATATACAGAGTCTATTTTGGAACAATATGTGCAAAATTTACAAGGAAAAACTAATATTTTAAGAGTTTTTGAAAAATTTTTCGCTTTTGCCGCGTTTTCACTTCAAAAGCCCGCCAAAGAATCCCGATGATGGACGTGAGAACAATAGTGTTGCCAGTTTTTTATCTGCCCTGATTGGTTTGACAAGCTCGCGTTTGACATTTTATTCGACATACACGCCATCTATTTGAGTCAATAGAACCTCTTTTTTTTCCTAAATGCCATCTTGAAAATCCCTCATTACTCGCGAAGTATATTTTTTTTCTAAAATCCGGACGGTCATTTTGAAGTTGGCGTGCTATAGGATATATAGGGGCCATAAACTGTATTTATTATAGTCCGCTGTAGTTACAGATAGAAAAGTTGCTAAAAACGGCCACTTTTGGTCCACGTCCACGTCCATCTATCCTAGGTTATTACGAACCACTATATCCCGTGGGATGTTTTAAAAACTATAGAAAGTAACTCATACGGCTTAGCACATTGTACGGTTATCTTCAAAACTGTTAGACCGATTTGAATGATTTTTTTCTTGGTGATACCTTATATCTCCGATCAACATCTTGAATACTTTTAATCGCGAAAAATTAAAGAGTTCCCGTGGGATAGTTAAAAATTACTACGGAAAAGTCGAAAAACAACGCGGGAGTAGCCGTGGGTAGAGATGGGCAATAGTTTTTGCCCGTTTCATTCCGCCCGGGTTATAACTGGGTTAAAACCCAAACGTACCAGTAATAACCCATTATCCACTTTTTTGGTGGGCAAAAACTCAGAAATGTGAAAAATAAAGAAAAAAACATTCGAATTTGTTAATTTGTGATAATTAGTCACACATTCAAATTCGGCATCAGTTTAGCGCCGCTTCAAATTGAAAAGTTAAATGTTAAAATTCGAAGATTATTTTCATGTTTTTCGTTTATGGGCAGATATCAATGATACTCAGTTTAGGGTTAAGTTACTTTGATGGAACTTGGTACAGAGATAGAATAGACCTTGGGAAAGGACATAGGCTTACTTTTACCGCGGGAAAATACCTAATTCCCACGGGAAAAGCGGAGCTAAGGTGCGAAAAAGTTTTGATGGAACTTGGCACAGAAATAGAATAAATCTTGGGATGGATATAGGTTACCTTTTACCGCAGGAAAAAAAACATTCCCACGGGAAAAAAGGTTGCGCACTCGAAAAAATTTGATGAAACTTGGCATAGAGATAGCTAAGCTAGAATAGACCTTGGGGATGGATAAAAGCTACCTTATACGGCTAAAAAATACCTAATTCCCTCGGGAAAAATGGAAGCGCAAGCGGAAAGTTTTTATGAAACATGGCACAGAATTAGAATAGACCTTAGGGAAGGACATATGCTACCTTTTACCACGGGAAAAACTTCATTCCCAATAAATGGTAGCGCTTTGGGAAAGTTATGATTGTCACAGAACAATTATTACCTGTAATAAATTACTAATAATCAGGTGGGAAAGATTTTGAGGGGGGAGAGGACAAGAGACCCTCATTTTCCCTAGCCAGAGTGGTGTCCAATGAAGAATCTGAGGTCAAAATTGGAAAAAATTGCCACCATTTTGAACTTTTTTGTTTCTGAATGGATTGCTTTCAAAATTGATATCTAGGGTCTCCAGTGGTGACCGTTGATGAATCTGAGGTCAAAATTGGAAAAAATGGCCGCTATTTTGCTGGGGACCCTAAATATCAATTTTAAAAGCAATCCGTTCAGAAACAAAAAAGTTCTAATTGGAGGCCATTTTTTTATTTCGACCTCAGATTCGTCATTGGTCTGGGGACCCTAGATATCAATTTTCAAAGGATTCCGTTCAGAAAGAAAAAAGTTCAAAATGGCAGCCATTTTTTCCAATTTTGACCTCAGATTCATCATGTGGCACTACTGGGGACCCTTGGTGTCAATTTTGAAAGCAATCCGTTCAGAAACAAAGAAGTTCGAAATGGCGGCCATTATTTTCCAATTTTGACCTCAGATTCATCATGTGACACTACTGGGGACCCTTGGTGTCAATTTTGAAAGCAACCCGTTCAGAAACAAAGAAGTTCGAAATGGCGGCCATTATTTTCCAATTTTGACCTCAGATTCGTCATCGGTCACCACTGGTGACGGAGATCCTAGACATCAACTTTGAAAAAAATCCATTCAGAAATAAATGAATTCAAAATGGTGGCCAATTTTCCAATTTTGACCTCAGATTCGTCATCGGCACCACTGGGGGACCCTAGATTTCAATTTTGCAAGCAATCCGTTCAGAAACAAGAAAGTTCAAAATGGCGGCCATTTTATCAAATTTTGACCTCAGGTTCGTCATGTGACTCCACTGGGGACCCTAAATATCAATTTTGAAAGCAATCCGTTCAGAAACAAAAAAGTTCAAAATGGCGGTCATATTTTCCAAATTTGACCTCAGGTTCGTCATGTGACACCACTGGGGACCCTAGATATCAATTTTAAAAGCAATCCGTTCAGAAACAAAAATGTACATATGGCGGTCATTTTTACCAATTTTGACTTCAGATTCGTTATTGGACACCACTGGGAGCCCTAGATATCGACTTTGAAATGTTGGTCAACATTGGAAAAAATTGCCGCCATTTCGATTGTTTTTGTTTTTCAACGGATTGCTTTCAAAGTCGATATCTAGGGCTCCCAGTGGTGACTTTAGATTCGTCATTTGTCATTTTTCAGGCTAAAAACAAAAAAATTGTTCAAAACTACACGAACTATAATTAAATATTAAATCACTTTGATCAATATTAATCATTTAACCCTTTTTTCCACAAATCTTTACAGAGCGTCTAAGTGAATACTTTGGATTTTGCACCGTTAACTATTTCTGTGCCAAGTTTCATTAAAACTTTCCGCCCCACAGGTCCGCTTTTCCCGTAGGAATGAGGTATTTTCCCGCGGCAAAAGGTAGCCTATATCATTCCTAAGGTCTATTCTATCTCTGTACCAAGTTTTCTCAAAATAATCTGCCCGCTCTACTAATTTTCCCGTGGGAATGAGATATTTTCCCGCGGTAAAAGGCAGCCTATATCCATCCCCTAGGTCCGTTCTATCTCTGTGCCAAGTTCCATGAAGACTTTCCTCTTCCGCCATCATTTTTCCCGTGGGAAAAAAGGTGTTTTCCCGCGGTAAAAGGTAGCCTTTGTCCTTCCCTAAGGTCTATTCTGCTTCTGTACCAAGTTTCATCAAAATTGGTTTTGGCGTGAAAGCGTATCAAATAGACTGATACAGTTCGTTTTGCATTTTACAATATTAGTAGGGATAATTTAGTGCAGATTCTTCAGTTAGAGTTTGGCAAGCGAGTCGTGGCACAAGAAAACGGCGGCAAATTTGAAAAATCTTAAGCAGACAACACTCAATATACCAGGATAAAACGGTTTTGATAATTGGTTATTTATGGACCTTGTCTAAAATTATAAGAACTGCTTTTGTTCTTTTGTGGGTGCGTGCTGTCAGACGACCTGAGTGGTTCAGTAGTCAACATGCAAGTGGTGCTTAGTGCCACGACTCGCTAGCCAAACTCTACACAAAGGTAACTAGTGTAGTAGGCTATTTTAAAAAAATAAACCATGCTTTTCGCGTATATTCATATGTTATTGCATTAATAGACACTTGAATTACCATTATTAGTATATTTGAGTTTTTGCCCACCTTTTTGGGGTTTTAACCCGGGCAAAAATGGGCAATAATGGATTATAACTCTCATGAGGGTTAAAACCCGGTATGTTGCCCATCTATAGCCGTGGGCAGACAGCTAGTAACAAAGAGATTGGAGAGCCGCAAGCGGCTCCCATCTCTCTGGCTAGTAATTAATTAATATTAAAAAAGAAAAAAAGAAAGGTTTCCCATACATACAGATAAACGAATTTTTTTTTTCCATTAAACCCATACGTGTGCGTGTGGGCTATCTATTATGTATGGCTTACTATATATACAAAACAAATTTTAGAGAAATCGTCCAGTTTTGACTTAGATTAATTCAGCCATATTAAAAATTATGAATATACACACAAATAATCAGAGTTTCATTTTTTTATTCGGACTTCATACGGAAATTCATTAGAAATGGTACCTAAATATTTTTTCAATGAAAATGCGGATTATTTCACGCTCGAACCATATGGCAACACCAAGGTCGGATCCAGGATCCAGGCCAGAAAAAAAAAAAAAAAAGGCACTTGCTTGTGATTTTGTGGGGAATTGAAATATTATCTCTTTTCATATCTATTTTATCCTTATCGAATCCAAACCCAAAATCTGGTGGTGACTCACTAAGTTAACACGTGTGGCGCAATTTCTGTTTGTGTATAATATATAAGTACTGCTTGTATGCGTAGCCTCATCAGATTGAAAAACGTCGTGTTTTCTAACTGGAGGTTGTTTCGTGGTGTTTCTTGCTCTTTTAAGATGGGCGACGTGGAGATGACCAGCGCAAATTGGCGAGGAGTTCCTCTGAGTGAGATTATCGGGTCACAATCTCCTTGGGGCGCCCCGGAGTTTCCACTAGTAACGCCGTCTCATAACCACACTGTGTTGTACCATATACCGAGCAGTGGGAGTACTGGTAATTGGGTTCCGACGCCCCAAAGAAGTCAAGAAAAGTGGGACAGCGATCATGTACGGATGCCATGCTCTAACAAGAGTTTATATCCTGTTGAAAGTGTAAGTACCTGCCACTTTATTAATTACTTTTTTACAACACACTTTAATAATAATAATAATAATATAGCCTTTATTCCAGAATCTCGTTAGAATGTTTACAAACATTTTTAAATTAATAAAAATTTTTACAGTATATCTCGGAGTTCTGTGTGCCTTTTGGCATAGGCTTCCTCCAACTGCCTCCACTGTAGTCTGTCCCGCGCCACTCTTGTCCAGAACGGTCCCAGTGTTAGCCTTAGCCACACTTTATGTGTTATAAAGCTTCTTGTTTGAAGGGTAGTGGCTGTGGGTAGTGGTATCTATTTCCTATGCTGGGTAGGCGGGTTGAGAACTATTTTTGTTGTTTACACCTGTGTGTCAGAGTTCAGTTTCTGCTTTTGCCTATCTATCCTATACTAATATTATAAGAGGAAAGGTGTGTTTGTTTGTTTGCATCGAATAGGCTCCAAAACTACTGAACCGATTTAAAAAATTCTTTCACTGTTCAGAAGCTATATCCCTGAGTAACATAGGCTATATTTCATTTAAAAAAAGTAGGGTTCCTTACTAAAACTTCAATAATGTAACCCACAAGGTGTAAAAAAAATACCTAAAATATTCCTAATTATTGAATAGGCTCCGAAACTACTGCACCGATTGTGGTGAAACTTGGCACAAAGATAGAATAGACCTTGGAAAAGAATATAGGCTACGATTTACCGCGGGAAAATTCCTCATTCCCATGGGAAGAAATGTTAAAACAGGCAGAGTTGGCACAGTGATGAATAGACCTTGCGAAAGAACTTGGCTAACTTTTACCGCGGGAAAATTCCTCATTCCCACTGGAAAAACTATTAACGCGGGCGGAGCCGCGGCGGGAAGGTAGTTTTACTAATATTGCATAATGGGAGGTTGGTTAGGGGTTTGCAATGTGGCGCAATAATAAGAAACAACAAGTGTACTTCTAGAGTCTAGAGAGATAGACATGGGTGTTCATAGGAAAGATATAAATGTGGTAGAAATATAGCAATAAATTATATTAAAGCTGACTGCTGAATATAGTATTTGATTTAAATAAATTATAATAATAAAATTGTGAAAGTAATAATAATAAACAGCACTACTAAACTTTCAATTAGAAGAGGATTTTTGTGTAGCAGTTGAAATTGGACGAGTTAGTGAAACTTGGCTATAGCTATGCTGATGTTTATAGCATAGGCAGCCCTCCTGCCCCTGGCTTTAGAGGAGGACGAGTGATGGGTCCCGGTGGATTTCTACTCAGGACTCAGGACTACCTATTCTACAACCACACCAAGTTTCATGGACTCGTCCAATTAAAAATGTTTCCCATACAAATATTTGCACTAAATCCCCTACTATTTAAATTAGTAAAAGCTATTTCCATACTTTTGTATTATAAAACATTCAACATCTATTCTTTAATTAAGCTATAAATAAACATATTACCTGTACTTTATTATCATTGGGTTTGCTGGTAGAAATTGACCTTAGAAATAAAGCCGCCTTTTGTACACCTCTGTTGTAAGTTGTGTATTATTTTATGTGCAATAGAGTATATTCTATTTTATCATCTCTTACAGGCTGATGGTGAGACATGCCTGAAGAAACGCTGGGAGATGATAGAGGAAGCCCTTCGGAAGCCGATGCTCAACAGTCTAGAGCTAGCAGACGCCATTCTCAGCTACAACACTAAGTTTAAAACCATTTGGAAGTTCACTGCTTTGCATGCTCTGTTCAATGATGTAAGTTTTGCAAACAATTAAGTACATATAACATTTTTTGACTCATCAATGTTCATCATTAATAATAGTAGTAGTAATAAAAGTTGAGAAATTTTCATATGTATTTAGATAGATAGACGAAAAATATATTTATGACTACAGTACATATAAATGTTTTTATATTTATATAAGTTAAACTATTAAATAACAGTGTACATTATTTATTATGGTTTAAAAGATACTCTCAATCAGACAGACAAACAGACAGGGAGTTATCACTTTTGGACTAATAAGTTCTAGCTTCTAACCATTTATACTAAGCATTTAAATATTTATTTTTACAATTTCTAATTTCAGCATCTAGATGAGGAAGTGTCAAATTATTTCTTCCAAGTGACATTACCCCAAATTGCAAACCTTGCTTTAAGGTTGCCTAAATTAATACAGGCTCCTATACCATTGTTAAAGTAAGTAATTTATTGTTTATCAATATACCTAACTATAAAATATATAAATGTATATAAAATTCTCGTGTCACAGTTTTCGTTCCCATACTCCTCCGAAACGGCTTGACCGATCTTTATGAAATTTTATATGCGTATTCAGTAGGTCTGAGAATCGGCCAACATCTACTTTTCATACCCTTGAGAGCGGGCGGAGCCGCGGGGCGAACAGCTAGTAAATGTATATAAATAATTTATGAAAGTAAAGCAGAAATACTGGTTATATCACTTTAAGCAATTTCTTTAAGGGATTGTTAGTCTAATACCTGACTTATGTGTTTTTTAGGCAGGGTAAAAACCATTCAATATCGCTGACTCAGGAACAGGTAGCTAGTCTACTGGCCAATGCATTTTTCTGCACATTTCCAAGACGTAATACTAGAAAATGGACATCGGAGTATGCTTCTTATCCGCTTATCAATTTCAGCACGTAAGTATATTAAAGCCGGCCGGGATTAACCTTTAACCGCCTAGCATATTTTCTAAGAACTTGCTCCCACCGCCAGCCATAGAAACAAAATCTGTATCAATCAGTCAAAACATAAGTCTTATTTATAAGCCGGCGGCGTTGTAAGCTCGATTTGGTCAGTCTTATATTTCAGACAATGGCAGTTAAAAGGTTAAGGGTGAAATAGTTCCTATACCGGGAGCTGATCACCCGTCTGCGCCACTCGCAGACACCCCCCATATATTATATAGATAGATAGATATTAAAGCCGGCGCCAGATAGAGAGAGCTCACAATAAACTCGGATTCTGTGCCGCAGCCAGCGCTTTATCACGTCTGTGGGTACGCTCCTTTACTCGCGATATTGCAGTTAGTCTATTGTTCCCGTGGGGATGTACCCTAACACATTCGCTGCTCCCTGTCAGATATGTTTGCAAACACAATCATTGAAAGCTTTAATATGCGCTTGAAAAACTGGCCGTATGGTGACGGTTTTTTGAAATATTGCAAATGTTAGACTAAACTTTGCACAGAGAGCGAAATACCCGCGTCTCACAAATAAGTGTTCAAACATTGCTGCTATGTCTGGCGTCTAAAATAAGTGTCCAAACATTGCTGCTATGTCTAGCGTCTAAAATAAGTGTCCAAACATTGCTGCTGTCTGGCGTCTAAAATAAATAAGTGTCCAAACTTTGCTGCTCTGTCTGGCGTCTAAAATAAGTGTCCAAGCATTGCTGCTATGTCTGGCGGTCTGGCGTCTAAAATAAGTGTCCAAGCATTGCTGCTATGTCTGGCGTCTAAAATAAGTGTCCAAACATTGCTGCTATGTCTAGCGTCTAAAATAAGTGTCCAAACATTGCTGCTGTCTGGCGTCTAAAATAAATAAGTGTCCAAACTTTGCTGCTCTGTCTGGCGTCTAAAATAAGTGTCCAAGCATTGCTGCTATGTCTGGCGGTCTGGCGTCTAAAATAAGTGTCCAAGCATTGCTGCTATGTCTGGCGTCTAAAATTAGTGTCCAAGCGTTGCTCCTATGTCTGGCGTCTAAAATAAGTATCCAAACATTGCTGCTATGTCTGGCGTCTAAAATCCTGAACCTACAGACGCGGGAGACGCGAGATCGCGATCCTAGTTAATATGCGGCATGTATTTTACATTGCATTCGCTTTTTATATGACAGGCTGCATACAACGTGTTAATTAAAGAACGCAAAACCTCTCGGGTGATGCTGATGACTCAGCTCATGAAACCGAACAACTTTTGTTTTGGAAGTTTTCTGACCTTGCAATGTTTTTTATTTTCTTTTCATACAAATTAACTTGGCCAGCTGATCAATTTGTATGAAAAGTAAGAAAAATAATGATCGGATCGTGGTTCCTCGTCTACCGCCTGCTGCCTCGCTTACTTAATATAAGCGGGTCAAGTGCGCTCTTTCAGTAGTGTATATAAAAGTCAAATTTATGTTTGTTTGTTACAGATTATTCGAGTGTAGCCCAAATGAGAATGTCCTAGAAAAACTTACGTGCTACTGTCATTACTTCAAAAAAGTTTGTTCAAAAGGTGAAATACTTGTTTTCATTATAAAATTAGTTCCATTGAAATTCCGCAATATGGCGAGGTTTTTTAATTCTTTGGTCAGACTTTAAACAATATATTTTGTTCCTTAAATTTCCAACACATATATGTCTATAACAGTTTTATAGACATAGATGTCGGAAAAAATCGGAAAAGAACAGAACATTGTTTACGCGACGTTGATGTTAGTGTTTAATACACTTGTGTTGTAATTACTTGTAATATAAAATCTCATGGCCGTTGACTTCCATTCAGAAGAGCGTCGGTGGTCAAGTGGCTAGGGCCGTTGAATTCCATTCAGAAGTTCGCGGGTTTGAACCTCGGCACGTACCAATGTGTTTTCTGTTTTCGAATTTATATGTACGTTTATTCGACGCTCTTACGGTGAAGAAAAACATCGTGAGGAAACCTGCACACACCTGCGCAGTTATAATTCAAGGATTGTGTGTGAAGTTGACCAACCCGCACTGGGCCAGTGTGGTCGACTAAGGCCTATTCACCCAGCCCAGATCGAGCCCCTCGGTGGGGACGTGTATGAGCTGTTAATGATGATAACATTTCATTATTGCTAATGTTTGTTTGAGGCTTTCGCGCTTACTACACATTATTACAATTATTTACGGGTCTTAGCGCGATAATTTAATGCTAATGTTGCATGTTGTTGTTGTTGTTGTTGTATTTTTTGCTAATGTTTATATAATGTGGGTAGTGCAGCGCCGCGCGGGGTGGTGACATTCAGTCGAAGATCAGCAGCGCCAAAAGGCAAAGGCTGGTCGGACGAGTTGCCCCGGGCGGGTTTGGCCCCGGGCGAGCCGGCGCGGTCGGGCTGGGCCTTGAGCCGGGCTCCGCTGGCGGAGGTGCCCCTACACGTCGACCCAGACGGAAAAATAGAGGACGCTCACGGACTTATACAACTCGACTTTGCTAACAAGTAAGGCTTATTTATGCTTTTTTTTTGCCGATACATTTTGTATTATTACCTGCAATTAGTTTTGTATTGTATTGATACTTTATTGACACCAAAAAAGCACACAAGAAACAATAGAAAAATACATACAGTCAAAAGCGGCCTTATTGCTAAGGTATTTATAATTTTTATTAATAAAGTGTAATATCTTTTTATGTGTAGGCAATAAAGAGTAACTTACTTAATTATCTCAGAAGGCGGTATTTTTAACTTTTTGAAATATTTTTTGTCGGATTGTACATGATTCTGACTGAGATAACCCATTAATCTTAGGATAATTTTATTAGTTGATTAATTTGAGTGCTTTTTTTTTATAATCCAATACTTCGGTATTTATTACCCTATTCACTAGCGCCATCTGTTGAACCGCTTTGTAAGGGTATTTTTTATTAATTTGCTACTGGAAAACTTCCCATCGACAGGCCTCCGTCCCTCCATGTACTTGCGCGCTATAGCTACCTCCCGCCCGGCCGAGCGGTCTCGGGCCGACCCAGGACCAATTCCCCATTGTCTAAACGTGTTAGTAGAGTGGCGCAATACAAGAGTGAGAGAGATGCAGCAACTACTTCTTTTCGCCTAGCGCCGCACGGTGGTCGATTGGGTCGAAATAGGCTCGATTTCATTTATAAGTATGTATAACCAAATAATGATGGTACTTATTTTATTCCATTAACAATAAACGTACTATAAACAAACAGCAATTTATTTATTTTTAACTACCCTCTTTCGATTTTTATATCGCAATGAACTTAACACTTTCCAAATATCTTTTGATTGCGCGTCTCGAGTCCGCTCTGAACTATTTTATTATAAAGTGATACTAGATAAACCAGTGAATTTTTCTTTATCATGTCTTCGGAAGGTAAAGGTATGTGCAATGTTTTGACATAAAAACAAATCGATTAGTGTAATTCAATACTAAAATATACCAGTCTAAACATTAACGTTTTTATTTTTCTTCTATCTTGTATTTTCATAAGGCCTTACTTTTTTTGCACATATTTGCACAAGTTCTTACTACTCTCAAAATTTAGCTTACATATTGGTTAGTAGTTGTTAGTAAGCTGTAGATCATAAGATGTCATAAAAAAAAGTTATGCACATTTTAGGTACGGAAGCCGCAATTTCGATTGACGAACTTTTCGGAGTTTGGAAGGAGAACAGAACTACGGAATGCGTTTTCATATTTTTGAAGGACAAATTTGGGTTTAATATTGATAATCCTGCAGTTTCAAAGGTACTAAGTGAAAAATGCAAAAATATTTCAAAAAAAATTCTACAAATGTATCGTAAATGTAGATGTTCTGTACCTAATTTTAGATACAGACACAGAGCTTGGCTACAAAAATCAATTTCGTTGGAAGAGATAATATAAATTAGCAATCGAAATATTTCTATTTTGTTTCGATTAGATTTGTTTCCTCTTTATCTACCAAAACTAGTCATTATAAATAAATATAGTAGATGATCCAAACCCCTGAGACTTTATTAATACCTAATCATTGCTTTTTCACAATTTTCAACCCCGTAAAAACAAAAACAAATAATTTAAATGCAATTCGAGCCTATTTTTGCGGAATCGACCACTGTGCGCCGTGCGGTCTGAATTGCACTTTATTATAACGGAGCTAGGGTTGCAATTTATATGAATTATGTCGCCTAGTGCAGCTTCTGTAGGGACTACTATTTGGTATTCTGTGCCACTGATTTTAACATTGGTGGTAGGTTTCTGGGTGGAGGCGTGTTGAGGTACGGCTGCGTCCAGGAGGAGATCCGGTTCGCGATCTGCCCCGAGCTGATGCTGTCGATGCTCTTCACCGAAGTGCTCAGGCCCGACGAAGCTCTGCTCATGATTGGTGAGTTGGCCCAACACACGAATAATGCCATTGAACCAGGGATCGGAACCGGTTTTTCATACACTTGTTAAATCACGCTAGTTCAAACTCTATCCGACTATAGCTCTAACTAAGATCACTAAGGGTATTATATGTATATTTATTCTCTAAGGTGGCTAAGTTCTGGCCCACAATGATCGAATTGGTCATCGACACGATAAGAAGAAGTCTTATACTAAGTGTTTGTCGGTACAGGTTGCGTGCGTTACAGTTCGTACTCGGGCTACGGCAGTTCGTTCCGTTGGACCGGTCCTTACGAAGAGCCTTCTCCCCTGGACTCGTCCGGCAGACACCGCGTGGCCGTACTGGCGTTAGACGCCGCGCCTTACAGGAGGAGGGACACGCAGTACCGCCCCGCTGCCCGCTAAATTCGAGGCAGAGGCCTAAAGGTAGCCGTTCGAACCGAGCGTCCGCGACACTGACGCTGCGCCACGAAAAAGGATAATGGACTAAGGTGATGTATTTAACAATGAATTTACTCAAAAGTAAGTTGGCGCGGTGACACAGACACCGGTAACGCCGCGTCACTCGCGTCATTGTCGCATGCCTCCAAAGTCCACCTTAAATACATCACCTTAGAGTCCATTATCCTTTTTTGTGTCGCAGCGTCAGTGTCGCGGCCGCTCGGTTCGAACGGCTACCTTTAGGGATGTTGACTGGCTAGTCAAAAGAGCTTCCTTTTATGAAATGTTAAAAACAATATTTTATATGAAAAATAAAGGGAATACTAGTTTATAACGTCACAAGCTTGTGTTGTCGTTGTTGTACGATTTTTATTTTTATTTTCAATAACTAATAGTAAAATTTGCAAAAGTCACCCCTACATAAGTTATACTTAGTAATTTCAGATGTTAGTTCGTACATAGTTAGTGTAAGATATTTTATTTTGAATACAATGTACATCCATATTCCACGGATGTGTCGCTATACGTGACGCTGTTGTACGGTCACTTGCAGGGATATTTGGTTTATATTAGTCGCTGCTACTAAGGGGTCAGTTGTCTATGTAGCAGATTTCTAATGATGATAGAAGACGATTTTTGGGTACAATTACGTGTGACGTAAGCAACATAGGTTGATTGTTGAGTCAAAGTAGAAAAAGTTAACTATATTGAGTGATTATGGTGGTGTATTGCAGGCGTGGGTAGGGTTTTCGTTCTACACAAGCGGCGATAGCCTCCAGTACCCGGGGCTCGCGACCGGCAACTGGGGCTGCGGCGCCTTCGGGGGCTCCGCCGACCTCAAGGCGCTGCTGCAGCTCATGGCCGCCGCGCAGACCAAACGACCCATGGCCTACTACACCTTCGGGGATCAAGAGTTAAGGGACAAGATCATTACCATGTATGAGCTGCTGGCGAGGCACAATCTTACCGTCGGTGAGTGGATCCTACTAATATTGGGGCACAATGTTACCGTCGGTGAGTGTATCCTACTAATATTGGGGCACAATGTTACCGTCGGTGAGTGGATCCTACTAATATTGGGGCACAATGTTACCGTCGGTGAGTGGATCCTACTAATATTGGGGCACAATGTTACCGTCGGTGAGTGGATCCTACTAATATTGGGGCACAATGTTACCGTCGGTGAGTGGATCCTACTAATATTGGGGCACAATGTTACCGTCGGTGAGTGTATCCTACTAATATTGGGGCACAATGTTACCGTCGGTGAGTGTATCCTACTAATATTGGGGCACAATGTTACCGTCGGTGAGTGGATCCTACTAATATTGGGGCACAATGTTACCGTCGGTGAGTGGATCCTACTAATATTGGGGCACAATGTTACCGTCGGTGAGTGGATCCTACTAATATTGGGGCACAATGTTACCGTCGGTGAGTGGATCCTACTAATATTGGGGCACAATGTTACCGTCGGTGAGTGGATCCTACTAATATTGGGGCACAATGTTACCGTCGGTGAGTGTATCCTACTAATATTGGGGCACAATGTTACCGTCGGTGAGTGTATCCTACTAATATTGGGGCACAATGTTACCGTCGGTGAGTGGATCCTACTAATATTGGGGCACAATGTTACCGTCGGTGAGTGTATGTATCCTACTAATATTGGGGCACAATGTTACCGTCGGTGAGTGGATCCTACTAATATTGGGGCACAATGTTACCGTCGGTGAGTGGATCCTACTAATATTGGGGCACAATGTTACCGTCGGTGAGTGTATCCTACTAATACTGGGGCACAATGTTACCGTCGGTGAGTGGATCCTACTAATATTGGGGCACAATGTTACCGTCGGTGAGTGTATGTATCCTACTAATATTGGGGCACAATGTTACCGTCGGTGAGTGGATCCTACTAATATTGGGGCACAATGTTACCGTCGGTGAGTGTATGTATCCTACTAATATTGGGGCACAATGTTACCGTCGGTGAGTGTATCCTACTAATATTGGGGCACAATGTTACCGTCGGTGAGTGGATCCTACTAATATTGGGGCACAATGTTACCGTCGGTGAGTGGATCCTACTAATATTGGGGCACAATGTTACCGTCGGTGAGTGGATCCTACTAATATTGGGGCACAATGTTACCGTCGGTGAGTGTATCCTACTAATATTGGGGCACAATGTTACCGTCGGTGAGTGGATCCTACTAATATTGGGGCACAATGTTACCGTCGGTGAGTGTATCCTACTAATATTGGGGCACAATGTTACCGTCGGTGAGTGTATCCTACTAATATTGGGGCACAATGTTACCGTCGGTGAGTGGATCCTACTAATATTGTGGCACAATGTTACCGTCGGTGAGTGGATCCTACTAATATTGTGGCACAATGTTACCGTCGGTGAGTGGATCCTACTAATATAAACGCGAAAGTGAGTATGGATGGATGTATGTTTGTTACTCTTTCACACAAAAACTACTGAATGGATTTTAATGAAACTTTGCAGTAATCTAGCTTATACAAGTTCTATTAGAATGCTAGTAGCTAATCGTGTCAAATGGATGCCATTTTTCACTCGAGATTAATACTAAATTGAACAACACGTCTTGCCATTTTTTGTCTTGCTTGACCATGACACCTTTTTATATTCTGAAGCACAAATCACTGATTTCTTCAGCCCACAAAAAAATAAATAAAAGATATAAATATTTTATTTCAGGTATAACCCCTATTGAAAACAATTCACAAATTTAAATTTAGTTATATAAATTAAATTACAAATTAGTATTAAATAAATTAAATTATATTGTCATAAAATTCACAAAAATAAAATTACAACAGTTATTTATATCAAACATAATTCAAATGTCATCTCATAATTAAGTCCTAATAATAGCATAGTTAACAAATCACAGTCAGTCCTTAATCATACTAATATTATAATAAAAAGGAAAGATTTGTATTTTTGTGTATGTATGTTTGTAATGAAAAAACTCAAAAACTACTGAACCGATTTCAAAAATTCTTTCACCATTAGATAGCTACATTCACCCTGAGTAACATAGGCTACTTTTTATCGCGGGAAAATGCCTCATTCCCGAGGGAAAAACTGATAACGCGGGCGGCGGAAAGCTAGTTAAAAATACAAGCCATGTTTGGTATTTGCAGGTGAGCTGTACGAATGCCTGATGCAGTACTCTTGTAGGCGGCCCCCGCGCGGCGATCTGCACTCCTTCATCCGGGGACAGCTGGAGGGAACTGCCATGGACACTGTGAGTGCACACATCATCATTTATTTATTTACTAGCGACCCGCCTCGGCTCCGCACGGGAAAATGGTTATTGTGGTTATCCTTAAGCATATTATGCATGTATTATACATATAAACCTTCCTCTTGAATCACTCTATCTATTAAAAAAACCGCATCAAAATCCGTTGCGTAGTTTTAAAGATTTAAGCATACATAGGGACATAGGGATATAGGGACATAGGGACAGAGAAAGCGACTTTGTTTTATACTATGTAGTGATTTCTTTGTTTATTTATTTGGTCAGCCAACATGGTACAAACAGAGTTTGCTAGAAGTTTAAAGTTGTTAATGTTTTTTACATAGATGCACCACAATTACAGGCTAACACAGCATGCATACAATATTATTTTCTTTAATATAAAATATTAAATATAAGTCTATATCATTAAGATTTAGGATTTAAAAACTATATGATAACTAACTTAGCAAAAAAACTGTTGTATTGTATACAAAATTAAAACAAAAGTTAGTTGAGATTTATACATTATGCTATATTATACCACCACCACCATCATCATTATCATCATCATCATTAACAGTCTGCGGCAGTCCACTGCTCGACATAGGCGTCTCCTAAGGCGCGCCATTTGACCCTCACTTTGGCCGCACGCATCCGCCTGTTGACAGTCACTTCCGCAGATCGTTTCAAGTCCGGTGAAGCTTGATTCGTCGTACTTTTTCGACACAAACATAGGTCAATAAAAAAAGCAGATCGTTACTCCATCATGTCTCCACCGAAAGGCTCGTCTCGCCTGCCCTGAATCAAGATGAATAGGCCTTAGCCGACCACGCTGGCCTATTATGATATGAGCCAACTTCACACTGGGTGCAAATTCCCTCGCGATGTAGGCATGCACCGTAAGAGGGTCAAATAAACGTTCAAAATCGAAAAAAACATTGGTACAAATACAAATACAAATATTCTTACTCTTCTTTTTTTTTTCAGAAGAAAATAAATAATTATGACTTGATGGCTGCCCAAAAATTCGATGTAATATTTAATTTTCATGGTTATAAAGTCTACATTCTCTAACTATATTTTGCCTGTAAGCTAAATACTCACGCCAGTTTATTTAAAAATAGTTGACACAATTCTGTTTCCAATTCCAGAGCACATCACCAAAAGAATTAAAGAACAGTAGAATTAAAAAACAAAAGGAGCCTCCCCGAAATGTTTCACCGGACCTGTTTTCATTGTTCTCACAAGACGACGACTCCGAACAACACTCAGAACCAAACAACAGCAGCTTAAAACCTAACAAAAACCAAAATAGTAAACAACAACCAACAAGTGAAAACAATATGGCGTCACAAACGCGCAGATTATTTAACGAACTACAAAAATTCGACGAGGAAAGTGGAAAATTAAACTTGAAGTCTTCTGACATTACGTCACGATATTTCGATTGTCCAAAAGAAAATATTGTTATACCAGAAACTCCCGATTCTGATCAAAAAGATGAGTGTAAGGCATCTGGTAGTCAACAGAACACTCAAAATGAGACAACTAGTAAAAGCAAAATGGTGGAAAGTAAAAACAAGATGGCGGCTACCACTTCCCGCCTTTTGGATGAAATGCAGAAGTTGGACTCGGAGCAAGGTGAGTTGAAGTTAAGTGTTCGTTCGGCGGCGCGCGGCTCCGGGTCCTCACTCGACAGCGACAAGTCGGACGCGCCGCCCGAAGTCAAAAGGAAATTCACTAGAAAAATAACAGACTATTTTAGCAAAAAGACTACTTGATGTATTTATATAAACAATATTCCCAATGAAATATCTTTTAAGTTATAATATGTTATATATATTATTTGACAAATAAAACAACCACCTAATATAATTAAAATTATTTATTATCCTTCATCATATTCCTAGCATACTAAACGTAATAAGTGTATAATAATAAATAATTGAATAGTAATTTAGATCAAATATATCAGCAATATACATATTAACTTGACAAAATTTCAAATGTCAATAACTAAATGAGACATGCAAAGTAGGCGAATTATTATTGTATTAGTTTCTGTGTTAATTTAATAATTATGAATGCAGTCGTATTTAGCTAATTACCGATTGATCCTACTAAAACTAAATAAATAATAAACAAATGTTTGTTTCACAAATTTCCACCACACGGATTTGCCTACTTATTCCAATTATTTGCAATTTCTCTACAAAAAATATAGCTGCAGTTTTAGTAGGGAAAAATGTATATGAAACTAATTTATTTTACATCTAGTACCCAAAATACTGTGGTGACAACTTGACAGGTTCGGAGAGGCATGAAAATTTGTGAAACAAACTACAATTTTAATCCAACGACGTTCCAAAAAAGTGACGACTGAATAACTCTTATTTTACAATCTTTGGCGAACTATAACAATATACGAGAATAAATATTTCCATAGCTACCTAGCAAATGCACTGAGAATGAGGGACGCGACTAACGACTTGTGTCGCTAGGGGGAGCCACCGAGCTTGAAATAAACAATAAAGTCTTGAACTAAATTTGAGGATTGCAGGTGTCGAAATACCATTCAGTCTGAGATATTAAAGCTCTTAATCTACACCTTCGTTACAAGGCTTTAAGTTCACTTTTGTTTATTTCAAACTGCGGTGGCGCCCTCTGCTTAACTTTGAGTGCGCCGTAACAGAACTCATTCGAACTGTCCATCTTACTTCAGAACGTTGTAAGTTTATATAATGCCAAATTATAAAGGGTCTTATCATCGAAACTATGTTCATAGACATTGACACAGTGTTAGTTTCACGAATCATTTTACAAATCTAATGTAGAATGTTCAGATACATAGTAGTAGTTAAATTTGTATCCAAATATTTATTTCTAAGTAATTCTCGTGCACACTTTTCTCTTCATGTCAACGTCTAGAAATAGACATAATTTAGGACCCAAAAATATTTATTTATATCATAAGTACTCGTTACTAACTGGGCGCAATTCAGACATTGGGGCCAAATTATAAACATCTGTGGCCAGTTCACATTATTGTATTGGTTAGTAACTATAACTAAATATATGTAAAAATGTACACATCCTGATATTTTGTACTTATAACTTGTAATTTTTCTTTGTAAGATTTGTATCTACACGGATGTATACATTTTAAATGACGGCTAAAGAAACGAGGGTAGCATGACAAGTCTTGACTAGTTTAAAGCTATAATTGTTATTTTGGACTCACATATTTAACTTCTAACTTATTTGAAAAAGGGTGAATTGTGCTGCAACTTGAATATATTTGCTAGTTTGTATAGTTTTTGTTTGGTTGCTATGAAGGAATTATCGTAACTGCAGTTGAGTTGTTATTTCACATTCCCAAGCTAGGAGTTGAGTTCCGTTCTGTGCCGTTCTCAAGAGTAGCATGAACTGTTAAAATGTGCGCTGGATTCACGATTATAACTAAGTCAAGTTGCTTAAATTTTAACGGTGGGAACTCACTCAATGGTATCAGCTGATAAAATCAAGATTGAGTGCAGTTGATATGCACTCAATATTTTTGAGTACACATTTATACGATTTAATTACTTTATGGCACTTGTCAACTCGCATGCCGCCCTCGCTTACAAGAGTTCAGATACATTTGTGTTGGAACCAATAATGCCACGACATAATAAGGTACGTAAAGGTGAATGGACGATTGTTTCATCAAGCGTATATCACTGACGCATGCGCGTCTCGCTAAGCTAGTAAACAGCTAGTCTGTTTCACTCCCTCGTTTGAATTATTTGGATATATATTTAAAACTAAAAACCTATTTAAAACCTACGTACAAACGTGTATCTAGCTACTGATTCTGTAGTTCCTTTTTAAAAAGATTTTAGAATAATTTGTGCTCTATAAAAGATGTGTTATTACACGAAAGATAACTCTTAAAGTTGCGACTCGTCGACCGTATCACTATGATATAAAGTATAAATTTGCTTGCATGCGTGATCTCCATAAAATTCTCCACTTTACAAGTAGGTTGCCCTGTCGTAAGACGCGACTAAAGGAACATCCAGGGAATGGGCAGCAGCGTTCACTTGTGTAATCAACAACTGCGATCCCCAACCCTTCCTAAAGATAATCGTAAGTCCAGCATGTGACTGAGGCTGCTGAATTTCCGTTTGGGTCAGTGAACTGCGAATATTGTTATTATATTCAAAATCACTAATTATTATACCATGTCTGAATAGACAAATGAGAAAATTAGTTAAGAAATAATTTAGAGAAAATATCTCGAATAATTCAAACACCGGAGCTGGTTGTTTTACTCTTAAACTATTCCGATATAAGTTATCCAGAACAATGCGAGATAGTTCTCGAGTATTAGCGGTTGCGTCAACGCTACAATATATCTTGGGCTTTCGGGCGACAGAATGGTACATTGGTGAATAGACATGAGAGTTCCATACAATTTAAAAAAAATGTTATAAATTTTATTTTGTTAAGTAGTAGCAACACTATCCTATTGGCTAGTTATAGATACTGCTGCTAAAATACTTAATGGCCCTAATTCACGCTTTAAATCAAAATTTAAGTTCATCTATTCTCTTTTATTCTTTTGCCAAATGAAAAACATCATTTATATGAGTGAAATATGTCAGAATTATTTTTTTCTGATGTAATGTACTCTTAAATTTAAATTGCCTCATCATTAAGGTAGAATTTCGACGTTTGATTATTCTAAACGATAATCTGCTATACTTTCTTTTGACGTGGAAGTACAGATAAACTTAAATTAAGAACTAAAGCAAGATTTTAAAAATTGGCGCCAGTATTAGTTTAAACTATTTTACAACTTCATGAATCTTGACAAAGTACAAAATCCTACTTACAAAGTCCTGTATTTTATATTGAGTTAGTCAAAAGTTTGATTTCTCTCATATCTATGTTCACTTCAAACTATATAATGTATTTGATGGGTCAATAGGTATTTTATTTACAAAGAGGAAAAAACACCCATCAGGATTGCCGATTTTCACTCAGAAATAGAGAGTTAAGTCGCCATAAAAAGTATTCTTAAAACGTTATCAATATCCGCCCATCTAATCGGTTAATGATTATGATTTCTCCTTAGCTTTAACAGCGAACCCTGTCACCCTCCCGGGCGAACCCGGGACAAAAGGCTAGTAAGCTCTTAAATTAGATATGACGTCATATGTATGTACAATTTTTTTAAAGGCATTCGGACTTCAGCACTCGCTAGTGTTGCCAGTTTAGTTAAACCTATTTTAAATCGTATTTAGCTATTTAACAGGAGGCAACACTAAAAGGTTGCTTGCGCTAAAATCTTAAATACCTAAAAATTTATGGAACTACTTCGGAACAGTTTTGACGTCCTTTCTCTAAAATCATCGTATTATACACTACATTTCCTATTTTTCAAGCGGTCGGTAACAAAACTGCTATTCTGATGTAGTTGGTTTTACGGACGGCGCGAACTTTCTTTGCTGACGTTACAATAGCACGGCACCATGGCACTGGCGCGTGCCTTAGCTCTCATAGGCTTCCATTCATGGTGGGAAAGTTATACAGACATATCAATAGACTGGTTTCTTTTGCCGATTTAAAAATAGCTACAGTTACAGTATGGATGTTTTAGTGACGGATGCCGACAAATAAAATGACCAATCTTCATAAGAAACGATTAAGGTCCTTTCCGAGACGCGATACAAGTGACAGAAATTTCACTAGTCACTGTTTTGCCATTGTGGCACGAATGAGTTTATAGTTTACAAAAAAAAATAGTGTGTAACTTCAAGAAATAGCATAATTTGAAATTCGAAATGAATTAAAAAATCAATCTCGTTTTATGTAATGATAATCACAACACGAATGGATGCCTATAATAAACGACAGCATATCTATGTGAGTTACAATGTTTCTACCTAATACTTTTCATAACTTGCTCTTACTTAGGTAACTTTACTTCTAACTTAACCAAACGGTTATACCATTCATAATTTTAATCATGCGCTACCAATCTATTACCAATAAAATTATATGAATTAACCTTAATTTTAAATCTATTATACCGTTGAAATTAACTGCTCTGGAGAACAGTATTCTGGATAACTTATTAAAAATACGCAAATACAATTAAATTCAATCGACATAATATATTTCTTCTAGTTTTAAGGGTATTCATACGATACTCTGCGATAATAATCCAATGAATAGTTTACTGCCAAAATGTACGAGAGAGATGGATTTTTGTCAGGTTTGTTTCGGAATCCATTTTCAACTGCAATGTTTGGGTAGTGCCAGGAAAGCCTAATTTTTTCCCCATTTTACGTACCAAATATTGTTTTGAAAAATCCTCATCTATCGATTTTTTTATTGGGTAAAATCGCATATTCATTGGACTACACCTACGAATAACTTGTAAGACTATAAGCAGGTTTTACTCGTCAGAAGAGATTAAAAAGAGACCAAATCGTGAAATTAAGTACGAAATTTTAAGAATAAAGTTTTGTGCTTGAAGCTAAACTATGCTAAGCGATAGAAAAAATAAATAATAAAAACAGGATATGACTAGATCGTTTTGTTTCAAATACTAGAACCTACAATCATAAAAGCACTATGCGCATCTTTCCATATTTTATATATAAATAGATATATAGTAATATTGATTAATTACCCAAATTCTAGTGTTTGTTTTTTTTTTCTGATTAAAACATTGGCATTCATCTTATTTTCTAGCATCGCACGGTGTTTAGTCAATATTTGTTTTCTGTAATTTTTTTACGTCGCCGATATTGTGATTTATTTAGATTACTGACAGCTATAGTACATCTATTAAAATCTCTTCTGAAACCATTAGGGACTCGTCAATTTACCAATTAAATAACACACAAAACTTTCCAGCGCTTCCTTCTTTCTTAAAAGCTAAGACAGACATTACTCACAGTTTAAACTTGGCTTATTTTACTTTTTAAAGTTACTTATTAGAGTTGGTGATGATTTTAAGCTGGCAGTAATCTAAGTAGTACATATTGGACAAAAAACACGCGTCACGTTTCCTATCGTCACACGTGTCCACCCGCACCATCCGACGGTCTACCTTTTAACTTATTTTTCCTAAATCGATCGATTCAATTCGCAATCATTTATCATTTACAAACGTCCTCGAGTGCTTCAAAAACGTTCACGTCTACGCGAGAGCTAGCTACGACGAGTTCAATTCAATTATGCGAACGATATAAATATTTTATAAAATTTTAGGAGTTAGATAGTTTGTTTTTAAGAAATTCGATTTCGTATTCTAAGATTTTGTCCGATCGGCTTTGCGGGTGATTTTTTGGGTCAATACCGAAGCTGAGTGAGTTAGCAATTTTTAAGGTCAAATAATTGGCAACATTGAACTTGAGTGTCATTGAGTGACACTCAAATGAATGTGCCAGGATCGTAAGACCGTATATTTTAAATTTTGTATTCAAAGCGAAAGCGACGGTAAGACTACACCACCCGCGGTAAGTATGACGATGGCAAGTGAGTGAGGATACTAGTAAACAAAGTTGCGTTAATTTGGAATGAAGGACGCGCGGCCATGTGCTGTGCTTCTGAAGGAACCAAGGAAGCGAAGCGTTGTGCCTAGTCGCGAGACTGGGTGAGATGAGATGAGGATGCATGGTAACTGGTAACACTACGATAGTACGAGACAGTATAAAAAGTCGCGACAGACTAGTGGACCCGAGAATGCAGCGGGGGCACGCCTCGCCGTACTGGCCAATTTAGCATCGTAGTCTAAGTCAGAGTTGGCAATACCTGCCTACACGAAAAACATTTAGATACATTTAAATAATTGCAAAGCATACCCTGTATCCTAGAATCACTTTTATGGGTAATTGTTTATACATTCAGAGAGGACTCATTAATCTATTACAAATGTTTGCGTTACCGCAATATATCTTTAGGGAATTTTTAATGTTAATCAGTGTAAAGATATAAGTACATAATATTATTAATTTACCCGAGACATGTGGCCTGTCGGCGAAGTCTTGCGGGCGCTTTACTTCTACATTACCCAGAAGGTGATATTATCGATTATCGATTTACTAAGTATACGTGTTCGGTTTGGCAACATTTGTCTGTAACCTAAGTAGCGCACGGCGCGGGCGCGGCCTTGTTCGCAAAATTAAATTGTCTTACTTTAGTGAAAAAAATACGCCCATCATCAAAGGGTGCACTATTAAATTGTGATTTTAGTAGACAGCTTACAAACTGTAATAATAATATAATTATATGGTTTAGCAGAAAATACATTAGAAAAGTGCAATTGACCAATAGATCGATTATTGGGTGTGGCCAATTGCAACTTGTAAAACGATAACCATTGCCAATTTTATTTGTTATTTGGCGCACAAAAAATGTATGTGTGCGTAGGTATATTTTAGTATTGATTGGTGTGATGTCCCACAAATAAATGTGTCTGATTCTAAAATATAACTTTGATTTGAATTTTTGTTTGCGAATTGCGCGACCGTCCCCCTAGCCGCCGCCGCCGGCGCTCCGCTGCTCGCCTGCACTACAGCACTTCACTCATCACATTCGGCTCGAGCTGGCCTTGTGCGCTAACACAACCCCTAACAATTCACAGCCATGTCCCACAAACCTTCCGATCACAAGCAATCAGTGTTGCCATTGCAACCAGTAGCTTCGTGGAACAGACCCCAAAACGCGAGTCACCTCGCTGCGGCCCGATTCTGCTCGTCTACTATGGAGCACCCGCCAGAATCGACCCACCGAACTATAAATTTTATTATTGTTAAATTTTATTATTGTTTTATCTAAAATGTACAATTTCAGTTTAGTAATTTTTCACTAGTTATTTTTTGAGGCCGGCCCTACAGTCGGAATACGAAACGAGACCACACCGACGAATAATCTACAAACGGTAACAAAAATATCAATAAATAAATTGCACAAAAATCAAAAACGACGCTAAAACAATTTTAAAAGCGTAACAACATATTGCACATTCTTCTTGATTTACAGAAAAGAACTAGAGATACTTAATAGTTAATTTTCATGTAAGTATGTATATCTTTTACATACTGCTTATTCATAAATCATAATCGCCTAAAACTAGAATACTATATCAATATAATATAATTATTTGTGTAAATATAAAATTCTATGTCTCGTGGTGAGTGTAGTTAATATTTGACTAGAGGCGGGCGGCCGCGGCGGTTGGCCCGCTAGAACTTAATTGGCGACGCTGCCACTCAACCCCTCTATATGGGACATATTCAATTAACCACATGGATTAAGTACCTACTGAATAGTATTGACAGCTCAAGCTTATTTGCAAGTGACCGATAACTATTCACAAGTGAATCTGCACTTGTAAAGTTACAAGTTTCAAGAAAGGGTCCCAATTTTACAGTTAATACTCCCCATTATTATCATTATTGTATTTATGGGCAGTTAATAGATTTACCTATTTATTTATGCAGTAGCCTGACCATTAACTATTCTAGTCCCATATAGTAGAGTCAATATAATCCGCGCACCGGCTGGGCAGAGCCCGCCCGCGCGCTCACAATATATCTAAGGTATCTCAAGTATCATTTTATATTTATATTGGTACATTTTTGATTATGACTCTATTTGTCTGTAGAAATTACACTAGGTTTGTTTTCCCGCGTTCGCTGTCTTCTCCCCGGCTTACGTCACAGTTATTGTATTTAACACCTTAAAAATAGTATTATATTATGTATATGTATAGACACACACACACACAATGCTCAAATTAAGTGGGGAAGCGCGCCCTTCGAATTGACATCGCTTTTAATGCGAGTTGGATCGAGCGCATACTATGCCGCCGTTTTGAAATCATTCATTTTGAATTCATTTTGAAGTCATTCATGCAACGCACACACAGGATTTTTATTACTTACTTCCTTCAGTAACTAAAAATTAAGTTTTTTACAAGCTTTCCCCGAATTCGAAATAGTTTTTAGAACTTTCCACGACTATGTAGAAAAATAAATAGCAAATTTCTCTTAAAAATTTCCAAAAGTACAACGAGTTCGGAGCTAAGCTAATTTGAGTTCTATTGATGTTATATTTAGTTGCAGTTTGCCGCAGAGTATGCATTCGATTTAAATAGAGCGTTTTTTAACATATTACATGCAATATAGACGAACGGCCTGTACAGTCTGATATTATACTTTTTTTTTATATCACAGCCCATTTGGAATTTACAACACATAATAACACGTTCTTCGAAATGAAGGCCTAAGTACTCGGTCTTAAATTGAAGTGCACTTTGATTTGTACACAGTGTTCAATACCAACATTTAATTTTGTTAACAACATCGCCATGTAAATTTCACTAACTTGTGGATTTGTGGGCCGGGTGTACCTACAACGTTTACCGAAGAAGGGCTACTTTTTCATTCGAATCATCTGATGTTGAATGCCAAAAGTGACCCTTGTACGGTGAGCCTAAAGCATACCATTGTATTGTCTTTGGTTATCATTTGCCGATACAATGCAATGTTATATTAATTTAGAAATGTTAAAACTTTTTACAGATATTTGAAATGCATTGAAAATCGGATCGTTTATGCTAACTTTTTAGGGTTTATTTTATCTTTGGCCTTAGAACTCTCACATTTACGATTTCTACAACGTCCGATTTTTAAAGCGTTCCTTAAAGTGTAGAATTGGTACACCTCAGCATTAGCTTATATCAGACACACACATAATAAAATTTAACAAAATATAGGACATATTATACTCCAATAGTGATCTATGGCGAGCACTTATAATATTATTGTGATCGGTTTTAGCGGGGGAGTTGGCAGCACGCGGGGCGGGAGGCGGCGCTATGCCTTCGCCAAAAACCTACGATAAACAAACAAACTTACAACGAATTGGTGCCGTGACCAGGATCGCACTTTGTCAATTATATGAATCTAGGTCTAAATCTGTTTGATATTGTCAAAATTAATGAATTTTTCTGGAACAGCCTTTATCATTAGAATATTTTGATGCTAAGCTAATATGGATTTTAAATCTATGAACTTAGCACAAATTTCTTGGAGAAAGCTTTTTGCATTAGTTTTTTTTTCAGTTTTGACTACTTAAAAGCAACAAGTGCATTTCTTTGGCACGGCACAGCTTATGCTACGTACGCTACTCGAACAACAAATGAGAACGGCTGCGAAGGCAGAAGCGCCCCACTCCTTTTCTACATTTTTTGCAATATACAATAATTAAAATACTTTTTTTTCTTACATTTTCAACTTACTTAATAAATTCAGTTTGGCTTAATTCAAGCAAATAACTATTATAATAAATTTATGTTAAAAGTTTCAGTTAAACGTTAAGTACTAAGTAGAAGTATGATTACGAATGACAAAATTTTTATAACGTCATTTTATAATAATAATAATAATTTAATCAAAGTTAATAAATTGTATATATAATAATATAATAGAGTAATTTAATGATTAATCGATAATGATAAGAATGAAGCATTCCTACGCGTTGATTCAATAAATTACTTTAACTAATTTAGTATACTCGCCGAGTGGGCTTGCATAATCTTTAAGTAAGTATGTAAGTATGATATTAACTATACAATAAATGTGTATTAAATTCCTTAGAATTGTTGATAATACGCAAACAGACGCGCCGTCGGCGTAAGGAAAATACCAGCCGCCTGAAACAAATAAAATACTTGTTAGGTAGGTATATTTTATGAAGTTTGTGCAGGACCTATCATTATGGAAATCTAGGATGTCTTACGGCAGAATGATGATGTCGTTAACGGCCCATATGTCTCCCCATCGAGGGGCTCGCGCCCCTCCAGACAGAGTCAAACAGGGTGAGTAGGTACGTATAATATTAGTCGACAGCGCAGCGCAGTCTATTGCGGGTAGACCAACTTCACACACAACCTTTGAATTTCTCGCAAGTGTGTGCATATTGCGTTACATCCTTTTCGTTTACCGAATATGGTCGGCATAGCAGTATATAATTTTCACCTAGATCTTAGAGCAAGAAAGAAATATTTTTTGGTAGTTCAGATAGAGACGACCAAATCCAGTCAACACCTCAGTAATTTCACATTCTGAGATATCTTTGTTTTCCGTCAGTTTCGACCAATAGAAAGCTGCATGCCTTTCGGAGCAATCACAACCCCCAAAACAACCTCCCCGCACCTCAGCCAGTTAACAGAATTTGTTTCTTTAAGTTTAAGATTCATTTGCATGTATTATGTCTCTTTAGTGTTCAATACTTTTTGGATGATACGTACCATGGTCACGCTGCGAGTGCGCGGGGACGGCGTTTGGGGTTAGTAAGGCCGGTTGGCGTCCTTTGGTCTCTTCAGCTGGACCTTCAGTCGCTTCATGCCGATCTGGAAGCCGTTCATGGCTTGGATCGCTGCTTGGGCGGAGGCCGGGTTGTCGAACGATACGAAACCTGCAAGGGTACGACGATGATCATTAATAACATTCAAATTCTCAATTTAAAGCCCGACCAGAGAAATAAAAAACCTCGCCATATTGCGGAATTTCAATGGAACTAATTTTATTATCGAAATTGTTGCCATAAACATAAAAATATACCTACACTTACGTGGCGCCCCCAGAGCAGGGTTTTTTATTTCTTTGGTTAAGCTTTATATAGGTTTTAAATAGCTATTTATGCAACTGTTGCATAATGAGGGGTATTTAACACGAGTGTGGTATACACGAGTGTTAAATACTAATTATGTACAGTTGCATACAATAGTTTATCTACACTCATACAACAATACATATTATACAAACTGCAAAAGGAAAAATACAAACGTTAATGGCGCGAAAATAAATTTGCAGTAATATCGCACCGCGCATGCGCGCCGCCAAGGTTGCGTTCCGAAACACGCTAGTGTGCTCAAATAGCAAGCATCTGCGTAAAAATTAAAAAAAAAAACTTCATTTCAACGAAATGAAATTTGTATGGATCCTTAGTCACGGCTCCATCGAAAGGTATATCATTTGCTTAGCGTTTCTGATAAGTAAATGAAGGATTTACGACATGAGTGTAGATAAAAAACTTTTTGACATCAGAAGTACTCAGAAGTTAAAAACCAAGCCTGGGTTTTGATTATGTACAAGTCTAAATATATTTTAAAATAGCTTTTTCTTTTTGAGTTGACGGCAAACTCAGGTAACCTGGGCCCCAGGCCCGTTCGTATATAATTTTATTTATTATTTGAGGTTTCATAGTACCCCAGACCTAGGGCACATTGGAACGAGGGGAGTGTTGTGAGAAAATTAAAAAAATATACCTACAGTTAAGCTGCTTTTTTGGTTTCCTTTTTGTTGTCAATTGATAGATTAAGAACTGCTCTTGTATGTACGTTTAATTTATTTAAATTAAAAATATAATGCAGTTTTGGATTTTTAAACAAAAATGAATTTTTCGTTCCATTGTACCCCAAGGACTCCAACTGTCCCTACATACCTATAAAAAATACAGTCGAAATAGTTTAGGTACCCATAAATGCCTATTCACCCTAACTTTAAGACAGCTAGAATATAGATGCCGACAAAGCATTTCACATCCAAATCGTGCGCATCAAAGTTCAGATTACATTGGACTCTTTTACATCACTGAAATAAGTCCACTACACTAGTTAATAATACTTGAGCCCTTAATACTGACCGAAACATTTGCTCTGGTTAGTGGCGCGGTCGATAAAAACTTTGCTGCTGATCACGTTGCCAAAAGGGAGAAACATCTGCATCAGCTCAGCGTCTCCGAACTCCTGGGGCAGGTGGTAGATGAACAGATTACAGCCCTCGGGGCCTGAGATGGAGCAGCCTGGGAACATAAGAAAATCTTTAAAGAACTCACAAATCTGCCCTTGAACAATAGCACTGTGGTTTTTGGTGGACCAGGATGTGTGTCATTTCGTCCCATATCTACAGGTTTCCGATTCAACAGAATAATTTTTTTCTTGAATTCCATATCTAAGATTCCCAATTTTATTCAACGTCCAATCAAGAGTGCGTCAAGCTGAACTCTGGAATTTACAGTCACCCCCCGTCAGGGACAAGAGCTTGTATGTATGATGTATGTAAGTAAGTAAACCAACTTATAGTACTGTAGGGAGTTGATGTGGCAGTTTCAACAATGAAAAGTTCTCGTTACTTTTTAAACACAATTTCTTTATTCATTAGCACTAATAACATCACGTAAAGAAGTCTACCACAATCTTATTTCCCCCGAAAGGGAACTTCCCCTTTCTTCCTTACTATAATAAACTATCCTGTCCAGACGAGAGCTGGAACAGGAAGATGTCAAAATTAAACTAAGAGAATCCTCGAAAATAAATAGATATGTCTCGAAAAAGGTTTAAATTTAGAATGTACTCGCAGCCAGGCCGACAATTAAAGGGGCATATCTTATTCGTGACACCACACGATTTAAATAGGTAATACATACATTCAAATCATATCATAATATTTATAAGTATTATAGAATGTTTCAAATTATGTTTGTTTGAGAAATAAATAAATGAAAAGGAAATGAAATGCCTGGAAGAAATTGCTACTTTAGAAGCATTCAGTATCAACGAATCAGCTTACTCTATACTTACTGTGATATAGGGTCTAAAAATATTGTACTATAATACACAGAGAACTAATACGTTACACACCAAGGTTTCATAAACACTTAGAAGGCTCCTAAAAGTACATTGTTCCAAACAGACAAATGCGCGAGACGAACGACAACGTTTCACATGGACAGTAGGAAGTAGTTAACCCTGCGAAAAGTCTGTTGAAAAAAAAAACAGGAAAATAATGGAAATGTTATAATATTCATTTAATAGAGGTGGGTACTGTAATATAAGCAAATACTTCACCGAAAAGGCTCTACTTAAAGCCTGACCAAAGAAACAAGAAACCTGCTCTGGGGGCGCCATTTAGGTAGGTATATATTTTTACGACTATGGCAACAATTTCCCTAATAAAATTAGTTCCATTGAAATTCCGCAATATGGCGAGGTTTATTTCTTTAGTCGGGCTTATTACCTTTAAATAATTGAGTGAGTAGGTAGCTACCTATATCGAAACATCAAGTATAGGTACCTACCTAACTACTCCAGTCATATTTGCTCACATTATAGAACTTACCTCCTTTAAATGAACGGACTTCATATACCACATTAATAAATTACGTACATTCGTGCGATGACAACATTTAGGTAAACAACTCAGTTGTGTCACGTTGTATGGGACTTGGAATAGTTATCATCAGGGATAAGGAATGCAGTTTAGCGGGATATTTTCTGCCTTTTGAAAATATTTCTAACCATAGTTTATTTATTTTACCATAAATATACTCGTAGAATGATTCGCTTCATTATAATATTTAAAAAAGAGTTAGTCCGGTCCAAACCTTTTTATTTTACAGCTTACCTATATTTGGATATATTATCTGCCTATATATTCCTATAACTGGTTTTGATAAAAATGTGTATAAATGGGTTGTTTAGCTTTCGGATTTGAGTTTTATAATGTACGTGGTACATAAGTACTACTGAGTTGTTTACTAATACAATCATTCACAAATTAGTGACATAGAAATAGAAATGGGCGATTTAAATGTTTCTTTTTATATGAATTTGAGAAACGAAAGGTAGTAAAAATTACGCCGTTTACCATTTCGGTTCTATAAACTTATAATTTTAACTGCCTCTTAATTTTTAAACGATCATTACCTAAGAATTAGTTTCAGCTAAAAAGACCCTACAAAGTATTAATGTTAAAAAAAATATGACTACTTACGATGTACCTAAAATTTCAGTTTCGATTTCAGTGTGAAAATACTTTAAAAAAATATTCTGGACATTTTTATAGGTAGGCCATTCAAATAAACAGATTAATTCGCCCATCACTGACACATAATTAATACCTACCTTATAGATGGATTAAATTTTAATAACCATTCAGCAGCTAGGCTGTTAAGTCTAAAAATCCCGTCAAGGATCCATCTCAGGGCTCCACTTACCTTCTCGCTGCGCGGGGGCAATAGTGGACATCGGCGGCGGAATCGGCTGCGGGAACTGTCCGTAAACCGCTGGGTAAGCTGTCGAACATCAACAATGCACATATTTCACAATGAACACCTATATCGCGTACAATACATGCAACATCTTTCAACATCCCAACATTTACTAAGCTAACCTTCAAATTAAAACGAATCTGTAATAGTGGTCTTTTGCTTCTGATGATCATTGATCGTGTGATCGAGGGAAAGAATCAATTTAAAACCAATATCGTGTTAACACAAAAAAGTTAACATGCGTTCAGCGCGTGTCTAACAATCTTCTATGATATTTTTTATATAAGACTTTTTAGACATGCTTTTCACCTCGGGCAAGACCCTAAAGTTCTTCCTGATCATCGAAAGAAATAACCACCATCCACATGACCTATCCTTTAAACAAAAAATATATTCAGTATGCGTAGTTATGACTTGTTTTTACGTAAATCAATAATAATCATAGTAATAACTTAAACCATTGATTTTAAACACCAAATACTACAGCTGTGGGTAATATAACGTCATAATAATTTGCCATAACCAGAGCGTGATAAATAACATTACACTGCATACAATATTCATAAATCATCATACAAAATACTTATACTATTTGGTTTAGCGATATTCGAATCTAATGACAATTCTTCAAACGTCCATATTGTAAAACACTAGGTACCTACATTACGCTCTCAGATTTATGGAAATACTTTTCATACACATAGAATCAAAGGATGGAATACAGTTTGCATGTTTCAGACCACGGCTTCGCCTCATTTTGTTATCCAATATATTTGCAACTCACTGAGTGGTGGAAAGGATTATGGATTAAGCAACAAGATGTTTTTTCAGCCAATCAGGTTTCATGAAGTTAACCACGTAGCTCTAATTGGTTAGAGACTTTAAGCCGTAGAATGCCTTTGGCAACAAGTGGAAATAAAACCTTTTAGCTTTTAGTTAGGTACGTTTAATGACAATGGCGAATATCGATAAACCAATACAAAATAAATCAACGACAATGTTCCTCGATCTTACACATTTGCACATATATTTTGTAACACTCAATCAACAAATCAATTAATCTGTAGACGACGATGTTGCTTACTTATATTTATTACAATACTTGTACTTGTACTTGTACCTATTTATTTGTTGCTAAAGAACGTACACAATTTCTTACTTTACCTATCTTTAGCCACAAATTAACTAAACACAAATACTTCAGAGAAACGTTTATGCTCATTCATTTGTTAATCTCAGCTTTTATAGAGCCTATCAGAAAAATAAATAATCTGCTCTGAAGGCGCCAAATGTATGTTTTTATGTTTCTGACAACGATATGGACTCAATAATGTAATGTAACTATGTTACTAAGTCCGTAGGCAATAATCGCCAGCCATACGATATTAGTTAGTTCCATTGAATTTTCACAATATGGTGAGGATTTTTTATTTTTCTGGTTTATAATTAACAAATTATACAGCCAACATAAACTGGCCACTTTTATAAACATTAAAAAGCCAGGTGTATCCAAATTCAAAAACGTTCCTCCGAGTCCCAAGCAAATGACGTAACAGAAGCGGGTTTGGCGGTCGCAAGCTGGCCCACTCACCGACTCCTGGGAAGGGCTGCATGCCCGGGAACGCGGCGTGTTGCATCGCCGCCTCGCCGTTAGGGAGACCCTGCGCTGTTACCGGCACCGCTGGAATAGGCAGAGCTGATACATTAAACGTTGGATGGAGATACGTAGATACGTACGTATGATGTAAGTTAAAAGACCTTTCCTTTGGAAGTTGGACTGGTTATTTTGCTAGGCTATTGTTGTGGGCGGTCACTATTTGGCTGGCCCAATGGCTATGCCATTAATTTGGCAGACCACTTTTATAGGGTCAACTGCTTTTGAAATGGTGACGATGATTCTTAAATGGGAGTCGAAACCCAGAGGTCAGAAGTGAGAGACATACCTACTAGCAGGAAATGCCCAGTGAAAGTCCGAGGAATGTCGATGGACTCAGCTCTCTGCTGCAAGTGTTCGGTACTCTGTATGACGACTTTAAAGTTAGTATTGGATTAGAATGAATGAAGTCAGGAAGGAAGTTGAAGAAGTATGAATTGATGATAGCATGTAGTACGCTTAGTGAAAGCACGTGAAAGTCTGATGAATGCCGCTGAAGTCTATTTTCTGCTACTGGTGTTGGCGGTTTGACTTCAAAGACAGAAATAGATTGGAATGGAATGAACAAAGTTTAGAAGGCAAGGTTAAAGAAATAGGTATGAAGATATAGATACATACGCCCAGTGAAAGTCTGATGGATCCCGTTGGTGTAGACGGCCTCCTGTGGTGGTGGCTGGCCGTTAGCGGTCTGGGCAGCCATGTTGAACCCTGGCATGGTCGGCGAGGGCAGTGACGGCAGTGCACCATTCAGCGGCTGAGCCCCGCCCGTGCCTATCGCCAGGCCGGAGAAGTTATCTGGAATGACCAATAGGGTAATGTTGAAAGTACCTACCGGTTAAAATACTAGTTGTATGTTTCATTGAGGAATAACGTACAAGTATCAGAGAAGACAATACGCCAGCATGGTGACAGCGGGAGGCAGGCGAAATGCACGGCGAGAAGAAAAACAAAAGACAAACGCCATAGAAGTTGGTGTCCGCGACACCATATTAGTATGAGTGAGATTTGCTGGTGACAATTTAATGGTATGCTTAGAGTTTTTTTTTACTTTTACTAACCGATAAAGTGGTAGGTACTTGGTATGAATTCTCACCGGAAGCAGGCGGAATAACGGAGTTGGCCACCCCATTGAGGGCGTGCGACGCGAGCGCCGTCATCGGACTGATGTAGCCTTGAGCTGTCGCAGCCACCATCAGAGCGGCTTGTTGCTGGAGAATAAAAAAAAGAGGTTATTAGCTCATTTTCCTTTCCATTTAAGGCATGCTACCTTACTATAAAACTGCATTTAAAAACTTTATTTTACTTCGAAGTCGTTGGTGGTAAAGAAAAGGTCCCCTTTCACCATAATTTGATATAGTAGTGCTTCTAGTTCATCATTAAAAAAAAAATCGTTTGTCATATTTTAAGTAGATTGCTTAGCTTGGTTATTTCCTCGTGAAATATCATTTGGCGTGTCTGTTTGTAATATAATATTTTTCTCTCTATTAATTAAATTTTGCAATAGCCTAGCTAGACTTTTACCTGTTCCGTGATGACCTGAGCGTAGGTGCCGTACGCGCCGAACTGGTTGAAGACGAAGGGGTTGAGCAGGCTCATGTTTCCCGCCATCTGCTGCATGCGCCTGAGTTGCCGTTCTTTTTCTGTGTCCGCGAATTTCACCACTAATGACGACGACGCGCCCTGTAACAATGTCATAGAGGCTTATAGTGACATTTTTGACGACAACAATCACGCTTGAGTTTTATCTTCTGATTTTTGACGATGAAAAACACGCTAGAGATTTATCTTGTGATTTTTGACGATGAAAAACACGCTAGTTTGAAGCAGCTAAAGATTTATCATATCTAGTGTTATGGACTTCTGCAAGGACGCCTGAGTCAAATAACTTTGATTAAAATTTATGCTAGTGTTGTATGATGTTTTGACGGTGACAATTACGCTTGAGTTTTAGTGTGTGCGATTCTTGACTATGAAAATTACATTTGAGTTTCATCGTTTGATTTTTCACGAAGATAATTTATGTTTCGAGTTTTATCGTGGGGTTTTTGACGATGACCATCACACGTGAGTTTAAGGTGAGATTTTTGGCGATGATAATCACGTTTTCATTTTGAATTATAATCAAAGGTAATAAATAGTAAACTGAAATAGGTTATGGTAGGGTTTATTGAAAGTTAATAATCAGGCTTGGGTTTCTTGTGTAATTTTTACGGTTACATACAAACATCCATGTTTTACAAATGTAGGGTTGGTCTAAGCGTAGCGTAACAGCGAATCCTGTAGCCTGTTAATTAATCAGTTCCGTACTTTACATGTGTGATGCAAAGTATGTTTGAAATCAGGTTATTCAATTTAACAACAGAATTTAGGCCGCAGCTTTAAATATATTTAGCGTTGCGTGTTCACAAGTCAGCAGCAGGCGAGCGGACACGAAATTCAGTTGACAAATTACAACCACTTACCTCGTGTTTGTGAATAAAAACGATTATCGTGTGTTTTATGTGCATGTAACTACATTACAGTAGCCAGCACATGCGGTTGGATATTCTCACTACGAAATTCACCTCTATGGCTACGGAATACGGGCGCTCTCAAGGTCAACAAGTCCAGCCGCATGTGCTTGGGTACTTTACCTACTTGATAACATTAAATGAGTGATGCTTGTATTTATTGCGATTCTCGTTTTTTTTTAAATTGACCTCTGCTTGAGTCGAAAAGTACGACGGATCAAGCTTCACCGGACTTGTCGATTCCGGTAAAAGGTGCGATTGAGGCCAGTTAAAGTGCATAGATACGTCGAAATGCTCTAACTAAAGAATACATTTGAAAAATACCGTCCTCTTCGTAGTTCAATAATTTAAGCAATGTTAGGATACAATACTCTTTAATGTATTGTTACTAGCTGTTCGCCCCGCGGCTCCGCCCGCTCTCAAGGGTATGAAAAGTAGATGTTGGCCGATTCTCAGACCTACTGAATACGCTCACAAAATTTCATGAGAATCGGTCTAGCCGTTTCGGAGGAGTATGGGAACGAACACTGACACGAGAATTTTATATATAAGATTTTCTTAATTGTGATTAATAAGTAGGTACCTACCTACATATAGCCAAGATTTAACTGGCACAAGAGTTATCTTTAGTCAAGACTCAGGTTTTAACCACAATTTTAATTCGCTCAAATAATTATTCGAATCAAGAGAAATGGTCTTCCATCAGTGGAAGCGCTTACTTTGGCAAATACGAGTAGTACTACTTCATTGATGTTGAATTCATACTTTTATTTCTGCAACTGACGGTTACCGTCAGAAAGATCCGTGAAAGATCCATTAAAATTAAAGCTTTCGTTAAATCTATTGCTGACCCTTTTTATCTTGTTGACAAAGAAAGAGTCAGCAATAGATTTAAAGAAGCTTTAACTTTAATGAACCTTTCTGCATTAGTTGTTTAAAAGTAACCATAATGTAGGAAACCGCCAAGGAAGGTTAAGGTAATAAGGTTTAGTATTCCAGCCATTTCCAGCCGTATTCGCCGAGGTAAGCTCTTTCGTAATTGCGCTTTCTTCCGTTATCTTTTGAAGAATAAATTAATATGAAAAGGTATGCGAATTAATTATAATTGTGATGGTAAGTATTAAATTAATGAAGGTTGTAAAAGAGAAGGGGGTTTTTATTGTTCTGAAAGAGATTGAAGGGTTACTCTTCAGCCTACTAGTTGATCATGGGCCATTTGGAAAATCTAAACGTAGATCTTAACAACAAGATACTCAATAAAATTAAATAATAGGGCAAAGCAGTGATACCACGAAAATAATGATACTTTTTTATGTTTCTCTGGAGACATGCCTACTGGGGATATTGCGACTAACTTTAGTACGTCCTAAAACAGTTAGCTAAACTTATTTTGCTGAGGTCTTGAGCTCCGATAACTGGCCCATTAAACGTTATCCATAGCTCAGTCTATTACGATAATAGATCCTTTCTTTTTATAGCCAATAACGTCTTTATAACAACGCGAAGCTCTCCCTTGCCAAAGTACTTCATAAGCATGAAACCGCCATAACAGAAGCGGGCTTTAAAAATTCAATATCACGGACATTACACTTTCAGTAACAATTGCCATTTCAAACTAGCAGGCGTCGGGAACTAAACGCCGCCGAGCATTCATTATGTATTGCGGGCGGGCAAGGGAAAGGCAAAAATGGCATGCGAAGCGTAGGCCTCGGAGCAACAGGTCTCTTGCCAGTCGGTGCAACAAGTTATTTTGGGCTCAGATCCAAAAATGCACCGCAGTTCGCCTGCAAACTTCGTCGTTTCCTTCCGTTGCAATAGTTTCTTTGTGGGTAATTGCACAGAATGTTCAAGTAGGCGCTAATTGGTTTGTCCGCTTAGCACGACCGACGTGGCTCTCTGAATATTGGGACTAAACGTGCATGTTTATTGGCGTGTTGTGTTCGCGCCAATGTTTAACTTTATTTGGAAACGGTTTGTTAATTTAATATGAGGGTAATGATCCATGAGTTTTATCAATCCATTTGCTTTCGGAAGTATAGTAAATATCAAAATTGTGGTTTTTTACTTTTAATTTAATTTACGGGTCAATTTAGTCAAAACAATTCTGTTCAAAAGAAAGAAATGCAGTGATACACTTAATTTTAATTTTATTGAGATTATAACGTTAAGATCCTTTGTCCATCAGTAATCTTCAAATAATGATATCACGGTGATAATTCACTTTTCGATTCTACACAGCAGATAACAAAAGGAAAAAAAGTCCTGACAAATAGATAATAGATAAATAATCCATTTTATTTTTTAAAAACAACAACTTGCTGTATTACTAAAAAACAGAACTAATGTAACAGTGACCCAAACGAAATTATAAAAATTCTAAATCAAAAAGGCGCAAAAGTTGCCTTGAACTTGTTTCAAAAGAAAGTAATCATCTTCATAATACCTACTAAATTATTAAGCTTTATTCGTGACAATTCAATCTTTATAATTACGGTTGAAAACAAGGGCGATTATTGAAATTATTTCAGTAGAAACAAAAGCGTCGGCTGATTGCAACCTCTATCTATTTGTATGTTAATGTCAAATTCGTTATTCATTCGTTACGGTGAATTCATTATATTTCACGTTTCATTAGCTCCCTATTGTGGCCAGATGAGTCGCAGGTTCTATTATTGTCCAAGTGTTCTATCCACCCCCATGGCTTAGCGTGAATATATTAACTAGTTCGTCATAGATTACGATGCGGTTGGCGCTTCTTCGTTAATTTAAGTTAGAGGTTTTTGTTTATAGCACAAACGTTTTGCCCTAAACGCATTTTCGATCCACGATTCCTGTACTTTACAGGTATACGAGTATTACAACTGAACCCACTAAGAATTAGTCTGTGCAGTATTGGTGTAAATAATAGTGCCTCCAAGAAATGTAAGTCAGTCAAAAAAAGACAAGCAAATAAAAAAAAATCTAAAGGAATTTAGTCGAAGTAAGATGTTTAATGAACATGCCAAAGTCGTTCAAAATTACTAAGTGCCTGTCAATGTGTATCCGACACCATACAATCTAGTTTGTTATATAATTTTAGATTCTGGCAACACCAATCCCGCTGTTAAAATATCCAATAACTGACTCGAAAGAAACAGCTCACAAAATTTCATCATTTCTAGTACCGTAGGTAGTAGTTTAAACCGTTGGAAGTTAACAACTCAGCCTAAAACACTACAGCAAATGCAATAGTAGTGGATTCGGGCTAGCCTAATATCAAATTTACCGGAGTTACCATCTAAGTCTAGTAGCACATACTTAACGAGAAACATGTAGAAACCTAGACCACCTTGGGCGGTTGAGACTTGTTCACCCTTATTTAGGGTATGCTCGAGCACTACAGTGAAAATAAGTTAATTAAAAGAAGAATAAGAATAAGCTAGCAGAAAGTGGAATGAAGCTGTTTAGTCCCTTCAGGTAACAGTGCCTGTACCCGCCGGCGGATCGCGGCCATAACCAAAATCAAAATTGATAATCAGAGACGGAGCCCCTCAGGCGTCGTCTCCTTCACGATGTTTTTCAGTATCAACGCGCTAGGCCGTGGTCCGAGGCTCCCTCGAGTCGCCCCTAGACGTGTTGGTATATGACTTTTTTTTGGGGTAGAGTCTTCTGCTCCCCCGCAAGTTCGGTGAAGCTTGATTGGTCGTACTTTTTCGACACAAGCATAGGTCAATTAAAAAAACTGTTTAGTTTCGGTGTAAAGTAAACTACAAAGTATGTGACTCTCTAGTCCCTACTACTTCTAGCAAGTATTTATATTCCAATAATTATGAGTACCAATAATAATAAAAAATCGTGGATGTAGACATGAGTAAAGGAATCATTGATGTTGAACAAACATGAAGAATATAGACATCACATGTACATTAGCAGAGAGGTTTTGGGTTATTGGAAGAAAGTAAAATGCCCATGGATAGCAAAATATATTTTAACTTTAGTGGAAGAACGAAGGAAGTATAAACAAATTGATAAATTGAAATACAAAACCAAGGATAATGAATCAGATCATTGATCAGATGCGAGAGATAAGTGGCTGGAATGTAAGTGTTCGGAAACAAAAGAACTGGACCTAAAACACGATAGTTTTGACCTGCACAAAAAGCTGGATTTTCTAACAGTGGCCGCAAACAAACGGCAGGCAAACTTATGAATAGCGAAATAAATTATTAGTGGACATTGAAGAGCGAAGAGCAGAGTGAGAAATTTATATCAATTTTTTTTTCAGTGATGAAAGGTCTGAAAATATTACCAACCTCAAGGGAAGAAGGGGAAGAAGTCGAAAAAAATAAATGGAAAAAGGGGAAGAAAAAGAATCAAGTGGCTGGACAATATAAAGGCATGGACTAAAATAAATAAAGAACGCGGCCGCACTGACCAGAGTGACTCTGAACAGATGTGAAATGGCAGTGGTGGTAGCCGATGTCCGTAAATTAATCCACCAATACATTTGCTTCATTTACGTAGTTCTGACAAAATGTAGCTTCTGAAAAAAATAGTAAAATTCAGTAAAATCTCCGAAACATACGGATTAATAGCGCTGTGACACAATCTGCTTCTCAGTATAATGTGCTGAGTAGAGATTTATCAATAAATGGGTACTTACCACGTACTTACTATAATTTTTTTTTTCAGTACTGTTGTAATTTTTCTTCTACTTTTCTTATGTTGCTAATATTATACAGAACTCACTGTCCCGCGATTATCGTTGCGCCTCTCCTTTACCATGGGTTGCTTGATGGAAATCCCTACTTTAGTGACAAGGCCGCTCATTTGTACACATTTGTTGTTGTGAACTGTATTTCTTGTTATTTATTGTAGGTGTGAAAATGTGAAATAAAGTATATTCTATTATTCGTTCGTACTGCAATTATTTACTTATGTAAATTATGTATATAAAATATAAGTAGAATGAACAATTTTATTTAGGGGCCTTAATAACATGTGCAATAATTCGATAGCACAGTGGCATAAAAGTGTGCTACGGTATAGAAGTGCTACGGCGTAGAAGTGCTACGTCGTAGAAGTGCTACGACGTAGAGAAGCTATGACATACAGATTGAAATGATTTGAATGTTTTAAAATATTGATAGGAGCTTCTATAAACGCTACCCTTGGCAGGTGGGTTAGTAATAGTAGTAGTGGGTGAAAATACTACGGCTCATTCTCACCTTAGTGTATTTTCCACTGGAATATCTAGGTTGGTTCGAACCCGGGAACCAAACAGCAAAATACTTTGTATTATAAAGAACACCATATATTACACAGAAAGCTAAATCTCCATTCACGTAACCACAGGAAGACGCATCACCATCCTAACGCGAATTACCATATAACGGAACAACGTAACTATCACGGAATCACGGCCAAACAAACCGTGTAAATCACGCGCGAGAGTGAACTTGTGGAACAACAATTAAGAGACTAATATCAACCCGTTAATATAACCCGTTAATTGTAGGAAACAGTGTAACGAATGGGCCTCCGGTACCTCGTTGGGCTCGAGCCACGACACGATTGCCTAATAAAATACCTAATAAACTCGCCCTGTAAGCCTGTAGCCGAATATAAAGCTCTGTTTAAACTGGGAGGAAGAGGAAGGGTTATGTAGGTCAGGATAAAAGTAGGCCGTAGTTCTCAGCTTAGAATACTTACTACAGCAGTTGGTTCTTACAGTCCTTCCAGGCTTGGCATGGGTTAGATAATAGTTAGTCTAGGATCTTAAAACGTACACGAGGGCGCTAGGTATAATATAAAAAGTTGTCTAGTAGAAATGGCTACCTTAGCAATAAGACCTACTTTTGATTATTCTGTTTTGTCTGTTTTTCTGTATTATGTTTTGTATTTCTGTTGTATTGTTTTGTGTACAAGAGAATGATCCTTAATCGCAAATTAATTGTAATCGCATTTTGTTTTTCATTTGAACTCCTCCCGTTGGCTAGACGTAATTTAGGGAATGGGCAACAGTATTCATCTATCTGATTACCACTTGCTTGCTAAGCGTGGGGGGGATGTCAATTCAAGTAATAAACCTTAGGCTGCATTCCGCGCGGTGTAACGTCACGGCGGCGGTGGCGGCGGTGTGGTGTGTTAAATAACACTAAATTAAAAAATATATATATCCCCCGACACAAAACCGTCTACCTCCGTTACCTACTTGATCCTTTCAACAACTAGAAAAGAGCTGATAATCTTCAAATGGCTGAAGAATTTTTTTTGGATTATAGTTAAGAACACTCTCGATAGTGACACCTTGCAAACAAAAAAAACTAGATCAAAGCAGCGCATCCGTTTAGGAGCTACGATGCCACAGACAGACAGTCAGACACACACGTCAAACATAACACCCCACTTTTTCGTCGGGGGTTAAAAATTGATTCAGTCAGACGGCTGCAACTATTGTTTTTAGAATATGACATGCCAGAGATAGCTGTGTCCCTTTATTTCGCAAATATATGTATAAAAAACGGTTAAATTATATTGTATTAAATTCTCATTAGACACTGCGCGACATTACTAGGACATGAAAATAAGCTTTTATCTCTGATTTGGTATTATTACCTAGCGTATCTATCTCCGCTTGTTTTCGAGAACTTCAGAGACGCAGTTGCCAAAGAATTTGTAACTATCGGAAGGTAGGAGACACTGCAAGTATTCAGTATTCCCACTTCCCGAACCTCTCGACTATAAATCCCGAAGTTTGGAGCCTCCATCAATTCCAACAACTATTAATGATAAAATATGCTGAAATCATTTGTACATAGAGATTGTTTTTCTCTGTTCGCGGTCGCGGTTCGAGATTTATTTTTGGTTGGAAGTGTATTTTGATTTACGTGAAGTGAGTCTTCGTAATATGAAGTCGAGCGTAAATGTTCACTGCGAAGAACTGTTCGGTAAAGAATGGCAATGCTAAACAGTTAATAAACACTTCTATACGTGCCCAATTTGGACGTTTTTAACCCCCGACGAAAAAGAGGGTTGTTATAAGTTTGACGTGTGTGTTTGTCTGTCTGTGGCATCGTAACTCCTAAACGGATCCACGCGCATCCATAGTCGAGCTGCCATAACTATATTTATATACGAATAATGTAAATAAAATGTATACCTCTTTCTTCTTTTCTATTGTAAACTAAAGTTTCCGAGTTTCACCCGCGACGGTAGGAGTTTTCCTAAGGGAACCTGACAATATCCTTTTTTCCACGAAAAGTTTACAAAACCTTTTTTGGTACTCTCATCTACGTACGTTATTTCTTGTGTAAAACTTCAGTACTTTACGCTATGATAATTCTGTAGTCATATTATTAGACATATTTATACGGTATAAGTACATAAATAGACAAATGTTTTATCAAGTACAGTAGGATTACTACGCAAGAAGCGACAAGCTTGAAATGCTGTCAAACGCGACATATTGACAGAACTACTATGGTCCTAATGTCACTAAGTCGCATTTGACAGCTTCTCGAGCTTGTCGCTTCTTATTTAGTAAGCCTACAGATGTCTTGATTCCATACTATAGTAATAGGTACGTACAGTCTGTGCAAAATGAGTAGAAATTACAAAGAAGCAACACCTTATTATTGTATACAAAATTTAACACTAGAGAAATTCAAAATTATGGTTAAGGAGAAATTGATTAAGAAAGCCTATTATAAAATAACAGATTACTTAGAGGATAAACATCCATGGGAATAGTTGCTTGGGTGACAGGCTTTTTCAATCGTATTTTACAAAACATTGTTATTAGCATGTTATTAGTAATTATTATCACAATAATTGTAAAAATATGTTTAAAAGATGCAACGCCTGTGGAGTTTCTTCGGCGAGCTCTTCTCCACAGAAGACAGCCAAATTTTTGAACTCTATCTATTAATAGAAACCACATCAAAATCCGTTGCGTAGTTTTAAAGATTTAAGCATACAATATAGGGACAGAGAAAGCGACTTTGTTTTATACTATGTAGTGAAGAGAAAGGCAAACAAAACAGGTGATAAATGTTACTGAATAAACGGCCAGTGACCCCACATTGCGTATTTTACAATTCGGTTCAGATTATGGTTCGGCCAGCTTGACGATAGCAGCCCTGTGTTCATCTGTGTCCGCTGCGAACGGTCCCTATTGTGCAGGGTCACACCACGCCTCCGCGCCACTTCCGCATGCTCGAGGGCTGCCACCAAACCATTCATTTTACTAAAAAAGCGACTCGTTATATAATAATGATAATAATATAATATTATGTGGGACATCTCACACACGGACATCTGACTCCAAATTAGGCAGAGCCTGTACTACGGGTGCCAGACAGCAGCTGCTGATGTACATACATAATATATAAATATACAACATCCAGACAATGGTAAAGAAACATTTGTCTTTAACACACGCACAAGGTGTAAAAGACTTGTTTTTAACGATTATTATCAAAACATTTATTGTTTGAAGACAAGTGTAGTGATAAAGTGTTTTTCTTTTGTCCAATTTCTCGTCAATTTCCTGCGTCACTGGTGTTTGATTTTTAGTTAGGATTATAAACACGTTATACTTTACCGTGTGAGCAAGGAGTATGTATGTGTTCTGTACCTGATTATAAGGTAAAGGTACAATACAATTTCAATTAAAAATAAAAACACTTGTTTCTAGCCAATTTTTTATAAAGACAATATTATTATTTGATGCTTTTTTATATATTCCACATAAACTTAAACTTTGTTGGTTATTTTTCCTAGTCAGATTGTCAGTGGTGGTGGCAGCCCTAGTTGATGAGGACACATTAAGCCCGCTCCGCAGGAAGCTCACTGTCTCAGCCGGTTATTTACTGTTGATCTCGATCTGTCCATACAAACATACAGGGTCTCACTGCAGTCTACTTTAACCCAGTATTAGTTCCAGCTTTTTGTACATACAATATATTTTTTTGTTGGCTCTACATGATTGTAAATTTTTTTTTATTCCACGGAAAACGGCCCATACTGGCTAGGTATTTTGCGAAAATTCATTGGGACTACCTTAATAGACAAAAAAAAAATGTAGCGCCTCCAGACTAGGTATTTTTATATTTCTGATCGAGAGTCATAGTTTTGAAAAATAATGATGTAACGTTTTTCCTTACCATGAACACAAAACATAATATTTAAGTAACTGTGCACCGGGGTTTTATACTTTGCTAAGAAAAAAGAAAAAAAGAAAACGAAGTTTGGAACAAAACTATCAAACAAACACCAAAATTCTAATCCTGATTTTCATTTATGACACCACGTTAATGAAGCTAGACGACCCACACAAGAAAGAGAAAAAAATGTTGTGTAAACAAGCTGGCCATATTTTTGTTTTCAAACGGGAAAATCAATACCTTTTTGGTAAAAAGATTAAATGCTCATCGAAAGCAGTTTGAAAAATGAGACATTTGATCCCCTCCCTCCGGCTCGCCCCCTAGACGTCGGGACTTTTAGTATGTTTTATCTCTATCACCCTGAATAAGTTTCTGAAGAAATCGCTTAGGCTCCCGCTCACGCACTCTACATTAGTTTATTGATCGGACGTATTATTTTTTGGCAAGCATTTAAATACTAGCCTTATAAAATAAATTATTTCATATGTGGTAGACGTGGCAGCCCTAGCTGATGAGCCGCCATTAGGCCCGTCAGCGGCGGAAGCCCTCCGTCTCGCTCAGATATACGCTGCGCTGATCTGGATATGAGCGCTGGCGACAACCCTTATGTATATGCACGCCATCCTCTATTGTTTCACTAATATACTTGTGATTAAAAATTATTATAGTAATAGTCTTTATTGCACAAAAGAGACATACATTTGATTCTTATAGCTAGTGTACAAAAGCGAGCTTATCTATATAAGAGATCTCTTCCAGCCAACCTACAAGATGGTGGAAAAGGAGATAACTGAGTAGGCACAGAATTGTGCAATTTAAAAAAAAACCCTAAAGATAGTAAACTAAGTACTAAATATAAATAGTAATATGCGATGGGATTTGAAAAAGTATTGCACTATAAGATAATTTATTGGTCAATAATTTTTATGTAAGTTAAAGGTAGGCTGAATTGCTATTAAATAATTCCGCTTGAATAAATTTTATTAGTCTGATTGATCACAACTATCCACTCGCGACTATTTCTTCGGTTCTTTGATTTTTCCGACTATTTGACGTCTCCATAGCGTAGTTGGTAGTAAGACTGCCTTCGACTCAGGGTCGCGGGATCCTTCGTGTGAGGAAATGTACACTTGTGTTTTCCTGGCAAAAAAATACATATAGACAAAACTGACTGACTGATATCTTGTGTTTGAATGTCACTACATAGTATAAAACAAAATCGCTTTCTATATCCCAATGTCCCTATGTATGCTTAAAGTTTTAAAATTACGCAACAGATTTTGATGCGGTTTCTTTTAATAGATAGAGTAATTCAAGAGGAAGGTTTATATGTATAATACGTGCATAATATACTTAGGGATAACCCACAATAACCATTTTTCTATATAATTATGTACCCATAGTACCCATAGTACAAACTCTACCTAGTTAGTGATCAGATGGCCGAGTTTGAGACATTCCCTCCCTACCCACATATTATTATTTGTTCCCCTTGGATAAGTACGTACAGTACAGTATATTCACGTTATTCAAAATGTGTTTTGGCAGGTTTCCTCCCCTCCACAGAACACACTAGTCCTTGTTTATCTAGGCGCCGAGATACGGTCAGGGCTGCCACCAACACATTCGGCGGTGGTACTCGCCACGAATAAATTACGCTAGAAACACGGACGCCCACAGATGCAGAATAACAAAAAAGTTATTCAATCGAACGGCTGTGAGAGTAGAGTTCCATCTATTTTAGCAATTTTAAATTTATTTTTGTTAAAAGCCATTTTTTTATGTGTATACTAGATTCTTGTAATTATTGAATTTCTTATTGTATTCTAACATTAATTTATGATTTTGTTTATTAAAAGGTTGATATTTATATTGTTTGTCTACTTTTTAAGGTTTAATTATTTGTAGTTATTATTTTAGTAAATTAATAGTTTTTTTTAATAATTATGTTGACATTCTAAATATATTATACTTTTGAATTATTTACTGTATTTTTTAAGTTTGTCGACATGATTGTTATATTATTAGTATGAAATCACTACATAGTATAAAATAAAACAAAGTCGCCTTCTCTGTCTCTATATCTAGCTTAAATCTTTAAATCTACGCAACGGATTTTGATGCGGTTTCTTTTAATAGATAAGAGTGATTTAAGAGGAAAGTTTATATGTATAATACATGCATAATATACTTAGGGATAACCCACAATAACTACTTTCCTGTGCGAAGCCGGGGCGGGTCGCTAGTTGTATATAAATAGCATTGGTGTAATGGGACTCAAATGGTATCGATCAAGGGTAATTCTGGATATGGTTCGGGACTCGACTCTACCTGTAAGCAATGATCTTGATATGTTAAATTGTGAATAAATAAATAGATAAATGTATTGCCAACACTGACACCAAATATATACGGCAGATTAAATAAAAAATTGTTCTAATCACAAATAAAATTAAATCTGCCAAATGAAAATGTTCAAGGATGTTGCTGGCTCGCGTTGACCTTTAGAAGTGTCAGTTCTATGTACACTCAACAGCATGTCAAGCTTAAATATCCGTTGTTTAAGGCACAGAATCGCGAGACACGTGTCTAGCCTTGCTCTTGATAGTACATGTGGTAATTGACGCACATACACAGCATAGTTAGCATAGTTTCATTGCTTTGCGTTAAAATAATAACAAGAAAAACAAAACTTCTTTTTTATTCAACACATTCTTTCAATCACATTTAGACTTTTACAATTCGCAATAACGATTTCTCGATAAAATATCATCCTAACCGCTTAATATAATGTCTTTCACTATAACTTTCATATCGCTATTAATCACAAGCAACCCGGATTTGGGTTCTCTTAATTGAAACACAAATAGCTAGGTGCGATTGGGGCGATGGTGAGATTAAACTGCTTCAAACCGGTCCAGAGTGGTTTGAACCAGTTCCGAACCGCCTTAAACCGATTTAAATCCGTGACAAAGGGTGCGAATGTTAAAAGGTCGCCTTAAGGTGGCTCCACATTTGTTTTATTAGATTTATCTGATTTAATTTGTGGGGATCGAGGTGTCGTATATAAATTATTCTACTTTTTACAAGTGAGGGGCTGGCCTGGGAGCCTACAGTAGATTTAATCCTCAATGAAAAAGCGGCAAGTTACGTGGTCTGCCTATCTCCTCCTGGAGTTGCTTCGAAGTAATAAATTTTATCAAGCCTGAAAAGGGGCTTCTTTATTTCGAACGAAAGGAGTTCTTAAGTTCTTACTTTTAGGCTGTGAACTTGAAAATAGATGGGTGGAAAACAACAAAATAATTTTTGTGTAACTTTTCGATAGGATAGCCTACGTACAACTTATCTAAGTACTTATAGTTTTAGAGCTAACAGTAAGTACATATTATACTGTAATACTAGGATATTATACGGGTATTTTGATCCAGTCGGTTAAGGATATTATAAAAAACACTCTCCATCCTCCCGAAGGAATAAAATATTTCCCGTGGTAAAAAGTAGGCCATGTTAAAATTCAAACTAATTAATTCATTAAAGATTTTTTAAAACACTCTATGACGTCAAAAATTAGAAAAGCTTTGCTCAAACCAAGGCTGCCTCTATCTCAAATTGATGTACAGAAGCCAGCACATGCGGTTAAACATTGACACTACAAAATTCGCCCCTACCGCTACGAAATACGGGCGCTCTCAAGGTCAACAAGTCCAGCCGCATGTGCTGGCTACTGTACAAGTCTGCCCAATAAGTAATAAATAATATAAAAATCCAAAAAAAGAGGATGCTAGGTATATCAGTTTGACCAAAACTGGCCTTTCCCCGTGATGTAATTTGTAGCGTTGTTAATTTTTATCGCGAACAATTCAGCCGTTCAGGCGAAAATGACAGTATCTTGCATTAAAAGCAACAATAAAGTTGTATAATGCATGCGCCTTACATTGACAATTAACATCAAAAATTCCAGAGTCTTCAATTACCCCAACTGAAGTTATAAGCCGGTGTGTCCACGGTTTTACGCCATCGTTTCATTGGGCCGCGTCCACAAAGGTCCTCTAATGCCCTCATATAAATGGGCTAGTGTTGAAGGTCTATTGTCTGCCTAAGGCCCCTGCTTCTAGTTAATTGGAATCTTTAGAGCCCTAAGTGGGGATTGGAGTTTTAGTTAGTTGCGTTTTGTTTAACTATTTACAGTAAAGAACTAAGTAAAATAATCCACACCACAGGCATTATTGACTTTATATCTCTAGTGAAAAGTAAATATCAGTAGACCTATAAAAGATGAAGACAAATACACCTATAGAAAAGTTTGAGAAATACGTGTGTTTTGTAGGTTGTTAGAATAGTCTTCACTTGTGTAACTGGCTGGTAATATAAATGACGATTATCACTACAAATGCTATCTGCTTATGAAGCATGGTCATATTGGCCGATACATCCCGACTGTTAAAGATTGGAGTAGAAGTTGTAGGTAAATTGAAGTTATATAAAAACTAAAAAACAATCGATCTACCTCCGAAGCATGGCCACTGTGACAAACTGTATATCCTTTACCTAGCTGTCAAAATACCTTGAGAAAACCCGCCATATTGAAATATCCTCCAAAAGAATAACAGTGTACGCACTATATCTGTCACGTGTGATCGGTCATGCTAGGAGGCCTGTTGTAACGAAATGTAGCTAACTAAAATTTGATAAAAATGGGCAGAACATAATCTGGTTTTAGTCGTTGTCTACACGTATTAGGGCCTTAAGCCGGCTCATTAAAATGCCGAACGGAGCGAAACAACCTAACTGGATTCCAGCCTGGACACGAGCAAAATAATCTGCGCTGTCCCGCGCTCAATTCAGCTTATTACATGCTCCCGCGCAAAATAAAACATAAAACAAGGCCGGGGTAATCCCGGACGGGGGGAGTCGGGGCAATATCGACTGTCCACGGGAATTAAAACATGCTGTAAGTTGGAGCCACGGCTTTAACCCTGTGATTCATTGGGGTAACTATGAAAATTGAACAGCTAGGTACACATACAATTCTTTTTAAAGTAGACGTGATAAGGTTTTAGTTGAATTAATAAACTTCTAAGACGAGTTATAAGATTATTTAACAGAAATTTAAAATATTTTCGATTAGTTTTACTTAAGACAAGCTTTCCGCCGCGGCTCCGCCCACGTTAAAAGATTTTCCATTGGGAATGAGGCATATTTCCGCGGTGAAAGGTAGCCTATGTTACTAAGCTTTCTAATGGTGAAAGAATTTTTGAAATCGGTTCTGTAATTTTTGAGTTTATTCATTACAATCATACACACACACAGACATACAAAAATACTCTTTCCTCTTTATAATATTAGTATGAACAACTCACGCGCGTCCTTCTTATCACAATATGTATAAACAAGTAAACCTATACCTGCTAATCACTACATAGTATAAAACAAAGTCGCTTTCTCTGTCCCTATGTCCCTATGTATGCTTAAATCTTTAAAACTACGCAACGGATTTTGATGCGGTTTTTAAAAATAGATAGAGTGATTCAAGAGGAAGGTTTATATGTATAATACATGCATAATATACTTAAGAATAACCCACAATGACCATTTTCCCGTGCGGAGCCGGGGCGGGTCGCTAGTTATAATAATAAAAGGCAAAATCATGCTCATCATTAGCTTTCAGCTGGATTCGAATCGGCGAGTGCTGCGGAACCAAATAGTTTCGTGTAACAAGAATCCGCCGTAAAAATAATCTGCTAATAACATTCTATCGAAACCAAATTCTTCAACATAAATCTCCTTATTTCAAGAACAGAATAGGTTCTTTGTATTAATAAACAAAAAGAGTTAGTAAATTGCGTATTTTGTCCTTTTTTACCAGCAGGAAAAAATAGTTTCGCAAAAAAAATGTGTTCAAGTTCTCGCTGGTTAGATACGGTGAATAATGAAAGAGTGCGAAGGAGCCCCGTCGTTGAACGTACCTGGGGGAGCACCTTTCACAATAATTGGCCCTGAATAATACAACAGCATGTTATTGCGGCCCAAACCATCCAAACTCCAAATAAATAAAACGGGCCCAATTTATTCGGCCCGCTTGTCTATCGATGGGATTAGTATGATCGACTGTATGTGATCATGGTATCTGTTTACTTGTTACGTAACCATTACCATGAAGAAGTTGACTGGGTAACCAGACTATGTTATTAGATAGCGTAAAAAGCAGCACAACGGTCTTATATACAATACAATACAATACAAATGACACCCAATCTTTCTATACTATAATAGTGAATAGAACTGATGAATCGTCGTGTCTGTACATTGATTTGTTTTTCAAAAAACTGATTGTAGGTGATAAAGAGAGTGTAGCTGAACACATAGCTGAAAATACTTTTCCCCACGGAAAAACCAGTAAACGCAGGCTATATAACTACACTAGCTTTCCGCTGCAGCTCCGCCCGCGTTATCAGTTTTTCCCGTAGAAATGAGGCATTTACCCGCGGTAAAAGGAAGCCTATGTTATTCAGGGTGAATGTAGCTTTATAATGGTGAAAGCATTTTTGAAATAGGCACAGAAGTTTTTGAGTTTATTCATTACAAACATACATATTACATACACAAAAATATTTTTTTCCTCTTTAATAATAATCATACAATATGATTACAATATGATCAATATAATATGATTTACAAACACGCACGCACATATCATCCGCGAGGTTGAGGATTACAGTCGTTGCTGGCTACATAGTTAAATGCTGCCGCCAAATTATTTTTGGTACTTGTACGGTTAAGTGTAAATTGAAAACGCGCACAGCCACGCGATTCTGGTTCTTATTTCATGGACATAAGAACGGTGCAAATAGCCCTTGACTGTACTAGCAATATGGGATAGCACCTTACATACAAGGCGTCGCATGACTGAAAATATTTTCTGATTCATTTAATTATTGAAATATTTATATTACCATTCATTATTTTTTGTTTTCGCATATACTGTCCAAACAAATCAATACGATTTAAATCAAGTACAATGCAGAAGTATAAACGACCTTATTATGTTTTGCCCCGCTCCAGACAAACATGATATTCTTCTAACAATATCTCGTGTTTTCTACCTTCGATTGTTAACAATAGTGACGTCACAAATTGCCCATGCTACCGTGAAAGTCGGAGAATCAGGCAAAGGGAGGTAGCGGAATAACGAACACATTACTTTCGCCAAGTTAACAATCGCGGGACAATTTCTATCTCTCTCTGTCTTATTATTAAGACATTTTCGCATATCAAATAATATGATAGATATTTAATAAAATACGAGTATTTTGGTTAAAATAAATCGGTGATGGATGACACATGGAAGGCAAAGAAGCATTGTTTATTTTATTTATCAAATTAAGGTAAAGTTTGTGATGTCTAGAACTCTAGACAGACAGTTTATAATGTGGTGAATTTAATAAAATAATTTAATAAAATATTGAATTGAATAGTGAAGGAATTTAATAAAATATTTTGATTAAAATACATCGGTGATGGATGACACATGAAGGGAAAATGAGCATTATCTATTTTATTTATCACATTAAGGTACCTAATGTTTGTATTGTCTAGAACTCTAGACAGTCTATAACGAATATTTAAACCGGAACCCGAAATGTAAAATAAATATAATATAAAAAGCTATAGTGTCTTTCCCCCTAATCGAGTTTTATGTATATTTTGTGGATCGCCTGCATAATGGAGGCCGAGTCCGCCTCAAATTGACATTTCCTTGCACGTTTCTAGTACAGACGAATTCTCTGAACCATGTTCTCAGCTAGCAAATGCTCTCTATCAGAATTAGTTACAGGAACTGCATATATATAGATATATCTACTAGTATGTACAGTCTGTCATCCTTTGTAGCGTGCAAAAAGCTAGTCGCGTGCCGTCGGCCAAAGACCGGCTTTTGTCTTGGCGCTCGCAAATTAGATTCTACGCTCGACCAATCAATGAGCGCCGGGTCCAAGTAAACTGGGGCCGTTTAGAAACTAGGTTTGCTCTCGGAGATCGTATAAGGTTCTCTAACGTATGATAGCGACATAATTAATTTTAGGAAATGTGAGGTTGCGATTTTGCGACTGGGACCTATGTTGCCACGTAATGTAAATTATCTTGGGCGGTTTAAGTAGGTATGTTTACTTATTATTTGTGTAACGTCTAGTATTGTGGGGTAGCAAACGTGGACCAACGATCTGGTGAGGGTTGCGGAAAGCCGCTGAAAGGCATAGGTCCAGCAGATGATGGACAAATGTATCCTCCAGATGATGATGATGATGATGACGATGATGATAACCGACTAAAAACTATATGAAATTAAAGTTTAAAAATATTTGAAAGGCAATAGCTATTCCAATAGTGTACGAATTGGAGGCCTTATTAAGGGTAGGAGTATGCTTGTACTCCTACCCTTCTAGGCCGCTTAAGAATATTTATCATGAAACTGTGATGATAATAATGACTATCATGGGGTACCTATGCTCGAAGCACACAAGTCAATTATCCGAAATTTGTTAACTACATACATAAACTTATACGTCACGTTGAAAATGAAAATGAAAATGAAAAATGTTTTATTCGAAGTAAGATTTTACGATCACTTTTCGACGTCGAGGCGGGTTCACAATTGGCTGTCTTCTCGTTATTATTAACGTTGTATTAAGTTATATTAAGTAACTGACGTTATATTAAGCTGCATTTAAATCATTTTGCCGTACGATTGAAGACATTATACTTGACAAATTTTAAATCTGAAGAAACACTTTGGTTTCAATATTACTTCACTTCAAAACGAAATTGAGGTAAATTCACATCAATCTTATTCAACAGGACACCTCCAACAATTTCAACGGTGGAGCTGTAAACTACACTTTTCCAGAAGATCCCCCTTCCTCCAATCCCCCCTACCCCCCTCTGTAAAATTGAGTTCCCTCTTCATTAGCCTCTAGCCGGGATTTTAAAAACTTTTTCATAAGGAGTTTAGGCCGAGCCAAGTTCGCAATGCAAACTTTCCATCAACAAAATTAAGGTGCGTGCTTAATATCGAAACTTGGCCGTAATGGTTTTGGAATTTTACATTTATTACCGTGCTCTGGGTAATCAATTTATATTAAGTTAATGTTTTAAGTCTCGTAAGTACGGCGAAGTATTCCAATAAATAAAGGTTTTAAATATGATATTGCTGTTGTTCTGGATTCCCTTTCAACATAATATCTAAATAATAAACAAATGATTTCACTTCAACATGGTAGCGTCGTGAACATAGTGAGTGATAGTGTCGGGGGTGTAGTGGCTGGGAGAATACTTTTCCATGCGGAAGGCAGGTTTAGATCCCTCGCGTTCAAAATACAGGCTTAAAAAATATTTTTCGCTTTTACGCTAAAATAACTGTAGATTTAGATAATGATATTTGACCTAGTTTATTACTTTTTCAACAGATGTCGTCTGTAGCGTATATTTACTATTAATAAATTTCTCAGCCCAAGCTCAATGATTTTAATTTTTCGCTTCAATTTATAGATAATATCTGACTTATTCGCTAAGACCTGTTTATTTTAATTCAGACTATGGTCGAGTCCTTCAACGGAGGCTTATTATGAACAAACTCACTTTACCACATATTATATAGGCTGTAAGTGACGGCGCCGGACACTACCTGAGTTTGCTGTCGACTCAAATAAAAGAGGACATGCTTAAACAGAGGATCTGATAAACATTCCCCAAAAAAACTACACAATAGATGACTTTCATTCACAAGTTCAAAGTATTTATTTAACGTTGGGATATTTACGTCACTTAGTTAAGTCAGTTACATATTCCTGTTCCTTGTGGCGAGTTCAGAATATGGCTGTCTTCTGTGCAGAAGAACTCGCCGAAAAACCTCCACAGGCGTTGCATCATTTCAAAATATTTTTACAAAATCATAAATTATTATTTTATACAATTTTATTAATCTAGAGGAAGGCAACCTCACATAAACTATCCGATTAAAAAGTTGCATATTTTTTAGTAGAAAAGGTTTTTGAGAAAGTTGCTTTGAAAACCTTTGCCTGAATATGTCAGTCTCAGCATTTGCTGAGCCATCCAAGTCACACCCTGTACCTTTCAGTCCTAAAACTTCAATTAGATTCGTTTCAGTAATTTCAGCCTGAAAATAGGATTAAAAACTGGTTCAGCGTATTTGTCCGCCGTCAAAATGGTATTAGCCAAGTAGGCATCACCTAATCCAGTTCCTGGGGCATTTGCATAAGGACAATGGGCAAAATCCTATTAGAGGTCCTTGAAGCTCCATTCAAGCTGAGCTGCTCTCTCGAGATTCCCCATCTGCCTTTTGGAGCTTCAAAGCGAAGTTATTCTACGGAGTTGACAAAACTCAAAATTGCTGTTTTCATCCGCGAGGTAAATATTTTGGTATAATTACTGGCGACGTTGTTTTTGAGGGAAATAATTCATGATACTTCAGTTGAGCAGTTCTTAGTAATTTTTTCTTTTTTACGATTTGAAACAATATGGATAAACGTAAACTTTATCTACTTATTTGTAAGTGCAACTGAAATTCACAATTTATTCCGTTAACAGTCCGAATGGCTCTTGCCTACCCTAAAATTATGATTAAATTTTTGTATGTACTCGAAAACTCATGTATGACTTCGCAATGAGTATATTCATATTGCTTGCTTGATTAAAAACAAAATCGATATCGAGATAGGTAAAAGTTGTTTTACTCGTAGATACCATTTATGATTACCACTAAATGGGACTTTATTCGGCTTAACTAAGTGATGTCAATGTGATTAAAAAATAAATAACTTTATTTAATTTCATTGCGAATATATAAACTTAATAAATAAATTAAGAAAGGCGATAAGACAGTAGCGCAGCGGTACAATCTATCATATTTATATTTAGCCAGACAAAACAACATCAGAGCTGATTCCGGCTAAAAAATCGCCCGTCTAGCGCGGTGGAACTACGGGCGTCGGGCGTACTCACTTTTACCTCATTAATTTTCATCTTCCGCGGCGGTACCACATAATTCACTCTCGAGCGCTTTCATACTCCCTGATAAGGGTAGGTAAGAACTGTTGCGAGTCCAGGAAGTGAGGTATGATAACTTTTGGGTGGTACTATGTTTAGAAACTTGTAACGGCGAGATGTTCTTTTTTGTGTGACTTTTTGTGGAAGTCAACGAACGAAAATAACGAACAATTGAAAAGTATGAATAGAGTGCTGAAAATCCAGTAAAACCGAATATAATTGACTAGCTTTCCGCCGCGGCTCCGCCTGCTTTAACAGTTTTTGCCGTGGGAATGAAGAATTTTCCCGCGGTAAAAGGTAGCCTATGTTACTCAGGGTGAAAGAAGCTTTCTAATAGTGAAAAAATTATGAAATTTGCACATCAGTTTTTGAGTTTATTCATTACAAACATACACACAAAAATACAAATCTTTCCTCTTTATAATATTAGTATGATTATAATGAATAAAAATTGGAAATTAGCGGTGATCATATAAAATGTTTAAGGGAATTCAGACTTCAGAGTGGTTCTTTGAAGATATAAGAGCGATTCTTGTAATCTATGTTACCTCTAGGATACTACGTTAAAAATCTTAATTACAGATGAAATTGAATTTTCAGTAAGCAAAATTCACGCTACAGCAATTAGATAACAATACGTTTTGTTCCAACTGGTATATATCGCGTTTTAGATTTTCTCCTGTCGATATGTGAGCAAATATTTTTCTTGTTCTATCAAGTGTTATAAAAAAGCTTCTCATTGAATAAATGATTTAAAGGAAATCAAATAGAACCGAAGAAAAATTATGAACGATTGATTCCAATCTTTTCAATATATATTCCAAAAATCATACATCAAGAATGAAATTGGCCCAATAACACGTCCTTGCGGCACCTTGCAGCGACCGTAAACTGGTTTCAGCCAGTTATAGCCGGTTACTGCGACTCGCTCGAGTGTTGCCTGCTGATAGGGCGCTGTTTATTTACAAAACAACGGCTTTTCCGCTCAAAGTATTTCAATTTTTCCCAGTTTTTTCACTGTGACGAATTCGCATTGTTCCCTGAGTAAGGGACGCGTGAAATGCGGCCCACGGCTTGCTCGGGATCTATGTTAATTTATTGGGCGAATGTTTATTTGCGTGGATTTATTGTGGTGTTTTTTGGAGTGTTAGTTCAGGTTCAGCGGGCCAGAAGCATAGTGTTCTGGGTCGTTAATATCCGCATCTATATATTGCCTGTAAATTGCGATGTCGTTATTTGGATACGCGGATAGATATTATTATATGCGTCGATATTTCGTGTAAGAGTTGGTCTAATAAAACTAACATGTTTTATGAACTCTTTTTAAATTTTTGCCTATTGACGGTTTTTGACAATAAAACGTGTTAAAGGCAGTTTAGTATTGAAGATTGAGAAAGATGTAAAAAATGTATGGTTACAAAAAAAAATTAGAGACACATGGCATGTGCGTGCGCTTATGTTAGAAGCAGGTTTTTTAAAGATATTTTTTGCATTGCAATGCAGTTTATAGTATTTTATTTCAAATATTACATCGCCAACTTTGGAAATATAGCAATTTAAAAGTACAAAATGAAAGTAAAAATTACCTGAGACAGTCACCGTATGTCTCATTAGTAAAATTGTCTCACTCAAATAATTTGTAGGTAGTAATTTTAGTAGTAATTTTGTAGCTGATATAAGAAAAAGAAAATCAAGAAAAATGGAAGAGAAGAGCGAGAATATTGTCTTAAATTCCTCCATTCGGCATTTTAAAGTTAGAACCTTCTAATACCGAAAATATACAACGTAGAGCTGTGATTTTCGGTATGTGCAGTGCTCGTAGTAGGCTGGAAGAGGCTAATGGATTCTACCCGGGCGGCGGCGGCGGGTCAGTACTGCCAGAGCGCAGGGCGGCCGTATGCAGATCCGTGTTTGTCCAGTCATTACCGACCCGACGTAGGAGATGCAAAGATGGCCGCCGAGCCAAAGGAGAGTGGCGTTTTTATATTATTACGTATTTTCTAATAATACACCCGTTTGCACTAAATTTAAGAATCGCTTAAGTTTATGTCTAAAGTATTTAGGTGACGTTTGGTGAAAATTTTGTTTGTTTGCTAGTAACCTTTTTATAAACTGCTTAGTTTCTGCCTACCTTTATGAGCCCAATTTGATTGTTAGAAATTTAAGATTACTATTTCTTATTTTATAAACATTTCTATACTTAGTATCTTTTCGACACTATTAAAATAATGTTGGAGTAGGTTGGAGTTATTCCTTTTCGCCACGCTCTAATTCGCAATTTTAATTTTAAATATCGTTTTCTTGCTTTTTATTTGACAGCTACTCTCTTATTATAGGATTTCTATTTCAAAACTAATCACTTACTCTAAAAAAGAAGTTACGTTATACCTAACTCAAAAATTTCAAAATATGCATTATAATCTGCCAGGGTTCATAATTTGGACCATGCTCCAAGGCGCTATTATGTATGCATCAGGGATCCCCATTTTTGCATTTGTAATGGGGATCATTGTGTAATTATTCAGTCGTTAGTTCGAACCAATCTATGCGCTTGCCCAGCCCGTGGCTGTATAGTAAAATGCTTTGTAGCCGATTTTAAATGCGAGGGATGCTTTCGAATAAATTTCAGCTGAGTTTATTTAATTTTTACATTTATTACATTTTCGTTGTAAGGATAAAGCTACCTCAATTTTTTTATGTTTACAGTCTTTCATTCCGCAGTCTTTTTGTAAATTTTGTGGAGGGCATTACAAAAACATAAGATATATTTAGTCGCGTTTGAGTTTAATCTTGTTTAATATTTTTAAATTTTGCGGAAGAACGAAATTTTTTCACGATGAAAATAAAATTCGTCCAATATTTTACCGTCATGTTTGCGTGAAAAGGTAACACAGACAGAAACTTCTACATTACAATATTAGTCTTAACAACCAAGTTTATAGTTCCTTTTCAATTACATTTTATGTTTCATCATGACGTAGTTTACCTATAAGCCCCCTGCCTTAACATTTCACGGTACATTGAGGTTCGCATACACTGATCAATAAACCAGGTTAACATACAAAGTTTGCTAATCTTATACTGGAAGAAAAGAAAGTTGGAGCCAAGAAGCGCTCTGGCTTTCGGCCAATTTACACTCCGGTGAAAACATTGAGCACGTAAAACCTTTAGATTGTCGCCGAATCACCGAATGGGTGTAATTGAATTGTCTAATGCTCTGCAATCTGATTTAGGTATCCAGACAAACTATGCTCTATTTTGTCTACTAATAACAATAAATAAATAAACACTTTTGGATTTGATAACAATCCAGTAAAATAAAGTAATTTATTTGCTTAGAACATGATAATATGAAAGTCTTAAAATGGAGTGATGTACAGTCATCCATATATTTTTTTAATACATAGCATTCCGCACGCGTTAAAGTTTACCGATGGGAACGAGGTGTTTTCCTGCGGTAAATAGTAGCCTATGTATTAATCTAAGGTACAAACTGTCTCCATTAGAAATTAAATCCAAATATGTTTAGTACTTTAGGCGTGAAAGTTAAGCAAACATCCGAAAATATTCTCTTTTTAAATAAAATACTGATTGTTTTAATACGAGTAGTTTTTATCTTAAAATTTTTAGATTCCTTCCTACAAAACTGGTAGAAATTGTATTTTTTTTTAGATAATATTACCCTAGGGTATTTTAGTTACTGGCGATATCATTAAAGTAATATTTGAAACACTCACTCTGTTTCAATTCATTTCAATTCAACCTTCCAACAGAACTTCATTGCTTATCAATACATAATTATCCATAGACCGTATATTCATCAAACCAATGACATATCATTAACCCATTTCACGTAGTTTCATAATAGTCGCGTATTGGAATGTATCAATTTCATATTAATTTAAACGTTTGATAGACAGACTTCACCCTACGGCCGTACGTAAACATTATAATATGCCTGAAAGTCCTGAAACCGCTGATATTGCTGTAATTATTTCAATGAAAATCATGCTACGCTGTATGTAGTTACTGTTCGACCTGTAGAAAGATAACAGACTATAATTAAATATGCTCTTTTGTTTGACATTCAACTAGGAATGCTGTACTAATAATCAATATGTGGAAGTTAAAATGTTAACTCAATAGAATGAATATTTTTGAGGTAAAAAAGAAGCTTGCTGTTTTCTTGTTATTTAGAATATAATAATAAGACCAATAAAACACTCGAAAAAGCACTTTTAGAATAACTAGGTCTAAATGAATTAGTGTTGTTTTTACCTTATAACGCGACAGCGACTGGATAGATTTTGATAAATTCTGGTAGTAGTTAAAATTAAAAACTTAACTAACATAAGAAATTGTCTTTTTCTGTTACCACCGTTTTCTACTTTTTTCATGAAAAGTCGTTTTTCATTATAGAACAAGCTCCGATTTAGATGTGTCCTTGTTGAATCGGATGAGGTAAGATTTTCTGCAATGGAAGCTCGGTCTGTTATGTTGATAGTCTCCCACAGATTGCAAATTATAAACATACACTACAACACTAAACCGAACAGCACGAAAATAAACATAGTAACCAAAAACGTTCGGTTCGGAGCTATCTTGATTCCAGAGCCATGCTTTTAGTTCCGACCTGCACGGCAGTAGCACAGATTAGGCCATTCGCCACCACACCACCCTCTATGGCGCAGAAACGAACCAAAGAGCTTCCAAGCACCAGCTCTTTTCACCACAAGCGCCTTCCGCTTGTTATTGTATGCAAATCTAAATCCCAGGGTTGCTACTTGCTACCCAAAAGTTGCGCAGGGCTGTCATCTTGCTGGACTCGGATTACAGGGGATAGCCCCAATTTATGGCCGGTTTCCGGGATTGATTTGAAGAGGAAAGTTTTGACAATTTCATGGTAGTTTAGAGTTTAGTTAGACCTTGTAGTTTACAAGGATGGTTAATGAATAGCTTCATCATGTTTAAAATTCAGAAAATGTTTTTTATGCTATATTAAGTTAAAAATTACGCATTTCCTAAATTTTCGGATAGTACTATCTGACTGATAATCAGCCAAATTAGACACACGACTGATGTAAATAATTTTGATACCTAGTGGCTATAAAACATGTTTTTTTTTTCTATTTGTTTTTGTTATATACTTCAGCGGTATCTTTTAAAATAAAAAAAATATTTTACAGTAAATACTGATACATGTATTAATAGGTTAGAATATACTAAATGAATATGCTTTTGTCATAGAATAAGACACACATTAGAAATGCACATAATATGGAAATAAATAATAAAAAAAATTAAAATAAAATAATAAGCGCAAATCCAGCAAATAGTTACAGCCCTCCTTTTTAGAATAAAGCCGCTTTTTAGGTATTCAGGTTTTTATGCAAACTCGCCTAAGTTATTCAATGCGCTCGTGCACGGTTGCATACAGAGCTGGCAGCATTGCCTTTACTGGTGGCTGGCAACACTATTCCGGTAAATTGGGTATAAGGGCGGCCAGAGGCACCAAGGTATCAACAAAGTACGTGACTGCTCAGATTTCTAAACGTTTGCAAATGTTTGGGAACGAAAACTAAACTGATTTAGTTCTTAGAAATATCTACCACTGTTATGATTTCAGTTGAAACTTTTTTGCAGTTGGATAAAATTTACAAACAATTCCAGTTATTATAAATACTATTGGTTCTATTAAGATTTAAAACGGGATATTTACCGTGGTATTTATTTTGTGTGAGTGCCCGATATTAAATCTTAATAGTTATGAAAACAACCGTGAAAGTTTTAAAAAGTATACTATTGGTTCTTACGTTAACCCTAAAATAGTATCCCCACGCTTTATGGGCGGTGTTGCCATAATCTTTACCTTGGCAGGCGGGTTAAGAATCGCAGTTAATACCTATTGATTCTATACATAGGTAACCACTGTTTTTCATTCCTTGTGTTATATTTATGTAAAGCAATTTTACCTTGTATAATATCCTCAAAAAAAGTTCAGTTTGCCGATCTTTAATCCAGTCATTTACACACATTTTTATCAAATTTAAATATCTTAGTAGCTAAGTACTAAAAGTTAGTATGTAATCGACAATTGAAATAAAAACTGTTCAAGCAGAATTTTCCTTAAATAAAATATACATAAATACCTACCATTTCAACAAAATTGCTCAATAAAAATAAGTGTTTTTTTATTGTTAACAAACTAAAGTGGCTGTACAGGAAATTCTCAACGATATTTTCGCAAAGTGAGTGTACATTGCGTTTCCGGCATGCAGTTGTTGAATTAACACCTTCCGTTAGGTGGCAATGCACCGCGAATTTGTATGTCTAATTATCCATCGCACCGAACAGAATAGCGCAACTTTGAACCGTACGCTGATTTAATGCAAGAGGTAATATTATGCGCGGGAAACAGGCCCGTACTCACAGTCAAGTTTACATGATTCCACGCTTATGTAAGACTAGCTTTCCGCCCGCCGCGGCACCGCCCGCGTTATCAGTTTTTCCCGTGGGAATGATAGCCTATGATGGGATATGTTACTCAAGGTGAATGTAGCTTTCTAATAGTAAAAGATTTTTTGAAATCGGTTCAGTAGTTTTTGAGTTTATTCGTTACAAACACACACACAAATACAAATCTTTCCTCTTTACAATATTAGTATGAAAACCGATCCTCAAATATTTTCTTCTGTTTTTGGCGTTTGTTTGCGGAGAGAAAACGAAGAATATTCTCTGAAGTGTGGAATAGAAAGCCTAACTAAGCTTAAACTTAATGCGTATTCTTTACATGTAGACAAGATTTTTCGTAAAAAATTCTTGAAACACACTTTTCTATATTATTTTTTTACAGAAGAAGAACGTTTTTATTCCTTTTATTCGTATTAATTGTTTTACTTTTTATGAAAAAATAGGACTTGGATGGAAATTTGAGTCAGTAATATCGGCACCACCTGAATACAGCCCTGCCCCAGTCGAGGGCGCTCCAGTATTCACCACGAGACCGTGCTAATTAGGCTTTGTTATTTTATGTTAAATAATGTTAATAAACTTTCGGCCCTATTACCACTCCGCCTCTGTCTGTAGCTCTCCCATGTTAGTGCTAAGCTCGCCCATACAAAGCTATGTTTAAAAATGTTTTGCTAACTTTTATGAGGAATTTTCAGATGGTAATAATGATAGCAGTTATTTTATAGATTGCGCAACTTTTCAGAACTATTCTATTCTATTCTAGAATTGAGTTTTTTTTGTGTTTTTTTTGTTAATTGGGTTTTTTTCATTTTAAATGTATGTCTTCAAAACAAGATTTAACTGAATTAAAACCCGACCAGAGGAAAAAAACCTCCCCATATTGCGGTATCTCAATGGAATAAATTTTATAATGGAAATTGTTGCCATAAAAATAAAAATATTAGACGTGGTGCCCCCAAAGCAGGTTTTTTATTTCTTTGGTCAGGCTTTACATAATAAATATCGAAAAGGAAATCTGTTTTTGATTGAAATACAATAATCAACTTCCTTCACCAATTTATTTTCTTGCCTTTACTTTGTAGTGAACCTTCTTGAACCAAACAAGAATAAGTAAATCTCAAATAGGTTTTTTATTGGCGCAATAACTTTTATCGATGGTAAAATGCGCTTAATGCGAAATATCTGGTTGTCGGTCTGTAAGCAGAGTCCAATTTCCGCGTCACGCGGAGTGGGAGGAAGCAGCTTCATTGAATAAGGACGAGTGCGCATTGGGGCTGGTAACTTTAAGGCCTCCCCCACATTAGACGCCGACATTACATCGCGGCTGCAACGCGTCGCTCACGCATACGGAGCGAGTGAGGGTTGTCGGAGTAGCCTTGCCAGCTCCAATGCGCACTCGTACTATTTTCTATTTTTAGCGCACTCAGCGATTTTTGCATCAATTCGCAACTGATGCGTGCATGTTTAGCAAGGTAAATCAAATCAATAAACCAAGTTAAATTCTAGTGAAATTCGTTGTAAATAGTAATAATAATAATATATCATTAAGGTGTGCTAAGGTAGAGCGCTGCCGATTTTCATGTTCAAATGTAGGGCCGTCACTTTTCAAATTTACAATCTTAGCGGCATTCATCCAATTCTGAACAAGATAATTAATTTGTGATACATTTCTTATTTACTAAGCCGCAGACTGGTTGGTACATGTTTCTATTCAATAAATAAAAGTAACGTTATTCTTTGCATCAAATAAATCAATAAATTATTTGCATCGGAGAGCATATTAAGTTGAAATAATCGAAATAGTCACTACGTATCGTGCACAATAGTGAAAAGGCGGCTCAATAACTCTGCTATTAAGATTGATTAGGTTGGTTATTGACCCTAAAGACGACACGATAAAGAAACAAATTGTATGTTGCGGCTACCAGCTACAAGATAATGGTTATCTTGTAGCTGGTAGCCGCAACATACAATTTGCTACGGCGTAGGTCGTAGCGATATCGTAGCACGGCTACGAAATTGCGTAGCGCTCCAATGAGAAAATAATATTGATCACCATTGAAACTTTACTTATTGCTTGATTTTGACGTTAGCTTTTTTAAAACTTTGTGCTGGTGATTACACAGTTTTACTAGTTCTTGATTATTAAAAATACACGACAAAAAACCCCGAAAATCGGTTGAATAGCACTTATATTTATTGTGATCTTTAAATTATTTGTAAAAAAGTATGTGTGTATGTAATGTATGTGAGTAATAAAAGGCTTTTGAATAATTATTATACTGAAAACCTTCAGCAGATTTTATTAAAATATTATAGTAAGATGTTATACTTACGCGAATAGCTCACACAGATAACTTTCCTGTTTTTACACACCGCGTTTTTTAAGGCAAGGAATGAATCACTAATAATAAGAAATTGACATTAAATTTCATCGGCGTGACATCCCTAAGCCCGATAGGTAATATTCGTAGCGTTCTCCTTACAATATGTCAGGGGTGTCAACGGGATATTCGCGTTACACCTCGCGCGGATATGTAAATGTTTTCAATAACGCGGTATGAGCGCCGAGCGTTGTAGATGACAGTTTTACCGGTTTTACCGGTTATTGGCTTTTAAGATCAAATGGTTATTTTGATCGTAACATATCTTTTACCATAGTTGTAATCTAGATTTCATATAACTACTTTCACTTTCACTAATAGCTTTCTGCCCGCGTTTAGTTTTTCCCGTGGGAATGAGGTATTTTCATGTGGTAAAAGGTAACCTATGTGTTAATTCAGGGTGTCAGCTAACTACATACAAAATTTTGTTAAAATCGCTGCAGCCGCTTAGACGTGAAGAAGTAACAAACACACACGAGTGTGTGTGTTGTGAGTACAAACTTTCACCTTTATATTAGTGTGATTACGATACGTCAGTTTACTGCAGGACTAAGGACCACTCCATTAGAAAGTATTTCCATAATCCCCACGCTCGATAGGCGGATTGGGGATCGTAGTTGTTCTTGATTATTACACAGGTGAATGCTTATGTCCATTCTTTAGATGTTCTTTTGGCCGCAAAGCTGAATTGGAAACTAAGCGTCGTCGGTGGCCCAGTGGCTAGGGCTGTTGTCGAACATTCGGGACCCGGGTTCGAGCCTCGGCACGTACCATGGTCTAAGAAAACAAGGTCTAACACTCCGACCACGTGACTGACACAAGCCTACGTCATTTTGCGCTGTTCATCCTTGTCTATTACCCGCATTCGACAAGGATGAACAGGCAAAATGACGTAGAAATGACGTAGGCTTGTGTCAGTCACGTGGTCGGAGTGTTAGACCTTGTTTTCTTAGACCATGGCACGCACTAATGTATGTACAGTCAGTTGCAGAGATTGCACTCAGCTGCGCCACAACAAATGTATTTTTTTTCACTGTTTTTAACGACGTACCATGATTTTCAACACACATTTACATTTTAAATTATGTACCTCTGACGTACACTTTGTAATCAATTCATTGCGAAGTTAGGTGATGGCGCTGTTACAGTGTTACATATATTTTTGCCGGGGTGGATACCTAATTCTGAACACACATTACATGTACATTTTTTTGACGCTCTGACCGTGAAGTAAAACATCGTGAGGAAACCTGCACACACCTGCGAAGAAATTCATAGATTGTGTGTGATGTTGAGCAACCCGCACACAAACATTATATTATAGACTATTTAGGATAAACTCTCTATATTTAATTAAGCGTTATTTTTACTCGTTCTTTAATGCAAAATGACACAAATTACTCGGCAGCTAAATATCTCTACTTCTCCTAACTTGTAGCTTTGAATACAGTGTAATATACCAGCGTTGTTTGAAAATTTCGAACCCAACAAATTTCTGTAATGTAACTTGTAAGTTTCGGGGAAATACCTGGGATCGCTTAATTTATTAGCCCAGATAAAGTCTGTTCGAGATTAGAACTTCTCTCGTAAGTCGTAAGGTGAAGTTTTGAGTGTACTTCATTTCGGAACTGCACGGTGCTTGTTGTAAACAAAAATTATCTGATGAAATTGTATTTAGACGGTTTTATGTGGTAAACAACTAGTACATTATTATTTATGCAAAACCATACATTAAGTTTCCAACATGCTTATTATCTTATGATGTACACTTACCTACAAAAGTGGGGTCAGTCAAGAAGGGTTATACTGGCATACGCGTATTTTATTCACTGACACATAGATGATTGTTTATGCATTAAGGGGCTCCCCTATGCTAAGTGGCGCCGCCATCCGTTAAAAAATAATTACTCTATGAGTAAACAGTTTTCCAAAAATCCGGTAGGTCATTTTAAAGATTTGGTGTTTTAGGATATATAGAAGCCATCAACTCTGTTAGTTTGAGTTCGATGAAGTTACAGATAGAAAATTTGCCAAAAGTGGCCGTTTTTAGCAAATTTTCTATCTGTAACTACAGCGGACTATAATAAATACAGTTTATGGCCGCTATATATACTATAGCACGCCAACTTGAAAATGACCTACCGGATTGTATAAAAAATGTATACTTCGCGAGTTATTATTTTTTAACAGACGGCGGCGCCACTTAGCATAGGGGAGCCCCTTAAGGAAAAATTTAATTTAAAACAAAGTCCTTTAAAATAAAAAACGTTTGTTCGTCTTCTTTCAATATAGGAGAACTGCCGGCCGAGCCAATACTGTTCCGAAGCTAACTTCACCGCCATTAATTTATTACTAAATAGTAGGTAGCATAGAATTCTTACGAACCCGTTTTTTTTTTTAAACTGACTTCATTTATGGAGGCCACCGTACCTTTATAAAATATTATTTTAAAAGTCAATCACAGTATTGTTGTTCAGAATTCGCTGCGATCGGCGCAGATCCAAAAAGCCTCACTTTGTTATTATAATGTCACTGCTTCAGTGTTGCCATGCAAATTAACTGTCAGTTTCATTCCCGAGCAGTGCCTTTTAAATTTCTACTAAGACGAATATAAAATCGATGAGGAAATTTGCCGTCAACCTCGTTCAAATCAGTTTAATGAAACGATTTTTATTCAAATAACGTAGATGTTTACTTACTATCACCATAACATTCTGAAAGCGAATGAATTATAAATTTACTAATCACGTCATATCAGCTGATATCTAATTAAATTCATATCAAATTACGTATAAATACACTTCTTATTTGAAAGTCTAAACGAACCCAAAACGAAGAAGGCTCCACAGTATAATCCTCAATTAATTCGGTCGTTTTATTAACACAAAGCAAGCGTATTCTTTAAAAGACTAACAAAATCTACTGTTAACCAAATTAATGTTGCGAGCCCAAACGGTCTGCTACACGGGCAGGCTAACTGTTGTTTTTAATAATTGGGGCCTCTGAAGCCTTTTGTGAACCTTATTAAGGGAATATTTCAAGTGCTTCTCTCGCCCCGGGCTCGGAAGGGCGCTTCAACAATGCGGCCCAGTGCTGGGCTAGTAACTGCTGTGGGACTGCTATCTGTGATTTTGTGTACTAGGAACAGGTTGATTAAAGGAATTATTTAGGTTGCTTATTTGGAACTAGGAATCTAAAGTGGTTTTTTCCTTTTCCTCGAACTCACAAGTTTGACAAATCCTGTCCAGAAGACTTTTCTTATAAAAAATTGTGAAACATCTCACAAACGGTAATCTGACCCCAAACTAGACGGAGCCTGTACTGTACTGCATAAGTATTTCGACAGAAGAATATTACTTTTTGTTATGAGGTAAATTCACTGACGCCAAACCAAAATGTTTGAAGGGAAATACATTTACCACACTAGAAAGTAATAATAAATAGAAAGCTTGACTTGTGTGCATTTAACTTATTAACTCTTCTCAAGAAGTACAGATTAAAGTTTTCTCATACAAACTTGTATTACATGTAATGAACAGCCAAATCTGACAGACTTATTGCATTTAAAAAGTACAAAATAGCTGTTCTAAATACCTAGTATGTCAACAGCCTTAATCGGAAATACTTTATGTGAGCTACTCGCTTATAAACTTATTCTGTTTAGAATTTATCTAGACTTTCAGCAGTAAACACAAATTTGCACGCAGTAGAAGCTGCCCGTGCGCCGACATAAGTTTGTCTGCCGCCTGTTTTGTGTAACAAGTTTGCACTTGCTACATAAACTCTGGTTTACTGGGAAACGTGTTTTCTTTTTGTGCTAAAGTGTGAAGATGCTAGGAATTATTGACTATTAGGAAAAAATTGAATGTTCATTTCGAGGCAAGGAGGTTTGATCATACTAACGTGAAATAAATTATGTGTCATTAGAAAAGGCACAAACATGTGAAATAAAATAAAATATAATAAAGAAAATACAAGTCCTTATAAAATAAAATACTTTAACAAAATATAATATGAAATTTATTTTAACGTAGACTATTCTGTCGGCACAGTTTCTTATTCAATTTCGCTTACTTATTTAGCTTTTCAGAAATTTCTTTCACTATTTCATTAAATTTCAAATAGAAATTCCTCATCTACAAACATTCTTGTAGCGCAATACTTTTTCAGAAATGAAAACATTTTAAATATTCAAAAAAATTCCAAGGCGCCTCCTTTTTGAGCGAATCGTAATAACCGTTTGAACTTGGAAACGAATCTTCACCTTCTCTGAGAAAGTAATTCATGCCGTACCTTTATATAGTCTGACAAGGATCTAAATGTACGTGGATGAGGGCGCTGCTCGCTGTCAAAAGTGACGTTTCGTAAGACGGCTACGTTAGTTCCTTTTTTGGACACGTACATTTAGATTTTTGTCGGGCTGTACCTTTGTAGGAATTAATTTTTAACGCCACTTCCAAAAGAGCGGAGTGCAATTAAGATGAGGAACCTTTTTCCGAGTGTAAAGCTTTCTTTACACCAAATTGCGAGTTTTATTCGCTTTGTATTTTTGGCACAGAGATAACGTATCAAAGAAAATAAAGTGTGGTGTGCTGTGGATTCAAAACTTTTTGTACTTTCCTTCTAAAATTGTATTTCAATTTATAATATAATTTGTAGTGCATTGTTACTCTTTTCTGCTATCAAGAATAGCATATGACTTATTCAAGTAGGTACTTACTATATCAATCTACCAAATTATATCCAAATCTTTTCAGCCGTTTCATTACAACTAACAACCTGAGAAAAATACCAACAACTTCAACATAGTGAGGTATTTGATTTGCTGATTGTTGTTATGTTGTAACTAACTGTATAAGATTTTATAACACAAACTAAACCTTACACGGGAAATAGTTATAACTAAACCCTTTATTGTTCGCATTTATATCCAACGCAAAGTCCCCTAGCACGCCTAAAAGGCACGATTCACTATTTACTAAGCTCAAGTCGACGCGAGTGCGAAATTAAGAGATTCCTAAGCGCAAACAGTGTGAAACCACCCACCCTATTACGCCCTCGGTTCGAAGCGAACGATAACGCGCTGTTTGTTTAGGAATTCCAGTAAAGATTTAATTGTTTTAATGCTAGGAAGGATCCCTGGATTGTGCAGTAAAATTTGGCCAGATTGGAAGGTTGGACGACTGTATTACTGAACCGCATGTCTGGGGACATTTTAAATTGGAGAGTTACTAACAAAGCAAAATGAATCCTAGATACGGACCTGGGGTTTCGTACGCGGCTGGAGGGGTATTTTTCACTCAACATATTGCCTTTATTGCCGACAGTTTACTTATATTTTTTTATTATTTTATGAGCTGGAGATCGCAGTTGTTGTTAGATCGAATAGGTAATAATTATTGCAGTCTATTTTCCGGTCAATTTCGTAGTCTTCTTCGATTCCAAAGATTTCATATCATAACTATTTTATAGTTAATTAATTAATTTAATTGATGTCCACAGATAACTTATAAATTAAATTTCATTTAATAACATAAAGGCTATAGCCGTGTAAGCGAATAAAAAATGCCCCTGAACTGAATCGCAAATGAATACACTATATATATTTGATATAATGCTAGTTATTTTATTAATCTGCCAAGTTTCAGTGCGTAATTATTGACAGTTTTCATGAAATATCACTAAAAATAAAAATGCATTGTAGAAATGTATTCACGCGACTCACCAAATTAATATTTTCTTCACTTTGTTGAGAGATTCCTAAGCGCAAACACCCAATATATACATACATATGCATGCGTACATATCTGTGTGTAGCCTAGCCTAGTTAGTGATGACTTACGGATCTGAGACTTGTTCGCTTACGATGGGTGGGCCTCATAAGAAGGCTCAAAGTCACCCAAAAAGCGATGGATAGAGCTATGCTTGGAGTTTCCTTGCGCGATTGAATCAGGAATGATGAATCAGAGTCACCAACATAGCCCGAAGAAAGTAAATATAAATAATAAATCCTAGGGAGGTAAATAATATTCAGTATTGTAACATTTTGATTACCAAACGTTGAATGAAACTAAAAATAATGCCCTTAATTTCATTTCAGAGTGTCTCTTAAATTATAAAAAGTACCTGCCTGTACCTATAAAATAATTATTTGGCAGTCGAGATCCTTTATCTTGATTTTAGTAATCCCTTATTCATTTTTGAGATAAGTAAAAGTTGCTAACGAACTGCAAGAAAAATCTATCAAAAATATAATTAAGACATAAAGAGATCGCTTCAACTAAATAGCCAACACAAGAATGGGCTACCTTTCTCTCTTTGTAACACCTCCCGAATGTGTTCACTTTTGTTTGGTAAGATTACACAGAGTTATATTGCAATCAATATTGGAAGTTCGGGAGAAAAGGCGAACAAGTTGCAAAGGCTTCTAATGAGAAAGCTCACTGATACGTTGGGATTAAGCCCCGTAATGGCATACCTACCTACGTAAAATCCCAGCTTTATCCTATACTACCCTGCTTTGTGTGAACGTGCTAGATTAATTTTATATTATGTATATTGTTGCACATGTATAAGGCGACTGTAGGTACATAAGTAAGGATATAGGTGGTATTTCACCTGTGTAACCTAGTAAAAACAAACTGTTTGGTAATTTGTATGTTCTGCTTTCACGTCTAAGTCGATAAAAAGTAAATAAGTAGATGTAATTCAGAATTTCAGTATAAAAAATGTAAGTATTTTTACTAATCTATTACACTAATTTTACACGTACCATGTTAAAGTAAAGATAATGTACGTTACACAAATTCTATCCCATAATGAGATCATAATCACATTACAAAGCGCTTCTTATATGCGTCATCAGTTCATTACCGACAGCACTCCGCTCTCATCCGTCCACCTTTGTCCAGCCCAAAGCCAGGCTGAATATTTAGAGAAGCACAGCTACTAATTAAAAAGTTAAGCGCGTGGCTCGGACAGTCAATTCCAGGAGTTTTTGCCGCCAACTCGCCAAGCCGTGTCGAACACTTTTTTTTTCTACATCTGTGTTCGAAAATGTCTAACAGCCTGTTATGATGTAACCGCATGTATTTTCAAATTCGGATTTTATTGGGATGATCTTTGCTGCAATCTTTGATGTTGCAATATTCTTGAAACATAGAATTTGGACAGCTTACTTTTATAGGATAGGTAGAACTTTGATAGATCGAGAGCGGCTGCAGTATTTGTTGCCTTAATTTTCAAAAATACTAAAGTTTTATGTATAATAATAATATGCTTGTAGATTGGATTGTAGTATTATTTTGTATTATAGTAGTATTTTGTGCCTTATTTTGAGCGATTTTAGTTACTTATGTTGCAAAAAAAGGTTTTTAATAATGTATTTCACATTCAAAGAATTTATTTTTTAATTTTAGGATTTTTATAGCACTTCGTTATGTTACTAACATTTTAATTTCTGGCGAATTTAAAAATATATATTACCATCGATTTATTTTCGGTATTAAGCCTATTTCGATGAAATATTCAGTTAAAAAACATTTCATCGCAATGAAAAACGATATCGACGATAGGCTTAAATATACACGTCAAAGTCACCAGTTAAATAACAAAACTTTCCCATATTAACGTCCAATGCCCAATCGATGGCCCATTTCCGGCGCGTCAACTGTCACGCTGGAATAACAGTTGAGTGTTGCCAGCACAAAGAGTGGACGACGCTACAATGTCACAAGTGCTTGTTTACGTTGTACCGACGTAAATAGACCGCTTGTAGACGTGACATGTTGACGGCTTTTGTAAAATAATGATGGAATTTTCGGTTATATTTTTTAATATCAAATCTATAGTTAGTTCGGTGCTCTGAAAGTATTTTCGGACTGTAGTGCAGTCATAATATTATTTTTAGGGCACTTTATTAGACGATTTCGGGTTCAAACTTTGAAACCAAAATTCCCTTCTTTAAAGTAATAACCCTTTATAATAAAGCAAGGAAATGTAATCGTAATAATTATAAAAAAATCCCATAACAAACCAAAATAATTTTTAATCATCTACATGATCTTATAATTTCATTAACATAAATCAGTTAGGTCAATTCGCCATGCTAAAAACGTAAATAAAAAAATCTAAATTTGTTAAATTTTGGTAAAGAATACGAATTGAATCAGTCCAGCACAAAAAGCGGTGATTCTACCCAACATACCACCGATCTAACTGACGTATAACTTAATAACAACAGCGAGAGCTTCCCAAATTGTATCCAATTTAATTTAGTAGGTTGGTAGAGTGACATTCGTGCTCAGAACACGCGTGCAGTAAGTTCAACTTTGGCGGTGATTCTTACAAGTCACTTTCTAAATAAAGTCGCGGTCTTTTTCATTCACGTGGAAACAAAATGATGTTCGATAAATGGATCTTCCTCTTCTTCTTCTTATCGAAATGGGGTGGGGGAGATAAATGGATAATATTTGAAATAAGAGCGCAGCTGTCAAATTAGCGCAATTTTTAAGTCCGATGTTTTCAGATGCACTCTTAAACTAGACCCATCGACGCGTTCAAATTTAAATCACTGTTTGACGTCTCCAAAATTAAATTGTCAATCTCCTGACACTTTGTGTTCCTAAAGGCGTGACAACGATGTAGCATAGACTTTAAATTTAAATTGCCTTTTAGAAATTGCTGCCTTAGTAAAAAGGCCACCTTTTTGTACGCTTTGATTGTGGTAAATTGTAATTCTTTCGCTGTATTTTGTGTGCAATAAAGTATTAAATACATTGAACTACTATTGTACTAACGAACATAGATATGATACACCTGCGAACCGCACTCATGTGATTGTCATTTGAATTGGAGGTCGCAACCTCCAACTTCTATGTCGTTTGTGTTTTGTTTTTCTTCTCGCCGCGCATTTCACCCGCCTCCCGCTGCCCCCATGTTGGTGCATAAAATATACTCTATATATCTTCTCTGTTGCTTGTACTTTGAAATTAGAGTGTTGTGTGTTATTGTGTTAGAGGGTTGTAAGAGTACTAGTTACTAGCTTTTCGCCGCGGCTCCGCCCGCGTTAACAGTTTTTCCTTTGGGAATGAGGCATTTTCCCGCGGCAAAACGTAGCCTATGTTACTCAGGGTGAATGAAGCTTTCTAATGGTAAAAGAATTTTTGAAATCGGTTCAGTAGTTTTAGAGTTTATTCATTACAAACATACACACACACAAAAATACAAATCTTTCCTCTTTATAATATTTGTATGAGTATGATTACTAGAATCAACCCCTTTACCGTTCACCAGCAACTTGCGAGTAACGAGTCAACTATCCTATCATCGCGGAGTAAAGATAGATAGGCGAATAACTCAATGATAAGTCGACACGAGGCGCGGGTTTTGGTAAAAGCGGTAGCGGGGTTGACAGTCTTCTTATTTTCGAGTCGACAGCAAAACTCAGACAGTCTCGCCCCAAAAACCAGCCACACGAATAGCGTCGTCAGTAGCCTTCATCGGGGTTGATAGTAACATGATTATTTATAAAACGAATATTAACTGTATTACCGCAAAAGTTCTGTTCAAACTAATTTATTGTCTCTTTAAATTATTCAGTTTATTCTTGTTCATTAGTGTTTAGCCTTGGTTTGACCAAAGCTTTTTAACTTCTGATCATTAGCTTTGACGTTGAAAAATGCTTTGTGAAATCTTTCTTCGAATAAAAACATTTTCATTTTGCTTTTGAAGTTAAACAAACGTTAAAGCGTGTCTAAATGTCTAATATGAAAAATCTTACAGTCGTTTTTTAGACAGGCGCTCAACGCATGTTCAATACTATGCGATGGTTTTAGGTTGCGTTAGTTTGCAACTAAAGCGTTGCTTGTGGTTGTTTGTTTGTATGTTATTTATTAATAATGTTGTTTTAATTTGTTGGTACAGATTACGTTTACGCAAGATGCATGGTTCTTATTTTATTCATGGTTTCAACACTAAAGATAAAGAAACATAAAGCCATTTCTGAAGCAGCAAAATTTTCGTATCCGTGATTCTAAAATTGTTCAGTCCTCTTCCGCTTGCCACTTGAACCGCGTAGAATATAGGGTTGCATGCTTACCGGCATAGTTTGACTTCCGTGCAGGCTGGTGATGGCTGCTTGCGCTTCTTGGTGGGAGCTGAACTTTACGAAGGCGCAACCTGGAACAAGACACGGGGCTGTTAGCTTTATGGCGTGAAGACCTTAACACGCAACGCGATCCCGTCGTATGTACAGTAGGCGGCACATGCAGCTGGACATATTGACCTTGAAAGCGCCGTTATTCCGTATCGGTACCTAGAAGCGAGTTTCGTAGTGCGAGTATCCAACCGCATGTGCTGTCTACTGTATTTACATTGAAAACCATAGGAGACACGTCGGCATTTAAACTGTTAATAAAATACAGTAACCGAGAAGCTTTGAGTATGTAAACATTTGTACTATTAAAAATTAAAGTAAAAAGTGTTCGGAAGAAAGGTTGCCTGAAAAAAATTGTTGTGGAGTAATAAGCCCGTCTATTCGTTCACTTTAATCTTTCTTCTTATTTCTGGTGTGTTTTAAAACTTTTCATCGTAAATTCATTGTGCTTTGTTTGTGTTTGTTGAAACGAAAGGAAATAGTTTTATTTACAAGCGATAGCCTAGTAAACGAATTATTTTCCTTTCGAACAACAAAAACATGCCGCACATTTTATCGACATCAAACCTTTAATACGCGATACCTTTTCTCTGTTTTGATTTGATTTCAGATTACAGAAGTACCAGAAGTGGATGTAAACAAACACCGGAATACAAAAATGATTTTCCGTCTGCGCATTTCTAAAAACAAAGCCCCTGTAAAGCGCCGAAAAACTGCGCGGAAAAACGAGAATCTTAAACAAGGCGGCCGCGGCGGGATTATCGCTCAATTTTTCAATAACAAGCTGTCAGAGCGCAGTGGTACCTTGCCGCGAGCCATATCAATCTTGGTTCCCACAGGTGCGAGGGGGAGAGGCGGGAACAACGGGGGGAAGGGGGGCTGTGGTCTGAGCTCCCGTCATGTCCGCCTAATGACGACTGATGGATCCGCGCTTATGAGGATAGGATTACCCAAATCCGACAACTTGGGCCTACAACTAAATCAGTTACCGTTACGGATCTCTCAGCTTTATTAGCCGAGACAGAAAGCGGACTTTTTACAATCTAAAAAGAAAATGAAAGTAAGAAAGTAAGGACGTGAACACCCCGCGACTCCGCCGCGGTTACGTCCAATTATAATCCAGTTTTACGGGCGAGGTCTCGCCGGGGAAAATAAAAACACACGTGAGTTCTATCCCGTAAGTACCGCCGTAAGTTCTTATTGGATCAGCATTGAATTTGGCAAAAAAGCTCGCGGTGAAAGGTAAAAACTCCGCAGGGAAAATTGTGGCGACTATTTTATCTCTCGCGGAGTTCGCTTCGAAAGTACGATTATGCTCGACTGGCTTTTATTCGTATTATCCTTTGTTCAACTGGATAAAAGACCATGGCCGAAACGTTTTCCGAAAAGGCGTCTCAAATAAATTAGGGCGCACTTTTTAAGATCCCCGTGTTTACATCACCGCCGGCTGTGAAAATAGAGACATCGCGAGATAAGCAGACGTACGGAGAAAAACAATTTGTCGCAGCGGGCGGCGAGGCGGCTCGCATAAAAGAATAATAACGCGGATTGTACGAGAAACACAATTTAAATGGTGACAATTGGAGGCGCAAATTGACGGGAGGCCGGTGGACCGCGCGGCGCCGCGGGCAGCACAATGGCCCCGGAAAACCCATTATGAGAACGTCAGTCGGCAAGTGAGAAAGAAGTCAAAACTTCCCCGGCTAACATGGAACTATTTACTGCTTGCACATTCGGCGACGTGTGCTGCAAAGTTGGATGCAATTTGTTAACCCTTTATCGCGAGTGCAGCGTCGAGTTGTGCGGAGATAGCACGCAGGGGGTGAAGGGGGGGTCTCTATGTGCGTGGCGACGCTCGCAGGTAACTTGGCCACGTGCCAAAGATGTGTTTTCCTGTTGTTGGCGAACAAACTCACAGATCAGTTTTTATCGCGCGAAAGGCCTTTATAGCCCACCGATAGCAGGCGCCCCGACCGGAATGTTTTCGCAGTCCCGACGAACACAAATAATACCGGATAGTTTTATGTATCGGAAGCATTATAAGTTAAAAAGTTTGGTGCTCGAGCAGGGACTCGGTGACACTTAAAAACCGTCGTCTTGTGACGTGTCGTTGACTCCGACAATAAAATTACCATAGCGTGGCCCTTATCTGTGTTTAGAGAAGCTTCCGACTCAAAAGAATAGCAATTCAATAAGCAATGGGGCGTCTCTTATACTCGTAGCTAGACAGAAGCGCCTATTTATGTTTGCTTGTCAACTTAACAGGATAATTTGTCAAAGGTTCTTTGAGAGACTTTTTTGTACTCCATGAAGAGGCACCTTTTATAACTTTATGTCATTTTGAGTTAAACATACGTTTGCATCAGTCGGAGAGCTCTTTATCCTTGAGAGGACTGTTCGCGAGTCTTCACGAGATTTTTGTCCAATATCTTTTGAAGGCGACACGTTTTTGTCCGGAACGCTATGAATACTCGCATGACGGGGACAAAGTTGACAAATTGTGAGCTGGAATTTTCATAACTTTTCGTTTGACTGCGAATCCCAAATTACTCTGTTTTTCTGTGTTACCTACTGAATATGTATAGTTTTAAACTATTTTGTTTCATGTCACAAAATCTGAAAATGTAAAAAAATAACGTAATTTTAAGTTTGTTTGTCATTTTACTTTCAGATACCACATCTATCTTAATTTACCTAAAAATATACTGAATGCTTAGATAAAAAAGTTACATTAATTATGAAAAAAAGATCATAAGAAAGCTGATTATAAAACTCTCACAATTTCCTCCAGAAGAAGCAAAGGGTTGTTAGTATAATAATTTAAACTAAGTAAAATTTGAATAATGGTGAAATATCAAACATTTATTGTCATAAAATTTTTCAAATTCCCTTTGTATTTATTTAGTGTCCAAGACCCTAGAATTAATGTTAATTGATTTATAAATAAAGAATACACTGTCAATAAGGTAAAATATTTTTGGCGCAGCGCACTTCGTTTGTGGCAGCCCTAACAAAGCGAGACAGAGGAAGTTGGTAATTGCGAGATGAATTTCAGTGCAGTGTAAACAGGCCCCGCCTGCAGTGAGAAATGCGAATCAGTCACTTGGTAATTACTTTCATACTACCTGGGTAACGGCAAAGCTGCGCGCCTTTATGATAGCCTAGTACTCTTTCTTCATCATATCAGGCGAAAGACGTCCAATAAAAGAGAGAAAGACGTGTTTTTTTTTTTTTTTTTTTTTTTTTTTTAATATTTATTTGTGATACACAGGTTATTTAGGGTGATAGTAAAGGTTTATATAGTACACTGTGATCTGCCTAATGGCGTACAAATTATTTAGGTATACATAAATTAAGTCATGACTTGTAACAATTATAAGACTATCGAAGAATTGATTTAAGAATTATAAATTTACATGCAAATAATTAGTCACACAATAAAATATACAATTATAAACACATTAAATTACATTAATCAAGATATTCCTGTATAGAGTAAAACGTATTGTCTATTAAAAACTTAAATACTTTGCTCTTGAACTGGAAAAAATTGGCACAAGATTTTATTTCAATGGGTAATTTATTATATAGTTTAGGCGCCATGGCAAAGAAACTTTTAGAGTAAAGGGCAGTTTTACACATCTTTAAGCTTATATCATATCGGCGGCGTTGACTTGTGACCTGCTCAAACAAATCAAGATTACGTCGTATAAACATAGCCGTCTCGTATATATACAGGGATGGAAGGGTAAGTATTTTTAACTCTTTGAAGTGCGGTCTACAACTGTCTGTCCTTTTTAAATGGCGAATTGCTCTAATGCATCTCTTTTGTGCTATAAAAACTGTGTTTATATTGGTAGCATTGCCCCAGAATATAATACCATACCTTAATGTAGCTTCTGTGTGCCCATGATATGCCATAAGTACCGCCTTCTGGTTCACCATTTTACTTAGACGGTACAGTGCGTATGAAAATTTGTTCACTTTTTTACATACAAAGTCCAAATGCGTAGTCCATTTCATATTACTGTCAACGTGTAAACCTAAAAATTTTGTTGTCTTCGTTTGTTCAATTATTTTGTCATCGTGTATTATTTTAATATCTAAATGGGAGTCTCTTTGTTTGAAGTTCATAATCTTAGTTTTTTCAAGATTAATATTTAGATTATTTATATTCAACCACTGTATGACTGACAGAAGGCTGTCATTAATTTCTTTGCTGTTATGACATATAATGGTACTGTCATCAGCAAATAATACCATAGGGCTCATCGTAGACTTGGGCATCTCATTAATGTATAAAAGGAAAAGGAGAGGTCCCAGAACACTGCCCTGGGGAACCCCATATCGTACGATCTGTGGGCTAGATGTGTACACTGTTTCCGTTTTCGTTTTTAAACATATTCTTGATATAGCTGTCATTTGTTTTCTATCGCTCAAATAGGATTTTAATAGTTCAAGCACCTTTCCTCTTATACCATAGACCTGAAGTTTATATAGAAGAGTTTTATGGTCCACACAGTCAAATGCTTTCGACATATCCATGTACAAGGCATAAACAGGTTGCCGCTTATCCATTCGCGAGTATATCATATTTAGAAATGTATAAATGGCCTGATTTATTGAGCAATTTTTACGGAAGCCCTTCTGTTCATCTGTCAGTATTTTATATTTTTCTATGAAATTATATAAGTTGTCATATATGTACCTTTCAAATATTTTTGAAATAATTGTAATTAATGCCACAGGTCTATAGTTTTTTATATCAAGTTTGCTATCCTTTTTATGTAATGGTTTAATAATAGTAATTTTTAATTTATTTGGAAATATGCCGTTATCTATGCACAAATTAATAATATAAGAAAGAACTGGAGATACTATCTCTGAAACATATTTAATCACTTTGGTACATATTTCATCATAGCCAGTACTATTAGTATTATTTAAATTATTTATAATTCTATTAACATCTTCAGGAGAACATGGTCTTAGAAAAAAAGAATTTGGTTTATTATGGGTACAAGAAGACTTGGACTTTGTTTCGCTAGGAATAGGCGCCTGGTTTGCATAGTATTCATTGAAAGCTTGAAGAAGCTTGAGCTATATTCATCGGGTCGTTGATAATGCTACCATCTACTTCAACTGCATCTATATTATCCTTAGGAGTCTGGATTTTAGAAGCATTTATTATTTTCCAGGCTGCTTTTGACTTATTCTTTGCCTTGTAAATAATGTTGTCATTTTGCGATTTTTGTGTCAAGTGTACAATTTTATGATATTTTGATGAATATCTTTTAAAAGCCTCCTTATCTTTTGGATCCTTAGATACTCTATATTCATTGACAGCTCATATATGTCCCCACCGAGGGGCTCAAGCCTACCCTGAAAACAGGATGTATAGGCCTTAATCGACCACGCTGGCCCAGTGCGGGTTGATCAACTTTACACATAACCCTTGAATTACTTCCAGGTGTGTGCAGGTTTCCTCATGATGTTTTTCTTCACCGTAAGAGCGTCGATTAAACGTACTTGGAGCATTCCACGGAAATATCTACTTTTGTCGGGCACATGACGCATAATCTTTCCAAATATCGTCATTCTATCATCATTAGAAGTTTAATATATAGACAACCGACCCCTCTTAGTGCAATTGTGCCCGACACCTCCATAGGATGCCCCACTTATGAATTCGGAAATCGAAAACGCATTGGTATGTGCGTGCCGAGGTTCGAAAACGGCTCTAGTCACTTGGCCACCGACGCTCTCACTTTTTATTATTAAGACTTAATTTTATGTTAGTTTGTCTGTTGGTTAACTATAATAAATGAGTTTTTTTTCGTAATTTCTACTACGTAAAAGAATTTCTTATTAAAATTTTTGTATTTAGATAGTAAAAGCACTTTTCAGAAATATGTAGGCTTTTGTGTATTCTTTGAGTAATTGGTTATTTATTTTGTGTGATTAGTAAGCAGCGGAATGTATAATGAAATATTTGATTAGACTACCGTAATTAAGTTTTGGATTACCACATAACACTGCAGTAAATGGTTAATAAATAAATAAATAACAATCAAATCCCATGATTAGCTTGGCTTGCTCAAAAATAAAATTGTTTTGATTGATATTACGTGATTTTTTGTCTTTATTGTGCATAGTTACTTGTGACAAAGATGTTTAAGGCCCTTAGATAAAATGGGTATACGTTTAATGGAAGCTTTTAACTAAACGATTTTTTATTAAACATCATTTTTTATGTAACAGAAATAATCCAGTTTAAGTATTGAAACGGAATATTTGAGTAGCACTGCTGAAATTAATAATATTCTATCCAATTCTCCCATTTGAATCATAAATTATTCAAAGCTTTTGCTTTTTAAATGTAACAAAAATTTCTACGAGAATTATTGTCTATACGTTCTATGATACCTACCTTTGCTGTACGAATTACAACAGAATTACTCTTTATTTATTTAGGACTTCCAGTGAATGATACATCAAAAAATACAGTATGCTTCTAAAAGAATTAAATGCTAAATGCACATTCTATTTAAGGTAATCACAGCATGCATTAGATACCTACCTATCAGAGTTAAATTTAAAAAGTTGCTTATACAATAATAATATGTTTAAAAAAGTAACTCTTATAAATACCAATAAGAGTTAATTTTTTAAACACATAACTCTTCTATTATTAATTAGGATTATATAATTTGGAGTTTCCCTATATATTTTGTGGTTTTTTCGGGAGGTTTTTCTACACTTTGCGCCAACCTGTCCTTCATCAGCCGAAACAACTGGTATGTTTGTGTTGGAAGCACGGAATCATCTTTCTTTTCGGACAACCAGGTGATTCAGCCTGCAATGTCCTAACCAAACTGAGGAAAGTCTCACAAAGTGATATTTGTTCGACGGATCCACACCGGGATTCGAACCCGGTACCTATGTAACGTCAGACGAGCTTTTGACCATTCGACTACGGTTGTTAATAATTAATTTGAAACATGAAAGTCACTACACTTTTGAGCTCGAATTTGGTCGACGACATATAAACCAAGCGAGAATCAAAAAATAAATTGATTAAGTACAAAATATTTCTAAACGGCTTCCGATTCATGGTCAGACAGGCCTACCAACCAAGTCAGACGAACTCGGCCAACTGATAGCATCTCAAATAAGAGTTCCAACTTCGGGCGGCGTTATCGGCCGAACTTGAGACACTTTTGAAATATCGCCAGAATTTGACACTCGAAAACAGGTATCGTTAAAAATAAGGTAGTTCTATTCCTCAGCGAAAATAAGCGGTAAAGTTACGCGACTTGTAAAAGTTAGTACAGGGTGGTACAGGGGAGTGGTTCTTAAAATATTACGCGCAAGATTGTTTGGTTACGGGTTTTGTGGGAATAGAGAGTCAGATTGTTGTTACTAGGTACAGCATAGAAAAGGGTTCAAAAGTATGGATGTTAGATCCGTTTTCATCAGCCGCTCCGTCGGACACCCTTCTGCTTTTTTTCTTTCTACCTAAAGATTGTATTTTTTACCATTTATAAAAGTAATTGTCATAAGGTACAATACAAATATTTATTAGAGTTTGGCAAATGTAAGTAGACAATGAAAAAACGCGGCAAAATTGAAAAAAAAAATCTTCGTGGCAACCCCGATTCTATGGATTTACCTAATTTGATACTTTTTTTTCTATATAGGTAACTTCGTTGCCAGTGCAATGTTTTCCAATTTCATCGATTGTCTACTTTCATTCTTTTTTTTTTTTAATTGACCTAGTCTTGAGTCGAAGAGGTACGACGGATCAAGCTTCACCGGACTTGCGGGGGAGCGGAATACTCTACCCCAAATACTTTCATTCGCCAAACTCTAGTTGCATAAATCTACTTGACACCCCCAAAGAAAAAAAAACTGTCGCTGCTCAGAATTGGACGTGATGTTATCCAGGGCGAAGTTAGTGTGAACATTTTGCAGCGGAAAAAAATACGTGGGCGAATCCACAGGGCAGACAGCTAGTGATATAATACTTTACCTGTGAATATTCTCATACCTTTGACTTCTCATGTAACGAGCCCGTTCTATTTAATATTTACGAGGCATCATCGCATCATTTGCGTATATTAAAATTATAAGGATTTACCAGATTACTTCGAGTAGGCTCTATGAAACATAATTATTAATGTTATGGCTTGAATATTATAATTAGCTTTTCAATTAGCCTCGTTTTAGTGCGGCCCTGTTCAGAGGTTCTGTTTCAGCGGTGACGCAGGGACGAATTAAGGAGGTTATATCATAGTTATTACTTTTATAAATTAGGACATTGAAAACCTTTTTTGTAATATTCATGACATTCAGTCAGATTAGTTTCTATTTCCTAAAAATTAACTTGTCTTTATCATAATTTAAAGAAAACTAACAATATAAATGGATCTGACTGGTTTTATATAAAAAAAGTTACATTTAATCATAATATAATCAAAGGTTTTCTCCAAAGATCTCCACAACGACCGATCCTGTACTTTCCGCTATTTTATTTTATTTCATTATATCATTTCTTGCTTGAAGTAATAAGGCATACGTTAGTTTTCTTAATATACAAAGGGTTCATAATATTACGGAAAGGGTACATATATTTGGCTTCTTAGTTCGTCCCTGGCTAGTGAGAACAGTTAATTCTTTCCCTGTACACCTGTAGGTAAAAGCGGATAGTTAATTAATCAGATCCCAAGAGATTTATACGGTACACGGCGTGCCGGTGTACGGGATAAATGAAATTCAAGCCTTCCATGAATATGCGAGGCTTTTAAGATTTCTTTCGGGAAGTAGTGGGAAAATCAAAATGAATATGAAAATAAAATGCTATCCAAAACATGCATCTTACCACATTTTTGCAATATAAATCCAAAGGGGGGTGCCCAGTTGCCATAGTAAGTTGGACTTAGAAGTAAAGGTGTACTAAAATAGAAGTAGTCATTATATACTTAGTAATTTTTTCTTATGGACATGAGTCGCCTAAATCCTATATTCACCTGAAAAGCTCCGTCCGGTTTCATAATCGATATTATCTTTATCTTCGTCTCGGGTGAGTTAAAAGAGATAAAAATATTACTTTCCGACCCTTTCTAATAAAACGGGTTTACTTTGGTAACGTTTTAAGCAGATGCACCATTGGCAATAACGTTATGAACGCGTTATTGGTTATGGGTGATAGCAAAAAAGCTCTATAGGGGTTCTATAGGGGCGTTATAGAGGTCTTATAATCGCACCGATATTTAACGGCTGCATAAAGGTCGAATAGCATCTCAGAGCGCTCGCGCGAATGGACCTTAAAGACCTCTGTTATAGAGATGGGGTAAAACCGGGCAATTTGGATTATTATCGACTGCTCATGAGATGGAAGTTGCTTTTGTTTTATACCGAACTACCCAGGTAATGGCTTTAGATTTTTCCGATAAGAATAAGATCAAATATGAACATTCTTAGATTTTCGCGGTTGTGTGTTAGTGCAAGATCAAATATATTATTGTTAATAGTGAATTGAAGTGTATGTGTAAAATTATCTATACCAATATTATAAAGTGGATTTGATTGTTTGTTTTAGTATTCAATTGAATAGGCTCTGAAACTACTAAACTGATTTTGATAAAATTTGGTGCAAAGGTAGAATAGGCATTGAAAAAATACCTTTTAACGAAAAAAAAAATTCTCATTACCACGGGAAAAACTGTTGACGCGTGTAAATTAAATACAGTAGTTAAAAGATACATGAATTCCGCTGAAAATCCCTAAGCCATTACATTCAGAAAGCCCTGTCCTAATGATTAGAACAAGGCTTTACTCAAGTTCTATGTCTTATTTTAGTTTCATATGTTGATTATCTACACATAAAGCGTTTAAATTTGTACGAGACCATCAGTCTACTACGATATGAAAAAGAAATCATTATTAAACTAAATCCGATTGTGAAAGATACCCACTGTTCTTTATCAATTTGGAGGTCAAATATAAATAGTTGACTCCGCCGACCGAACACCGCAGCCGTATTTTAAGGGCAGTTTATACCAAACACCGCAGCCCTATTTTAAGGGCAGTTTATACCCAGTTGGCAACCGCCACCGCCTTATATGAGCGCGTGAAAAGATATGGCCGACCCGCGCTGGCTGAATACGAATGTTGTGACAATTGACCGTTTACCGAAAACCTTGTGTATCGGTATACACAAGCTTTTTTTATACAGCTCCTTTATGACCCGCTTATAATGTAATGAGGCACATAGTGCTGTTATTCGTCTGTAGGTATATTCGCGATAGAGTCGTAAGTTAAGGAGCTTAATGTTTTTTGATGTTATTAAAACGTCTTTACAGACTGTTTTTTCTGAAAGATCGCTAGTAAGTATTTTATGTTTTAATAAGATGTATTATATTTTTTATACTTTGGTCGGCATCAGTATAAAAAAACAAGGTTTAATTTCAAGTCCGGTGAAGCCTTGATTCGTCGTACCTTTTCGACACAAGCATAGGTCAATTAAAAAAAAACAAGGTTTAATGACGTCTTAGCAGAAACTAAAAGTAAAAAACACCGTAGTTTTACTAAGTTGTTTTGCTGGTTTATGGCATTTACAATGTGCGGACATGGATAGCAAAACTAAATAACTATGTGGGGACATCTCACACACGGCCATCTGACTACCTACTAGGCAGAGTTTGTACTATGAGTGGCGGACAGTTGATATACATACATTAAATATACAAAATCCAGACACAAGGAAAACACAAAATGCTTATCACATGAATGTTTGCCCTGGGCGGGATTCGATCCTGTGCTTCTTAGGCTGTGCTAAGTACTACCAACTAGGCTGCGGGGCCGTCGAAATTAATTTGTGATCGCATCTTTTTCATTTGTTTTACTTTATTTTATTGCTTTTGGGGAACTTACAGCCTATTTTACATTAAATTTTTCGAATGTTATAGAGCTAGCCAAATAAAAAATTACGTAGGATAATCTTCTTGGCTAGTCTTTTAGGGCTGTCCTCTATGCTCTGTTTCATTCCATCTAATGCCCTTGTGGCAGCCCTGATCGCGTGACCGGTAATCGCCAACCCTATCAAATAGGTTCCCTCAACGCACTGACGCCTCTGTTATCTATATTAATCGCTTAACATCAGATGTTACGATTCCATGTTTAAAATAAAAAGAAAATGAGATCTGATATTCTATTTTTTTCTTTCGTCTTAGATAATTATTTTTCTGTGCGATATGAAAATTGGGTTTAAGTTAATTACAATGATCACGAATTTATATCATAATAATACGATATTATAATGAGCTTTTAATGGACTTAAAAAAAAGTATGAGGTTCTCATTTCGTTGGAATCTTATATTATTTTTACACTTATAAAATTATAAACACTTTTTTTATCACCAGAGTTTGAATTTCAGGCGCTTGTGGTATTTTTTTGCCTTTTTTCTTGGGAATAAGAATCTGTCTACATAAAAAAGCACTCATTTGAAAAATCCCTTGTAGTTGGTATTTCACCCTTGATAAAATTCTGATGTACATACCCACTTTTAGATTTTTAAATTATCAATTTGCTAATGTGTACAGTACAATCTATAATATAAAAATGAATCGCTGAATGTGTTGCTAAGCGCAAATCTCGAGAACAGCTGAACCGATTTCGCTAATTCTTTTTTTAGAATATTCCTTGAAGTACGAGGATGGTTCAAACGGAGAGAAAAAAATGCTAAAAACGCGGGCGTAGCCGGGGGCGGACAGCTAGTTGATCATACATTTTAAATAAATGAATATAATCCTCATAGAACAATGTACCACCAGCACAAAGAAATGTCAAACAAACTCTCAAATCTCCATTAACAAAATTAATTTGCGCGATTCAACTGACACAAATTCTAAACTCAATAGAAATTACAAATTCACTTTTTAAACGCGAAAACGAATCGACTTCTCGCAAAGACAAAAGACTGTCGCAGGGGTACTAAAGTTTGTCAAAGTTGAGCCCGGGTCTTTGTTTTACAATCGAGTTACATCAAAATGGCCTCTTTCGAGTGAGTACAATGAATGGAAGTCGTTTGGAACATTTGCCGGCCCAGTTTGCGTGTAAGGGAGACGCAACGACCTCGTCTCAGAAGGTTACAGTATTTAAATGGAAATTAAGAGGGACGAGAGAGGTCTGTATCGATTTAAATTATTTTTAATGAACTCTGTGACTTGGTTTAGGTTTTAGAATAGAATAGAATAGAAATAACTTTATTTGCTTACAAACAAAATAGAACACATATAAACGTAACATTTGGCAGAGAAGCAAGCAAAAAGGTTTCTGCTCAGCATAATGTTATGGAATTTTCATTCCATAACGCTGATCTTCCGCAGAACCTTAAAAATACACTTACAAACTAATAACTATATAACTAAAAGAGGTACGCAGTGGCACTATAACAGAGTACTTAAAAGGTGGCACTATACAGAAGAAGAAAAGATTTTGATCAATGTAACACTTTTTATGAGTGTCAAATGAGGCAAAATAAAGTCCCGAGCCGATTGATACATTGTATTTAGTACTAGCTTTCCGCCCCGCGGCTCCGGTAACAGGTTTTCCCGTGGGAAAGAGGTATTTTTCCGCGGTAACAAGTGGCCTATGTGTTAATCCAGGGTGTGAGCTAACTCCATACCAAATTTCATTTAATTCGCTCCAGCCGTTTAGACGTAAAATAGCATCAAACATATAGGTACACTCACAAACTTTAATATAAGTGTAATATTGTTAATAGCTTAGGTAGGTAATATTTTAAAATAGGCAACTGAAGACGTCTACTTTACTAAGATAATGAACAGTAGTAGCTTCTATGTAACCAACAACAACTGCGATCTTACTTTGAAAAACCAAACCAGAGCAAAAACTATACTTGTAGTTTATATTTGCTGCGCTTTACATCCTTAATCTGTGGCCAGACTATATAGTCTGTTTAATATAAATCTGGACAAAAGTTCCTTGACCTCTTTCTTTTCTTGAAAATTATTTAAAATAATGTAACCGAAATGTCTGGCAAGGTCACACGCTCACCCCGCCTTCTTCTACGGTATACCAAATTACGTATTTTGCGATAATTTCCTATAGATTTATCGTATTGCTTGAAAAAAATGTGCGCATTGTATGCAGGCGTCAATGACCTTTTGTCCGGATCAATATGAAACAAACCTTAGTAAGTAGTTTTACCCAACTTACCCAACCTTAACTTAAAAAACTACATTTACCTTCAACTTAATAAAAAACATAAAGGATGTGACTGCCCAAAACACGCCGAAAGCTACATTGGCGTAACTCAAATTCTACCTACAATACAAATAGTACGAAACCGTGTAAATCCGATAGAGCTTGCATTCCATCTAGCCAATACAGCGTGAGGGCCTTTGCCCAATCAATCGGTTAAGGGAGGAAACAAAAAGGGCCTCTTGAAAACCGGCCGCGGGTATACTTCATCTTGAGACGGCTGGCCGGTATCTATTCCGGACAATTAGCCGCTCGACTGGGCCTTATCTCCCTTGCCACGTAATGCCCAACTAGCGCAGGGCTGGATTTAGACCGTATAAAATATAAATAAATATGTATATGTGGGGACATCTCACACGCGGCCATCTGACCCCAAACTAGAGTCTATACTATACTATGGATATCAGACAGCAGCTGATATACATACATATATAAATATACAACATTCAGACACAAGGCAAACACAAGTGCTAATCATACGAATGTGGGCAGGATTCGAACCCGCGACCCTGTGCTTCATATGCAGGCTCACTACCAACTCGGCTACAGGGCCGTGAGAGCCGTAAGTCAAGGCGTAATTGAGCTTGAGGCTATTTCTCTTTTAAAAATCTGTAGTCTAGCTTGGTGTTGTGGTTGTTATTTTTTTTTGAATTGACCTATGCTTGAGTCGAAAAAGTACGACGGATCAAGCTTTACCGGACTTGAATTGTGGTTGGTATATTCAGTGCGATTACTCGTACGTGTATTGTAAGAATTTTAAACGTGTTTTTTGATGAAACGGTAATTTTAATAATATAATTTAAAGAGCCGTACCTAATGGGTGGTCAAAGAAGAGATTTAAAAAAATAATAATTATGCCATGCATCACGATCAAGTGTACTTGTGGTCCAATCTGTATCGTAGATTACTTAACAAAAATGTCTTATTAATTTGTATAGATGTGGGCTATCAAATCGCGCTTTATGCAACCAAATTAATTACGTTTCTTGTAAAGGCCTTCCTAAAGCCGCCCCTGCGTTGGCTCCCTATTATAAAGGTTCGCGTAAGAAGTAGGTCAGAGGGCCCTTATTATCGCTTATTGTTCTTATATGGACGTATTGATTATCGACCCCCCACATCGCATTCATAGTTGGTTTATCGGTGGAAAGTGATTATACTGGTAAATACATAACCAATAGTGGGTTACTCGAAGTCAGTATCAGTACGTATATTTTGGGTAGAATTAATAATCCCTTTTTTGCTGCGCTGTAGTCGGGTAATATATATATTTTTTTACTCTACCGCATAATAAAAAATAACGTCATTTTATTACTCCTATTAGTGACAACAGATAGATAGATAGATGAATAGATAGATAAATCGTTTATTGTATAAACCAACACACACACACGAATAACATAACATAGTTAGTACCTAATAACAACATAATCAACAGGGAGAACAAACACAATCAAGGTTTATAAATTATTAGGAATAATCCCTTTATGTGTAACAAAGGCAACGGCTTTCCACCCCGCGGTTCCGTAAGCGTTAACAGTTTTTCCCGAAGGAAGAAGGAATTTTTCCGCGGTAAAAAGTAGCCTATGTCCTTTCCTAAGGCCTATTCTATCTTTGTACCAAGTTTAGTTAAAATCTGTTCGGTAGTTACGGAGCCTATTCAATGCGAACTAACAAACAATCAAATCTTTCCTCTTTATAAAATTAGTTAAGAGTAGTTCCTGTTCTGTAATTATGTCGCGTTTGACAATATCTCGAGGTTTTCATGCGTTGCGTAGTAAGCCTGCTGGAGTTATGAGACTGTGCAGTGAAAAACTCCAGGCATTTATTAAGCCTACAAACTATTTTGTAATAATGCGAGATGATTTTAATTACACTGTACAATATTAAATTAAATTATCTTTATTAATACTCAACAGAGTGAAGCACTACAAATATTTATGAAAAGATACCGTAAATTTTATGCGAAAATGAACATCACAAAACTAATTACGTTAGTAATTCGAGCTGTATTTTGATGAATTAAGCCCAATTTATACCTTCTAAGGGCAATTAAGATACGGTGAATATTATCACAGGCACTGAATAAAGAAAATTTGTCTGTAACTTAATTTGAAACAGACTTCACCGAAACTAGACAACCATTTTGGGTACAGTAGCCAGCACATGCGGCTGGACATGTTGACCTTCAGAGCCCTCGTATTCCGTAGCGGTAGGGGTGAATTTCGTAGTGCGAATGTCCAACCGCATGTGCTGGCTACCTACATTAAAACTAAGAGAGATGTAAAAAAGAATAAGTGTAAACTTTATTGTATACATGATAAAGTTTTAATAAATCGCCTGCTATCCACAATTCATTCTCCAACCTTCAAACACAAATTACGTATAGCGGCGGAAACTTTTTATTTTGTGCTTCAAACGTGGGATAAAATTTATAAATAATAGTAAATACATTATTTGATTCTCAAAAAATTGTATTAGGAGCCTCTTTTTAAGCAAAACCGAGTTTGAAACTACTAAAAAATAGTTAGCCGACAAAACGTTTTGTCAATGAATGTTTCTCCAAAAATCTTTACGTCTGTGAATGGTTGCCCGGCATTATCTTTCGCTGTCGAACGTTTCGCCGACAGTCACTTCACCGGCGATCATTTCAACGGAAATTCTTCGCCCGGCGATTGGTTATCGACGATGTCCTAACATCTTTTTGTAATTATTTTATTTTGTACATCCGTAAATAAACGTTGTGTCTATATCTATTATTTCGTTTTTGTAATATTATTATTTTGACAGTTATTTGTATCACGAATTATTTGATAAAACAGGTATTTTTATGGATTTGTAACTATGAAAAGCTGAGGGCTGGGGCTAGATTAATTAAAATAAAACAAAAAATAACAAATTAATCATGGGTTATAATAATACTTTTTACTTATATATATGCAATTTATAATCTTATATACCGCACAAGACGTTTAAAAGTAAAAAGATAACAACTTGAACGTTAATTTTAACTAATATTTCAAAATATATTTTTTTATACTTTTTTTTAATTTAATTAAATGATGATACTGTTTGTTTTTATTGTTAAAAGTTTTTTATGTTCACTATTGACTGTTTCGTACGGTAAGATTATAAATTGGATATAAAAAGTATATATATAATAAGGTATACAGATCTTTTTATTATTTGTGTTATTCTTATTCAGCCAGCCCCAGCCTCAGCCTTTCTTTGTTATACCTTAAAAATATATGTCAAGATATTAATATTACTAAAGCGATATATTGTCGATGAACCAATCGCCGGGCGAAGAATTTCCGTTGAAATGATCGCCGGTGAAGTGACTGTCGGCGAAACGTTCGACAGCGAAAGATAATGCCGTGCAACCATTCACAGACGTAAAGTTTTTTGGAGAAACATTCATTGACAATACGTTTTGTCGGCTAACTATTCAAAGGAGAAACGATTGTCGGAGAACAGTTTCAAACTCGCAAAACCTGTATTGAGACCATGTTGCATAAGGCAGTGATGGTGCCTGTAGGGTCGGTCGGGTCGTTAGGTACCTAACCGGAAAACACCAACCCGGTCTACCACATCTAGTCAGCTTGAACTGCAAATTTCGTTGAGAATATTCCTAGGAACGAAATTTCCCGGGAATGGCGGGAATTTTCCCGGGAACGGCACATCTATACAACAGACAGTTATGCTATAGTCTATATCAGTAGTATACAAACAATAAAACCCTCCAACCTTCCCATAGAACTATCTGTATCACTTACTGCACACTTACTGCACTTTTATGCTAAACTTCTTATTGGTACACTTACCAAAGTTGACACTTTGATACCATTCCGAAGTTGCAAAGCCTCTGCTCAAAGCTTTGGAAAATTCTTTACTCACTATTTGAATGTAAAAAGCTGTTTTCTCTTCTGTAAATGACTTTGACCGTAAAGAAATAGATGTTTTGCCTGCTCCACCGAAAATTGGTTTTTCATTGACGCCGAGTGCGCCGGGAGAGAAACTGAAAAGTACGCGCCGTTTTGGAAAATTATGAGAAAAGAGTTTTGTTTGTTATTGTGTAACTGTGCTTTAAAATAATTTCAAGTATGATTAGTATCAGTTCAAGTGATTAGTATATTTTTTTAAATGAAATTGTTTCTTTGACCAAAATAAATGAGATACCGTGAGGCCTTAAAAATCTCCTATGTATATAAAAATTTCATTGTTTATTCTGATGTAGAATATGCGTATTATAAATACTAGTACAGATTATTTATATCTAAATTACAAACCGTTATATAAAAATATATCATTACTTAACCTGAGATACATTTGAATTTGTACGGTAAATGAGCTATAATGATGATATCTAAGCAAATAAGTTAACTTTCTTTTTAGTACAAAAATAAAATTTATTTTATATCACCGACATTTTCCAACTTAAACGCCAGATGTTGTCTGTTGGACTGATTGACCGACCAATCATAGCTAATGAATCACACGTGAACGTGGCACGTTAGCGTTCTTTTTTTAAAAGCAATTTAATATTTTCTTTTTGTTCGTTGCTCGCGCACTGGCAGTCAATAAAAGCCATTAGCAGACAAAGGCTTGTATAAACAAATAGTTTCCTTTAAAAGCGGGCATCGGGTAGATAAGGTAACGACGCTCTGTCACAGATAACGTTGGTGCCCGTAGAGTTAGTGGTTAATTGTCCATGATAAACACTATCCCTTGGAGCGAGCGAAGGGCGCTAGCGGGGTGCTAAATGTGGCTACTTAATAAAAAACTAATGTTGCCACTTCACGCTCGAGATAGAGAAGGGACGGGGTGTAGACTGTAGAACAAGGATGTTTTAAAAACTTCCGTATGAGAAAGAAAATAATTGATATGAGGAAGCGTTGCAGGTTTATTTCATACGTTTACGCTAATGGAAATCCTTTATTTAACTAAATAAATAAATCACATGCATTCCTCACACTTTCTTACTTCTCTGTATTGAAAAAAAAAAAGTTAGGACAACGAAGTATTGCAATCTATTTTTCTTAATTTTTTTGCTCACATTGAAATTCCTCACTCATCAGACTTTCTGCTGGAAAAGAAATCTATTTAACATTGCACGCACAGCCTGAAATTGTTTATCACGACGAGTGAAAATTAACCACATGGCATAAATTTCCCCTTCACATCACAAGCGTTTAAAAGACTTACAGGCGGTCTAGCGATTGTTTGGAAGGCCTAAACGGCTTTATCACGGGATCGCGTGTTGGACCTAACAATAGCTGTTATGAACGAGCGCCACTTCATTCAAGAAAGCATGATTAATTGAAAACGTCGGCGGCGTAGTGGATAAGGTTGTATCTTTCTATACTAATAGCGCCGGTTCGATACTCGTGCAAATATATTTTTGTTTTTTTATATTATTATTTTATATCCTAAGTATAAATACAATGTACATTTAAAAACAGATTGAAGGAAACTTGCTATGCACACATCTGTTTAAAAAAAAAGGCAGCTTTAAATACAATGTAATTTAAATTCCTGGGTTTCCTATCTCAAATATTCGTAACAAAAGCCACCTCAGAATCCTAATCTGGCATTTCCCAAAAACAAATATATCGAGAGCTCATGGAGTCGGTCATTGACTGACTAACAAACCAGTCTAAGAAGAAGCGTTATAGCACATCGTTACCACTTATCGCTTGCCCCACGCCCTTGGTGTCCGTATCGCACGCAATACTACAATTTTTTCACCTCTCTCGCTACGTGAGAAACAGCCCATTAATTTTATGATAAAAAAACATTTCGGTGATGTTTTAGTTTAATAACTTGGAGAAAACTTGTAGTAGTTTCTATTGAAGTGAAGGACTTTTAACCCCCAACGAAAATGAGGGGTGTCTGTCTGTCTGTCTGTCTGCGGCATCGTAGCTCCTAAACGGATGCGCCGATTTTGATCTAGTTTTATTTTGTTTGCAAGGTTTCACAATCGAGAGTGTTAGCTATGATCCAAGAAAATATATTAGGTCATTTGAAGACTATCAGCTCTTTTCTAGTTGTTGGAAGGATTAAGTGACGGTTATGTGTAGGGGGTTTATTAAAATATTTAATTTAACGTTATATCATATCGTCTATGCAATCAACTTATATAGAGGTATTCCTTTTTTTATTACTGTATCATTACTTTTTCTAGTACCTATTTGCTATACTTTTTGTATGCAACTAACACACATTTATCGGATTCGCTCGAGTTTTTAACAATCTTTCTTGTTTACTTTCTGATCGAGATGCGTTATTCTATGAAAGGGTTTACGTATGGTGCGGGTGCTAGTTTGTTGGCCCCTAATATCGCGTTAAAGTAAATCATTAAATCCTCTCAAAAAGTTAAAATAGTAAAAAACCATTCTCTTCGACTATTACAATTGTATTTTTGAGATTCGACACCCTCAGAAAAGAATCAATCATTTATTGCAAATAGTACAGCATTAAAGGTCTTAGGTCTAGTTTGCAGTTATGTACAATAACACTATCCAATTAGTTTTGTCCAACTCTATTTTACTTGCACACCAATTTTAGCTAAGCAACATTCAGACCAGGACACACAGACTACAAGAAAAAATACAAAAACAAAAATATGCAATAAGTGAGTCTCCTACTTTTTAGTCCGTCCTGCCATCTCTTTCTGGCCCATAGTTTGCGTCTCTCTCTCCGGCTGGTAAATCAGCAGTCCGTTGGTTCGGATCAGGCCATTATTTTTACGGTCGTCGACCACTACTCATCGACATTGCCGCACTGGCACATACTACGGGCGGCGCGGCGCGGCGTACACTGCTGCCTTGTTTAATCGCTCTTATTCCCTATTTCATTTTTAACCTATCACCTTTTAACTGCAAAATATCTGCATGTTTATTGTTGGTAAACTTGATTATAGGCGTCGTCGGCGGAAGTTAGGAAGTAAGCGAGCGGGATCTTTGTGAGGTTCAGGTCATTCAGGGGCAGTCGTCACACAAATATCAATTTGTGAGATATTCTCCAGTTTGATTACGGTATTGCACAGAGATTGACACTAAGATTGCTGAGGAAGATTCTCGAAACTCACTCGATAAACAAACAAGCGTGTTCCCAGAAAGGCAATGTAGTAAGCACTGTACGCCCCAGCCAGTCTAGCAGCGCTGTAACTCCGCATTACCCGCCTTTTCTTTCCTCTCATGATCGCAGGACTTCTACAATAAAACGTAGTTATCCTCGGTTTGCTCCATCCATATTCTATTCTTATACCTATTTATGATGTTTACTTCCAACTCGTAATGTTTACTGGGACTTGTTAAAAAGAATAACGATTTTATACGACTTTTCACGTTTCTTGTGGGTTATGGCACCAACTCCTATGAAGCTTGATACGAATTTGAGACACAAGCAAAGGTTGATAAAAAAAAGCAGATATTTTAGCATCAAATTTCGTTAAACCGGAGAGTCGTAGAGATATTTTTTGATGGACAAATAGACGAAGAAACATTTTTGTTACATCTTGAAATAAAATGCGAATACATATTAAATGAAAAATTAAAACTAATCAAAACATGTTAAAACTTTCATAATTACCACTCAGGTGGCAATAAAACAGATTTAAAATATCAAAAAATCAATTGGAACCTTTCAGAAGTTTTTTGTATCCAATTCCGCCGTCACAGCGAAACATCTAGACTAATTAATAAGGATTGGGACTGCTCCAAATTAAATGCTTCGATGTTTGGAAGGTCCCAAATAAGTTGAATCTACCGAACCTAATAATTCTGCGAAGGAATATTTCCATAATAAATGTATAGAAAACATTATGAGTACCTATCGGAGAGTATTTATTTGGAGTGACGCAATAAAGGCATGGAAGCCCCTCTGTTTAAATAAGCTAACATCAAAGGTGCGTAATATAGGCCCGTATTGAACTCCTACTCTTATGTAGCAATTTTTATGTTTTTATATTTTCTCTACGAAATGTGCCTCCAAGTCTCAAAGTCAAGTAATGTGATATTTTTCTTCAATATGTCTCAATTCACTACTTGATTCTATATCATCCGTTTCTGAGAATTGTAAAACAATGATGCCATTTTACGTAAAAATTTTCACTCAAATAGGTATTTTCGAAATTTGAATAAGATTTTGTTTAAATTTCTATTCTTGTCACGTATCATCATTCATAAATATTTCGCGTAGGTTTCTATTATATTATTGTAGTTGTGTTGTTGTGGTCATTTATCAAATATAGATGTTTTGGAAGTTTCTTAAGTCGCTGGGCATTGGCAAATCCTCCGAGTCATCTAATGGTGCTATCAACCTTAATTCTCTTAATGCTCACTTTTCTTCTCCTCCGGTGACTCCGGATCCCGTGGTGAAAGCAAATACTATTTCATATCTTAATAGCCAATCTTTGCCTGCTTGCGCCTCTTTCTGTTTTTCCGCTGTTGCTGAGAGGGATGTTGAAAAGCATATTCTTTCTATCTCTTCCACTGCTGTGGGCTGTGACAACCTAAGTTCCCGTATGATCTCTCTTGTCCTTCCTGAAATTTTACCCATCCTAACGCATATTTTTAATTACTCCCTGGAAACCGGCTTCTTCCCTTCAATGTGGAAGCAAGCACATGTTATTCCATTACCAAAATCCAATAATCCATCTACCTTTTCTGATTTTCGACCGATTTCCATCTTACCTTTCCTTTCCAAAGTCCTTGAACACATTGTCCACAAACAGTTAGCTGATTTTGTTACATCTAACAGTCTCCTCTCTCCTTTTCAGTCTGGATTTAGACCAGGTCATAGCACTACCACAGCTTTACTGAAAGTCACTGATGATATCCGGTCTGCAATGGATAATAAATCACTGACTATCCTTGTGCTGCTTGACTTTAGTAGTGCTTTTAACTCGGTGGACTTTGATGTTCTCCTATCTATCCTTCGCTCTTTCAATATCTCTCTGTCCGCAATAGCTTGGTTCGATTCTTATCTGCGTGGTCGCTCTCAACAGGTCCGCTCTGATGAATTAACTTCTGACTGGTGTGATCTTGTTGCGGGAGTACCACAAGGCGGCGTCCTTTCTCCTCTTCTTTTCTCCATCTTTATCAATACAGTTACTTCTGTGATTTCATCCAACTTCCATCTCTACGCAGACGACCTGCAAATCTATCGCCATTCAGCGGTAAATAATATTGATGGTGCCATTGATGATGTAAATTCCGACCTGAAGCGCATATCTGACTGGGCTCACTCATTTGGACTTTTGGTAAACCCGAAAAAATCGCAAGCTATGCTCATTGGTAGCTCCTATATGTGCGGACAGGTAAATCGTGATACTTTGCCATCTATAGTATATAACCAAGTTCCTATAAATTTCTCCAAAACTGCTAAGAACTTAGGGGTGGTTATAGACTCTAATCTCTCTTGGACTCATCACATCAATGAGGTTAGCAAAAAGATTCATTTCTCTTTCCATTCGCTCAAACGTCTCCAGAGTTTTCTGCCCTTGAAAACTAAAATTACCCTTGCGCAAACTTTACTTCTTCCCATACTTGACTACGCCGACTGTTGCTATTTGGACGTCACTGAGGAGCTTCTTAATAAACTTGAGCGTCTCCAGAATCTGGCAATACGATTTATTTTCGGATTGCGGAAGTACGACCATGTATCTCAATTTCGTTCACAGCTCAAGTGGCTCCCAATTCGCTTTCGCAGGAATACTCATGTGTTATCGGCCCTTTTCAATGTCCTCCATAACCCATCCTCTCCTTCATATTTGCGAGAACGTTTTAGTTTTATGTACCCCCCAGACAAGCCCTGTCGTTCTCTCGTCCGCTCCCTCTTGTCCTTTCCGTCTCACCTGACTAAATTTTATTCCTCCTCTTTCACTGTCCACTCTTGTAGGTTGTGGAACTCTCTTCCTCACACTGTCCGTGATAGTCCCTCTATCGCTGTCTTTAAGAGACGAGTTAAGGAACATTATCTTTCGTTGTCGAAGTAATTCTTTTATTGTATTTATGTAGTGTATTATGATTATAGTAGGTATGTGTATGTATTTTTATTTTATTAGGTAGGTATATTAATTAATGTATGTATATATTTGTATGTATTATGTATGTATTATGTATTGTAATAGTTTTTATTGTTTGTATAAAGTATAATATTTATTTAGTACTTTAGTTTTGTGCACGTTTATCCGCGACTTGTTTATATGTTCTTTCACTTCCCTGGGTCTGCTGTAAGATATTTCTTAAGAAATAAGCAGACCTGTTGTGTCGTCTCTCTACATGTGATTGTCCTTTGTATGTTTATGTGTACAATAAACTGTTAAATAAATAAAATAAATAAATAGATGTCTGATCTTCTGACTTCATTATGTTTCTCAAACGTTAGTTTCATCTTCTTCTTCTATCCATGCCTTTTCCCATTATTTGGGGTCTCAAACGTTAGTTTACTCAGAAAAAATAATGGACACAGGTGTAACTCTTACAAACAAAGTTATAGTGTTACGAAAACGGCGTAAAACTTGTTCGGTCGAATTTTAAATATTAGTATTTGGTTGTTTGAAATTATTAATAGACATAATCACCAGGTTAATTAAATTGCGATCATAATTGGTAAAAAATGTAGTCATTTCATTATGTTGCTAAATTTATTTATTAGGTACCTCCAATAATTCAGAGGTACCTAATTTAACAACATAATCAAACAATGACAATATTGAATATGTTGTATATTTCTAACGCAAGATCAGTATCATATACACTTTCGATATAAAAATCATCCTTATTTTTACCTATCGATAAATCTCCTCCATTTGTTTGAAAAATCGAATTTGATTGGTTTGATATGGAGACATACCGAAGGAAATGATATTCGGCTACACCCCGCCGGTTGACGCAATCAGGGAGATTCGATTGAGGTTAGATTGGACGCTCTCGGAGATGAGATGGGGTAGCCAGGACCTATCGCTTTGAGAGCTCACCTCACCTGACCGGTAAGGGATGAATTTTGGGAAGTAGCACTAAAATCAGGTAACTGTACACTGAAAGATGACAACATGTAAGACTTAACAACTTTGTAACTTTATTACAGTTTTGACGTCGAAAAGCGATTTGTGTAATCTTATTTCGAATAAAGGCATTTTGATTTGATTTCATGTTTTGGAAAAACTGATTTGTTATTTATCATTTATTATTACAAAAATTGTATAAATAACAAGTGTAAGGAAACCGATTTACTATTAGATAATGTCATTCCTTTTATTTTACAGTATTAAAATGACATAATGGCATTTAGAAGCTGATAAACTGCATCCTTTGCCCTAAAACTTCTCTATTTTTTGAGCTAGTTAAGTAACTTGAAATGGAGACTTTGTTAAAAATAAATTTTATTTCAAAATTTACAGAGTTTAGGGCTACAAGTTAACAAACAGAATGATCGCTTAATCTAAACTTACAAACTATTTTATATTAAAATTATTGATGATCAGCATCTATAGGTTATTGGCTTGTTTACGTCAATCGGTATTGCAGCTGGTTGGAGTCAGCAGTTATTACTGCTGGCAAAGCGGATTTGGGAAGGGTTGATGTCCTTAACTAGCTCTTTAAGGTTGTTATTATCAATTAGTAATAGTACCAAAAATCTCCAAGCTAAGTTAGTCCTTTATGATAATATTGACTGTAGAAGATAAATAAAGTTGTGTCTGCAATTAATAATTTTATTTATTTAAGCTAGATCATGAATTTGAAAGGGGTAAAACTAGATTATTTAATTGGTAGATGATGTCATAAATAAGATGAATTTAAATCATGTTACAAAAGTTGACCAATAGATTCAACTTCAACTTTGTTCTATACCGTAAGACAATGTATGTTTCATAAAAAATAAGCAAGAGATGACTACGTAAACGCCGTTTAGGAGTTTTGTATGAAATTTGTATAGACGTCGTCTTTCATTAGTAAAATAAAGCGGAACCGCAGTAGCAGACGTTCAATGAAATGGGTAATAAAAGTAATAAAGTGTATTGTTTGTAGGAGATCGATAGCCAAAGACCCGTTTAATTAATGACCAATCTTCAGGGACTCACCGGCACTTACTGTAATAGTACGCACACTCTCTCTCGTTTTCTATACATTTTTTTTGGAAACTCGGCAAAGGTAAGCTTGCGAAAGTGAAGCTACAAAATTTAATAGTATATGACCAGGCTATGGAACTTTAATTTTAAACAGTAAACTAAACAATTTAGATTTATACGTGAAAAAGAATATTATTTACTTCATGAAGCAATTAGTTTGATTAAAAATATGAATTTAACATTGAATTTTACAATTAAACTAAAATAACATGAAGACAACTGGTCAAATATTTTTTCAATATGATAAAACTATCCACCATACTTAATTATTTTTGTTTTAATCATAATTTAGATCACTAGAAGAAGAAAATTTATATATTTAATAGTCTTCACACTTTTTACATGTCATCATCATGTATATCAGCTGTCTGACACCCATAGTACAGGCTTTGCCTAGTTTGGGGTCAGATGGCCGTGTGTGAGCTGTCCCACATATTTATTTATTTATTTTAATATGTCCGGAAACCGTATTCACTGCATCATTGTATAGCAAACGCGACAGTCGACCGTACCATGGCTGTAATTAATTAAAGTCCGCTAACTGAGTAATAAAGTGAACTACCATGTATACGAGTACGTCTGGGTCTGTTTCTTTTGTTTTCAGTTCGACTCTTCCGTCTGCGATCTGATCGACGACGTCTTCTGTCTCTGTCTTGCCTAGGTAACATATTTTTTGTTTCCCTTGGTCTATCTTATGTTAGCAGGTATGCAAAATAATGTGACTGTCTAAGCAAATAAATAAATGAAATGGTTGAAATTCGAAGCAATATTTCACACTACAATTTTCGGCGTATAGGAAGGTACTGGCAAACAAAATCTTACATGCAGCTGTTGTGATTATGTTATATTAGAGCCCCAACTGATGAACAAAGTTTACGACTAGAGTAGAGAAGTTCAAATTTTTCCTTTTTTTGTAGTCTTCATACCGTCTATAACCGTCTCGGTTAGTCTTTAGTTTATACCCTAAGGTTGTCTGGATGAGATTTCTTTACTACTATAGCAATAAGGCCGGCTGTTGATTTATCTATCATTGATTCAATTATTTTTTCAGTAATATTTACTTATAGTCATTAAATTATTTGTATTGTTCTAAGTTGTTGGCAAAAATGTAGATAATTATTATATTAAACTAGTCAAAAGACTTTGTTTAAACAAAAAATAGCGTTTGTTTGTCAAGAATATATTTTTTATTAATTACTTCTTTAACGCCACTATCTTTAAAATCATATAAGGTCCTAAAAGATAATCAATTAAAAAATCCCATTACCTACTCAAAAAAAAAAAACAATTCCCAATGATACGTGTACAAATCCCATTGTTTTGAATTTTAAATCGTTCAGCGGTTAGCTGAACCATCCTCACAGCGAAATTAATTTTATTTCATTTTAATTTCGCGCCATTGAATTTAAATATTCATTTGGCCATTAAGAGCTTCCATTAAGCCGAATCGTTGGCGGTTAAATTAAAAATTGTCACGAGAGCGTTAGCTAATATGTACCGGGGCATTTAGAAGATGTCTCCTTTGGTAATGCGAGATTTACTTATTGAGTTTTGTTATATTTCGTCTATCACAATAATTTAAATTTAAATCATGACGTAATTGACGAGTAGGTGATGTATTTTTGACCACTTTAAACAAAAAGTATTTTAGCTTGGAAAAAAATATTACATTCAAAATATCTTTATTGCTAGAGGGTGTGGCTCAGTGGCTAGGGCCGTTGGTTACTACATTGGTAACGCAGGTTCAAGCCCTGGCACTTATATGTTTTCGATTTTAGGATTCATATGTACGTATATCCAACTCTTTTATAATGTGCTCTTAGGGTGAAGGAAAACGTCTGAGGAAACCTACATACACCTGCGTAGAAATTCAAAGGTTATGTATGAATCCGACAAACCCGCACAACTCGACTATGGCCAGTTCACCCCAATTCGGGGTAGGTTCGAGCGAGGGTAGGTAGAACGATCTTTTCTTTAAAACATTTTTAATAAAATAAGCCTTAGGAGATTTTTCGTCCTAATGCTGAGCCTTTTGCTCCATCAAATTCTCGAAATATGTTTAAGTGTTTGAGGTTTTTAATTTATCCCCGACGAAAAAGAGGTGTTTTATAAGTTTGACGTGTGTGTCTGTCTGTGGCATCGTAGCTCCTAAACGGATAGGCCGATTTTGATCTAGTTTTTTTTTGTTTGCAAGGTGTCACAATCGAGAGTGTTCTTAGCTATGATTCAAGAAAATATCTTCAGCCATTTGAAGATTATCAGCTCCTTTCTAGTTGTTGAAAGGATCAAGTAACGATTTTGTGTCGAGGGTTATTAAAATTTTGAATTTAATGTTATTCTCATTAAATATTACGTGGAACAAGTACAAGTGTTTTTTTAAACTATGAGTTCGTTAACAGCTCATATATGTCCCCACCGAGGGGCTCGAGCCTACCCTGATACCAGGGTGAACTATGAGTAACAAATATCTTTTAATTCTCAAAATCTAAAAGCACTTACAAAATAGTACAAAATAATATCAGGTATCCCGGGAATCTTTGTAATAAACACCTCAGTAGATATAACTCCCAGAAGTAATTTCGTCACACTTTCAAGCTTGTTTTGTGTTTGGCACGTAAAACATCAAAACCAAAAGATACTGGAATTTAGTTCCCAAGTGGAGCTACAAGAAGTGGTTGCCGGCGTATAATTTGATCACTTCAGCTTCTGCGTTCACTTGTGTAACTAACAACTGCGATCCACAACACGCTTCATATACGTGGGGATTAGGGCAACACTTCTAACTAAACAAGATACCTTCCAGTAGTGCACTGATAGAGGCTATTTTAATACATTTAAGAATAGAGCGTCGGTGGCCAAGTGGCTAGGGCCGTTGACTTCCATTCAAAAGTTCGTGGGTTCAAGCCTCGGCACGTACCAATGTGTTTTCGATTTTCGAATTTTTATGTTCGTTTATTCGACGCTCTTACGGTGAAGGAAAACATCGTGAGGAAACCTGCACACACCTGCGAAGTAAGGTTGCTTGTGAAGTTAAACAAACCGCACTGGGCCAGCGTGGTCGACTGAGGCCCATCTTGCTTACCGTGTGGGTTTCGAGGTTAACCTACCTCACAAACCCTGGTGTCGGAATTATAGAACCGCCTTAGGCTTCCGACATGGCTCCTATAACGACTACATAGATAGTAGCCGGGATCAAGGGCTTTACGTGCCTTCCGAAGCACGAAATCATCTTTACTAGGACTATTCATACTATACACATACATTTCAGGATATAATATGTGCTGTCAACGTAAGAGTAGATCAACACACACAAACGACTTTATATCTGTCCCGTATTCAATAGCTTAAGGCGTTGTCCTAATAGAACGCGACTACGCGACCATCGCAAGTTCGCGCGAACTCGCGACTGTCAAATGTATGAAGAAATCGTGTTGTCGCGCGACCGTCTATTAGGACACCTATTCGACATCAATATGTTTGATCGCGCGAACACGCGATGGTCGCGTCGCTTACTAGCGCGATAATCGCGTAGTCGCGTTCTATTAGGACAACGCCTCAAAAACCGGTATGTAAATCAAAGTGTCTAACTTGTGCTGCTCTCGACTGTACAAGGTGTTATTGAGCATGTCCTGTTTGTGACACGCATGGGTCAAATCTAGTAATTAAGTCCTGTCCCCGCGTGGTGACGCGTTTCAGCACCCTACAGGGGGTGTGTAGGGTGCTGAAACGCTGACAACCAGTGTTGCCCTTTTGGGTGAATTTACAAAGAGCCTATGCCCTTTGATTTACTGCACTACTTAATGTAAAAATGCGTCGGTGAGTTTCGATTTTCGATTATAGTTTTAAACAAAGTAAATGGGTTCCACCCATGAGGTTATATACAAAATAGTCGTTTTAATCAGACATATTCGTAGACTAGTTGGTAGTATGTCTGCCTACGAAGCACAAGGTCGCGTGTTCGAGTCCCGCCCAGGGCAAACATTCGTGTGATGAGCACTTGTGTTTGTCTTGTGTCTGGATGTTGTATATTTATATGTATGTAAGTAAGTATATCAGCTGTCTGGCACCCATAGTACAGGCTCTGCCTAGTTTGGAGTCAGGTGGCCGTGTGTGACATGTCCCACATATTTATTTATTTATCTTTTTCGGTTGGTTACGAGAAAAGTTTGTTAGGGAGAGTAGTTGAGAACCATTGCCTGAGTATGTCCTAAGGATATTATATTTTTATCATCAGCCGAAAGATGTTACATAAAAATATACCTAACTATTTTTTTTTTCTAAGCCGTTATTTATACTTTGATTTATTATTTAAAAAAAAGAAAATTCACATTATGTTTGGTTTGTTCTTGTAAGCGTGTGAAATTTAAAAAATATAAGTATACATTATTTTTAAATGAAATGTTAATGAAATTAATAGTAACAAAAAAACAACGTTCCTTTTTTTATATAACGTCTTCAGCTAGTGATTAAAAAATATTACGTGTAAGTGAATTATATTTTTAAAAGTTTAAAAATGTTCTAGAATATTCTCAAATGTATCGAGCATTATTCCGCGCGTCAGCCGTCAGCCACCCAGCTTTAGAGTGGCGTACGTAATTTTTTCCTTATTTAAGCTCGGAGTGGTCGGCTTTTGAGCCGCCCTCACGGATCGCAGTCGAGAGGTTGTTTTAAGAGAGGTTTAAGTTAATGTGAGGCTACTTGTGCTGATTGGACTTAAGATACAATTTTAAGGTTTTTACATTGATCTTAAACTTGACGAAATATATACTTTTATTACTACACCCCAACACAATTTACTACTGCTAAACTAAGGCTATCTTGAAGGGAATGCATGGTCAATTTTAAAAATCGGATTTAAAAAATATTTATTTATTATAGGCTCCCACAGAACACTTAAGAACGTGATTTCAGAATCCCCCATGGGTATTTATAAATACGTACATTGTCAATTCTGCTGCCTGTTGATTGGTTAAAATATTTTTATTCTTCTGACGATACCCACAGACAGTTAAGATTCGTCCATACGACATACATACAAAATCAGGAAAAAATATTTCCACCGCTAGATATAAAACAAAAGTCAAATCTAGCACAAGGCTCCACCCATTACATAAAGTAGGAGCTCTAGAAAATCTTTGTCTCTTGTCTCCTATCCCCATCTATGTCTATATAATGGAGACTAAAGACTTAACGGAAACAATCAGATGCCCTTAAGAACCCGGCCACTAGCCCAATACTCTCCTTACTTTACCTACTCTACTAAATACGCGAGTTGCTATAATAAAAGAGGCCTCCGAATAGTTAGAGATCGTGAGCTGGGTCTAATCTTCAAGAATAGTGCTGTTCGGAAAAATTTATCGATATTTTGTGAGTTGAATTTGAATTCCGACCGCGGTTAAACAAGCGTTGTTTTTTAAATTGCAAGTAAAAATTCTATAGGAATCATGTAGTAAAATTTTTAAAATAATAATTATTTTTTTCTGAATGCCTATATGTTTACCTAATACCCCATCCATCATAAGATAGCAAGTAAAGTTTGTAACGATAAATAAAAAAATATAGAATTTATTGCCCTGGTCAAAGTATGTACCTACTATTAGTCGGTCGGTTTTCTACTGGTTACAGTCGGTTTTGTAACATAGAGTAGCAGAGTTACTTCAAACGGATGGTAACTGAGGATCACTGTATAAAGCCTGATCAGTGCATACAATTTCGTTTCAAGCATTCCTGCTACCTTAAATAAGAGAACCGATTGTATACGAAGACTAATAATGTGATGTTAAAATATTGTTATCAATCACTTAGCAATTCCAAACTATCGATACTTATAATATAACTTGTCCCAACACTAGAGGATAAGCCCAAGTCAATGAATCGCGCGCCCGGCCGATAGATATTCGTTCGGAGCCGCCTGTATCAATGTTGATCGATTCACTATTTTGTGTATCTTGTCTCCTGTAAAATGAACATAGATTCACCGAGAATTTAAATTATTCGCCTTGGAAGTCTCGGTAAAAGAGACGCTGTGTTATAGCGGTGGAATGGGAACTGTAAGTAGAATTCGTTATGACTTTTAGTCTTTTCGAATCTATTTATTTTTGTTAGTTTATTCACAAAGTAATATTGGTTTCTCATCGTAGACTCCACCAATAAGAGCGCGGGTCTTAAGTGTGAAGACGAAGATCGTAATCATAATCATTATAAATATAAATATGTGGGAACTTCTCACAAACGGCCATCTGACCCCAAACTAGGCAGAGCCTTTACTATGGGTGTCAGACAACTGATACACATACATATATAAATATACAACATCTAGACACGAGGCAAACACAAGTGTTCGTCAGACGAATGTTTGCCCTGGGCGGGATTTGAACCCGCTGTCCTGTGCTTCGAAGGCAGACGTACTACCAACTAGGCTACGAGGCCGTCATCATTATTATGATTGGCGTCGAGGTTAACCTGATTCAGGGTGAAAAGGCCTTCTTCAATTACCACTATGCCACGAAAAATATAACTCTTAAGGGGAAGGTAAATATCGCTTGAAAACTTGCACACACATGTAAAAAAATCGAAGCTAAAACTACCAAACCGCACTAGACGGAATGTTTATTTTAATTCTGGGTATACTGGTTAGGATCCCTCCAATCTTTTAGTGTGAGAGTATTAACGATACGAACAGAAAACAATAACGCTATATTTTTGGGCATGAAATTTAGGCATTTTCATATAAAACATTACGAAAGCAAACCCTCGTCGTCGGTAAAACAGATAATTAAATGTATTTGAAAGCAATAAAACGTACAAAGACGCGCCACGCCCTCCAATTTATAGCGATTCAATAAAAAACCACATTTTAAAAATGGAATCCGACCGCTGAGATTTTAATTACAGAAATGTGATTAAGTCAGCGCTTGAATAAACGCAATTTAGAAAAACGCGGCCGCCCGCAGCCCAACAATAGCGGATTTCCATATATAAAAAGCATAAATAATTTTGATTGTGGCCACCTCGCGTAAATAGAAGAGCGGTTTGGCACCCGCCGAGCGTCGGGAAAAATGAGTGCAAATAACGCGAAATAAGAACATTTATTTTGTGGCTGTTTCACCAAGTTATCTTTTGTTACGTCACCACTGCGAGGATGATTAAGCAACTGAAATCAAAATGTCAAGTGCTTTTTGAGTTGTTCATTAGGTACTTCATTATGTCAACACTAAGGGTGACTAGGGCTTGACATTAACCCTATAATGGTTGAGGTCTAAAATCTGTACTTAGAAAAAAAGTCAGTGGGATATAAGAAGTGAACATAATATCTAGATTTTTTTTAAATTTTTTGTTTCTCTGTTTTTTTGTTTGTACGAGCTAATCTCAGAAACTGTTGGACCGATTTGAATGAAATTTTGCATGGTGGTACATTATATCCCCGGTCAATATCTTAGTTACTTTTTACCATGGGAAAATATCTCATTACTACGGGAACTCGGGCGCGGGCGGACAGCTAGTCACAAATATGTATCTAGATTTGAATAAATATTAGCATGCATTTAGAGATTTAGAGATTTAGCGGGAGTTTTAGCGGCTACTTCAGAATTGAGCCCATTGTCATGACGATTTTAGAACATTTTCAGCAAACTCACCGGTCACCCATCCTGCTACGTCACACTCAGATACGTATCCTTACATGACAAGCAATTATGTCCCTTGATAGCGAGCCCACGTGGACAAACGCTGCAAATAATACGAGTGTCACACGAGAGGGGTGGTGAGGGGGCGAAAGGGGGGTGTAAATAGGGTTGGCGCCCGTACTATAACGTATAGGACCTATTGCACTGTATTTTAGTCAATAAGTCTGCCTTTGTGCACTCTATTTGCCTGTTTTGTCAATGTACATGTATGTATGTTCCTTTAGTGTGCAATAAAGGGTTTTTAGTCACAGAGAACACAAACTAAAAGAACAATCCCCCAAAGTGTTTTTGACTAGTGAATTACATAAAAATAAAAATAATTAATTTTCATTGCTAGTTCAACTTTCGCGATTTTTGCCCAAAATTTCCCAATTTTTCTTTGTTTCTGAAAAAACTAACTCCGTTTTCTACAAAATTGGTGGCATCCCTAGGTGTAAAATAAATACGTACACAATCCCACCGCACAAATATACGCGTTGGTCGGCGTAATGTGTTTGCGGTAGCGCGGTTTTTCTTCGCGTCTTGTGCGTGACGGAATCGGCTCCGAATTCGAGGATCTGATTTTCGAAAAGTCTTTACGGTGTATTTTTAAGGGTTCGTTTATTTGTGTGTGTGCTGTAACTGCTTCTGTAGTACAGTATTACACGATTCTTAATTTGATCGATTGGAAACTAGACGAAACATGTTTTTTTAAAGATTTACAGCAAAGGTGCGCTCACTAAACGTAATATTTATGATACAAATAAGAATTAATGTTATGTAATTGATGTGTTAGAGCACTTTAAGGTACAGTAGCCAGCAAATGCGGTTGGACATTCACAACTACAAAATTCACCCCTACCGCTACAGAATACGGACGCTCTCAATGTCAACATATCCAGCCGCATGTGCTAGCTACTGTACATCAAAGAGGGTGTTGATATTAAAGTAATCTGGTGTATTCGTTTTAAAATCCTTTAAAAAACTAAATTAAAACATTGTTAAAAACAAAAACCGAGTTATAAAAATAAACACAGTCAATATTTTACAAAATAAACAGAATTTCAGCTTTACGCTCTCCAGAGCTCTTCAGTCAGATAACTAAACAAATAAACAGTCGTAGTCAGCGTCAATTTAAACCTTAAAGAACAGTTCTAGTTTAACTTCCGCTGGCTTTGACTGTAAAATTTACACACGCCTGAAGATAACTCAATTTCCTAAACACACTTAGCCTTAAGTGTAAAGTTAATTAGGGGCCCGAAGGCGGCCGGACTAAGTCAACACACGGATTTGTGTGTCCTGTGCACTGACTAATAACATACATGTACTAGAGAAGACACCTCGAACACATTCTATGCGCCTTTTTTTAAATTGACCTAACCTTGAGTCAAGAAAGTACGACGAATCAAGCTTCCCCGGACTTGCGGGGGAGCGAATGGCTCTACCCTAAAGTAGTCATGTACCAACGCGTCTAGGGGCTGCTCAAGGGAGCCTTGAACTAGACCTAGTGCGTTGATACGGAAAAACATCGTGAAGGAGACGACGCCTGTTTTCGGTTTCGTTTCTATGTACGTTACGGTAATAGTTCAATGCCTCAGTGTCCCCTGAGTAAACTGTGGCCACGGACCCGGTCCTGTGCACAACCGGCCCCAGGTTTTTTGGGACTAGCTGTTGCACGCGCGCTGCCTACTATGTAAGTAGCGACAGGCTCGAGAAGCTGTCAAACGCGACATATTGACAGAACTTCTATGGCTCTAATGTCACTATGTCGCGTTTGACAGCTTCTCGAGCCTGTCGCTACTTACATAGTAGGCCTACTGAGGAGATTCTATGCGCCAACATGGCGGCAGCGAGAGGCGGGCGGAGTGCGCGACGAGAAGAAAAACAAAACACAATCGACGTAGAAGTTGGAGGTTGCGACCTCCAATTCATATTACTGTGAGTGCGGTTCGCGGGTTTCGTTTCTATGTACGTTACGGTAATAGTTCAATGCCTCAGTGTCCCCTGAGTAAACTGTGGCCACGGACCCGGTCCTGTGCACAACCGGCCCCAGGTTTTTTGGGACTAGCTGTTGCACGCGCGCTGATTTGAATTTTAACACGTTTGACGGGTTGAGTTGACTTTGGACATGATTCGTTTTGGTCACGGTTAGTAAGGGGACAAAAAAATGAAGAGTAATTTAGTCTGTGGCATTTATTTTAGATTTTTCGTACTTTATCCAATGTATGTGGAATGGGCAGTAGCTTTTATCTGTGTAATTAGTAAATAGATGGCATTCCCAAATAACGCCTCCTAACCTATGAGAAAGACTTTAGTAAAGTAGTTATATAGCAGTTGTAATTTAATTAAACTTATTAGTTTAGTGAGTCACAGACAAAAAACGTTTAGGAATTAATTTAATTACAGTTATTAAATCATCTTCTTCTAATTATTATTTATTTAATCTGTTTACGAAAAAATATCTTATCAATGTAATAAATGAATATGTGACCATAAACAATGTTTATAACACTGTTGTCGTCTGTTTGTGTTTTGTGACGAAATGTAACTGTGACCATTTGAAACTGAGACCATTTGAGGCTGTGATCAAGTTACATGGCATTGTCAGCGCGGCCCGAGATTGGATAGGGTGTCAAAAGCCGTCGGAGCCAAAGCGATTTTTGAATATCAAAGTTAACGTCAACATACTGTATAAACTAAACTACAGGTACACAAAAAACAGGAAGCTATCTATTGCCGGAGCATACTGCATATTTTGAGTAGATGGCTCCTTTGCCGTGTTAGACTTTTATTTATTACTACTAGCTTTTCGCCCTGCGGCTCAGAGGAAATGAGGTATTTTCCCGCAGTAAAAAGTAGCCTATGTTACTCTCCATCCATTCAACTAACTCTATGCCGAGAACCAAGTCGATTGGTAGCTTAGTTTGGGCATGAAGGAAGGACAAACAAACAAACAAACACACTTTCGCATTTATAATATTAGTATGGATTATCATTTAGTAAAGTGTAACTTTTTTTTAAATAAATAGAAATTTAATAACGACGTACCAAGGATGTCTACAACGACTATATCGCATTGCTGAAATAAGAGCTTATTTTTTGAAAAATAAAAGAATACACGTGTAGCGAAAAATCAAGTTACTGAACATTACCGGAGAAAAAAGCAGTTTATTTATTACCAAAGATGTGGTACTATATCGGTCTTACTGAAATATACTTAAAAGTCTGTATTTTTGTAGGGAATATCTCATAGTATTTAAAGTCAAATTCGATGTTTTTTCATGACATTTTTTCGAACTCCAAAATTCGAATTATAAAAAATAAAAAAGGATGAGATAGGGTCATATTGTCCCCTGAAATACTTGTTAATAAAGCACTTTATAAGTATAACACCCATACCGTAGTGTAACATGCGAGCACGGTGTTTACCGACCACTGTGAGGTTGAAATAAAAGTGTTTATGGTGCCATACCTCATGGTGAGGCCGACACTTTATGGCGGACATAAAGCTGCTAGGAGATATGCGAGGAGCAAGGAAGGTTGGTCAAGCAAGATAGTAGGTATATTTCAGAGCTAATTATGTAGACCGAACTCCGACAAGACTCTACTCCAACAAGACACTACTCCGACAAATTCGGTAGGTTAGGTTAGTTTAGGTTTTATGTTTTGTCGGAGTAGTGTCTTGTTGGAGTTCGGTTTTGGATCCTATACCGTGAAATTTAACTCGTTGTTTATCTGCAACACAGTGGTAGTACCCATTAAACTAAACAACTTTCCCTAAGGAACATAATGTTGAAATCTCAAAAATATTTTTTACTTTTCATATAAACTTCAGTCACGTGACCGGCCACTTTGTTTCATACGTACTACCACCGCTATGTTGCGGGTAAACAATAAGTAAACTCGGTGTTAATGTCGGAAACGAATCGAGTTGGTCATGACCCTAGTTGACAGATTGAATCTTGGGTCGCTTTTCGAGAATGGCCAAAAAACTATGGACAATGGTGTGGTGTCATCGCTTGTGCATCTGTCACAGTTGTATCTGAATTAATGCCAATAATAGCGGGCGAGCGGAGCATCGCAGGGTTAGTTTCGCTATGGTATGGTTTCGCTATGGCACCCTCTCAAAATACCTACAAAAACTCTGTTCTTTTCAACAGTACCATAAATAAATTGAAGGGTGTCATAGCGAAACCATACCATAGCGAAACTAGCATCGCATATGAAAAAGCATTCTATGTGTGGAAGTATGCGCGGCTACGGCTACGACTTTTCCGTGCACAGTTTCCCGTAGGAATGAATTATTTTCCCGAGGTAAAAAGTATCTAACATGTTGAACGAGGATATAAGGTACCACCATGTAAAATTACATTTATATCAATCCAGCTGTTCCGAAGATTAGCCCGTACAAACAGACAAACAGATAAATTGAGAAACAAACAAGAGAATTTATCTTTCTTTCTCTTTCTAAAAAAAACAAATAGGATTGGTTTTTTTTCTCTTCTTACATCCCCTGACTCGGTTTGTAGCATTTTTTTATTACACGCTTTATATTAGCTTCACTTGTAAGTAACTATGTATGTAAGAAAATCTTGGAATCCTAATTTGACCCACTTCCCGGTCTTCGATTAGGATGAAATTTTGCACACGCTCTGAGTTCTGATGACAATACATGACTAGATAAGAAACGTCATTACAAATCCAATATGGCGGCCTCCCCATTAATGTATCAAAACAAATCTTGGAATCTTAATTTGACCCACTTCCCGGTCTTCGATTAGGATGAAATTTTGCACACGCTCTGATTTTTGATGACAATACATGACTAGCTAAGAAACGTCATTACAAATTCAATATGGCGGCCTCCCCATTAATGTATCCAAAAAAATCTTGGAATCTTAATTTGACCCACTTCCCGGTCTTCGATTAGGATGAAATTTTGCACACGCTCTGAGTTTTGATGACAATACATGACTAGCTAAGAAACTTCATTACAAATCCAATATGGCGGCCTCCCCATTATATATTGTATGTAAAAAATCTTGGAATCTTAATTTGACCCACTTCCCGGTCTTCGATTAGGATGAAATTTTGCATACGCTCTGAGTTATGATGACAATACATGACTAGCTAAGAAACGTCATTACAAATCCAATATGGCGGCCTCCCCATTATTGTATCTAAAAAAATCTTGGAATCTTAATTTGACCCACTTCCCGGTCTTCGATTAGGATGAAATTTTGCACACGCTCTGAGTTATGATGACAATACATGACTAGCTAAGAAACGTCATTACAAATCCAATATGGCGGCCTCCCCATTATTGTATCTAAAAAAATCTTGGAATCTCAATTTGACCCACTTCCCGGTCTTCGATTAGGATGAAATTTTGCACACGCTCTGAGTTCTGATGACAATACATGACTAGTTAAGAAACGTCATTACAAATCTAATATGGCGGCCTCCCTAAGATGGCGAACTGGCTGTTTGAAATCCACCCCCATGATATGGGTATCAAATGAAAGGGTTTGCTGTCAGGAATACGAAAAAAAAAAGTCACGTCACTTAAATCCAATATGGCGGACGTCCAATCCAAGGTGGCGGACAGGAAGCGTGTTTTTTAGTTTTTTAAACTATGTATTATTATTTAATGTACAGACATTAAATAAGAGCTCAGCAGGGATAATATTTTACATTTGTCATTCCAATACAAAACTTTGCTCTAATGTCTCTAAAAAGGTCCAAAAAAGCGGTTTACAAGTAAGTACAATGCATAGTTTATTGATGTAGAAGTACTTAAACGTCCCCTGGGTATGGTTATTGACGTAGAACTAAACGTCCCTAGGTCACTACAGCTATTTGCTATTTTATATAAAAGATTGCCCAAGCGCAGAGCGGTTTACGACCGCGTAAAGCAGCACGTGGCCGAGATGCAGAGCCCTGGATTAAAAGGATCTGGTTCACAACTACTACAACTACAATATGATGAAATTTTCAAAGAAACAGCTAATATGCATCTTGACTTTCTATTAAACGTGGTTAGACGGAATACCTGTTGCCATATCACATTATTTTAATTTATTAGGTAGGTAATGTATTAGGTCTTGCCAAATTTGCTATGTTGCTAAGATCAGAGAAATTAACGTTTTTTTTTTTCTTTTTACATAAGGCAATTTAGTCAGAAAAATGCTTTTACCTAGTTGACTAACACGGCGTGGCATGCGGTTTTTGTAGCCGATTTTTTTATGCAGATGTTATTATTGATTCCATCATCGATCTATTCTTCACCTCAGAACCAAAGTTTTTAGCCTCGGCTAGTAGGTACCTAGAAAAACTAACACCCGCAACAACTGTAAGTTAAGTATAATGTACTATTATTATTACTTATCTAACTGCATTATTAAATATCATCATGTTTAGCTTAGTCTGTAAGTGATGTTATATTACAAATAAATAAATAAATAAATTATATTTTTATTGCGCGGAATTTTTATTTCCTTCATGGTTCTACCTTTATGAAAAAACACACAATTATGTATTAATAGCACCGAAGGCACCCGAAGGTGACAAAGACCTAGAATACTATGCATTACAGAAGAGTGTCATGTGTACGCACATAAGTATATAATAGCTAAGGGTGTCGCAACAAAAAAACGAAAACAGCTTTTCCTCATTACCACAAAAACTCCATACAGCGATCCCAAATTATGATGACCCTGGGCGTGCGTGAATCATACTAAAGCGACATTATATAGTACAATATAGCTGTATATAGGTCGGCCAGCGTTACTTAACCCATAACTTCTGTTTAAGTCCCGCCCACCTACATTGTATTGCAATTTGTGGCTTGTCACTTTAATACACGTCTCATTTCATTCTGCCACGTCATTGTTAGCTAGGGCCTTTGGACGATAAACGGACTTGGGTATTACTTGAATAGCAGCTTTGTAAAAGCATCATCGTTCAATTTTATCATATAGCTTTGAGTCTAGTTTTACTAGGCTTTTAGTAGTCATATCAATCTTCATCTAGCTGTGTGATTAATTTATTTGATGTATTACGTGATACTATTATATACTTCTGTGGTATTAGTTTTGTTTTATGAATTTTGCACATCACTCACATATTTTTTTCATCGTTTTCATCGTAATAATAGCATGTAGATACTAAGTACAAACAAATAGTATATTTGGGGTGTCAAGGATTGCCATGACTACTGGTTCTACATAGTCTGTATTTCGAATCACACACAATCGTAATTTTGTATCAGAATAACATCAGTCATCAGTTTAATGTTTTTTTTTTAATTGACCTATGCTTGAGTCGAAAAGTACGACGGATCAAGCTTCACCGGATTTGATCAGTTTTGTGAGCAAGTGCCACTAAGTTCAGATATTGTTCATTTAGAACCAAATAATAACATTGCGTCTTACACGTACATACTTCAGCCAGATCATTGATATTATGAAAACAAAAACATCCACAAAATTTCCGCTTGGCTTCCATCTTTATCCGCCCATAATCGGGTGTACTTCATCAATAACGCGATGTAAGATTGATAGCTGAATAACTGATCCTTCCTTATTATTCGCCATTATTCGTATCGCATCGCATCCCATCTTATGAATATTGCTTATCAATCTATTATCTGTTAGTTCGTTTTGTGCGCTAAAGTCTCCTCACGTTTCCCCAATGTTTACATTTACGAATATTTCACTTTCTGCCTTGGCTTGGCTCACTTTCCTTGTCCCACCCATACATACAGGCTGTAACCAACAGTAAAATAAAAAATCTTTTTTTTATATAAAATGTATATGGTTTGGAAAATTTGGAAAAATACGTCACGAATTTAAAAGGGCAATGGTGTTAAACGTTTTAAAGCTTCTAATACGTTTGTAAGTTTGTTATGTTTAAGATTACCAAAACGGCTTATGTTATAAAAAACGATAAGGCTGGAGCAAACGATCCGGATTTTTATGAAAACAAATAAAATTACGGCTTTCGGCTAGTGAAAAGAAATAATGTAAAGCTCAGTCAATTGACATTTTGGCAATTATTCTTTGTTCTAATTATTTCCACATGGATTTCATTTTCTTGAATTATATGTTTTGAAGCGAGAAAGTTTAAAGCGTTTTAGGAAATGTTTCTCAGCCACCCTGTATGCAAATAACGGTAGGCCAATGTCTTGCAAACTTTCACTGACTGGCAACTCGCCAACGACCTGCCTTGCCAAATCGCCTTCGACTTTCCAAAACACAGGATCAAAATATACGGCATTTGAAATGGCTTCTGACTGGATCGGGCGGTTATTTTCTTCTTTTTTCGCTTGCATTGAGTATTGGAATTTGGTGAGCGAAAATAACGATTCGAATTTTGGGTTTTCGAATGAATGTTGCGTCGGTTGCGAACGTCCGCTCAGTCATACGTGAAATGAAAGCTGGGAAGTAGTTTAGGAGTAATTTTACGGTGTAAAATTGGTTGTGAGCCAATGAATCTAAAACCCGATGAATATAGATGAAAATACGAGCATTTCGACGATACAATCCTATACAACTGGATGAGTAGAATTCTAGCTAGTGAATAGCCTGGTATTGGCTTATAATTGGACTAACTGAAAGCTTCCTGTAGGTGCCGTACAAAAAAAAAGCTGAGGCGGGTGTTGTTGTTGGTTGCCCCAGGGGAATGGGCAATTTGGCAACCAACAACAACTTTGTTCCCCAACCCGCTCGATAAATGGATTTTAGCAACTTCTCCTGATCAAGAACTCTTACTTCAGTAGTGGACTGTATAAGCTTTAAGGATAGTACTAATGTTCAACGGTGAATAAAAAAAAGACGACTATTCTAAATTTAAAACAGTGGTTCTGGCAATAAACAACTCTCAAGACAAGAAACTAGTCCCTTACCATAACTTGTTCTCAATTACGAGATTATTGTACCTTAACCAAATGTACGTCAAACTACATCGTGATGACGAGCTAAAGAAACATGATCCCACTAAGCCCCACCTGATTATATTGTAATCCGTTATAACATGAGAGGTACTGAGCTGCTTCGCGACCAATTTAAATTGAACCCTGACGATGGTGAAGATAAGCATGTAATTGGAGACGGGGAGTTAGTTCAAGGGTCTATTTAAACTCGTCAAGTAACTGCGAGATAACAGGATACGATGGAAAGCTGGCCTCGGCATCACGTAGCTAATAGCGCCTGTAAACTAGTGCACACAGCTCTTAAGAGAGGGAGCTTCACCTAGCAGATATTACAATTAAGGATTGTTCCATATAAATATCATTTGACATTTAGAAAATATATTCAAATGATATTTATTTTACTGCCATATGTAAGTCAGAAATCGAAAGTTTGTTCAAATACAAATAAGGATGTTTATTTATGCATGTAGCATGGTCCAAGAAAACAAGGTCTTGCAAATAGACCATGTGACTGACACAAGCCTACGTCATTTTGCGCTGTTCACCCTTGTCTATTACACGCATTCGACAAGGATGAATAGGCAAAATGACGTAGACTTGTGTCAGTCACGTGGTCTATTTGCAAGACCTTGTTTTCTTGGACCATGGCATGTAGTGCAGGCGGTGCATTGCATGTTGTCGCATCAAAAATCTTTTTTTTTTAATTGGGCTGTGCTTATGTCGAAAATGTACGACCAATCAAGCTTCACTGGACTTGGCATGAAAAGGCATCATAAGTGTGGAAGGAGCTAAATATTCATCTAGTATTACGGACTTCTGAATTAAGTTTAGTGTAACAATTTTTAATCAACTAAATAATCCAGGTCGTATAACTACAGTTACCGCCAGTAATAATGAGTGAAGATTTAAGACCTATAAAAAGATTATTTTACAGATAATGGCCGGTGACATCGGCTTAACCAGAAACTTGGCTCACGAAAGAAAATTAATGGGATTAAAAATATTATCCGAGCTGAAAACTTTGTTTGAAAATGACGTGTACTTCTATCTCCTCAGTCATTTCGTATTCAATGAACATAATACTGTTTAATGTGCTTGTACGGATAAACATGCTTTTCTAGAAAATTTGAATTGAATCCACTACTATTTCATTTTATATTTGAAGATATATGAAACTAAATATTCTGAATGAAAGGAAAATTGTAAAGTAGAGAAGCCAGCACATGCGGTTGGACATTCGCACTACGAAATTCATCCCTACCGCTACGGAATACGGGCGCTCTCAAGGTCAACATGTCCAGACGCATGTGCTAGCTACTGCACCTTTTAAAAATAAAAAGGCGGTTTTTTTTACTAAAAACGTTGACATTCCTGTATGGTCTCCTATTTATGATGTCCATAGTGATCGAATAGAATCGATTCAGCGTCGCTTCTTAAGGGTTCTGAGCGCCAGACTGGGCTTGAGGCGCAAGTTACCCGATTATAAAGATCGACTGCTTAAATTTAAATTGAATAGCTTGGTCGATAGGAGGTGGCTTTCAGACATGTGCGTATTGTATAAAATAGCAAATGGCGAGCAGGGTGGGGAACTTTTATGTCATTTAAATTATCGGGTGCCATCGAGATCTGTGCGCATTCCACAATTATTTACTGTGCCTTCGACTAATAATAATGTTTCACGCAATAGCCCGCTCATTAGAATGTGTTTAGATTTCAATACAGTTTGTGCCCACTTAGATATATTTAATAGCAGGATTCGGTGTTATAAAGCGTCTCTATTCAAAATTATAAGTAATAAGTAGTTTGTCTAGTTTTAGTAGATTTTGGCATTAATTTAGTCTTCATTTTTCCATATAATTGGTCTGTGACCACATCCTACCTAAATTAATTTGCAAGTGTTGTGTACAATTGTTAAAGGGCATCAGATTAATGCTGTTATATTGTTGTGTTTTTTTCTTATATATTTTTTATTCTGTTTGTCTGTAATTGTACCTATTTAAATAAAATAAAAAATAAATAAATTACTGATTTGTCAAAAAATAACAGATTAAGAATTATGGAATATAATCTGAATTACAATACTATTATACATCATTCACACTAAAATAATATTATTGTAAGGAGTAATAATAATAATGCCTCTACATGATGACTTTGGCCCCATACACGCCTGCCAAAGGACCGGGTCTCTATAGACCCGTGATGTTAAAGTGTACCAACATAATAATAATGATAAAATAGTAAAACATTGTATGGAGTGGACATGTAATAAACTGCTATAAAAATGTTGCCAACTTAAAACACATCAACAGGAAACATGACATGATAAAATTAGGTATCCCTCAAATGCTCAGAGCCGCACGGCTGGGTTTAGGAGGATGCCATAAAACGGCTCCAGGGTTAAATGAAGACACCAGCGGGACGTGAGGATTAGTGGGAGTGAGGAGCTGGTTGCCCGCTTAAACCAATTGCTTTATACAGGGAATTACAAGGTATAGTATTTTCACGGTAGCTTGGCAATAGCGAGCGTTGACATTTACTACCACTGTACTCGTATTTTAGATAGCGATATATCGTTTTCCTCAGTAAATGTATACGATATGAATATCGCTAGAGTATAGGAATACAAGCCAAGTTCACTCAAGTTCACTGCAGAGGTAACAAACATTTTTAATTGTAACCCTATTTTTGACCGTAATTCTGGTTGATGTTTTTTTTTGATTATATGAAATAATTATGTTTTAATCTGGATGTAGACTCCTAGACCAAAATTATAAAGAGGAAAGATTTGATTGTTTGTTTATTTGTATGTTTGTTTGTTTTGAATACGCTCCGAAACTACTGGACCGATTTAAAAAAATAACATACTACGTAACAGGTAACAAGAAACAAACGAAAACTTAACAAACAATAATTAAAACATCGAGAAAGACTTCCAAACATGAATGAACGCAAGCGCACTCCGGACGGAATGACGCTCAAAAAACAAAATGGCGGGAGGAGCCACGGTGTGCGTACTCCTGTCTCGCTAGCGACTTACAATGAAGTAGTGTAAGTTAAAAATTTTAATTTTGCTACCAAATATTTTACATAATGTTTGAATATGGTGAAAAATTAATTTGTAAAGTGCTGTTTAGATTCTCGTTTATTGTAATTATTATTGCTACCCAGAATTTTTTTTTCCCGCTGTAAGTCTTTATTTAATAAGATTATTTGTAAAATATTTTAAAACGTAAGATAGGTATATCATTGGAAACGTTTCAATAGTTCCCAATAAAAAACCATTTTGTAAAAGTAATAGTCAAAATCACAACTTATTGATATTGGAAGAAACAACCTTATTTTCGTAAATGTTTGAGATATGTGTGTTGACTTTACGCGTGATATTATGATACGCTAGCGATGTGACGTTTAGCGACAGTTAGTACGGAAAGCGATAATTATCGTTTAAAAATATTACTTTTTGGTACCGGTCTTGTCAATGTTCGCTATTGCCAAGCTAACGTGAAAGTACTATAATAAGGGTGGAATATAGTTTTAGGGAAAAGGTCGACGGTGGTCAAGTGGCTAATGCCGTTGACTTCCATTCGCAAGTTTGTGGGTTCAAGCCTCGGCACGTACCAATGTGTTTTCGATTTTCGAATTCATATTATATGTACTAGCTTTCCGCCGCGGCTCTGTCCGCGTTAACTGCTGCGAATTTTTGAAATCGGTTCAGTAGTTTTCGACTTTATTCATTACAAACATAACACACACACACACAAAAATACAAATCTTTCCTCTTTATAATATTAGTATGATGACTGTGAAGAAAAACTTTATGAGGAAAGCTGCATAACGCCTGCGAAGTATTCAGAGGTTGTGTGTACATTTGATCCACCCTCTCTGGGTCGACTAAGGCCTATGCACCCCCCCTATGCCTATGGTCATATTAAATGAGCTGTTAACAAAGCTTTCAGGATAGAAATAGCTAAGATTGCTTGATTGTGTTGTATTATGTTTTTCAAATAAATTATGTCTGTGTCTATGTCTTTCATTTTTAGAGCCTAGAGGTAGAATTTCTTTTTCGCTTTACTTCTATTTCTATGGTAAGAGTATATACTCGTATGACTGCTTAAAGCTAATTCGTATGCATGATATGATAACCCTTTTACTTAACCCTTAACCTACAGCGATAATCGTTTCGAAGGTAACAAAACCGTGCATTTGCTACAAACTTTGCAATACTTAGTACAAAATGTACCATAAAATTTTATTGATAAACGTAACAAACACGAAAGCTGTAAAAATATGCTTCGGCTGCATGGTAACGACACATTTTGATTGAACATTACAGCACTTGGTATGTAAGGTGCACTTTGCTCGAGTCTTAGGAGGTCCTTGAACTGTTTACTGGCTATTCAGACGCGATGTCATCTACATAATAAAACTGTAGAGGTCGAAAATTTGAACATAGAAAACAATGCTAAAAATCGAGTCAGGGGGATGTACGAAGTGATATAAGTAGAACTTTTCCAGATTTTTTCAAATTTATTGTTTCTCCGTTTATCTGTTTGTCTGTTTGTACGGGCTAATCTCCAAAATTGTTGGACCGATTTGTATGAAATTTTGCATGGTGGTACCTTATATCCCCGGTCAACATCTTCGATAGTTTTTACTGCGGTAAAATATGTCTTTCCTACGGGAAACCGCACGGAAAAGTCAAAATATAACGCGGGCGTAGCCATGGGCGGACAGATAGTTTTCTAATATTTTATAAGAAATTTGTAAGGGAAACTTTAAGAGAATTGTGGACCTGTGGGTTTTCATTGTGTTATGATGGTGTGAAGTTTCATCTGGCTGTTCTTCTCCACAGACAATAAAATAAAAATATACGCTCGACAAAATGCCTGTTACGCGTAATTGGTCATGCTAGGGGTTGTCTTGACTTGGTGATTTAGTCCAAATAATTTGATCCACCAGTTCCGAGTTAGTTGAGCAGGAAAATATAAAAAATATAGCCGAACCCTTTATCACTCCCATTCAGGGTTCGGGAATGTGAGTTTACAGTTCAGGGCCCATTCAGTTTAGGGCCGTCCGTATAAAATTATCGCGGCTTTTGTTCGCCGCAATGGCGATGACATATGAACACATAAAACCAAGGGAAATAACAACGAGGCGTGGCTTGGAATTTACAAAAAAGAGGAAAAGAGGATAGCAATGTTGTTTATCTACTTTAAAGATGACTGTTAACCATTTTAAAATTGGAAAACAATACTTAACCAATGATTGGAATATTTTTAAAAATCTATCAATCCGGCACCCAACGTCCAATTTCGTGAACGCCCACTTCCCTCAGCGGCCAGATCCTAGATTGTGATAGTAAAGACGTAGTTTTCATGTAAATTTCTAAAATGTTTTTCGCACTTTTTATTTTCTGAAGGTCTTATAAGGCGTCTCGTCATCGTTAAAATGGTCAGTCAGACTCATACAAATAAATCAATTTCGGATTTATTACAACTTTAAACTCTTTCACTCAGTTGCAGAAAGGCTCATTAAATATTTAAAGTGGCATTAAATACTAATCTTCCATTAAAGTGTTGCACAAAAGCAAATCATGTCATAATAAATTTTAAATTTAATGCTTCATTAAGTTTAATGGAAGAACTGTCAAACCCTCTGTCAAACCTATCTTTATCTCATTTTTGGTTGCACAACGCGTCTTTATCGTCTAATGGGCATTATTTTGACGTTTCTTTCATTAAAAATATAATTGGCCGTGAAAGCTCCATTAAAGCTAAAAATTGTCAGGATATTTAACGAAATATGTCTTTATCTAGTTGCAAAAGCTTGAAATATTTAATTTACCTTACTTCTTTAGTACTTTATTAACCAATAGGTTATTTTATTATGGTTGCTTTCTAATATCAATTACTTAAATAACATTTCAAATGCTAAATAAAACACAGAAAATGTTTCTCAGTATAATATATTTAAGATAATAATCGTGTAAATCATGTAATATTATGTAAAGAAAAGAAAAAGTAAAAGTAGGTATTAAACTGATATTTAATTGATATACCTACTTACTTTTAATTCCTACATTTTTACACTGAGCTAAAACAGTACATACATTGCATTCCCCTACTTTCTTCCGAGCTTTTTGTTTCATATTATCATACAATGTTTTGAGCTGCTCTGTCCCTCTGTAGCCTGTAGTAGTATTACTGTTGTACTTTCTAGAAATTGCCTTCCAGGCTTCGGTTTTTTTGCGTACATACGTTCCTCCCATCCTTTTATCTTCAATAATACGCTTATAACTGGAACAAAAGTAATTTATTTGTTTACAACTTTTCCGGCGACAATCGAGGTTTAGATTTTTGTGTGAGAAGTATACTCCGTAATTTCAGTTAGGTATTACTTACATAGCTAGTCTGTGTAGTCCTGTTTTGCATAATTTGCCTTACGGTAGCATTGTTTAACATATTAGTAAAATTATTTAATAAACGAAAATGTTGTAAATAACACACTCACCAGTTCACTACTGCTAACATGATTTTCTACTGCCCTGTGTAGTTGGCACTCCGCTCCCGTTTTTTCTGCACTTCAGCCATCACAAAATAGCAAAAAATACAAAAAAATCGACAATAACAGTTTTTTTAAAGCCACGAATTGTAAATATGAATTGCTCGTGAACTGTCTATGTCAAACAATATTTGCTTTTTTTTGAAGTTTTATGGCTCGGCTACCATCAAATACGACAGATCTGCGTCATTACATTCACTCTTTTTTAATTTCCATACTGTTTCTGAGGACAACATTTTTTAATGAGAGCATTAACTAATGAAGGATTATCCTGGCATAATTTATTTTTATGCAACGTCTTTAAACTAATGAAATCATTAGAGTTAATCTTCCATTACCTAAGGTAGGATTTAATGCCAGCTTTCTGCAACTGAGTGTTAGTAGGTAACTAGCTGTGGGAATGAAAAGTTTTCCCGTTGCACAAGTTCAAACAAACCTTAACCGGACAAAACGAATACAACGGAAAAAAATATCCAGTTCAGTGTATATGTTACGGCTAAAATCCGAAGTGCGGCTACACCTAGTTCTAACCGGCTAAAACTAGGTGTAGCCGCACTTCGGGTTTTAGCCGTAACATATACGTAGAGTGCAGACGTGCTGAAGTAGGTAAATACTTATTATATTTTAGCGATGTCTTTCTATTTCTAAAGAAGATAGATTTCTTGATTGATTATTATATATTTTTTTACTTTATACTTAATATAAAAAAACCTTCAGGTCGTTGAAACCAGTTACACTCGGTGTAATATAGAGCAGAGCATGACTGTATGAATGTATGTATAATTTGTGAACTCACTCGCACCGCGGCGTTACGTAACGTCTTCAACCGCCCGCGGAAGCCGAGTCTTGGAGATTAAATTATTCGATTCATATTAGCATTTCTAATTTCCATCGATTAACATAATTTGTTCGCTTGGAGCGCTCGAGTCGAAAAGGCGTTCGCTTCTAAAATGAACCCCCACAGTTGCAGCGGCATATTACAGCCCGTTCGTTGTTTTGATTTTACTATTGGAATTTGATATGTTTAAATGTTTAAGTTAAATTAAATAACCGGGAAGGTGTGAACAAAAATGCAGTTGAATATTAATAAATAAACACTTTTTAGTTCCCATCAAAAATGTAGTTCCTCCAAATGTAATACTAGCCAGCACATGCGGCTGGACATGTTGACTTTAAGAGCGCCCGTATTACGTAGCGGTAGGGGTGAATTTCGTAGTGCGAGTGCCCAGCCGCATGTGCTGGCTTCTGTACTTGACTTTCGCCTTAAACTCAAAATCGATATCTATCTAGAGTCCTTCAAAGTAAAATTATTTTATTTTATACACATTTTGAGCAAAAGAAAAAATCTATTGAAAGAAAAGAATCATTATTAATATTATTTTATATTCTTCTCAAAATGTCAGCTTTAATGTAAAACAACAAAAAGTTACATAAAATATTCATAACGTGGGTAGTTACACAAAGTAATCAAATTGTTATCATTCACTCTAAAGTAATGTTATTATAATGCTAAATTCATCCCGTCACTCATTCCGACAACGACGACTAGTGAAAATGCTGATAGCACGCTTCTGTTTTCAATCAAATTATACAGCACACCCGCGTGAGTGACCGAGACGCATATATATTTACGAGTCGTGAAGAAAAGAGACAGAGGAGCGCGAAAACGGTGAAATTTTCCGCGAAATGTTAAGTGAGTTAAATCTTCAAATAAAAGGTGGGTTGCGTAGTCAGCGAGCTGTCAGCGTTTTCCGTCTAGGTCGTCGTACAATAGCCCAATTTGAGCAGTAAGAGTCTATCTATCCTTTTTACATCCGTAAATGATGAAGGGGATAGAAGATAAACGAATGATTGCACATAAGTTTGATTAAAAAGGAAGACTGACATTGAAAGTGAGAAAATTAAAGCGCTGTTGTTTGAAAGAATCCGTTGAAATACATTCGTTCTAACTAGAATAATTTTCTAGAATAGAATAATTATTTAATTTGTTATTTTGAATTCTTGTTATTCATGAAAAAGAAGTAGCAACAGAGAGTTCGTTATACATATAATCCAGTGTATAGTGTAACGTAAATACAACGTTACTAACATAATTTAAATAAAAAATGAAATAAATAAAATAATAAAACTTAAAACTAAACTATTAACTAAAAATAATTACTTAACTAATACTAATAATATTTACATAAATCTACAACAATAAAAAAACAACTTGTTTAATAGTTGCAACTTTATATTCGGCCGACTGTACTTTCATACAGATCTTTTGTTCTCGATCGCATGATCGATGACGCGTGCATACGTCACCGATCGTTCGATGTTTGGCGGACGCTGATTGGCGTTTGATCTTAAATGCTGGTCAATTATTAGCAGCGATCTGCGTGGACGTGGACACAGTCGCTTTAACCTTTACTAGGAACAACACGTATTGTTTGTTCCGCGACTTCTCATATTTTTTATCGAAACATAGCTTACGTATTAAGTTAATGTTCTTTGAATACAAGTTTAATAAATCATATCATTTACTACTGCATTGTGTAGTGCCAACTATTTTATAAAGTGTCTTCAACCCCATATTGGGTAAGTGTTGAAACGATTCTTTAGTGCTAGCTATAGTAACAGTTTCTATTTGAATCCATAGTAGGTATCAGCTGATTTTGCATTGTACAAAACATAAAATCATAATCATTGAAAGTGTTTATTAAGTACTTAATTATTTCAACAGTAGGTACTAGACGGTATAATGGAAATTTAGTACATTGTTCACCTTATTCACATAGTCGTATTCTTGTGCGAGCACCTACCTGCTTATAGCTAAATTTAGAGTATGTACTCGCCTTGTTAGTTTTATTTAACCAAGCTTTGTCCATAAAACCCGCTCTGATTGCCATCACTGCACCGCACCTATCTACTACTTTTGTAAAAAGGTAATAGGTACTTCCCAATGCTTCCGCTTATGCTAGCCAGACGGTGATGACAATTGGAGCTGGATGTGCGACCTTGTCGTGACACCACTTATTGTTTCTAGGGTCCAACACTTGGGCTGAATCACGCACATATTTACTGCAAACCACCTTCTCGACTCCTGACGCTGCTAAGCTGCTCCCGAAGACCCTGAACCTCTCATCGTCGACGGCTGCACAGCGCCCGGGAAGTACCGACCGTATAAAAACTAAAGCAGACGGGCCTTCTGCCCACGACCTTTTATTTTTTTAAATAAATTATTTTTTATTGTTGACTGGGATTCTGTGTTCGTTATTTAAAACCGCCTACCCACGTCACAATAGGTATACATATTATTTAATTTCGCAATCTGTTAAATACTTTTCAGTATTAAAAAAGGATAATTTTTATTTGACTTACGATAAGGATTGTATGTATAGGTCTACCTAGATCTGATGGCAAAAAAAGTTAAAAAAATTGCAATTTTCATATGGAAACAAAAAAAAAAAGATCTGTCAACTGAAATTTCGAGGAATTGTTTTTGGTTTGGCTTCAAATTTCCTTTAAAAAGTGGTGAAAATGTCGAAGAAACCTTGCTAGCGTCAATTTCTATACTGATATGTAATCTAATCACTTATGTTGTTTATATCACTCGCGAATTCTATTCTCAATTCAAATTCAAAATAATTCAGTTGTCATCCCCGTCACCCCGTCCGTCTGTCGCTCGGAGCGCTGCTATCTTCACGACGATCTAAATGTAAGGGCCTTCACCGATTAGCAACGCCCGCGGACCACCGATTGTTTGCACAGATAACAACCCGACTACTAATAAATGTTTAATCTGCTTACTCAGACACGCAAGTTATGTTTCAATTTAAGATTATGTAACAGGTAAGTTGTATTATTAGCTTAGTTGAATGTTCTGCCGTAATCGTCTAAAGTTGCATAAAGGGTGTAAGAAGCGGTAAGTAGAGCAAATACTAACTCAAACTCAACCATTTGCAAACTAGCTTTCCGCCCCGAGGCTCCGCCCGCGTTAATACAATACAATACAAATACAAATATTCTTTATTGACACCAGAAATTAATAGTAGGTACTAATACAATTTTAAAAAGTGAAACAAGAAACCAATAGGCGGCCTTATTGCTAAAGTAGCAATCTCTTCCAGGCAACTAAGCAGG